>JAWDJD010000005.1:206957500-207557500 GCA_035047305.1 Bradypodion pumilum | reverse complement strand
CCCACATTCATTTTATTGCACCATATAAACCATCAAGCACAGTTTTTATAAATATGTGAAAGTCTTAGAGACCTCTTAATGAGGAAGGAATTCAGGGCAGGGTTTACTCTTATACCCTTTCCCTCTGTTACTGATATCAAACTCTCTTTGTTTCATCACTTAACTATGTACATCAGGGGTTTCCAACCTACGGCCGGTGATGCCATTTCATCTGGCCTGTCACCACCTCTTCTGCACCCAGAAGTGGAAGTGGGCACATTTATGTCAGCCATAAATGCACAAATGTGCCCACGGCTGTTGTAAATGTGGAAGTGTGTGCATTTACAACAGTCATAAATGCACCCGCTTCCATTTTGAGGGGCATGGTCCGGCCCGCTCAGCTGTCCAGTGGCATGATCAGGCCAACAACATAAAAAGGTTGGCCACTCCTCATGTACATAATGGCCTCTTTTAACTAATACAGGAATAAGTAACCATCTCAACACTAGGAACTGCAGAATATTTTTGTGATATGATGTGATGTGAAGGATGTGATGTGATGTGATGTGAAGGAGGGCTCAAGATCAACAAGTTTTGCCTCTTTGTGTTTTTTACATCTGTTTATAAAAGCAAGCAAGCAAGCAATCTATTCTCAAAATAAAATCCATAACATGTGTATCTCCCAAGCTTGAAGTGTACAGATCCCTTTGTATAAGACCTAGAATTAGGGGTAGGTAGTGAAAATAAAATAGGTTGTGAAGGGCTCCTAAAGTATATGGTCATTGAAAGGGCACCATTCAGTGTAAGCAAGTGTAAAGTGAAACTTAAAAGGTCAAAGATTCCAAATTTTGTCCACACACTGCTGGGATCAGGCAGCAACCCTTAGAAGAGATGTCGGTGCTGTTTTAGTTAATGCTATGATAATGTCAGGCTAGCTAATGTGTGGCTGCTGCTATGTAGAAAAGCTGAGTGATATGTTGGCTGTACTGATTACTGCACCAGCAAAGAGAGATTACAGAGCTGTAGAAGGTGCAGAAAACAGTAACCAGTGTGATCAAGGAACTTCAGCAACATCTCTGTGATGAAAAGTTGTAATGTTTGGGGATATTTTAACAAGGAAATAAGTAAGCAAAGGAATGGCAATTTTCATTTCATTTCATTTATAAGATTTATATCCCGCCCTACTCAACAAACATGTGACTCAGGGCGGCTTACAGCAGAGAATAACACCCCAGTAATACAATAAAAATCTCAATAATGATATAACATCTCACATATCGCACTCCGGCTCCAGACAAGTAAAGTCCTGCCACCTCTATGGCCTTTTAAGTCTTGGCTGGAGGTGGGGCCCAAGACGCCGGTGGTGGTGGTGGGTTCCAGCGTCCATTGGTGTGGGGCCTCATTTATAAAACGATACATAGAATGGGAAAAATATATAGGGAGTAGCTTTTCAGCCTCTTTTATATTGAAGCAGAATGGGGAGGTTCAAGACAGATGAAATATTTAATGTAGTACATAGTTAAACAAACAAAGCAAACCTATGTAGGAATTATTGTCTGAGTGGTTCAGTTTATTTTAGTCTCTTTTTGGCTTAAAATGTGTTAGTCTCTGAAAGTTAGTAACTCAATACTCTCTTGCAACCATAATTTGCTTCAGAGATTTATTCTTCCTGTTTTATTACAACCAAGATGAAGTGAACTGCTGCATTGTATCTTTTCCATCTACCTGGCAACTTTATTTGAACACAAGAGTTGTAAGTAAACATTCTTTGTCTTCCTGTTAAAGATGTGCCTGAGTATTTGTTCAATGGGAACTAAGAGAAAGGAAAAGGGGAATTCAGGACGGCTTACATTTCAAGGTACAGTATTTAATCTTAATCATCTGGGATGCTCTAGTTCAGTGGTGGCGAACCTATGGCACACGTGCCAGAGGTGGCACTCAGAGCCCTCTATGTGGGCATTCACAGCAATACCCCAGCACAGAGTTCACCCCATCCCTCTGCCCAGCAGTGGGGAGTGCTTCCTCCTTCTCCCAACACTGAGTTTGACCCAGCTTGGATAGCAGCCTGTTGAGTTTGAGCACTCAGTCTCTAAAAGGTTGTCCTCACTGCTCTAGCTGTACCACCGGAAAAGATTTTCCACTAATTGTGTGAATCATTTGTAAAAAAAAAATAGTTTTTTTCTCAACAATCTTCAGTGTGAGATTAGCTTTTTGCTAGCTTTATTCTGTGGTCTGTTTAGAGGCTGGAAAGTTGCTTTTTAAACATACATGTCATTTCTATTTTTTTGTTAACAATATCATAAAACAATCATTATTTTTACTTGTTAGAATGTTGGAAGTGCCATTTGTGAGAATTAAGTAAACGATGTTTTTCTTATGGATGTTGTAATCCATAAGAAGAACATCATTCTCAGCAGGGTCTCCACTGTCCCCAGGCCAGGATGGGAGGCTCTTCACCTGTTGGTGGGAGACAGTGAGAAATGGGGGCTGGGGCTGGTCTATCAAGCTCCTCATGATCTGGCCTCCACCCTCCTGGAGCTGTCTGACTTCATTGCCTCTATGGTGTTGTCATCCCACAGGACATTGGTGTTGGGTGACTTCAACATTCATGCAGAGGGATGCTTGTTGGTGGCAGCTTCAGAATTTATTGATACCATGATATCCATGAGTCTCTTCCACTGGTCCCACACATGTGGTATGGCATATCCTGGATTTGATCTATTCTGGGACTCACAGAGACAGTGATCTGAGGGTGGAGGGTATTGTTTCCTCCATCCTATCATGGTCAGATGACCACCTGCTGAAATTTAAGGCTGTGACACACACACACACACACACACACCCGAGTTAAGATGATCTGACTACAAAAGCTGCTGGCTCAGGTAGGTTTCCTAGCTGCTTTGGGTGGGTTTCAACTGACATGGACAGTGCTCCTGTCGAAGCTCAGGTTGCCAGATGGTACTCTGAGGCAACCTGAGCAGTGGACACGAACCCTCTTAAATGCCCTCTCCTCTGCAGAACTCGTCCATTCCTGTGGTTCATGGTGGAACTCCGAGTGATGAAGCAATGAAGGAGAAGGCTAGAGAGCAGGTGAACACAGGTCCCATCAGTTGAAAACCTTAGGTTGGTAAGACAGGCCACTTCTATCTACCTGCATCATGTAAGGAGGGCAAGGAAGAGCTATAATGCCTTCTGTATTAAAGCGGCAGCTAACTAACAGGTGGAGCTTTATAAAATCATCCACAGCCTCACCACAGGTGGATAAACTCTGGGCCCTCACCAAAACCAACATAGTTGTGAAGAATTCACAACTCATTTTAGAACAAAGGTTGAGATCATTCACTGGGTCCATTATGCCACAGTTGATACAGTAAATCAGGTAGAGATGTCCAGTGAGGCTTCATGTCAAGCTTTATGGGATTAGTTCCGGCTTGTGTCATCTGAGGAGGTGGACAAGGCACTTTTATGTTGTAAACCCACAGCCTCTTGCTTTGACCCATGCCCATCTGTAAAGGAGGTGGGGAATTAGCTGAGGAATATCATAAATGCTTCTCTGGCCAAAGGTATTATGCCCTCTGGTCTAAAAGAGACTGTTATATGCCCTCTCCTGGGGAAAAAAATTCTAATTTAGCTACAGATGTCTTTGATAACTATAGACCTGTAGCTGATGTTCCTTTCTTGGGTAAAGTCATTGAAAGGGTTGTGGATGACCAGTTGCAGATGTTCTTGGATGAAACCAACTGCTTGGATCCATTTCAGTCGGGCTTTAGATCTCACCATGGCACCAAAACTACTCTGGTCGTGCTCCATGATGACATTCTCTGGGAAGCTGACGGTGGCTTTTTGATACAGTTGATAGGGGGTTGAGGCACTGTTTTACAGTGATTTCTCTCTTCCCTTGGTGGTTGCACCCAGAGAGTCCAGCTTGGGGAGTTAATGTCAGTTCCGTGGGCACTTCAATGGAGTGATCCTCAGGGGTTGATTATCTCCCCATTATTTAATATCTACGTTAAGCCACTGGGAGAGGACATCCGGAGATTTGTAGTCGGTGTCACCAATATGACATTAACTCTATCTTTCCTTTCCATCTTCTGCAGTGGATGCGGTTCAGTGGAAGCGGTTTGGTAGAGTTGGAAAAAAGTGGCTTTGCTCACCACTGCAATTTGCGTTTCTAGGTTCAGATGAGGATCTAATATGAACCCTAGGTTATTTGCCTGGTCCCTAGGGGTGAGAGCAATCCCATCCATCCTAGTGGCCAGATCACCTAGTCTGGCTGATGGACCCTCCAACACCAGAACCTCTATCTTGTCAGGGTTCATTCTCAGCTTGTTAGCTCTGGTCCATTGGTTGTCTGACAGCGGTAATGGAATGGACCAGATATACTTCTCTGCATTCACGGAGGCTGTCAGCTACAGGGAAACTCCACTTTCTCAGATTAGCCCTTGATCTTCCTACCCTGGCACGCAATCTGTTTAAAGCTTTACACACAGGTTGTTCTTGGCCAGGAGATAGAGAATCGTGTGGTTCTGCCCAGTTATCTGGTATCTCCTTGCTCATCTTCCATTGTTCTAAGGCGGTCTGTCAGAGTTGGTTGTTTGGAGGGGCAGAAGTTGTGAGGAAGCTGTGCCTTGATTTCAGTCTCAGAAGCTCAACTAAGTAATGATAATAAAATTTCAACATAATGGGAAAATTTGTTCATTATACTGTGACTACCATGGTTTCATTCTAAGAAATTCTGTGATTTGTAGTTTGGTGAGGTACTTAGAATTCTTTGCTGTACATCTGTGCACTGAACTAGAACTCTCTAACAGAGAATTCTTGCCAAGGTACAAATTCAAAGATTACTTATGAACCATCTGTGGCTGTTGCACTAATGTCAAACTACTATAACTGTGCAATGTAGATGCACTCTATGTTGCATGAATTCATTATTTACAAGCTCTGTTTTTTTAATCTAAAAAACATTTTAATCAAAAGATCACCCCTTTAATATGCAAGACTTAGGTGTGCCTTATTGCGCTTTATCTGACTAGTTTTGGGATTTGATGCAAAATAAACCTGATAATCCTTTGTATACATTGCACAATGAAAATTTTTGTGAGCATTTTATAACACTCATCTGCTTTTAATCCATATATTTCATTGACTTATTTTGTTTAATATAATGGTATCGTAGACTGGCTGATCTCAGCTAGGGGTATATCTTCTGCATCCTTGAGACTGGCATCCCTCTGTGCACCATTCCATATTTCCATTCCACTATTATTGTCATTAATATAATCCATTCATTTTTTGCCAGTGCTTTGTTTTTCATCTTGAAGAATGCAAGTGCATGTTATGATTACCATTAAATATTTCCATTGCCTTAGAAACCATTTTTCCTCTCTATTAATTTCTCCAGGATTAAGTCTAGTTACATTTGAACAGAGAAATATGTCTTCTGCAGTCTTGGCTACGGTCTTGAAAGCACTTACAAGTAGTCTCATTTCTAATGAGTGAGTGGTTTCTAGATTGCTTCATTATTTAATGTAAACATTGCTAAAATAACATACAAAATCAATAAGATAACCAGTGTGTGTGCAAGCTGCTTGAAACAATTACTGTGAAATGCACTGAAAAAACAATGAAGCACTAAAGTAAGCCAGGCCACCAATATTGTAAATTTCAAGGTTTGAGTATTATATCATGTGAAATCGGCCTCTACTTCACATTATGATGATACCATATCTATAGAAACCATCTGTTTATATCTACATTCCCAGAGACTTCTTTAGTGAAGTAATGGAAGAAAAAGAAGAGTAAGAATTGTTGATTTATAGAGTAAGAATTGTTGATTTATCATTGCATATTGAAATTCTAGTGAAAAGTGGAATAAAACACAGAACAGCTATTAGTCATAGGCCAGAATCTTACTGGTGTTCAAGTAGGATTTGTGCAACTTGCCGAAGCTAATGTCTTCTAAATAATGAGACGTTGGGGCATGTCTTATTTATTTATTTTATTTTTGCACATTTATATCCCGCCCTCCTGGTGGGTACACCACTCAAGGCGGCTAAAATTATAATAAAAATTACAATAAAAACAATTCAGCAACAATAGCTAAAATGTCTTGGTTGCCCAATTGGGCATATGACTAAGTACTTAGTGTAAGAAAGATTACCCGGCAACAAAAGGTTGCAGTTACCAGGGTATGCCCGATTGTGGTTCAAAAATACCCCAATCTTCGAGTCTGATGCAGCACAACACATGCAATTGGAATATGGAATGTGACAAGTGTGAATCGCCCGGAGTCGCTCTAGGGCGGCATACAAGTTTGAATAAATAAATAATAAAATAAATAAATAAATGATGATGATGATGATCAAGGTAAACTGGAAATCATAAAGCAAGAAATAGAACATATAAACATTGCAGTGCTTGGTGTCAGTGAACTAAAGCGGACTGGAATATGATATTTTAGTCAGATAACTACAAAGTGATCTACTAAGGAAATGAAAAATCTGAAGAAACAGAGTTGCTCTAATACTGAGGCAAGATGTAGCATAGGCAATTATGGGCTATAATATAACAATGCTATCAATCAGCCTCGTAGGAAACCTGTCAGTATAAACTGTCAGTCACATCTTTGCTCCAACCACATATGCGGAAGGAGAGAATATTAAAAGCTTTTATGCAAGCATCCAGAAGGAAGCTGATCACACGCCAAAACCAGACATGCTATAATCATAGGTGACTGGAACAAAAAAGTAGGAAACAAAGCAGAATCAAATGTTGTTATCAATGGGACAGAAATGAAGCAGGAGAATGACTCGTAGAGTTCTGAGAAGCTAACAATCTGTCTCTTGCAAATGTATGCTTCAAGCAACCAAACACACAACTGTACAAGTGGACATCACCAGATAGTGAATATAGAAAACTAATAGATTACATAATTGGAAATAAGAGGTTGAGAATCTGTATACTTTCAGCAATAACAAGACAACGAGTGGACTGTGGCACTGGTACTGATCATGAATTGTCAATATCCAACATTAGACTGCAGTGCCAAAATATACCGGTAGTTTAAACAGCAATCCTGATGAATTTAAAGTCCACATAAAGAACAGGTTTGCATTAATGAACAAAATCGATCACAAACCAGAAAAACAGTGGACTGAAACCAGAGTAATTATTAGGTAAGAATACAAAAAGACAATTCCATAAGTAAAAAGAAAAGAAAATCCTAGATGGATGATGGAAATAACACATAAAACTTTAAAGGACAAGTAAGAAGCAAAGGATGTTAGAAATAGAGTCAGAACCCTGAATGCAGCTTTTTAGTGGCTGCCATGTAAAGACAAAAAGAAGTATTACAATAATTAGTGCAAAGAAACAGAGAAAAACAATCAAAGTAGAAAAACAAGAGATTTCTTCCAGAAGATCCAAGAAATCAAAGGGAAATTTAAACCTAGATTAGGAAAGCTGAAATACCAACAGGGAAGCACACAACTTGATCAGGATGGAGGAAAATGCAGAAACTATATAGAAAAGATAAAAGGATGACAGACTACTTTGAAGAGGAATCCTATGATGAAGATCTGTAGTTCTAGAACACGAAATGAAAGCTGCTCTAAAAGCTCTGGGAATAAATAAATCACCAGGTAAAACTATTTCAAACCAAAGAGATTGAATCTGTTAAAACCCTTACAAGAACATGCCAACAAATATGGAAAATAAAACAATGGCCCACATATATGCTGGCAATGTTCAATATACATTCTAATCCCCAAGAAGGGAGATGCCAGAAAATGAGGTAAATGTAGGACCATTCCTCTAATTTCCCACACAGAGAAAGTTTTGCTCAATTTGTTGTTCAGTCGCACAGTCAATTCTGACCCTTTGCGACCCTATGGACCATTTTCCTCCAGGCACCTCTGTCCTCCACCATTCTCCTTAGCCCACCAAGCTCTGTGCCCATTGTGTCCACAATACCATCTATCCATCTCCTCTTTGGACGCCTCTTTCTTCTCTTGCCCTCCACCTTTCGCAGCATCAAGGCCTTCTCAAGTGAGTCCTCCCTTCTCATTTGATGTCCAAAGTACTTTAGCTTCATCTTCACTATTTGTCCCTCCAATGCACAGTCAGGGTTGATTTCTTCCAGTATTGACCTATTTGTTCTCTTTGCTGTCCAAGGGACTCTCAGGACTCTCCTCCAACACCACATCTCAAACGCATCTATTCTTCTGCACTCAACCTTCCTAATGGTCCAGCTCTCACACCCATACATTACCACTGGGAATACCATTGCTTTGACTATGTGAATTTTTGTTTTCAAGGTGATGTCTCTGCTTTTCACTATATTCCCCAGGTTTCTCATAGCTTGTCTCCCCATAATCAGTCGTCTTTTTATTTCATGGTTACAGTCGCCATCTGCAGTGATTTTAGATCCTAGAAAAGTAAAATTTGTCACTGCTTCTACTTCTTCCCCATCTATTTCCCAGGGACTGATCGGACCTGTTGTCATTATCTTGGTTTTCTTGATATTAAGTCTCAAGCAAGCTCTTGCACTCTCCTCCTTCAATCCAATCAAGAGGTTATTTAAGTCTTCCTCACTTTCTGCCAATAGGGTGGTATCATCTGCATATCTCAAATTGTTGATGTTTCTCCAAGCAATTTTGATCCCATATTGTGATTCCTCCATCCCTGCACTGCGCATTATGTGCTCTGTGTATAGATTGAATAAGCATGGTGATAAAATGCAGCCTTGTCTTACTCCTTTTCCTATTCCAAACCACTCTGTCATTCCGTGTTCTGTCCTAACTGTTGCTTCTTGATTCATGATTTCTCAGGAGGCATATGAGGTGCTCTGGTATTCCCATCTCTTTAATTACTTGCCACATCTTGTTGTGGTCCACACAGTCAAATGCCTTAGTGTAGTCAATAAAAAAAGTAAACTTGTTTCTGGTATTCCTTTGTTTTTTCCATGATCCAACGTATGTTAGCAATGTGGTCTCTAGTCCCCCTGCCTCTTCTGAAACCAGCCTGCACCTCTGGTAGTTCTCTCTCCACATGTTGCTGAAGTCTATCCTGTATTATCTTGGGATGAGCGCAATTGTTCAGTAATTTGAGCATTCTTTGGCATAGCCTTTTTTGGGGATTGAAACATACACTGATCTTTTCCAATCCTGTGGCCACTGTTTTGTTTTCCAAATTTGCTGGCATATTGAATGCAGTAGTTTGATTCCATCATCTTTTAGGCCTTTGAAAAATTCAACTGGGATACCATCATTTCCACTAGCTTTATTGTTTGCAGTGCTTTTTAGGGCCTTTCTGACTTCACTCTCCAGAATGTCTGGTTCAAGTTCAAATTTCTCATTTTTGTTATTATCAGGAGTGTTGAGGTCCTTTTGTAGAGTTCATCTGTATACTCTTGCCATCTTTTTTTTGATCTCTTCTGCTTCAGCTAACTCTTGTCCATCTTTGTTCCTTATCATGGTCATTTTTGCTTTAAATGTTCCCTTGATTTCCCCAATTTTTTTGAAAAGATCTCTAGTCCTGCCTCTTTTGTTGTTTTCCTCCATTTCTTTGGACTGTTTGTTCAGGAAGGTTTCTTTATCTCTCCTTGCTTTTCTTTGAAATTCTGTATTCAGGTGATTGTATTTTTTTCTTTCTCTTTGGACTTTTGCATTCCTTCTTTCCTCTGCTATTTTAAGAGCCTCATCAGACAGCCACTTTGCTTTCTTATGCTTTTTTCTTTTGGTATGGTTTCTCTTGCTGCCTCCTGCATGATATCCCATGTCTCTGTCCATAATTCTTCTGGTACTCTGTCTATCAGGTACAGGACATTAAATCTGTTCATGACCTCCACCGCGTATTCTTTAGGGATGTTGTGTAGGTCATATCTGTCTGGTCTAATTGTTTTCCCCATTTTCTGTAGTCTAAGCCTGAATTTTATGATCAGTAGGTTGTGATCGAGCCACAGTCTGCTCCAGGTCTTGTTTTTGCTGACTGAATGGAGGTTCTCCATTTTTGACTGCAGAGTATGTAATCAATCTGGTTTCGATGCTGGCCATCTGGTGATGTCCATGTGTAAAGTTGCCTCTTGTGTTGCTGGAAGAGGGTGTTTGCTATGTCTAGTGTGTTCTCTTGGCAGAACTCTATCAATCTTTGCCCTGCTTCATTCTGTGTTCCAAGACCAAACTTGCCTGTTATTCCATTTACTTTTTGATTTCCTACTTTGGCATTCCAATCTCCTAAGATAATGTGGACATCATTTCTTGGTGTCTGTTCTATGAGGTGTTGTAGGTCCTCATAGAAATGGTCAGCTGTAGCTTCATCTGCACTAGTGGTTGGTGCATAGACTTGGATTACAGTGATATTGAAAGGTTTGCCTTGGATTCTGACTGACATCATTCTATCATTTTTGATGTTGTATCCCATTACTGCTTTCCTCACTCTTTTGTTGACAATTATGGCTACTCCGTTTTTTCTGAGGTTTTCTTGCCCACAGTAGTAGATATGATGGTTTCCAGAGCTGAATTCACCCATCCCTGTCCATTTTAACTCACTGATGCCCAGGATGTCAATGCTTATTCTTTCCATCTCGTTTTTAACCACTTCCTATTTTCCTTGATTCATAGACCTCACATTTCATGTCCCTATGCAGTATTGTTCCTTGCAACACTGTATTTCTCCTCCCCCTTTCATGTCCCTCTCCCTGTTCAGATCTGCTATGCTGAGCATCCCCTTGTTTTGCCTTTTGTTTTGGTCCATAGAGTTCTCTTGGCAAACTTTATGGCGTGCCTTGCCGGTCTCTATGCCAGTTTCTTCCTATCACACATGTTATCACAGTTTAAACAGTTTAAAAACAAAGTATTATCATGCACAATATCACAGTTTATCACATAGTATCAAAGTAAAAGTTGAACTAATTAATGAAAGGGAAATAAATAAATAAAAAGTCCACTATATCAAGTCTCTATGTAAGTCAGTTTCTTGTACAGTCACTATGTCAGTTGCTATAAGCCATCTATGTTTAGTCAACTATATTATTTCAGTCTGATTATTTATCTTTTGCATGCATGTAGCAGCTCTCGCCTCACTTCAGCCGCATGGATTTGGTCAAAGACACCGACTCAGGCCTCGCTGTGATGGTGGTTATGGATAGTACCTCCTGGGGGTGGTCAGGGGTCTCCGGAGGTGTCTGTGGTTGGCTGCAGTGGCAGCGCAGCCCTTCTTCTTTGCCCTCCAGGGCGTTGCTACTCTAGGAGGACTCCCCCGGGCCTCTGGATGGCAACTGGGCAGATGAGGCCTGTGTCTTTCTCCTGATGCCTTTTCTTTCTCTCTGGCCCCAGGTTTTTGGATGGGGTGGGAGGGGCAGGATCCTTCACTCGCCTCCCCCTGGGCCTCTCTGGATGGCAAATGGGCAGCAGAGCTAAGGCCTGTGTTTTTCTCCTGATGCCTTTTCTTTCTCTCTGGCCCCAGGTTTTTGGATGGGGTGGGAGAGGCAGGATCCTTCACTCACCTCCCCCTGGGCCTCTCTGCATGGCAAATGGGCAGCAGAGCTGAGTCCTGTGTCTTTCTCCTGATGCTCAATATATTGCAACAAAGGCTTTTCTACTATACAGAGCAAAAATAAAGCCTGATGTTCAAGCTAGATTCCAAAAAGGAAGAGACACTTGAGATTATATTGCAAATATTCGATGGCTACAGGAGTGCACAAAAAAGTTTCAGAAGAAGATCAGTCTATGCTTTACGGACTACAGCAAATACATGGACTGTGTGGGTCACCAGACCACCTTCTTCTGGTAGTTCAGCTTCCTGAACCTCCAAAAGGCCAAGTTTTGCTGAATGCAGGAATTCTGCCCCCATGTTAGGTTTAGGGGAAGATCCTGGTTCATTTGCACTGGAGGACTCTAAAGGACCATGACAGGGTGGCACTTTCAGTTTTGTTCCCTTACTTGAGAAAAGTCTGATCCTAATTACAAAGTCTCTTTCATAGATCACCATTGTTGGACTGGGTGCATTAATGTGCATAACTTCAGCCAAAGAAATGAGTGGCTTCTCAGCTGTATTGGCAGACTGAGAAATAAGGTAGCATATGAAATAGTATGCTGTAGCCACACTTTGTGGAGTTATTTTTACAGTGTGCTCAAGAATTATGGAGTCTAAAAATTGTTTTGGCAGGTCTTTGGGCAACATTGGGAGCTCATTTAATTTGTTTTCCTATTTTCAGACTTGATTTAGGTCCTGCATGTGATTTTTTAAAATTAGTATATTATAGGATCGGATGTGAATGAAAATGAGGATAACACTGGAAAAAAAGAAATGTAGGATAGAACACAAAATGAGATGATTTACTATGTGCATGTCTGCAGCTTTTATTATACTAATCAATTTCTTAATAATATAGCATTAACTTGGGAAAATATGTCTCAAACCCACAGAATTAAGGTATACATTGGAAAAATTCTTGCAACAATAAAAAACGCATAGCTGTGTGGCTATGTAACAAATTGGCCACATCACCTGCTCATAAATTTGGTTGGAATAACCACACTAATGAGATAATAAGGCATAATTTACGAGTAGAAATTAAAAGCCCCAGGTAAGGTGAAGACATGCTGTGTATTTAAATCTAAAATATATGCTGTTCAAATAACACCAAGACACTGACTCACTCTCATGAAAAAATGGAAAGGTGGAGTTAATGGCGAAACTTCTGCTTAACTCAATAGTATAGTTTGGATGTCAGGTTGAGCAGAGCGGACATGATGAGTCAAAATTAAGTATTGCGAAGTCCATACCTGTCAAGTATCCCGTATTGGCCGGGTTTTCCCGTAATTTTGTGCTGCTTTTCTTCCTTTTCTGCCCGTAGCCGCCACCATCCCATAATTTTGTGGTGGGGGAAAGTGGTTACTGCAATCCCCTTTTGCGCAAGTCCTCTCTACGCATGCATAGAAGCCTTCTGCACAGAAGGGGATGCGAAGAAGGCTTCTACGCATGCGTAGAAGCTTTCTATGTATGCATAGAAGCCTTCTACGCATGCGTAGAAGGGTTCTAGGTATGCATAGAAGGGACCTGCGCAGAATGGTTGCGCACAGGTCCCGTATTGTCCAGAGCCATGCTTGACAGGTATGGCAAAGTTTTTTGTGGATTTCACTGGGAAGGCAAAAGTTATCCTTCTTTTTCTTCCATATAAGGCTTTCTTCTCCTAACCCTCTGAAGCAGTTTTTGAGGATAAATGGGGAGAAGGTAACAGGTCCTTGAGTTCCATAGAGAGAAGCAAGTGCATCATTGGAATGAATACTTTGTCAATAAAAGGCTAGACCAGTAGGTCCATCAGTCGGTATTGTAGTTCAGTGGCTGAAATTCTGTTGCTTTAACTTAACACCATTGCATGCTGATGCTGTCATCAGCCATGGTGATTTTAGGGGGAAATAAAAAATTTCCAATCTCATTGCACCCTATCTCACAAAAGTTCCAAGATTTCTTTGGGGTTGATGGGGAAGCCTTCAAGGGCTAAGAGATGGGGAGAATTCTTTAATCATCAATGCCAGGGCAGTTCCAGTCATTATTTTGCTAACACAGATACAATATCAGGGTAATTTCTATTACAATAAATTTATACCAATAGCAATTACATTTTTAGACTGCCCCACAGTGCTTGAACACTCTTTGGGTTGTTCACAAGTTAATTAGTATTTTGCCCCCAACATGCAAAGTGCTCATTTTACCAACCGCAAAAGGATGGAAGGCTGGGTCAACCTTGGTTCCCATCAGGATCAAATTCACAATGCTTGGGTGACAATACAGCAGTTTAACCATTGCACCACAAGGGCTCTTCACCCAGCAGGGTGAGTTACTATCCAAAAAACGGTCAAAATATTAAATGTTATATTTAAATATTTAAGGACCAAGTCAATGGTATAAAATCAAAACAAATTTCAATTATGGAAACAAAATCAAACATAAATATGTAATTGCTATGTGCTGCTATAAGATGGTTGCAACTCTTAGAGAAGGATATGTGTAAATGACAGGAAGCAGCAGGGACACAATGGAGGAGGTATTTCATCACATCTCAAGCTGTGAGGTTCAAAGCCATCATTTTAAATTGGTCCTAGAAATTGGTATCGCAGGGTAACAAAAGATTGGAGTACAGTATTTTGTTCATAGAGCCTTCTTATTATTGTTCCTTGCTTACCAGACACCTTTGGGAAGTGATGGAGCGAAACTTTACTTTACACTCTAGAACAGAGTTCCTCAAACATGGCTTTCCAGATGTTCTTGGACTTCAATTCCCAGAAGCCCTGATCAGCAGGTGTGCTGACTTGGGCTTCTAATAATTGAAGTCCAAGAACACCTGGAGAGCCAAGTTTAAGGAACCCTGTTCTAAAAGATGCATGTCCTTTCATGGAGAAGAGTAGAGAGGACAGGGCCAGGTTTTCTGAATTCTTTTTCTGCTCTGACCTAGATTGATCTTCCTTTGCTCTTATTTATTTATATTTTATTAAGTTATTACATAAAATAATACATAGAGTAACAATGGTGTTGTCAATAATTATTTTAAAAGTAAAGGTTTCCCTTGCTCGAAAGCCAGTCGTATCCAACTCTAGGGTTCAGTGCTCATCTCAGTTTCAAAGCCTGTTATTCCATTTACTTTTTGATTTCCTACTTCTGCAGACGTTTACATGTTCATGTGGCAGGCATGACTAGACACCGGAGTGCATGGAATGCTGTTTACCTTGCCACCAAAGTGGTCCATATGTATCTACTTGCAATTTCTTGCTTTCAAACTGCTAGGTTGGCAGGAGCTGAGACAAAGACAGGAGCTCATTCCATCCTGCAGTACTCGGGAATCGAACTGCTGACTTCCCACCTTCCAGTAAACAGTAGATAATAATTGTAAAACAAACCAAAGTCCGTACCGTAGGCTTTCCCTGAAATCAGTTTTTTATGTAGCTGAAAGCAAAACCATAGGAAAAATTATTTTTTACGTAACTTGAAGCAAACCCATAGGAAAAATTATTTTTTATGTAAATCGAAGCAAGGCCATAGGAAATTGTGTAAATCGGGACATGGTTCTAGTCGAATTTTATGTAACTCGAGGCATATGTAAGTCAGGGTTTTACAGTATTTCTCTCTACCTATGATAATACATATCTTTATTACTATCTACTTTCAATATATATATTTTTTACTTCACTTGCTATATAACATAATAACTCTACTTAGATCCACTATATTCCAGTCCTCTGACATAAAAAGATACATAATTACCCTGTGCTATTTACATTATCGGGGAAATTACTGTACCACCTAACCATTAATAATTTCTTTATTAATCATAGTCTGTTTCCCAGAAACTCATTGCTTCTTGTACGGGTATGTACCCTTTATATTTTTTTCAATACGTGTTCCACAAAAAGCTTCCATATGTCCCAAAACCGATTATTTTTTGTTAATCCTTTCCTATAATTCAATTCCCATGTAAGCTTGTTGTTTAGTGCAATTTCCCACACATCCGTGTACCATTTTTCTATTTTGAGGTTAAGGTTACCTTTCCAGTTTTTAGCTATCATTACTCTTGCTAATGATATAAAAATGTCAATAATTATTTTGGTTTATGTTTAATTCTTCCAGTTTTGTTAACATTACTGCTTTTGCGTTTCATTTCAATCTAGTTCCCAATATCTTGTTCATCTCTTCCTCCAAATTTGTCCAAAAAATCAATATGTGTTTACAACCCCACCACATGTGTTCATACATTCCCAAGCTATTATGACATCTCCAACAATTTTTAGATTTTCCTTGATTCATTTGATTTAATTGTATAAGGGTCGAATACAATTTCCATAGTATTTAAAATTACAGTACAGTATGTTCTTTGACTCTAGTTGACATGCTTCTCATTATTCTCGCTCCCCATTTACTACTCCAGGATTTTTCTGATATTTTAATATTCAGGCTTGATTCCCATTATTGCCTTAATATTTTTTGCAGGTCTTGTGTGTTGTTTAACATTTTGTATATTTTACTCACAACCTCCTTCATGCTAATTGTTCCGTTCCTTATTTTGAATACTAGTTCTTCAAAGTTGGTTAAAGATCTAATTAATCCAATTTGTTCTCTATACTTTTTGTCCCACCTTTCCATTCTTAATTTTTGAAACCAATTCATGTTTAATTTTTATACATTTCTTGTCTTGCTTGCTTGTCTTTCACATGCTGCCAACCAATCTTTTAACAAGTAAATCTTATTTTTATTAATATTTCTTTAATTATGTCATTAGTCTTTATGGGACACGTTTGATCTTACACTGCTATTTTTAAAGTCCCTGACATGACTTTTTTCCTTCTCACACTTGTCTCTTATCTCTCCAAGGAGTAGAGATCTTGCCTTTGCTCTCTAGAGGTGAAAGGGGTACCCATGGTTGCCATTGTCTCCAACTTAGCTAGAACTACTACTTCTGCTACTTTTCCTTTCCTAAGTATATTTCTTTAATAAAGCTTCAAATTTTTATTAGAAGTGTAGACATTATTCTTTTGCACAGGCAGAATTATGCTCAGGTAACCATTCTGAATTTCAAAAGGCTGAACCTATAAGTTAGCATTATCCATAAGTTATAAGTTAATCCCTTTAGAAAAGAACTAAAAACCTGGCTGGCGGGCCAAGTTTGGGGTGCAGGTGGAGGGGTGGCTTCCGTTGGGTGGTTAATATAGGGGAGGATGCCTGCACCATGGTTTCTTCAGTTCCTGCACCCCTCTCTTTTTAGGGGTGGGTTCTTATTGCTGGTATTTATCTGTTTTTATTTGTTTTTATCTGTTTTTACTCACTGTGTGAACCGCCCGGAGTCGGCTTTGGCTGAGTGGGCGGTATAGAAATTTAACAATAAATAAAAATAAATAAATAAATTCAGGTATCGCTATCTGTATACTTTTCAACAATTGTAAAGGTACTTAGATTTATCATTTTGTTTCACATCTTCATTTTGGATTGTTAACTGAATTTCATCTATTGTTTGCTTTTTCCTGATCACCATGACCTTTCCCCCCCTTAACATTAATTTTTAGCCCTTATTAATTATTTACTTGGTTAACTTTATGAATTACTCATTGCATACCATCTAATTTTTCAGCTGGTAGTACTGTAACATCTGTATATCAGCTATTGATAGCGTCTCCATTTAGAATGATACAATCGTTTTAATCAGCAAGTGCTTCATTAAATACAGGTGAAACTCGGAAAATTAGAATATCGTGCAAATGTTCATTCAGTTCAGTAGTGCAACTTAAAAGGTGAAACAAATATATGAGGTAGACTCACTACATGCAGAGCGAGATAGTTCAAGTCTTACTTTGTTATAATATTGATACTTAGGGCTTACAGTTTATGAAAACCCAAACCCACCAATCCCATGTACCCCATAATCATCACATAATCTCATGTACGCTGTACACCATGATAATCACAATTGTAACGAATTAAAGCATGACATCTCTCACTTTGCATGTAGTGAGTCTATCTCATATATTTGTTTCACCTTTTAAGTGAAATGAATGAACCTTTGCATGATATTCTAATTTTCCGAATTTCACTTGTATATTCTTGGATATCTCTGACACAAGAAAAACTCTCATTTTGTCATGTTTGTACCAGCGTGAGTCCCCCAGATTGTCTCCACTGCCAGAACAAATGCAATAAACTAAAAGGAAAAGAGACTGGTGTTTTAAAATAGAAAGGATTGCTTCCTTCCAGCATCTACCACATGTTGTACTTGCCTCCTACTGTCCAATGTAAGGATTGACCTTGAAAGAAATCACCACAGACCATTTTGTTCAAGTCTACTTCAAACCTACAGCTGGATCTCCATCAACAGAAAGCTCACTGAGAAAACACAACTACAAGGATGTTATTTGGATTGTCAGGTGTATAGGTTGGGGGTGGCAATTATTGACCCTCCAGATGTTGTTGGATGGCATCGCCTATATTCCCAACCATAGGCTCTGCTGACTACAACAGATGGGAAGTGAGGTCCACCAACATTCAGAAGACTATAAGTTGTGCATTCCTAGTTTGTTAGTTAGTAAGTAAGTACAACACAGCAATGTGACAATAGAAAGTGCACACAGTCTGTGTTGCTCTAAGTTGGATTTGGCTTTCAGAGTTACCCCTGGGAACTCACAGGTTATTGTCCCCTAAGGATATTCTTGACTTAGATTGTGGCTGAAACTGAGCCAATACATTTATGCCTTAAAGTTTCCTATGGAGAGGGGGGTGGGGGAGACCCCCTTGAATATTTACAGTGTGATTTCAGGCCCCTATATAGAAGCTTATAAGGAAGTTCAAATTAGCAGAGCTGTTTCATTTGGACATTTTCCACTGCTCTGAATGTGGCAGACTCAAGATTTTGGCACTGTTACTCAGATCAAATCTCTGTTTAGGACTGTAGATCAAATATCACCTAGAGACAAACACACACACACAATCCTTTGCATGTGTTAACTATCTCCTTACCACAGAGTAGGACCAATATACACTTTTTGTTAACCCTGCAAAGATTAGTTTAGCTATGCCCCTACTTGCTTGAATGAAGGCTGGCTTTGCAGATCTGTCCTTCACTGTTCCATCCAACCATCCTGTTTTCACATTTTACAGCAATTCTTATCACAAGCATAGGGTAGTAGTTAGGCGAGATGCAATTCCATGGGAAATGTCGACAGGAAGATGCATTTGAACTGTTTGACTTCTCTGACCCTTCCTTCCAAAGATAATTGTGCTCCGTCTCTTTTCAAGTACATGGCATTAGAGCTAAACTAGATGTCATATTAATCAATGTATGCAATTAAATGTGCCCAGTGTTTAAAATTTAAACAGCAACCATGTGGGAGTCTTAGTAAATGTGACTACCATATGTTGGGAGGGTGTAATACCTAGCATAGTCCCAATGGAAAGATATGCTTTAAAACTATAAGTAAAGATACTTATTTTTAAAAATAAGAATCCTACTTCTCAAAATGTCAGTTTGAATGTAGCCAGAATGGCACTATCCACATACGAAAGGGAGGAATAATGAGACATGGAAAACTCAATGTTTCCAAAAGAGGGAGAAGATTGTCCAGGAGGAGGCGCAATCGGGGTGGCTTACAATAGTTCAAATCAAATATAAACATTTACAAAACATTGTGCAAATAACAAATACTGTGTAAAGAATAAAACAAACCTCACATCCACATCATTCTTAAAACAATTAGTACAGGTGCCAGTCAGTCTTTCAACATTATAGCGAACATCATATATTGGCAGGTCTTTTTCTTTCATGTCTTGATCAAATCCTGGACTGCCCAATTGAAGCAACTTTCTTGGCTTTGTCATTTGACCAAACTTAAGTCCTCATCGGTGCATGTTTCTGGCAATAATCAGTAGACCAGTAAATGAGCTGGATTCTATGTCTCTCCACATTCACACCGTGTGTTGTTGTCCGCCAGCAGCTCCCACCGAGCATGTTGGTCTTACATTAAGGGACTCCAACACTCAGCCTATTCAGGGTCCTCTAAGTGACATAGGGATGGTTGAATTCCTCAGCTATATCCTCCTTTAATGTTGTTCCTTGTCCAGTGAGCTCCTTTCCCCATCTTTTAATTTTGTTTTGCTCTTGTGTACCCTCAAGAATGTTTGTTCTTGCCATAAAGCTCTTCCTAGATCTGAGCAGGCAGACTTGAGGCTCATATCCATTCAGAGGATGTCGAGGGTCATTCTCTTGCTTAAAGGGGAAGGCTTTGTGGAACAAGAATGTTTTCATTCATTTTCAAAATGCCAGCCAAGTTTGAGCAGATCTAACTGCTGCTGGCAATTGTTTCACAGCTTAGGAGCTATGGCAGAAAATGCCCTTGAGCTGGTCACCAACATTGTTGCCTCTTTAGGGGTGACCACCCACGCCTGTTGTAATGAAGAATGTTGAAAGGGAAAAGATATAGAAAAAAGAAAGGAAAATATATCTTTGCCTATCCTTTTATATTTTAAAATTTCTTTATGAATCTAAGGGGATCTTCCATGACCTGTGAAGCAGAATCTGGTTTTATCCCAGGGGATCCAGGTCTTAACTAAAAGATCTGCTCAATATTCTGCCCATATATTTTATTCATTCATTCATTCATTCATTCATTCATTCATTCATTCATTCATTTTGTCCAATTTATATAGCCGCCCAACTCAAAATTACTGTGGGCGGCTATATAAATTAAAAACAACATCACAATCTAAAATTTAAAGCCCATAAAAAACAATTAAAAATACTGTAAGTATTACCCCAAACAGCTAAACGAATGAGGGAGTGATATTGCTATATCAGCCAGCAGGCGGGGTCACCAAATCAACCTGCTTTGCCAGCCAGGTTTTTAGCTCTTTCCTGAAGGGCAGCAACTCTGTCTGGAGTCATAACTCAATTGGCAGGAGGTTCCATAGGACTGGAGCAGACACAGAGAAGGCCCTCCTTCTGGTGCTAGAGAGGCTAGCCTTTCTAGCAGATTGCACAATGAGAGAGCCTCTCTGCTCTGCTCTGGTGGGATGGACAGATGTTCTCAGAGTGACGAGGTCTGTTAAGTATCCTGGCCCACTACCGTGTAGGGCTTTAAAGGTCATTACCAGCACATTGAAGCAGTGGTAAGGCACGGGCAGAATAGGATACAAGGACACATAAGAGGCATTGAGCTGCCTATACAGCACCCTCATTGACCATAATATGAAATACCTCTTATACAATGAGCTAATGGAAGCAGCTGTGTATATAACTTATCACAAGAAAATTTTGTTTCTGAGATTTGTTTACTGCACATGTGGTTGAAGCTTGTATCCATATGTTGCCTCAAGATAGAGGGCTATGCTTCTTGTGGCACATTATACTTTTCTGATCCCACACAACATGAGGCCACTTAGAGTTTTGGAAATACGAGCTGTGACACTATGGCATATCCATGTTTTATGTGTGTCTCATGTGCCATCAAGTCACATAAAGCATATGGTGATCCTATTAGGATTTTAAAATAAATGAGATATTTCAGGAATGCTTTTATTAGTGCCATACCCCAGTGAGTTTTGATGACCAAGCAGGACTCATGATGACTCAGTATGTCACTCCATCTACATCTCAGTCAAAGTAGACTTCTGAACACATCTTCTGCCTTTTCTTTCCTGGCAGCTTGTTGTGGTTGGCAACTGAGGACTTGAGAAGCCCAGGATCCATACTGGAATCTTTTCTGAAGATCTCAAGTTCCAGGCAGAGAGGCTTCTCTGGGGAAAATGGAAGGATGTGATGTAGTTTTGGACTCTGTTCCCATCTGTCACTTTTCTAGCCTCTTCCCTTCCCTTCTAAGACAGTTCCAAATGCATGACTGAGAGGGCAAATTGAATCTTGGCCTTCAGCCTTCAGCCCCCTTGGAGGAGTTAGGTGGAGAAGAAGCCAGAAAGGGGCCCTTTTGCTTCTCTGTTACCAAGGATTTGGTCCTGATGTATTTTCTTTAAAAGAATATAAGGCATCCAGGATCTCTTTTTAAAAATTAACTTTCACTGCTGCTAGGTTTTTGGCAGCTGTGAAAAAGGAAGAGCAACCCAAAATTCTGTGCTGTGAGTCCAACAGGGAACAGGTTGGGATGAGTTGTTTCTATAGCCCTGCAAGCCATCTCTAGATATATATTAGATCAGGGATTCTCAACCTGTGGCCCGCAACACAGATGCGGCCCACGGCACCATTCCATGTGGCCCCACTCCACCACATCAGGAAGTGCCATGTGGTGGAGGAAGGGCAAAATAGCTGTCCGGCTCCTGAAGCTGTCTGAGGGAGCGCGACCCAGCTTAAAAAGATTGAAAACTTCTATATTAGATGTTAATTTGAGGATCAAAAAGTACACTACAGAGAACAATTCATTTAAAGAGGGAATTCCTTAATGGTTGATTCTGTGTTTGTCACAGAAAGACCTTCT
The DNA here is from genome assembly GCA_035047305.1 of Bradypodion pumilum. Classification (NCBI taxonomy): domain Eukaryota; kingdom Metazoa; phylum Chordata; class Lepidosauria; order Squamata; family Chamaeleonidae; genus Bradypodion; species Bradypodion pumilum. The sequence continues at coordinate 207,535,562 of JAWDJD010000005.1, read as the reverse complement.
CTCCCCTCTCACAATTTAGCTTGTTTTGTGATGTGATTGGCTCCCAGGATATACAGGTAAGCATACTCTTTTATTTCAAGTCTGAGTTCTCAGAGACAAAAGTCTGCCTGAAGCATACCTTTGGGACTTCTTCTTCTTCCATGTCTAGCCCAGATGTGAAAATGCGAAAATGAAGGCACCTTTTGGTGAGTTCATTCTGCAGTTCCTTTCGCCTGACCCAACATGAGAAAGATTAGCCATCAACACAAGGTTGCCGTTGGTCAGGTTATGCCCGATTGTGGTTCAAAAATACCACAATCTTCAAAGAGGCTTTTTCTGTGTACCCCTTTAACTTGCTTTCAATGGCATAGTCAAGTTATATGTAATATATCTCTCCCCCCCCCCCCCCCATCTCACTAACCTTTTCTATGTGGGTAGAATACATTCTCTTTCTTCATTTCCTTCCCAGATATTTCAATATCAGGCACATTGAGTAATTGATCTAGAAAACAAATCGTTGATGGATAATTTGAATAACAAGGTCTTTCATCTAATCAAGGTTTACATCCTGGGTAAGTTATCTAGCGAGTTGTTATTAGATACCAAATTTTTGTGCATGCTAGAGATTTTAAGGTTCCACAAAATAAAACTAACCTGAGTAAAGTTAGAGAAAATAATTTTGAAATTAGATGCTTCCCAGTACAGTAAGTAACTATGCAACATCATAGCTGTGGTTTGGTTTCAGATTTTTCCTTAAGATTTTGGTCTGGAAAAAAGTCTGACTCATGAGAAATGTACAGAAGGAAATAATTCCCAAGACATGTGTATATTTTACCTATGATAGCTAAATATCGTTTCCACTTAGGATGAACATTCTTTTTATTCCCTCTTTCATGGTGTGCTTGGGTAAGATTTTAAAGTAAGCACTGATTTAGTTTTTCCTGTCTTTCTCCTTCAATTACCTTTCCCTTTTAAAAAAAGGCACTTCTAAACTCAGAAGATGGCACTTTTGAATATATTACAAAACTTCTGTGACCTTCATTTTCAGTTGGCATGAACCCAGCTGTGTCTTGCCTTTGAAGCACTCACAGCTTTGAAAAGTTACCTTTCTTCGCAGCTTCCAGAATCCTTTGGCCTACATGATGATTGTAAGTCCACAAAGATGAATTTCATTGAAGATATACTGACTTGTACTTTAAAGTACAAGTTAAATGAGTTGCTAAGGAAGAAAAATTAACACTTGGAGAAGAATGACTGGGGGGGGGGGGGTAGCAATAAGTTGACCCCACTACAATTTGTCTTGTTTTCACAGTTCCTTAATAGACTTTAGATGTAGAGCCTCTCTACAGATGACGTCTTTGTAATTATACAAAGCATTCTGCCAAGCATAACAGAGTATCATTTCTACAATTGATGGCAACCTGTGGCTAATTGACTAAAATCCAAATACTTGTTTTATAATACTAAAATACCAAGGATGCAGTTGTATCTTCTTAGTATTAAGACTGACTCAAGAATGGTTTGTGTGATACTAAAAAGCTAATTTAAATAGATTTGGTTTTCTTTTATTTAATGCACAGTTGTATAAATGTTTTTTTCTGTAATATATCCCACAATGAAACTTAATCCTTGCCATACCTGTCAAGTATCCCATATTGGCCGGGATTTCCCGTAAATCAGTGCCACTTTTCTCCTTTCCCGCCCGGAGCCGCTGCCATCCCGTAATTTGACAGCGGGGGAAAAGTAGTTACTGCATGCACAGAAGGGGATGCGCAGAAGGCTTCTACACATGCGTAGATGGGTTCTGCGCAGTAGCCTTACAGATGGCCAACTGAGAACTTCTTTTCTGAACAGGAAGATAAGCAGAGCTTGGCTCACTGGGCTTCAAAGCTTTCCAGTTTAGGCTTTTGTTTTGTCCCATCTTAAGATGTCTGTCCATCAGGTGGACCTCCCAGACCAGATTAGACAGTTATGGGATGTGTAGTACAAAAAAATTGAGAATCCCATCACTAGTAGTAAAGGGCAGAATATAGACTAACAAATTAAAGCAGTTCAAACCAGATAGAGACAAATTGTTCTTGGTCTGGAGGCAAAATTTGAACAGAAATTCAACCTCTTTTGGATGGGGTAGTACTTTCCATGAAGAATTAAATTTGTAGTTTGACAGTGCTCCAAACCTCAGATTTGCATTTGGATGATCACGTGGTAGCTATAGGTAGCCTTTGCTCAGAATAGGAAGCAGCACCAGAGTGTCTGTTTCAGACAAAGACAGACATGGCCATTGTGGCATGTGCATTAGTTACACCTAGAGAGGAACAATAGTTAAACCATGAGTCAACAGTTTGATGCAGTAGCAAAAAAAAAAAAAAAAAAAAGCAAAATTTTTACTGTGGTACATAAGCAGCTGGATAGGTTAGACCTAGGGGTGGCCAACCTTGGTGCCCCAGGTGCTCTTGGACTTCAATTACCAGAAGACCAAGTCAGTACACCTGCTGATCAAAGCTTCTGGAAAATGAAGTCGAAGAACATCTGGAGAACCATGTTTACTGACCCCTGGGTAGACCTATGCTGGAATTCCATCATTTGGACATTATAGTTTAAGTAAGATATTGGCAAGCTAGAATGTGTTCAGCTTTCTATCCTCTCTGTCACAACACTGGTGGCAGCATAAATGATAAGAAGGACAAGACCAAAACTTCAGATCTACTACTGGGCAAAATTAACTCAAGAATGGAGATTTGGTGGGCCTTAATCAGCTATGAGTTTGGTTGTACAAATGTGTTTTCTTTCTCTAGTTTTTTGCCCAGATATGTGACTGGCAAATGTCTTTTTAACATCAATATTTTTTTCAAAAAAGAATTTTAAGGTAATTTTATTATTAAGGCAGAACAATGATTTGAGGATCACATGTACTTGATCAGGCTCAGATTCAGACTTTCTATAAAAGCAATCAGAGAATATCTATTTGCAGTATCAGACCAGAGAAGAAAATGTCAATTTATTCCATCCTGTGGGTACACTCCAACCCAAGGGGCAGAATCCACTTGACTGTCAGAAGAGTGTAATCCTTGGATTACATATGTCTGCCTGACAGATGGAGATCACAGAGACCACTTACTGAAACTAGTTGGGCTTCTTCTTGTACAAGCTCCATAAAATAGGCTCTTCTTTAATAATAGGCTATTTACACAAGTTGAATGAACCACTAGGCAGGAGTTCTCAATTTTTTAAAACCAGGGGACAGACAGGTCATGTTCCCTCCGACAGCTTCAGGGGCTGGATGGCTATTTTGCCCTTCCTCCACCACATGACACTTCCTGGTGTGGTGGAAGTGGTGGTGAGCCACATGAAATGGTGCCATAGGCCGTATCCAGCCCACACGCCACAGGTTGAGAATCCCTGCACTAAGGCTTTGGCCATGATGCTGATGTTACAAAATGCAGTGATTCTCAGATGCAAACCAATAATGTCCATTCTGTTAAGTATTAAATATTGTCTGTAAAATAATGATGCTGCAAAAGGGTCCTGTGGACCCCTGAAAGAGACTTCTTCGTATCATCTTTTCTAAGTTCTGCTTTTTGTTTATTTGCAGTTGTTTTACAAAAAAGGATCCTTGCACCAGTTGGAACAAGCATCCAGTACAAGGGAATACTCCTTATCATGTCTTCTGTGTTTGCCAACCACCTTTCTGGATGAGCTACATGCACTCAGCATTCCGTGCACTCTGGTGTCTAGTCATGCGTGCCACATGATCATGGAAATGTCTGCAGAAGCAGACAGCGCTGGCTCTTCACCTATGAAACAGAGATGAGCACTGAACCCTAGAGTTGGATACGACTGGCTTTCGAGCAAGGGTGGCCTTTCCCTAAACTTCATCCCAATGCACAACTGAGTCGGTGCATGTAGCTACATGCACTCATTCCATGGTGCATGGTGGGACAAGCAATGGTAGGCATACCATAGCTGAAAACAGAAGCACTGGATGAAATAGTGAGAGTAGCTATTCCAATTTTAATTTCTCCAGAATGTCCTTAAGACACTGGGGCATTATGGGAAACTCAGTCTGCAGCTACACAGGAAGGAACACCTGATTTACTTTAAAGTTTATAAAGGTGGGTACCTGCTGGTTTCTACTGCTGAAATCACCGTATTCATCCACACCAATATAATTAATTATCCTGTTGCAAGCGTCCACACTACACTTCCAAACTGATTCAATTTCTGGGGACACAACCTCATCTAATTAATACTGTACTGCACTCTTCCCCATTTGTTCCTGCATTTTCTTTTTAATTCTAACCCCCCCCCAAAAAAAAAAGAAAGAAGAAGTGACATAATGCTTATCTGATACAGCACTAAATTTGACAAACATAATCTCAGAGACAACAGGCACTTAGTTGAAGGGAATTATCCTGCTGTAACACCACATTCCATTGAACACATCACTGCCAATGTTACTGTGTAGGACATGTCCATGACTGCCCTCTTTTGGATAGAGACAGGCAATCACGCCCACCAGAAAATAGAGAAAAGTGTTACCAGCTGATTCAGTGTAAAATAAAACATCTCCTCCAGGCTGAACAAAAATAAACAAATGTCCATGGAAAAAGACTGTGCTTGCCCACGCTTAGTTTTATGTCATGTAGTCAACTGTAAATACTTCAATTTTAACAGTGCCAACTCTGACACAAACCATGAGGTAGATTGCAGTGTAGTTACACCTGAGATGGTGGCATATGAAGCCACCTCAAGAGCATTTAGGTCATTTTAAAAGAATGTTAGAAACCTTCTTTTAAAGTGACCCAAACAATGAGGTAAGAGTCAGACGTGGTGAGCTCCCTGGCACATGCAGGGCCCTGAATTTCTGAGCACCCAAGAAAGTGCAGATGTTAATTCTCCACATTTGGTGGTCCGTTTCCCCCCCTGATTGGATCCATATGTATCTAGCATTCAGAAAGAGGATAGCATCCTGCTTGAGCCAGTATGTTAAACCAGATGTATTAGTACTTTTTCAGGCTTTCCCCCCAAAAAATAAATTTTGAAATGTAATTTCAGGCTACATTAAACTCAATCAGTTGTTTCTGGACAATAAAGTGGCATAGCTTCACATTCAAAATTAATGTATTTCCTTTCTCCCCACTCCCTTTTATACTTATTATTAAATACATATGCTCTCTATATCTAACAGTAGGGACAACTGGTTAGATACATCAATAGGTAGGAACCTTTTTTTCACAAACCCATTACTGTTTTCCAAAGCTGTTTTCACAAACCATAATGATGAATTCTTTTTTATTTACATCTTCCAGTCAGAGCTTCTTTTTGTTCAGTGACCTACTGAGGTTAGTAACAGGGCCAAACTAGACAATACATTGAACACATAATTCAAAGCAGAGCTCCTGTCACAAGAAAGGTCTGTTTATTCTAATGGAAGCTTGCCTCAATTTGCATTTGGCAAATTAGTCTGCTTTTTAAAATATATATCTGATCAACTGGAAGATGGCACAGTTCAATTGCATGTCTGCTTTCTAAGGCACTAGCACTAAAAGATTTGAATACCAGAAAGGACAATTGTTTACTCCTTCATGACCAATCATGGAATAAAAGAAAGTTAGGGTGCATCAACATTGTTAAAAAAATCCTACATCTGCATCGATTCCCAATCAGTTTAAAGATCAGTATCTACGTGATGCAGAGCCAAAATTGCTATATTTTGACAGCCAAGTAATTTATGTTAAACCACTGGCTGGGAGACTATTTATTTTGCACCGATACAAGTATTGGCGTAAAATAGATTGATTTGGGCTGTGTGCCCACTTTTGTCATTGTTTTTCCAGGGTTTCCCAAATAAGCTTCTGGCAGCAGCTGAGACAGCCTCCATTTGATGGGTACAGTTGATCCATGGCATCTCTCCTACCACTGCATTTCACCAGTGCTGATCAGCTGCACCCTCTCTCCACCAATCAGCTGGATCCTCTCTCCATTGCAGCTGTGGTGTTTTTTTAATGTTTAATCAAAGTGACATAGTGCCATGCCACTTCAAATAACTATTTCAAAGAAAATGACATGCTGCAGCACTGGAGATGGGCTCCTGCTGATTAGCAATGGCAGCTATCACCATCTGCCATGGCAAACTGCCTTAGCAGTAGAGTTAAGGTCAATCTGATTGGTGGAGATTGATCCCAGTTGATCTGCTGCATCTCCATTGTCACTCTGATCCGTGCCACCTATCTCTTCCACCAATCACCTGGGGCCAAGCAGCTGGCTCCAGGTGATTGGCTGTGGGAAACCATGGTCAGGATTAGGAGTGGCAGCAGAGACACTGCGGATCAGCTAGGGCTGGTCTCCCTTGCCACTGTAGTTCTCTGCCACCAACCAGCACAAAGGGGTTCCAGTTAATTGATGGAGATAGGTAGGAATGTGCACACGGACTTAAGTAATAGCAAGCGAGAGCCTTGTTGAAGCGTGGGGGGCTTGAACAGTCTAACTAGGTGGTGTTGCCCATCTCTTGTCAATGATGTTAGGCTGGGGCTAGAACTCACAAAGCGCTCTCTGTTGGATCCTTTGGGCCAAGTGCAATTGGAGGGCACATGTCACAGTCTGCCTAGTCAGTGGGTGTCATGATATCCAAATGGCTAAAAACTGCAAGTTGTGCAGAATGTCATCGTGGATATGTCCTTCCATGCAGGGACTCCTTGCTGAATAACAACTCCAAGGTATCCAAAGTATTACTAAGCTACTCATTCCTGTACTCCATGGGACAACCCATGTGTTTCCTTCTGGAACGGCTCAAAGGTTTGGGGATCCAGGGCACTGTGCTATCCTGGTTTTCCTCATTTCTGGAGGGTTGTACCCAGTCGGTGTGGTTGGAGAGTGAGAGGTCCAGCGCTATGCCCCTACAGTATGGGGTGCCTCAGGGCTCGGTGCTCTTTCCTCTCCTATTTAACATATACATGAAGCCGTTGGGTGAAGTTATCCGTTCCCATGGAGTAAGGTATCATCATTATGCTGATGATACCCAGTTATATATCTCGGCCCATGGGGACCCCAGTGATGCAGTCATTGTCCTATCCAGATGTCTGGAAGCGGTTGGAGTCTGGATGGGGGACAACGGTCTACAATTGAATCCCTTCAAGACTGAGTGGCTTTGGATGGGGGGTCCCGCATTATCCAGGGAGCTGCCAACTTTGGTCTTGGATGGGGCTGTTTTGCCCCAGACAGACCCGGTACGTAACTTAGGGGTCCTCCTGGATTCAGGGCTGCTACTACCAAGTCAGGTGGTGGCTGTGGCCAGGAGGGCTTTTTCACAGCTTCGCGTCATCCATCAGTTGTGTTCGCTCCTGGACCGGGACTCCCTGCTCAGGGTCACACCTCCAGGCTAGATTATTGCAATGCGCTCTACATAGGGCTGCCCTTGTCAACCATTCGGAGGCTGCAGTTGGTCCAGAATGCGGCTGCCCGGGTGGTGATGGGGTGCGGGCGTTATGCTCGTGCCTCACCATTACTTTGGGAGCTGCACTGGCTACCAGTTTGCCTCCGGGTGCAGTTCAAGGTGCTGGTTTTGACCTTTAAAGCCCTTCATGGTAGTGGGCCAGGATACCTTAGAGACCGCATCGTCCCAAGAGTGTCCACCCGTCCAACCAGAGTGGATTGGAGGGGCTCTCTAATTGTTCCATCTGCCAGAGGGGCCCATCTCTCTGGTACATGAAGGAAGGCATTTTCCGTGTCCGCACCGGCCTTGTGGAACCTCCTGCCTGTAGAGTTGCGGGAGCAGATGGAGCTGCTACCTTTCAGAAAAGACCTAAAAACCTGGTTGCCGGGCCAGGTGTGGGACCTGGATGGAAGTGTGGCCCCGCCTGTTGGCTTATAAATTAAGCCCCCATTTCTTTTAATTGTCAATGAAGGCAGTTTTTAATGTTGGTTTTTAAGAGGAATGGGGTAGGTGGGTGGGTATGTTGGGTGTTAATTGGTTGTATTGTTTTATGTGTGTTTTAACTTGTTGTGAGCTGCCCAGATTCGGGTTTACCTGATTGGGCGGCATATACATTTGAATATAAAATAAAATAAATGCGGGAAGTTCCTCTGTGGCTTGGGTCAGACAGCCATCCTGACCCCTCAAAGATTGGTACATGAAAGCCAAACCTTAACCACTTCCATGAAGTTTGCAGCCAGTTATTATACCCATCGTCCACTTGCCTGATCTTACTCTGACCAATGGGTGATTAACAGTCAGAATTCTACTGGTGCTTGTGCAAAGTTTGCATTATTTGGTCATGGCTAAATGCAGCTAATTGGTCAGGTACCAGGACACGTCTTGTTTGTGTGCCTAGCTGCACGCCTAACTGTGCCACAGACATGTTCTCTGACATTGCATTAATTAGGGACAATTAACTTATGTGAACACCAGTAGGATTTCAGCTTAGCCATAATTCATATGAAATGAAATCAAATTGACACTGGAGCTATCGAATGATGCTATGGCTCAAGAAGTTCAGAGCTTGGATTACAACTGAGCACTCTGGATGAGCACTCTTGAGAGCTACAGCTTGTTAAAAAAACTTCTGAATGCTGTTGCTATGTTTCTCTATACAGTATATATATAGTGTGACTTGCTCAGAACGTAAGTTTTTCCTCTACTATAGTTCAGCTGGTTTTCATTTGAATTCTCTGAAAATTCAACATCTTGCATCCTTTACCCAAGGGATCTTCCATACTAAATGTCATACTGATAGGACAAATCATCTTGAATTTATAAGCAATAGGATTTTTGTGGTCCTAACAGAATGCCTCTAACTTAAATACATTTGTTCTCCTAACTTGTAGATATACAGTATTTGTAAAGTCAAAGGTGATATGAAAGTTCAATATTGCAGCACAATCTCCTACCTGAAATGCCATATGTTTTTCTCAAATACATGGTTTTTCTAAATGATTATAAATTTTTTATGCACACACATACTGGCTGAAATCCTGTTGCTTAGCATGGTAAGTTGCATTACAACAGGTCCAGAGATTCATTGGGGATTTAGTGAGTCAACATTTCTATAAGTACCACTGGTTCAAATGGGGCAACGCTAGCTGCAGCTTACTTTAGCATGGTGTGATCTTTGGTTGCATAGTGGCAAGCTGGAAATTACAGCTACCCTGCAGGTAGAATGGTGTGCTCTACAGTATCTGAAGAGTTTACCAGCCATTTTATGCACACACAAGCTTGCGTTTTTATGATGTATATCAGGGGTTCTCAATGTATAGCCTGTGAGCTGCATCCGGTCCACGGTGTCATTCCATCTGGCCCTTGCTCTCACTGCCACCACTCTCCCACACCTCCTGGCTTGTTATGTTCATAATGCCACTCTGTAGCAGGGCCTTGCTGTGGATCGGTGTTAAGGACATGCCAAGCCAGGCAGAGGGGAAAAGTACAGTGGCACTGGCAGTGGAAGTGGAAGATGCCTACGGCACCTATGTTTTTCCTGAGTACAAACAAGGACATGCAGGACCCCTCACTCACCCACGGCAGGCTGCTAAGCAGGGAAGCAGTGGCGGCATGGGAGGAGTGTTTACGGCAGTGGTGGTGGTGAAAGTATTGGCAGGCCAGACTGGTGGCATGTGGGTGGCAGTGGTGGGGGGGACACCAATCTGGTCCACCAACAGTTTGAGGGGGCATGATCTGGCCCCCTGATGTATATACACAGGCAAGCCCACACACCATTATAGTAAAGGTACGCTTTCTTGTGGAAACACTTCAGAGCAGATATCTGGGACAATTGTCCCATTAGAACAATGACTGGGCCAGCCTCTTTAGGACAATAAAATGAAATAAATATAGGTAAAGCTCATCTTCTTAACCACTAAGCTACTGTGGTCTTCCACCCCATTATAGCATGATATTACATGCCATCAAGTTGGAAATTAGTTACTGTATAGTGATCATAAAAGGGCTTTCAAGTTAATGGTGCATCTTGATTAGGAAAAAGTACTATATTTGCATCAGTTTTGCCAGGTTCAAAATAAATTTAAAATTGAGGAATACACAACACATAGGTGAGGCACACAATAATCTGCCAAAATGCCAATTATTTTAAACCACCCCACATAGGTCATTTATTTTGCACCATTACCTGAAACTGCTGTTTTCTTCTGAGTGCTTGTGTGTGTCAGTGCACATTGTGCCTCTTGGTTTGCCTTGTAAAGTTTGCAGGATTCCCTGCAGTGCAAAAAAATGGCGCCCCCTCAATCCTTACATTTATAACTCCAGTTCAGTGGTTTGTTTACTGTCATGCCAAAGAACCATTGCAGCACTACAGCAAATGAATATAATAAAAAATTATAACAATTGGTACTAGCTGGTGGGTGCAGAGGAGAGGCAATTGGGGGGGGGGGGGTTGTACCCAAAGGAGGTAGAGATGGCAACCTCGGTGTCAGCAGATTCCCACACCTCTTGCCTTCAGAATGGAGGCTGGCGGTCTAACAGCTGCATGATCATGGTGTGGTGGTGGAGATTTCTTTAAAAAGAAGAGAAAATGGAAACCTTATGGGGACGGGAGGAGAGGGGGGAAATCAGGAGGCTGCTTGGTGGCTATGGCTACAGAGTCAAAAGAAACACATTGGGATGAAGTTTAGGGAAAGGCCACCCTTGCTCGAAAGCCAGTCGTATCCAACTCTAGGGTTCAGTGCTCATCTCTGTTTCATAGGTGAAGAGCCAGCGCTGTCTGCTTCTGCAGACATTTCCATGATCATGTGGCAGGCATGACTACACACCAGAGTGCACGGAACGCTGTTTAACTTCCCACTGAAGTGGTCCCTGTTTATTTCTACTTGCAATTTCTTCCCTTCAAACTGTTAGGTTGGCAGGAACTGGGACAAAAGCAGGAGCTCATTCCATCCTGCAGTATTCAGGTATCGAGCTGCTGACCTCCTGTTATGTATGATAACTGTGTATGTAACTGTCAAGGCGATTCAAACCGCCATGTTCCCGCGCTTTCCTAGCTGTCAAACAGCGTCCCTGTTTGACAGCTACGAAATCTTGCCAGACAGCATAGTCTGGCGAGATTTTGAGAGGCACGCAAATTAGAATCTGATAGGAGCGAAATGTATCTTTCTTATGCAAATAAATGGATTGAAAAGTGTGCACACGTTGTTAGCCAATAGGTTTTGTTTATTGTTGTTACTGTTACTGTTTGTATTGTATAAAAGTCCGAGTTTTGCCCCATCCAAACTGTGTTCAAACCCCACTAATAAAGAGCTGTATTTCACTTCTAAATGCGAGTCGTCATTATTCCTTGAACACCAAACTGGCGACGAGGATGGGATGGTGTCCCCACATGGCAACATCGGCCCATTCAACCCAGCTCATCCAGAGAAATGGGCAGTCTACGAACGCTGGTTCCGCCACGCAATGGCATTGCAGAAGATCACCAACAAAGAGCAGAAGTGTTCCTGCTTCCTCGCACAGTGCGGATCCGAGACGCTTGAGCTGGCCACCCACCTCGTTCTTCCTCGGGACATGGATGTGGTGCCACTCGCTGAGATCCTGTCAGCACTGAGGAGGCACCTGCAGCCAGAGGTCTCGATTTTCCCAGCCAGGGTGGCCTTTCACAGAAGGGAGCAGCACCCTGGTGAATCCATTGCAGATTACGCTGCCGTTCTGCGCATTGCTGCCGCCCCGTGCAAGTGGGACAACATTGAAGAAGTGCTCCAAGACCGTTTGCTGGCTGGCATGAGGGATGAAGATGCTCAATGTTGCCTCATAATCAGGAAGACGCTAACATTCAAGGCCGTACTAGAAGAGGCAGTAGCGTCTGAGGCCGCACGGTCCAGGGTAAAGCTTTTCCGGAATCGCCACTGCACTACCAGTGCCACCGACTCAGTTGTGCAAGCTCATCAATGCTAATCTTCATCCTCATCAGCATCTCCTGGTTCCACCTCTTCATCGGAGTCCAGTGACGTAGAGGGTGAAGTCTGAGCGGTCCAATGATAGCACCAAGAACACCGCGACGATCGGGAGAAGAAATTCCTTCACAAGTGTGATGGCTGTGGGGCCTGGCATGATCACAAGAAGTGCCCATTCTGCACTGCAGAATGCCACAATTGCGGGCAAAAAGGGCACATAGCTAAGGTATGCCAGCAGCAAAAGCGGAAACCTTCAGCACCTGAGCCCAAGAATGGTCATCGCCACAACGCGTCCATCGCCAAAGTGTCACCCAAACCAGATCCATGCCAAGTGGGCAGCAACAGTGAGCGTTTCTATGCCGACCTGAGCCTTCAGGATGTCCCCTTCAGAATGGAGGTGGATACAGGTACTATATTTTCTATAATTCCACAGCGGGAGTTTTTGAGGATTCCCCCAGCCTCTGGGCCCAAGCTTAAATCCCTCAAGACTTCCCTCTGGGATGTGCAGGGTTGCCAGATTCCGGTCCTGGGTGTGTGTAATTTCTTGGTTAGTTTTAAAAACATATGCACCACTTTGCCCTTGGTTGTGGTTAAACAGGGTACTAACAATCTTATTGGGACTCAATGGTTTAAGCCCCTGGGGATCTGGCTATCTGGCATTCATGCAATACACTCTGACCTTATCCGGGATATTTGTGCTGCACATCCCGAAGTATCCAAAAAGGGTTTAGGCTTGTACAAAGGGCCCCCTGTTGACTTTGAACTTGACCTTGCCATCCGGCCCATCCAGATGAAACCGCGCCGGGTACCCTTTGCCCTCAAGGAGAAGATAGAAGCCGAGCTGGACAAATGGGTGGGGCAGGGCATCCTAGTGCTGGTGGACTCTGCAGAGTGGGAGACACCGATTGTGACTGCTTTGAAAAGCAACAGCGAAGTCAGGATATGCGCAGACTATAAATGCACAATCAATAAAGCTATTCTCCTGAACGCATATCCTGTGCCCATGGTAAGCCATCTTCTTGCCTCCTTGCATGGAGGGAACTGCTTTGCAAAACTTGACCTTGCCCAGGCATACCAACAGTTAACTGTGACTCCTGCCGCTGCCATAGCTCAGACAATAGTCACACATAAGGGGGCATTTAAGGTGACCAGACTACAGTTCAGGGTGAATGCAGCCCCCGGAATATTTCAATCTCTTGTAGAAAGTAATTTAAAAGGGTTGCCCGGGGTCCTGCCATACTTTGACGATGTCCTGATCACCGCTAAGGACACAGTCGAATTAGCAGCCAGGCTCGATAGAGTATTGTCATGTTTCGAGCGGGCTGGTCTATGTCTCAGAAGGGACAAATGTGTGTTCTTGGCATGGGAGGTGGAGTTCCTGGGGTACAGGATTACACCTCAAGGTATGCCCTCAGACTCCAAGGTAATGGCTGTGTGGAATGTACCCAGGCCACAATGTAAAGCTGAATTGCAATCATTTTTAGGACTGTTAAACTTCTATAACACTTTCCTCCATCGCAAGGCCTCAGTTGCTGAACCATTGCATCGGCTCCTTTAAAAAGATACTGTTTAGCACTGGGGCCATTGCCAGGAGAAAGCGTTCCAACAGCTTAAAAGACTACTGTCTTCGGATACTGTGTTACTCATTTTGATCCCAACAAAAGGGTTGTCCTTGTGTGGGATGCATCCCCTGTGGGAGTCGGGGCTGTGTTGCGACATGTGTTAAATAACGGGAGGGAGGCCCCTGTAGCATTTTATTCCCATTCCCTGTCAAAACCTGAGAAAAATTATGCTCAGACTGACAGGGAGGCGTTGGCAATCATGGCAGGCACTAAGAAATTCCACGATTTCCTCGATGGGACGCTTTTTACCATCATGACTGACTACAAGCCCCTCCTTGGAATTTTTTTAAACGGGAAGCCCACGCCGTAAATTCTGTCCCCGAGAATGTTGTGCTGGGCAATCTTCTTAAATGTATATGATTTCACTCTAGCCACGCTGATGCCCTGTCACATTCTCCACTGTCTGGGATCAGGGAAACAGATTGCGAGATCGAAAGTGATCACCAAGTCCTCATGATTGAGGCATTCGACTCGCCCCCGGTCATCCCTTCCGATATAGCTAAAGCCACAGTCAAGGATGTGGTTTTATCTAGAGTATACCTGTCAAGTTTTGGATTTGAAAATAAGGGAAATTTTGGCCACACCCCTCTGTGGGTGTGGCCAAATCTGTGGGCATGACCAAATATAGCCATGTGACTCGCTGGGCTCTAGTCATGCCTGCCACATGGCCATGAAAATGTCTGCAAACACAGACAGCACTGGTTCTTTGGCTGTAAATGGAGATGAGCACTGCACCCTAGAGTTGGATACGACTGGCAGATTTTACTTTCTTAGGATCAAAGATCTCTGCAGATGGTGATTGCAGCCGTGAAATAAAAAGGCAACTGATGCTTGGGAAACAAGCTATGAGAAACCCTGGGGAACATAGTTAAAAGTAGAGGCATCACCTTGCAAACAAAAAAATTTGCATAGTCAAAGCAATGGTATTCCCGGTGGTAATATACGGATGTGAGAGCTGGACCATTAGGAAAGCTGAGCGCAGAAAAATAGATGCCTTTGAAATGTGGTGTTAGAAATAGGTCGATCCTAGAAGAAATCAACCATGACTGCTTATTAAAGGTCAAATAGTAAAGATGATGCTAAAGTACTTTGGACATCAAATGAGAAGAGAGGATTCACTTGAGAAAGCCTTGATGCTGGGAAAGGTGGAGGACAAAAGAAGGGGGTGGCCAAAAATAAGATGGCTAGATAGTATTGTAGATGCAATGGGCACAAAGCTGTGTGGGCCAAAGAACCCCTTCCCCATCTTCTTGGGGGACTTTTGTTTTGTTTTCTTTCTTGTTTACTCAGTGGCTTAAGTGACTAAGATGCTGACTGGGAGGCAGAAGGTCAGCAGTTCAATTCCCGAGTACTGCAGGATGGAATGAGCTCCCGTCTTGTTCCCAGCTCCTGCCATTCTAGCAGTTTGAAAGCAAGAAATTGCAAGTAGATAAATAGGGACCACTTCAGTGGGAAGGTAACAGCGTTCCATGCACTCTGGTGTCTAGTCATGCCTGCCACATGACCACGGAAACGTCTGCAGATGCAGACAATGCTGGCTCTTCGGCTTTGAAACAGAGATGAGCACTGAACCCTAGAGTCGGATATGACTGGCTTTGGAGCAAGGGAAACCTTTACCTTTACCTTACTTATTTTTAATTAATTTTTTTCCTAGGAAGCAGAGAAAGTGCAGAATAGTAAACCAGCTCCTTAGGGTTACCAACTGCTTGTAAGCAGCTTGGCTTTAATGAACTAGCCCTGCACATCGCTAGACACTCCCCCCCTCCCCCATTAGGGTGGAGGAGCAAGGGATTAATTCCCCCTCAAAATTAACCAATCTATTTGTTCCTCACTGCAACCAAATGAAGCACCAACACCTCAGAATGTCAGATCCAGCTTAAGGAAGGGAATTAATAAAGTTTCCAAGAAGCCTTCCAGCAGCTGAGGAGTTAATCTCCCTCCAGATGGTTTGTTAGAAGGTGGGGTGCTCTCTCTCTCTCTCTCATAGAGAGATCAAGCACCATCCACCCCCCCCCCTCCCAAGTTAACTCTGGATCTCTAGAAACGGAAGCCTCCAGCCAGTAGGCAGGGCAGAAACAGCTCAATAAAGCATGAGAGTGAGAGAGAAGTTTCTCACTGATTTGTCCCTGCATATATGAAATATTGCTCACCTCTAGAGTAGACTCCCTGTCCCATGGTGGCTCCGAACAGCAGCAGCAGCAAAAACAAAGCCTCCATGATGACCATGTGGCAGGGAAGGGAAATGAAAGAGAAACTACAGAACGCCCCTCCCACCACCTTCTCTCTCCCCTTCCACAAGTGAAAAGCCTGCCACACAGCGACCTCTGGTGGCTGGAAAAACATACTGCAGCTTCGCCTGTGAGGGCTCCAGTCAGGATTTTTTTTTAAATAAGGGATATTACAGGGAAATTAATAAAATGGGGGGGGGGCGGAAGTGGGGTAAAAATAAGGGGTTTTCCTGGGGGAAATGGGATACTTGACAGGTATGATCTAGAGTCATATCTTGGGTACAAAAAGGCTGGCCCGTCTCTCCTCTAGCCGAGGAATTCAAAACATTCCACCACAAACGTTTGGAATTGTCCGTGGAATGAGGTTGCCATCTATGGGGCCAGTGGGTGGTCATTCCTGTCACCCTCAGGAAAAAGGTTTCAAAATTACTTCACACAATTCACCCAGGAATTGTCCGTTCCAAAGCCCTAGCCCATAGATACTTTTGGTGGCCTCAGCTAGACCATGACATAGAACAGATGGTCGGCACTTGTGCCAGCTGTCAAAGCTCTTGCCCAGAGCAATCCCACCTTCCCTCTCGGGAATGGGACACTGCCAGGGGCCCGTGGTCCAGACTGCACATAGATTTTGTAGGTCCATTTAGGGGAGCTCTATTTTTGTTGGTTGTAGATTCATTCTCAAAGTGGCTGGAAGTGATTAGAGTGCCCAATACCACTTCAGCCACAACGATATTGCACCTGAGGAGGCTGTTCACAGCTTTTGGACTTCCAGATGTGCTGGTGTCTGACAATGCATCCACGTTCACATCTGCAGAATTCCAATCCTTCATGGAAAGGAATGCAATTAGACACATCACTGCCGCCCCATTCCACCCTGCCACCAATGGCCAGGTCGAGTGGCAGATGCGCACAACCAAGGACGCGCTTTGGCGCATGGGAGAAGGAGATCTGGAGCTCCAGTTATGTCAGTTTCTTTTTACATATAGGCTCACCCCCCTTTCCTGCTGAATTGCTCCAGCGAAGGAAACTGTCATCCTTGCTGGACAGATTGGATCCCTCTAGGGTAGAGGACAAGGGCACAAATATAGTGATCCAACACCAGAAGGGTTTCTCACCCGGAGACTCTGTACATTGCCGCAATTATGCAGCCGGTGGTCCTATGTGGGTGCCTGTGTTAGTGATCAGTCAAACTGGTCCTGTTTCTTACAGAATCGAAACAGCCACTGGTCTGATCTGGAGGAGGCAATTGAGACCCAGAATATTGGACCCACAGGATGAATACAGGATGAATAAAGGCACTCAACGTTAGGGTTGGCCCCCACCCATTTAAACCCAGGGGGCAGAGGTAATATTCAGCAGCCAGCTAATATTGACCCTGAAGTGTGTTCTAGGGACCGATTTCAAGGGGAAATTGTGGAATGCTCCCCTACTCCAGCCATGTGTACCCCCACACTGTCCCAGCCTAGCACTCTGGACTCCTTTATTGATGATGACCACTATTGTTTAGAGTCGCCCTCCTCTCTTAGTACCAGTTCTTCACTTCCAGTAAGCTTCCATGGTTGAGGAAAGATTTGAACCCAGACCTGCAGAATCCTAGCCTGTCAGTCTACCTACTACAACTACACTGGATAGCCTACCATAGTATGTGTAATACAGGTATAACATTATTTTCATATAGCATTGATCTTAGCATTTTATAGGGAATCTGTAGGAAATCTGGACAATCATAAGATTTGGTTAATCAATATTCAAATGACAGAAGGTACCTGACTGATGTTTGTTTGTTTGTTTAAACTGCATTTTATTTTATTCAATCAGTTGTGGTTTGGCAAGCATAAAAAGCTGAATGCAAACTGGGTGAAAATTGTTCCTAGTAACTCAACCTTTCTCAATTTCCAGAAATCTTCACCCCCCTTCTGCTTAGAAAGTATTACTCTCGCACAAATAAATTAATCATCCTTTGAATGAAAGGGGAGGGCTGTTAGTTTCATATTTTCTGAGTTCCTCAACTGATTCCATTTCAAAGTTATTGTTTCTGAAAGAGTGTGCTGAAATGAAGAATGAAATGGCTTTCAGCATTTTTCTTTATTCCTCGAAGACCAGTTCCAGGAAAGCACAATGATCTTGAGCCAAAAATGCTTTGGATTGCTTCCAGCCTTTGTCACAAAATGGATGACAAGGAAGAGAAATATCTGTGAGTGCACATTTTAAAATGATCTATTTCCAGATATGATTCAACAGCATAGGCATTCCTTCGCATAATTGCAGCTCAAAAGTACAAAACTTGTTGCACTCGTCACCACTCCAAAAGGCAAGATTTCTGTGTTTCTAGTGAAGAGTGCAGTGGCTCAAGTGGGTAAGACGCTGACTGGGAGGTGGAAGGTCAGCAGTTCGATTCCTGAGTCCTGCAGGACGGAATGAGCTCCCGTTTTTGTCCCATCTCCTGCCAACCTAGCAGTTTGAAAGCAAGACATTGCAAGTAGATAAATAGGGACCACTTTGGTGGAAGGTAACAGCATTCCGTGCACTCCAGTATCTAGTCATGCCTGCCACATGAACATGGAAACATCTGTAGAAGCAGACAGCGCTGGCTCTTTGGCTTTGAAACGGAGATGAGCACTGAACCCTAGAGTCGGATACGACTGGCTTTCGAGCAAGGGAAACATTTACCTTTACTTTAGTGAAGAGCAGTCTGGCCAGGTTACCCTGCTATGGTAATAGAGTAGACCATACTGAGAGCGACTCAATGCCGAGTGTCAGGCAGTGGTTAACTAACTTGACAACCCTGAGGACTAATGGCCTTGGGTGCCAAAGTCCATAAGGAAGGGTGATGGTCCCCAAGTGGATTAAATCCCACTTGAATCCATCTTGATGGAGGGCAGCAGCTTCATCAATACTGGCCTGGGGTTGATGAGGACTTTTCATGCCAAAAGGGCTCGGGACCAGAAAGTGACTTGCAGAACTGGATCAGTGGTACAGGTGTCATGCTGCGATGCAGAAGGCAGATGAAAAGCCATTGCATTTTATTCTCAGGACAGTCTTCATGGCTGATCTCCATGAGGATCGCCAATATTCGGATTCAGATATGGCAGAAGAAGAACTGAAGAGGTAATCACGGACCTCTGATGTATGTACATGCATGCACACACGTGTGTGCGCACGCACACACAGGGCAGACAGAGAGCAACATTTCTTACATTTCTGTGTCTATGATTTTATGTGTGTCTGTGCATTTATGCACAGTATGCTGCAGGAGTTGACGAGTAATGGTAAGTATTGGTGAGTAACTCCAATTCTACATATCGTTTCATAATGTTTTTGTACTAAAGTCAGCCATAATTTCTCTGTTTTCTTATTGTTACTGATTTACAGTGCCTGTCTTTTTACTGTTATGTTTAAGTGCTGCTTCCTTGTTTTGTTATTGATTTAGTTACTTAGACTGCTACTTAGCAGGTAGAGATACAGATATTTCTCCCTTGCAGCACAGCAAGGTACCTGCCTGTTGATCAATCCATCAATCAATCAATCTAAATCAATCAATAATAAAACAAAACAAAGAAACATCACTTGAATGTAACAGTCAGCAGGCTGGAATGGAAAAAACAGAAGCAATAAGAAAATGGAGAAAGAAAGGCTAAATTTAGCATGAAAACATGATGAAATGGTACAGTAAAACCTCTACTTACGAAAAAAGTCCATTCCGTAGGCTTTTGCTTAAATTGTTTTTTTATGTAACTCGAAGCAAACCCATAGGAAAAATGAAAATTTTATGTAAATCGAAGCAAACCCATAGGGAAATGATTTTTTACATAACTCAAAACTAATCCATAGGAAAAAGAATCTTTATGAAACTTGAAACAAACCCATAGGAAATCGTGTAAATCGGGACATGGTTTTAGCACAAAATCATTATGTAAGTCGAATTTTTTGTAAGTCGGGGCATTTGTAAGTCGGGGTTTTACTGTATTTAGAACTGAATTTGGAACAGTATTTCCCAGCTCCGTTATCAGCTAAAGTACAGAACTCACACAATTTAACATGTTAAAATACAATGAAACAGAAGAAGAGATTTATCCACTGTTAAAGGTCATTCCTCATGATATCCTATAGCCTGGCCTGAATCCAGATTTATATAATATGCCTCATCAAGAAATCCTTGAAGGTAACAGGACACAAAATACTAAAATCTTTTCCAAAAATGGAAGTTTACCCAATAATTACACAGTACTCTAGGATTCAGGAAAAGCATCTTCTGCAGAGGTCATTCTACTGTGTCTTCTGGATATACTGGATCACTTCTTTGTGCAGGGAGGCACTCACTGTTTCCATTATTCATTTGTTTGACAGCCCCAGGTACTTTTTTTGAATGATAAAGACCAAGGGTGGTTCTCACCTTTCCAAAGGTCCTGACCTATCCCAATGGTGGCGAACCTATGGCACACATGCCAGAGGTGGCACTCACAGCCCTCTCTGTGGGCATGCGCACCATCACCCCAGCACAGAGTTTGCCCCACCCCTATGCCCAGCAGCCCAATGGGAGCACTTCCTCCCTCCCCCAACAGAGTTCGTCCTGCCCCTCTGTTTGGGCACTTGGTCTCTAAAAGGTTTGCCATCATTGTCTTAGGCTATACCAATTGAAAGCTGTCTACTGTCATTAAGCAAGGGCTGAAGTGACATTTACCAGCCCTTTATCAACTGTCCAGTAAACTGCAAAAATATAGGAAATCTCATAAAATCTGAGGGCCAGTTATATGCTGTGACATCTTCCATGGGAAACATGCCATAATTGCTATGGGGAAAGTTGTTTATAAGTGTCTAAAAGTTCACTTCCAGTTTTTAAAAAATTGACATTTTTTTGTTGTGAAACATTGTGGTAGGGCCTCTTAATTGCTGTTCCTGGAAGCTTCCAGGGACAGCAATCCTCAGCCTTTCTTTGGCAAAACAATTACTATTTTACAGAAAATTAGAATATTCACTCATAATTCAATGACATCCACAGAGGGTGACTTCAACAGGCCTTTAACCCTTTTGATATGCTGCGGGAATGATCTAATTCACTCCTTTTATGATTGATCAGATTATGTATTTCCAGAGAGAACCAATCAGCACATTCCTACTTGCACCATTCTGAATCCCTGCCAGGAGCATACCCGTCAAGCACGGCTCCAGAAAATATGGGAACTGCTCCAGCCCGGGCACACATGTGCAGCAAAAACTCCTTTGCGCATGCACAGAACCCCTTTGTGCATGTGCGCATGTGCAGTAACCCCTTCCCTGGCTGGTCAAAATACAGGATGGCCGTGGGAACAATCGTTGAAGAGGGGTGAAATACGGGATTTCCCAGCCAATCCGGGATACTTGACAGGTATGGCCAGGTGCGGGTAGGATTACAGTACTGTGTTTTGCTTTGTTTCATGAAAGTGTGATTGCTTTCTGCTCTTAGCCAGAAATTCCTTCCTTCTTCTGCCCTGTGAAGGAGCAGAAGGAGAAAGGAAAGGAAATATTCACCACCTAAGACCAATTAGGGCAATGCCGACATACTGTACCTTTTAAAGAAAATAATATAAAAATGAAATGAAGTGGAAGAAGACAGAAGAGCAAATAAAAGGGAGATTTTCCCTTTTTGTCACAGCTTTTCTAAAAAGATTCTTAAGGAGGTTGTCTGTTCTTCAGCATACTAGTAAAGAACACGCGGAGAGATGTCTTGGTGGGGGTTTTAAGCGCAACTTTCAGCTCCCTAGAATGGGAACTTTGAAGGCAAAGGATAAAAGCTGGCAGTGCCTTCTTCCCCCACCACGGCCCACCTCACTCTTAAAGGAGGAAGATCAAACAGGGTCGCTTGAGATGTCACCTGAATATAAAGATTGTACCACATGGTGTTGAAATAGTTTGGTTAAAAAAGAGGGGTTCCTAGGAATCGTGTTATTTCTTAGCAATAGCTATTGAGCAATTAGACTTATCTATCGCCTCATAGCGCTTCGTGCACTCTCTAATCAGTTAATTAGCATTTTACCTCCAACATGCTGGTTACTCATTTGTCTGACATCGGAAAGATGGAAGGCTGAGTCAGCCTTGAGTCCCAGCCAGGATCAAACTCACAACATTTTGGTTGCAGTACAGCAGTTTAGCCACTGCACCACTGGGGCTCTTAGCGGAACATAAGGCAAAACAACAACAACACAATAATGTGGCGAGATCAGCCTAGTCCAGTGATGGCCAACCTTGCCAATCCAGATATTCTTGGACTTCAATTCTCAGATGTGTTGACTTGGGCTTCTGGGAATTGAAGTTCAAGAACACCTGGAGTGCCAAGGTTGGCCATCACTGGCCTAGGCTCATGTTGTGTATGTACAATGCTGCTTCATATGAATGTACAATGTTGCTTTAAGAAATGTATGAATGTAACCTAGCCACAATCACAATGTAACCCAGCTGTTAAAGGAACGCGAGCAAGCTGCCTATAGAGGGCAGCTGCGAGTGTTCAACTCACATGGTTATCATTCCTCAAATCACCTGCAGCCGCGGGAACTTCCCGCAGCAACAAACTACTACTGATCCACCACCGAAGATGGGCGTGACCCGGATGACATCACGCCGGTAGCGGCCAATGAGCTACCATGCAGCCAAGTTCAAATGTGTTGTACCACTGTATATAATGTGAGATACCTCCGCCATTACCACATGTTCGTTCTGATCATCAACCAATAAACCTGTGTTAGTCCATACTGCGACTCCTTCTATGTCTCCTGGAAAAGACACTAAATTGGCGACGAAGGTGGGATCGATGGCGAATCCCAAGGTCAAGGCGTACCAGTTCGATGTGAGCGAGCCCGAACAATGGGAGCTCTATGAGTGCCAGTTTCGGCACGCGATGGAAGCCGCGGGCGTCGACAACGACGCGAAGATGCGCTCCCATTTCCTGGCCCAAGTGGGGCCGGCCACGCTGCGGATCCTGATGACCCTGGTGGCCCCCAGGAAGGTAGACGAGGTCCCCATCGACCGTATCCTGGAGAGACTGGGTGAGCATTTCCAGCCGCCCGTCTCGATCTTCCCACAATGGGTCGCGTTCCACAGGCGAGACCAGCGACCGGGCGAATCTGTGTCCGCCTACGCGGCAGCCCTCAGGCTTGTGGCGGTCCACTGCCAGTGGGATGACCTGGACCAGGCCCTCCGTGACCGCATGTTGTGTGGTCTGAGGGACGAGGAGCTGCAGAGGAGGCTGATGACCCGCGACCAACGCCTCACGTTCAACGAGGTACTGCGGGAGGCCCAAGCAGCCGAGGAGGCCAGAAGCGGGGTGAGACTGTTCAAGTCCCGAGGGGCCGCATCCAAGAGGGCCAAGTCACCAGTACAGGCGGCCCGGCGGACACCAGCGAAGACGGCCTGGCGGGCCCCCAAGCCGCCCGCCGGCACACCAACGTCGTCTGAGGAGTCGTCCACGACAGCGGACCCCTACTCCAGCAAGGACGACGACGTCCAGAGGATCAAGAAGCGTGGTGAGAAGCGGCAGTCCCGAGAACGGCAGGACCGCCGTTGCGACGGTTGTGGGGCGTCCCATGACCGCACAAGGTGCCCGTTTCGAAAGGCCGAGTGTCACAACTGCGGCCGAAAGGGGCACATCGCCCGAGCATGCAGGCGCGGGCGAGTCGAGGACAAGAGGAGTTCCAGCCATCCCCAGACGCACCAGCGGAAGGCGGCCGGCACCAGGAAGGTCGCAGCCAGCTACGATGAGGAAGGCGTGAACCGCGTGGGCCTGGAGCACCGGCGGTTTTTCGTAGAGGTACTGTTGCAAGGGGTCCCAGTGAGGATGGAGATAGACTCGGGGTCATCTTATTCCATCCTGTCCCAAAAAGAGTTCATGCGTATTCCCCCAGACAAGCAGCCCAAACTGCGGGCCATGAGGTCACACCTTCGGGACGTCCCAGTGTTGGGGGTGGGAAACTTCAAGGTGAAGTTCAAGGGCTACTCGGAGAAACTGCCCCTAGTGGTCCTCAAGGGGGGGAGGTGCTGCCTTTTGGGAACGCAGTGATTTGCTCCCCTGGGAATCGAACTGTCCGGCATTAACGCCATCGAGACTGACCCAATGCGGGACGTGTGCAACGCGCACCCGGATGTTTTCAAGAAGGGGCTCGGGAAGTACAAGGGGCCCCCGGTTTCCTTCGAGCTGGACCCAGAAATCCGGCCCATCCGCCTCAAACCAAGGAGGGTGCCCTTCGCCCTAAAGGACAAGATCGAGGCGGAACTGGACAAATTGGTGGGGCAGGGGATTTTGGTTCCTGTTGACTCGGCGGAGTGGGAAACGCCGATTGTTACAGCCCTCAAGTCGAACGGGGAAGTCAGGATTTGTGCAGACTATAAATGTACCATTAACAAGGCCATTCGGCCAAATGCATATCCAGTGCCCGTGGTCAGCCACTTGCTGGCCACGTTACATGGGGGGAAGTGTTTTGCCAAGTTAGATCTGGCTCAGGCGTACCAGCAGCTTTCTGTAACCCCGGCTGCTGCCGCCGCGCAAATGATAGTGACGCACAAGGGGGCGTTTAAGGTAACGCGCCTTCAGTTTGGCGTGAATTCGGCGCCCGGAATTTTCCAGTCCCTCGTGGAACGCCTTTTAAAGGGGCTTCCAGGCGTCCTCCCATACTTCGACGACGTGTTGATAATGGCGGGGAGCGAATTAGAGTTAGCGAAGAGGCTAGATGGGGTCCTTTCAGTGTTCGAGAGGGCAGGTCTTCGACTGAGGAGGGACAAATGCGTATTCTTTGCGAGGGAGGTCGAGTTTCTAGGGTTTAAGGTAACCCCGGACGGGATCAAACCCTCTGAGTCAAAGGTTGCAGCCGTGAAGAACGCCCCTCGCCCCACCGCAAAACCGGAGCTACAGTCATTTCTAGGGTTCCTAAATTTTTATCATACCTTCCTGCCATGGAAGGCATCAGTCACGGAGCCACTGCACGTGCTGCTCAAAAAGGACGCGGTTTGGCGGTGGGGGGACAGGCAGGAGAGAGCATTCAAAGAGCTTAAGTCACTCCTGTCTTCGGACACTGTCCTGACCCATTTCGACCCGAAAAAACCAGTGGTCTTAGTCTGTGATGTGTCCCCAGTGGGGATGGGGGCAGTCCTGTGCCACGTGTTGGAGAGCGGGAGGGAAGCCCCGGTAGCATACTACTCCAGGTCCCTCTCAAAGGCCGAGCGCAATTACGCGCAAACTGATAGGGAGGCCCTAGCCATCATCGCCGGAACGAAAAAGTTCCATGACTTTTTATATGGCCGCGAGTTTACGGTAGTGACCGATCACAAACCACTTTTGGGGATCTTCACTACCGGCAAACCCACACCGCAAATTCTATCCCCCAGAATGCTGCGTTGGGCCATTTTCCTCAACGCCTACCAGTTTGAGCTGGTCTATCGCCCAGGGAAGGAGATCTCCCATGCGGACGCACTGTCCCGATCTCCCCTCCCAAGCGTAGGGGACCCCACATGCGAGGTAGAGCAGGATCACCAAGTCCTACTGATCGAGTCTCTCGACTCACCTCCCATTGTCCCGGCTGACCTCACCAAGGCCACGGCGGCCGACAAGATGCTGGCCCAAGTTAGTTCCTGGGTTAGGAAGGGCTGGCCCGCGACTCCCCCCGATGAAGAGTTCAGGCCATTTTTTAGGCGCAGAGTAGAGCTGTCGCTGGAAAGGGGCTGCTTACTCTGGGGCCAGCGGGTAGTTATCCCAGAGAAGCTGAGGGCCAAGGTACTGAGACTACTGCACACCAGTCACCCCGGGATCGTGCGCTCCAAGGCTCTGGCCAGGAGTTTCTTTTGGTGGCCCCAGATAGACGGGGACATAGAGCGTTTAGTGGGCACGTGTGAGAGCTGCCAAAGCTCTCGGCCCGAGGAGTCCCGGTTGCCCCATAGGGAATGGGATACGGCCCGCGGGCCATGGTCCCGGATCCATGTTGACTTCGCTGGCCCATTCCGCGGGTCCATGTTCCTGCTGGTAGTCGACTCCTACTCCAAGTGGTGGAGGTAATCCCCATGAACAGTACCTCCTCCGCCGCAACCATCAAGCAGTTGCGCAAGCTTTTTGCCTGCTTCGGCCTGCCAGACGTCCTTGTTAGCGATAACGCTAGTACCTTCACGTCTGCAGAATTCAAGACGTTTATTGAGCGGAACGCCATCAGGCACATCACCGCTGCCACGTTTCACCCCGCCACAAACGGTCAGGTAGAGCGCCAAGTGCGCACTACGAAAGACGCACTGCGGCGCATGGGTCCCGGTGAGTTGAACCTTCATTTGTGCCAGTTCCTCATCTGCTACAGAACAACCCCCTTAGCTTCAGGATTTTCCCCAGCCGAACTCCTCATGAGGAGGCGTCCGGTAACACTTTTTGACCGGATGGATCCGTCCAGGGTGGAGGATGAAGGGAGAAACATAAACATAGGGGGAGGGAGCTCCAAAAGTTTTTTGGCAGGGGACCCGGTTCACTGCAGGAACTACGCGGCGTCAGGGCCAGCGTGGGTTCCAGGGACCGTCATCGAGCAGACGGGGCCAGTGTCCTACAGGGTCAAGACTAACTCGGGTCTACTCTGGAGGAGGCACGCCGACCAACTCAGAAGGCGGGTCACCAGTGAAGGGGATTCAGCGTTAGGGTCCTCCCCCACCCGCATTACCCAAGGGGGAGACACGGCGGGACCCGGGGATACAAATGCATACCCTCGGTTCTCAACCACAGAGGAGGATACTTTAGAAGAGAGGGATCAGTTTGATGTTGATTATGAGTTGCCGTACCAGGGGGGTGTAGCGGAGTGGTCCCCACCCGTCCTAGCGAAAAGAGGGGTTTCAGTTCAGCCCCTGGTACCTCCAGTCCCCCCAGTCCTTTTGTGTTAGAATATACCATAGCTCCAGCTCCCCGGAAGCCAACACCCCCAAGGCAGGCATCGGGGGGGAGTCCACCCACCGCAGTCCCCGGAACTCCCAGGCAGGGAACAGGGGGTGGCGAGACCATGAGGGTCTCTTCGTCGGTCCCGAGATTCGTGCTGGGGGGGACCCCTAGCTCCTCAAACGGTAGGCAGGAGTTCACTTCCCAACTGTTCATTCCATTCCCTTCCCCCAATGCAAGGTTACCACAGAGCCCACACCGAGCCACTAACGAGTCCCCCCTTTCCATTGCAGGACAGGACTCCGCAGAGCCAGGCTCCCCTGTATTAAGCCAAGCGGCCGCTCGCCCCAGGCGCACGTGCGGCAAGCGACAATGGTTGAGGGACTTCGTCCCATCCTAGGGGGGAGGGATGTTGTGTATGTACAATGCTGCTTCATATGAATGTACAATGTTGCTTTAAGAAATGTATGAATGTAACCTAGCCACAATCACAATGTAACCCAGCTGTTAAAGGAACGCGGGCAAGCTGCCTATAGAGGGCAGCTGCGAGTGTTCAACTCACATGGTTATCATTCCTCAAATCACCTGCAGCCGCGGGAACTTCCCGCAGCAACAAACTACTACTGATCCACCACAGAAGATGGGCGTGACCCGGATGACGTCACGCCGGTAGCGGCCAATGAGCTACCATGCAGCCAAGTTCAAATGTGTTGTACCACTGTATATAATGTGAGATACCCCCGCCATTACCACATGTTCGTTCTGATCATCAACCAATAAACCTGTGTTAGTCCATACTGCGACTCCTTCTATGTCTCCTGGAAAAGACACTAAAGCTCACCACATACCTTCCCTGATTTGCACACAAAACTATCACTCTGTATGATAAAAATGACTCTATAAGCATTTAAAGTAGAAACAAAGGCTATCTTTACAGTAATCTTCTATATCAGAGATTCTCAACCTGCGGCCCGTGAGCCAGATGTGGTCCATGGTACCATTTCATGTGGCTCCCCCACTGCCTCCACCACACCAGGAAGTGCCATGTGGTGGAGGAAGGGCAAAATGGCCATCCGGCCCCTGAAGCTGTCTGAGGGAGTGTGACCCGGCCCCTGGCTTAAAAAGGTTGATAACTCTTGGTCTAGATTTACAGTCAGAGGAATAATGGGAGGAAATGGAGTCCTCCACATGCAGGAGATCCTGTCTGCTTGCTGCTTGAAGGATGGCCGGAGGCAGGAGAGAAAAGGATCAACAAAATAGTGGGAGTAAAAACAAACAGGAAGGGAATGGAGGCTTGCCTTAAATGCCAGAGATAGGAAAAGAGCTTTATAAAACATGTCAGTGACAAAGAACAATCACACTATTTTGTAAAGCCCTGTCCCACTGATACCCAGTGTTAGTGTATGCAAGATTGCTTTTATCGCAACACATGGCATTCCGGATCTCTGCTTTATGTTAAGTGACCCTATTAAATCCATTGCAGTCCGTTCCAAATGAGATATGCAGCCAAGCTATCGGTGTCCAAAAATAGCATCTGCACAGGATGGAAGTGGCCAGATAATATAAAACAAGAGTTATATATTTCAGTAAAAATAATTGAATATGAATTCATGAAACCATTAGGTTATATAACTTTGCAAGAAATGAGCAAGAGAATTCAATAAAAAAATTATGTGAAACAGATATTTTATTAGGTAATATGAGCATGGTATTAAGGGTTCTGGCTGCTACAGTCCTCAATTGCATTTAGTTTAGGTTCAGGAGGGAGGGGTTAAGTCTGTCCTTGCCCAGAGTACAGTTGCCAGGAGTCCCTGCGACATCTTAATTTTCTACAATTCTACAACACACATGTGCATT
The DNA here is from genome assembly GCA_035047305.1 of Bradypodion pumilum. Lineage (NCBI taxonomy): Eukaryota > Metazoa > Chordata > Lepidosauria > Squamata > Chamaeleonidae > Bradypodion > Bradypodion pumilum. Next base: position 207,507,123 of record JAWDJD010000005.1, on the reverse strand, counting down.
GCTGTGGGGTTTTTGTACAGGGTGGCCCATAAGTCCCTACCCGGCCTGAAAGTCCCTACACATCCATATATCTTAGGTATCCACTATATTTCTGTGTTGTCCCTCATTCTCAATGCATAATATTATGCAACACCCATGTTCTGCGAGACATTTACCTCAACGTAGCAGGGGTTATTGTTCCAAATGACGAAGTAAGAGTTGCCTTCAACTCATCATTAAAATTATAATGTTGTTTAGACACAAAGAGAGTAGGGCTCTGCTGGGGGAGGGAGGAAGCACTCCCACTGGGCTGCTGGGTGGAGGGTCGGGGCGAACTCTGTGCTGGGAGGAGGGAGGAAGTGCTCCCATTGGACTGCTGGGCAGAGGGGCGGGGTGAATCCTAGGGAGACGGCACACATGCCCACAGAGAGGACGGGTAGGGACCTTCGGGCTGGGCAGGGACTTACAAGCCACCCTGTATGCCAAGCACATAAAATAATTTAGTAATAAACAAGGTGCTTTCTTTAATTGTGATAGTCACTTTAAGGTTATAAAACCAGGAAAGAGTCTGTCTATGAGACATGTCTATAAGACAATATAGTATCTTGAAAGAATGGTTTTAAACAGTCACTAGATGAAGGTAAAGGTCTCCCTTGCTTGAAAGGCAGTCATATCTGTCTCGAAGGTGTGGTGCTCATATCCATTTACAGCCAAAAAGTAAACGCCCTCTTGTTCTGCAGATTTTTCTATGGTCATGTAGCAGTCATGGCTAGCCACCAGAATGCACAGAATACTGTTACCTTTCTCATCAAAGCAGTACTGGAGTGCACAGAACACTGTTTACCTTCCCACCAAAGTGGCCCCTATTTATCTCCTTGCAATTTCTTGCTTTTGAACTGCTAGGTTGGAAGCTGGGCAAGACAACAGCAACTCACTCTGCCACAGGGCCTTAGCCAGGATTCTAGACTGGGGTGTGGGGGTGTGGGGGTGTACAAATTTTTCAGGAGGGGCAAAAAAAATTCAGGGGAAAAAACAATGTCACACTCACATATCTAACATTGGCGCCATGGGGTGGGTAGGGGGTAGGCTGTTATCTCAGGAGGGTTTTAACCGCTCCCCCCCCCCTGGCTACAGCCCTGCTCTGTCATGCAGCACTCAGGTCTCGAACTGCCGACCTGCCAACCTTCTGGTCTTCAAGCTCAGCATCGCAACCACCAAGCCACCGAGACCCTTAAACAGTCACTACCTGGAAGCTTTTAGATGTCATTAGTTGTCAACATTGACATTTAGGGATAAAATAATGCCCGATGTTACAAGGGGTAGTCTGAAGGGGAAAGGGAGAAGGACTGGATCCTGTCTCAGATACAATGAATAATTTTTTAAAAATCCTCTGAAGATGGACTGAGTGATTTCTCAGGCTCTTAAGAGGGTGTCAATTCCTTTTTGACCAATATAAATCTTTAATTGATTTCCTCTGCATTGGAATTCCTTGTACTCGAGAAGTCACTCATTTCTAACTGTCTGGACAAAGGTTTGTGTGCGTGTCTGTGACAGAGAAAAGGAGAGGGAACAATTACAGAAATAAAAAGCCTCCCAAATTCTTCTTCCATGTCTAAGCCAGACATGAAACTGCCAAAATGAAGGCACCTTTTGGCGAGTTCGTTCTGCAGTTCCTTTCACCTGACCTAGTGTGAGAAAGATTAGCCAGCAACACAAGCTTGCCATTACTAGGGTACGCCCGATTGTGGTTCAAAAATACCACTATCTTTGAGGAAGCTCTTTCTGAGTACCCCACAAATAATGATAATCTACAAGTTATTTGTTAAAAAAAAGTTGAGCTGTGTTCCTAGGCTTGTTTGTGAATTGCAGGATGCTTGGGAAACAGTATTTTATTACTACTTTACAATGGACAAGAAATCTCAAACATCTTTATGTGATTTTTTTAATATTGTGCGTTCTCTGGGCTTCGCAGATCATTGACGCATGCTTTCTCTTTTATCACATTATTTAGCCAACAAAACAGGAAAGACCAGCGTAGAGAAAGAAAAACAGTGATACCTTCAGCACTTCTAACCTTATTATTAATTTTGGAATGCCAGGTTACTTGTTACTCAAATTGCTATTGGCTGAGTCTATCCAGATGTTTCAGCATCCAAAACATTTAGAGAGTAATGATCCCATTCTGTAGACTTCATATTTCTCTTAATTAATTGAAATTATTTCCCATGGTAAACATGAGCTTTTATTTTACTGGCGAACAGGGTTCAGAGTAACTGAATACCATGGACAGGTGCCCAGATTTCTGTTTGGGATGGCCACATTCTGCACATGATTGCAGTGCCATTATTATCAAGAAAAAATTCTAATTATGGAAAAATGATAAAAACACTGCAGCAGACTTTATGGTAGTATTAAGTATTTAGAAAATGGGCCCAGTTACAACAGATCAAAATAATTAAAATGAAAGTTTAGCTTTGTTTAAACTCAGAGCTGGACACCAGGCCAAAAACTTAACAGCCTCTGTACTGTTTTGCCTTTTCTCACAAATGATATTTTGTACCATGTGACAAAATCTAGTTACCAATGTTTTATTTAGGAAAGATTGGAGGTAGAGTGGTTGGGATAGGCTTCAAGTAGAGCTTGGAAAGTGCTTTAAAAAGAATAGATGTAGAAATATGCTCACCATATATATACAGTATTGTACCCGAGCAATGTAGGATAATGCTCTGAGACTCAGAGCACCATACTATGTTGCTCATTTGTGTATGCCTTCTGAATACTCTTATTAAAAGTAAACCCCCATACTGCCCAGGTTTCACACCCATACATGGTGACTGGGAGTTCAATAGAGGGTGGCCCGTAAGTCCCTACCTAGCCCGTAAATCCCTACCCATCCTCTCCGTGGACGCATGCCCTGCCCCTCTGCCCAGCAGTCCAATGGAAGCACTTCCTCCCTCCTCCCAGCACAGAGTTCACCCCATCCCTCTGCCCAGCAGCCTAATGGGAGCACATTTTTGTCATGTGAAAGGCGCTTGGAAACATGATGTTAATGGTTTTAGCAAGTTTCCAATATTTATGTTCTTTAAACTTGCTTGAACAAAGACCTCACTGTTCTAAAAGAAAACTTCCTTCTTGGCTTCCAGGTTGGCCTCTGTTGTACTACTGGCCTTTGATCAGATCCAGCAAGGCTCTTTTCATATTCTTATGGATGTATATCTCATGGAAACCCCTGTCATTATGGGCATATGGAATCTGTATTCACAGTGCAATTTTGAAAAAAGCATCAGCTTTATTTGTTTAGTCCCTGTTCCACCACTGATATATACAATGAAACTATCCGTGTGTGTAGATATCATTAGCAGAAGTGGATTGGGAATCATTTCACAGAATTTGCATTCAGAAATGTTGCTAAGGCTGGTTAGTATTCCAGTTAAGGCATATGGTGAAATTATGTTTTATGTACTTGTAGAAATACTTGTCACCCATGGAGCTAGCTGTTCCCTACTCAACTCCATGGGTGATAGGTATATATGTACCAAGTTACAGAAATAGGGATCTGGACATCTAGATTTTTGTTATGTGGAAGGAAGGCGTTTGGAAACATGATGTTAATGGTTTTAGCAAGTTCTCAATATTTATGTTCTTTAAGCTCCCTTGAACAAAGGACTCATTGTTTTGAAAGAAAGGAAGCAAGAAATATGAAAGGATAGGCATCTGCAGATGGTAAGAAGCTGGCCAAATATGGACATTTTATGTTTTGTTTCGCTTTTTATTTATTTAGTTGGTTGTTGTTTTTTGCACACTAGGCAAAAGGAGAATTAATTCTTGGATGCTTTGGACCCCACTATATCTTTGGCTGTCTTTCTGAAAGGCTTATTTTAATTGCAAACTAAGCCAGGAAATATAGAGTGTTTTGATTGCTAACACAAATGTTCTGTGTAAGAACAGACACAGTATCATTAGGATAACCTTTTGCCATCCTTGACATTATTTGGCAAATTAGTAATCTAAGCCTTTTGGAAAGAAACATAATTATTTTTAAAGAATTATTGCAGAGTTTTTGCAATTATTCCATATAGGAGAAATACAATCCTAATCCTCTTCATTATCATAGTTCCTGATGTACCCAGATTTCTCTATATGAATGTGTGGATGCACCCGTAAGCAGCACCAGTGAAGGGCTGCGTACCTTCATCTATACCCGTGGTTCCCAATGTGGGGCACATGCCCTACAGGAGGGCAATTTGATTTTTAAGGGCAATTCAGGAATGAGTTATTAACATTGAAATTTTTTGCAAGACCAGTTTAATGGCCTTTTAGGCTTCCTCCATGTGATTAGGAGTTCACTTTTTGAATAATAAGAATTCTATGTCACTGGGGGTGGGTGGGGGGGGGAGGTGGCATCAGGATTTTAGAGATGCTTAGTTGGGGCATGGCCCAGAAAAGTTTTGGAACCCCCGGTCTGTACAGAAAGGCACTTCTAACCAGTTTAGTAGGATAAGAAGAAACATCACACTAGAGATGGGCATGCAGGTGCCCATATGTATCAGCTATACACATGGATACTTTTGAAAGTTCTTCTTTGCTCAATTGGAATGTTGATACTACGATGTATATATGTGCTATTAAGTCAGTTCTGACTTTGGGTAATGCATCCACAATAACACAAAACCACATACAAAACACCTAACTAACTACAACACGAAAAAACCACAAATTACACAAAAAAACCCAACTAATTACACAAATAAACAACAATAAAATAAGAAAAAATAAACAAAATCAGAAATAACCAAACCAATTAAACAAACCTAAAACTCAACCAAAACAAAAAAGAACAAACAGAAACACCTCCCAGCCCATCACCACAAAAGCAAAACAAAGAAAAACTCCAGAAGAAAGAAAACCAGACAACTCACCAGCATGTCCCCTCTCCACGACGACCGGAACAGAAATGAAGAAACAAAGAGACTACTTACCAGAAGAAGCCCCACCCAGAGGCCAGGAGAGAAAAAACAGTGAAACTAAAACAGAACCACTAGCAGCCCCATCTGCAGGGCAGAATAGTAAAAACAACTCAGAAAGACACCTAGAGGCCACAAGAGTAAAAACAAGTCAAAAACATAACAATAAATCACAAGTTTACACAAATCACAAACATATGTAAAAATAAAATAAAAAGATTTAGAACATCCTGTGTTGTTTTAACTCAAATCAAAACCCAAAACAGCTAAACACAGTTTAAAAACATTGAATGTAAAAAACATGTACTTTCACATTTTTAAAAATATTACCTACGGTACAACTATTAACAAAAAAAAAACCCCACAAACTAAAACATTATTTGGTTAAATAAAAAAATTTGAAACAATTATATCATCCTTTGTTCTTTTTTTAATCCACAAAAAAACCCCAAAAGCTGATCACAGTTTATAACAGCCCGTCATCACCGGGCAAACTATGCTAGTGCTTTATAAAAGTAAGGTCACCCTTGTTTGAAAGCCAGCCATATCTGACTGTAGGGTGCGGTGCTCATCTCCTTTTACAACCAATGAGCCAGCGCTGTCTGTATGGCAGACATGACTAGACATGGAACACTGTTACCTTCCCCGGTAGCTATTTATCCACTTGCATTTTTTTGATTTCAAACATCTAGGTTGGCAGGAACTGGGGCAGAGATGGGAGCTCACTCCGTCATGCAGCACTCGGGTGTTGAACTGCTGACCTGCCAACCTTCCAGTTGTCAGGTTCAGCATTGTAACCACTAAGCCACTTTTGATGTTCAGGAATTGAAGAGAAGCAGCCAGCATAACAGGGCCAAACACAACTTTATTGTAAGCAAACTGAACATGAACAGCAATGGCGCGGCAGCGCTTTATATATAATATACAATGGATACATTCAGGCAGGAAACAACAGGATTGTTGGGAGAGAAGTGGGGTGATCATGGGGTGACCGGAGACTGGGGAGACTTCGCACGTCTCGTTAGAAAGGGCGGGAATGCAAGTCCCGCGATAGCTTAGTACCATGAAGAAGACAAAATGGAGGATCACCCTGATCCCGCAATAATAATTACAAACTGTTGTAAAACACTATTTAAGTTACATACACAACACCACCACAAAATGCTTACACTGCTAAAAACATGAGGATGGGGTGTAATTCTGCAATTCTGAACCCCAATTCCCTGCATTTAGAACTGCATGGGATGCATCCATCCATTGAAGAGACTGCCTACTTCAGAGGAACTTTGGAGGGAGATAGCACTACAAAACTTCCCCTTTCATATACATTTAAAATAGATTATAATGCATGAATTGGGCTTATGTGTGCTACATTTCCAGAGACAAACTTTGTCTTAAAAGCTGAAATCTCTTAGAATTCCATACATTATTTGGGAAGAGGACAACGAGGCATTGTTTTGCACAAGCAAAAACATGGAGAAAACAATCTGGGAGATAATTTGGTTTTTTTAAAAGTCCTATGACAACTTGGGAGGCATGTGAACAAATCTAAAACTAACTTTCACACAGGTATGAAAAGTGCTTCAGCATAATTAGAGGGGGGAAATCATGCGTTGCAGCTGGCCCCTGACCATAACAGCTTAGGAGATAAGCTTGCCAGGCACCTCAGTCTGTACCACTCTAGCCTGCCAAGGTCAAATGGGGAGACCTATTAATTGGGAAAGTTATTGCAGCTGATGTCCTGTGAGAATCTGAATGCAAGCCTAAGTTCTGGGAAGTTAGTTCTGTGCAGGACAATGACAATAAAGATTTAGCTATCTATCTATTATAACTGTTTGCTGTAATACAAGGGTGGCCAAACTACAGCCGGTTGGCCAGATCTGGCCCATGGCGCCAATTCATCCAGCCCATGGGCTGGATTACTGCCGTCACTGGCAATCATGCATAACTGCACCAAAATGCTGTGAAAATGCAGTGGGAAAATAAAATAAAAAATGTGGCAAAATATGCTGCCCTCACTCTTGCTGCCATGGGAAGCAGCAGAGGCGGCAAAAATGCCTGAAAACACGTGGTGAATTCAAGCACCGCCATTGGGAGGAACCACATGACTGGCCCACTCAGTTGTCTGAGGGGACATGATTAGGCCCCGGCAGGAAATGTTTGGGCATCCCTGCTGTAATATATCAGTGATAGAAGAGCCCAAGCATACAAAAGCTGGTGAAGTTTCCTAACTAACATCTTCACTTTCCTCATCACATCCTATTATTTTCTTGGATGTTCTGAACTCTTGTGTATGCTCTGTATCCTGACCACTGCATTGAGAATTCAAATGTTGAAACTATAGTTTTAGCATTTTTAAAATTGTATCTGTCTTCTCAAAACAGTCCTCTGCATTGACTTATTACTCCTTCTGTTTAATCTGGCTTTTCTTAACTGTTTCACAGCAACAATAATGATGGTAATACTAACAGTAATTTGTGGTATCTAGCTGCCTCAGTGGGCTGGGTAATTGGCTGCAGAGTTCAGGGGGTTGAGAATTCAGTTCCCAGGAAAAGCCAACCTACATAGTCTTGGGCCGGCTGCAAAGTCCCAGAGTACTCCAGAAGACAGGTAAATCTGTAACTAGAAGATCCTGAAAAAAGATAAATGATGGTGATGAAAACAACAATGACAATAAAACAACTACAATGACAATAACGATGATACCACAATTTCTTCATAGGCTTGATATTGGGGTTTCCTTGTGATTCTAGGGAAGGAGGAGGTTTGGGTCACCTAGGAACTATAAGGGGCATTGGGAATGTCAAAATTTTCCATTATTTGGGCTGTTAGTCTAGTAAACAAATGGTGGCGGCTTATCTACTGAGTAGGGCTGGTTTGTCTACTCAAACATAGTATCCACTGGTAGTTTCTGGTGTGGGTTTACATCTGGTATAGGTCTAGATTTGCATTGACAGAAAGCTATGGAGGTAATGCCACTGTGAAAGCAGCAGGTTGTAATTAATTAACAAGAAAAATTGCAGTGCCAAATCCTATTATGATAAAGCATGACAGGATCTCAGATTTTAGAAATTCTAGTAGCACAAAGAGTTTCTGCAATATCAACAGATGGCTGAAGTCAATTATAATCTGTGCATCTTTGCAGGAGGAAGCTATACATTTTTACTGGACCTAATGAAAGCCAAAGAGAGTGTCAATAAACTGATTTTTTAATTTTTTTTATTGATTTTTCAAAATATATAACAACATTCAGGACATAATACAAAATACAAATGTTCTAACACAATCAAAGAAAAATAACTATGAAAAAAAAACATAAAAATACATGTACATCAAAAACAGAAAAAGAACAAGAAAAAAAGAACCTCTTTATATTCATCCTAATTATCTTCTTGGTAATCTGTTATGACCTTCGATTCTATCACAGTATAAGGATTTCTTACTTACACACTGTACTTTTATCTTATTATTAACCATTATCTTCCACGTCTGATCCGCGTATTTCAAATCTACTTTTATATCCATACTTTGCTTTTATTCAACTCTTCAACCTTACTAAAAACCATTATACTTCCATTTTAACATTTATCAAGTATTTTCCAAAATACAATATATACATCATCACATTACATACATCATCACCCTGTGCTATATACATTGCCCTGGAGGATGTGGAATTTCCCATTAATTTCTATTGTGCCCAAAATTTCATTTGGTCTGGTGCCGGTTTGTTCATTCCGTCTCTCGTCAGTGAATAATCAACAAATTGTCGCCATATATTCCAAAATCTATTTTCTTTTGTTATACCTTTTTTTTAATTTAACTCCCATGTTAATTTTTCATTCAATGCAAGACCCCACATCTGCTTATACCACTCCTCCACCTTTAGCACTAAATCATTTTTCCAATTTTTTGCAATACACATTCTAGCTATTACAAGCATTATAGACAACAGTTCTTTCTTATTATCTAAACTCATATTATCTACGTCCGTCAGCAAAATGTTATTTTGCCCCAATTTGAGACGAAATCCCATAATCTTATCAATCTCGTTCTCAATTTTTGCCCAAAAGTTTTCTACCACCTTACATTCATACCACATATGAACATATATACCCAACGTATTTTTGCATCTCCAACACATTTTGTTATTCTTTTTGTCCATCTGATGTAGTCTCATAGGGGTCAAATGTCACTTCCATAACATTTTAAAATTATGTTCCTTTACCCTGACCGACAAGGATCTCATAATTCTTTTTCTCCATTTGTTTTGCCACTCCTTTTCTGTTATCTTCATATTTAAGTCTTGTTCCCATGTATTTCTTAATATTTCTTGTGGGTTACCCTCTGTATTTATCATTTTATAAATTTTACTAACCATTCCTTTAATTCCAATTTCCTTCTTCCTTATCTTCATTCCTAATTCCTCAAATTCGGTCCTATGTCTTTCCAGGCTCTGTTCCCTCAAATAGTTATTGTCCCACTTGTTCACCATCGCTATCTGAAACCAATTCAACTTAATCTGAGTGTATAGCTCTCGTTTCATCACTTTATCTCTACAGACTCGTATCCAATCTTTCAAATAAACTGATTTATGAAGTTAAGAAAGGAAGCTGAAAAGCAAACTGATTTACGCTTTCCTGATGTTACAATCACACTGTCATCTTAAATTGCTGCTCCAATATTGAACAGAGGCCATTAACTTTGGTTGGCCTCAAAGCAGGATAAAATTAGATATGATTAAGCTGTATTGAAATCAGTGGGTTTTGAATATGCAATACTACAGATTCATACACGGCTACTAGGAACTATATTGTGCTGATTTTGATAGGCTATAGTTCCAGGCGTGTGGGAATATGGCTGCATGACATCTCTATGATCTGCCATAGAATTTCTATTGACTTTTTCTTCTTTTTTGAATGTACATTTTAAATGCATTTTGTCTGATAGAAAGCTTCCTTTGAGCTCTACATCAGATCCTGGAAAAGTTACTTTTTGAATTAAAGTTCCCATAATTTTGCTGACAGCAAGGCCACTGATTTCAAGTGTCCAAGATTATGAAGAACAGCCAACTTCTATTTTCATTTATTAAGCTGACATTTTTTTATCAAGGCAAAATTCTGCCTATAGCTGATATTCATGTTTATGTACCTTCATCATTACTTGTATTTCAATTGTTCATGCATAGTTTACGTAATGAGCTAAAAATGATGTGCTGGACCCTTACATTCTTAGTGTTTTGAAGTTACAGCTAACTCTTTCATCAGGGCATTGCATTCCACTACCCCACCTTTTCAAAATTCCATCATGGAGCATCTGCCCTAAAGGTTTGTTTCGGCAATTTTTTAAAATTGCAAACATTTGGGTTTTCTCTGGCATGCTGACTATTCTGTCTTCTTTTTTGATGTTACTGTTTGGTCTTCAACACCTATCAGATAATTTCCCTATTACAAGCAGCAGTTTCCTTTCTAAACATACTGTATCTTATGTATAACTAGCAAGGGTTGCCCGGCGTTGCCGGGCTTTTTTGGGGGTTTTGTGTTTTAAAAACTATGAGAAATGGTGTTGGATGTTTTTTGTTGTATGTGTATTTAAATCATTTATGTTATTTTTTAAATATATTGTTTTTTTATACGTAGGTAGTGTTTTAAACTGTTATTAAAAATTTTGGATTTTTAAAAGAGATAAGGTTGATATATTTTTTCCCAATAATTGTATTTTTAAAACTAATGTGTTCCTATGTGGTTTTTGGTGATAGGTGTACTTTGGATAAGATTTTTTTAAAAATGTGTAAGTTTATGTGTTTTGTAGATGGCTGGAGATCAATTTTAATTCATTGAGTGTAATATTTCCTGTGACCACTTGGTGGTGCTGTTGCGTAATGTTGACTTTGTCCTGGCCTGTGTTTTCTTTCTGTTCTTTTCTCATTTCAATTCTGATTGTCGGAGAGGCTGCACGTGTTTCTTGGTAAGTTGTGGTTTTTGTTGTGATTTGTGGGGGGTGGAGGGTTGTGTTTGTCCTTGTTATTTTTGGATTGTTTGTGGAAGATTTTCCTTGTACTTTTTATGTTTCGTATTGTTCTTGCTTTTTCTTGAATGTTGTTGTTTGTGTTTTTGGTGTGGGTATTTCTGTGGGCCGGCCTCGGTGGCTGGGTGGCCCATTGAAATACCATGTGGTGTTAGGCTGGGGGTTTTTCCGCAGGCCGGACTCATTGCATTATGTACGCTGGCGGCCCGTGGTGGGGATGGGGGCATGGTCTTTGGGGGTTAGGAAGGGTGGGCTAGGTGGTGGGGAGGGGAGCTGTAGTGTGTTATGGTGCTTTGTTTTTGTGGAATTGTTAAAGTAGATCGTTTTTCCCCTTTAATATCAGTGGGTGGGGGCTGCGATCCCCCTCCCCGCTGGCTTCCCTAGTGTTGGGTGGTTTTTTGGAATAAAAGGTGTATTTTGGCCCTACACTTCTGGACACAGAGGAACTGGCAGAGAGGATCGTTCCCCCTCCCCCCTCCTTACAACAACTCCGGTTTTAAAGAGAAGAAAAGACGGAGTTTTTTTAAGGATGGGTGGTGGGGGATCGATCCTCTCTGCCTCATGTTTTGTTTCCAGATGGGTTGGGGCAATATAGTCCTTTTATCCTGACAAACCTCCCAACAGTAGGTTGGCAGCGGAGAGGGGGATAGCCACCCCCTCCCACTGATATTAAAGGGGAAACTCCATTCGGGAGCTTCAGGCGCTGCGGGAGATTAAAAGAAAGCCGGCTGCTGTTTGCTTGCCTGTGAGCTGTTTTTCTTTTTAACTTTTCGGGCACCGTTTTTCTCAGCGTTCTGCGTGGGCGCGCAGGACGCTGGGGCTTGTAGTTATGGGTTGGTGCTTTGTGTTTTTGCTGGTTTTTTTTAAAATGTGTTTCTTTTGATTGGCTGCGGCGCGTGTCGGAACGCTGCGCCATGCGAGAGCCTCTCAGCGTGATTCCTTGGCAAGGAATGTTGGGAAGTGAAGTTCTTTCCCTTTCTTGCCGTTTGTGGGGCTGAGGCCCCCGTGCCGGATTTTTAAATCCTTCGTTGACCTGCGTAGGGAATTCGGCCGTGCACACGAAGGGTGGGTGTGGGTCAGTAGGGCGACGCATAGCAGCCTATAGCCAGTTCCAACGGTTAATGCTTGGTTTTATAGGTTAAGATGTATCTGTACAGTACAATCCCCTGGAGACTTGGGATCAAACTAGACCCTAAGGGAAGGGAAATACTGTACAATTATCATGCTCTTTCTCTACAACATGATTCCTGCCCAATTAAGTGCCTAATATATCAAACTTGCAAGGAAGGCCCATGTTTATCTTTCAACGACCAACCAGAAAACCACATATGCTATTCCAATCACACGTTTTTCATCACTTAAGGAAGTACAAGTTCTAATGGTGCACTGACTGTTAAGATTCTTCAGTGCATCTGACCGATTGCAAATGACATATAGAGTAGATTATTCTCATTTTTACTATTCCATAGAAATAGGAGGGAACTTTCTGGTCCTTACGTGGTTGCTTGTCTTGTACTCTAAAGGGCTGGAGGAGGGGTGAAATAGATACCTCTGACCCCCAAGTACTGCAACAAGTAGGACACAAGTAAGTGAATTATTTGAAATAGTAGCCGTGTTAGTCTGTGTTTCAAGCATATAAACAAAAAACAAAATAAAAACATTGTGGCACTTTAACGATTAACTGCTGTATTTTAATCTTTAAAGTGCCACAACGTGGGGTTTTTTGTGTTTTGTTTTGTTTACATACAAGTAAGTGGCTTCCTGAAAGAACCATGTTTCACTGATGAACAATTTCCAGACACTTTGAAAAAGGCTTGCTAAGGATTCTTCTTCTTCTTCTTCCGTGTCTAGGCCAGATGTGAAACTGCAAAAATGAAGCCACGTGCAAAGGAAAATAATTGTTTCCTCTTAATAATAGAAAGACGGTAATGGAGGTTATTATTACTGTATCCTTTCTCCCCAAACATTGTGGGGAGTAGTACACACAGGTTGAGTAGTAGCAGTGGGTTCAAATCTTCCAGCTCATAACAAAGTGTTTTGTGGCAGTCTCTCCCCACCCCTACTGAAAAGGAAAGGAAACAGACTGTAAATTAATTCTCTTGTAAAACTAATGGCTTATTGTGTGTGTAAAAAAAACACTATACAGAGTTCTATAGAGCTGGGGGGGGGCGTTTCAGGTGGGCCTAAGTTATTTGTAAGCTGGATGATATTTTTGGCTCCGGGTCACAATTTTGTTTTGTTCCTAGACTTGACAAAATAGCTTTCTTTTGATTATGGTAAGGGCGGTGGGGAAGGAGGGAGTGCTACGTTTCATACATGTAAGACGGGAACTAATTTCAGGTTCTAATTATACTGGCTTTGATTGCAATCAATGAATTTAGTTTCCATAACTACAAGAGTTGACAGCATAGCTTTGTGAGGTCAAGGCAGTGCTAGAAAAGTTGCTGTCATGCTCATCATACAAAGGTACTGTTTTTTCTAACCAAGATTTGAGAATTTTAAGGAAAGTCTAAGAAGTAGAATTGTTTCTCTGTTTGCTTTTTCTCTTGTGAAGCATGTATTTTTAAAAGTTTAAATGCTGCTGCCGTACAAAATGTATCTTAGGTTTTGTTTATAAGGTAGAGATTTAGAAAGAGAAACAATTGCAACGTGTTGTGGTTTTCTTAATTTCTTTTTGGATAAAATCTAGGTTGCTAGGTTTCCCTTTCCCATGGCTGTTCTCATGGTAACTAAATAAATCTGTTGCTCTTTAGAACTTGAGAACCAAGGTTCCAATAGTAGCTTGCCTCTGGGGAAAATAAAATGCCAGACAATGTCAGTTTTCCATTACATTGTAAGGAAAAATGGGGCAACCTTACAAGAATGTTGTATGCAGAACTGAAACAGGAAGAACATCCCTGCATAAATGAAACATCAGCGATACAAGCCTAAACACCTCTACACAAATTTGTTCAGTTGTTGGGTTTACTGGGCATTGTCCCCAAGTAAGCAGCTGAATTCATCTAAAATTCCCAACTCGCATGTACCATAAGGGTGTTCCAACATCACACTATTGGACAAGATATCTACATCAACTGCTTCCCTTTGTCCTTGGTAGTAAAATAATTCTAGTGTGTAATGAAGTAGTGCCAGGCGTTGGTTAACTAACCTGATAACCCTGAGGACTAACGGCCTTGGGTGCCACAGTCCACAGGGATGGGTGATGTTTTCCAAGTGGATTAAATCCCACTTGAATCCATCTTGATGGAGGGCAGCAGCTTCATCGATCCTGGCCTAGGGCTGATGAGAACTTTGTGTGCCAAAAGGGACCAGGACCAGAAAGTGACTCATGGAACTGGATCAGTGGTACAGATATTCATTTGTTAGAAAGGGAAAGACAAAGATAACTTTCAAAGGCTGGGTGAGTTTGTTTTGTCGCTCAATTATTATTTATAAGTTTATAAATCCGCCCAAAATTCATATTCTTCTTGTACAGGCTTTATTCCGTCTTCACTTGACATACCATATACTATCCAAGGTCTCCAAATTTTCCAGAAAAGGTTACTCTTAACTTCACCTCTTTCTACTCTCATTTCTGATGTTAGTTTATCATTTAACGCCAACCGCCATATTTGTTTAAACCATCTTTTTCTGCATTTATTTATTTTGTTCTTCCATTCCAAAGCAATTATCTGCCTTGTTGCAGTAAGCAGAATGGATAGCAACTCCTTTTCATTATTATCAATATTTATATCTTCTAACTGTCCCAGCAAAACAATTTTAGGGTTCAATACTATGTTTTTATTAAAGATGTTATTTATTTCCTGTTCTAGCATCTTCCAATAGTTTTGTGTATATTCACAGTCCCACCACATGTGAACATAGGTACCTAAATCTCTATTGCATCTCCAACATTTATTTGATCGTGCTTTATCCATATGATGTAAAATAACCGGGGTCAAATACCACTTCCAAATTAATTTAAAGTTATGTTCCCTTTCCCTCATTGACAACTGTTTCATTATTCTTTGACTCCACCTTCCTTTCCATGCCTGTTCACTTATCTTTATATTTAATTCTTCTTCCCATCCATTCTTTATTAATCTTTGCGGATCTTCCTTTTTGTTTATTATTTTATATAATTTACTTACCATTCCGCTCTTAACTACAATCCCCTTTCTTAAGCTATATGTCAATTCTTCAAACTTTGATACCTCTCTAATTTTCTGTCCCTTTTTTCTTATTTTGCTATCCCATTTTTCCAACCAAATTTTTTGAAACCAATTTAATTCTAACTTTCGATAAATTTCTTCCCTCAGTTGGGATGTAGACCCCTTTGAAATCCAGTCATTAATTTGTATTAAGTTATTCAACCTTAATTTCTTTTTCATATCCTTTATCTCATTTAATGGACAATCTGCAAAATCCGTCACTTCTAATATTGGAGAATCTCCCCTGACTAATTCTTCTTTTATTCCCTTCCAAAATTGGTATAATTCTCTTAATGTCTTAGTATTTAATTGTATTTTCTTAACCTGCGTTTCTAAGAATAAACTACCGTTGTATTTTTTATATTCCAACTGATTTATATCTTCTAATTCATCCTTATTCTGTACTAACAAATTTACAATTCTATTTAGCTGAAATGCTTTATAATGATTTGTTATATTGGGGATACCCAACCCACCGTCGTCCTGACTTTGGTACCATAATGATTTCATTATCCTTGGTTTCCTTCCTCCGTTACAAAAATTGTTTAACATTTTTTTGCCATTCCTTTAATTGCTTATTACTTATCTTAAAAGGAAGATTACCTATGACAAAATTTAATTTTGATAAAATTTTCATTCGCCCCAAACTCACTCTAGCAAACCAGGACACTTTTAATTTATTGAGTTTAGCTATGTTTAACTTTAAATCTTGCCTTAATTTGTCTATGTTTAACTTATGAAGTTCCTTAATATCCTCAGTTATATATATACCCAAGTATTTCAAACTTTTCTTTATATCTATTTTATAATGTTTTTTAATCTCTTCCTTGTCCTTTTCATTATAGTTACAAGCTATCGCTTCAGTCTTTTTCCAATTAATTCTTAAACCAGTTATTTTTTCAAACCTGTATAGATGTTCTTGAACTTTACCAATTGTGTTTTTAGCATTTTTAATACAAGTAACGTGTCATCGGCATACATACTAATTTTTTGACCATTAATAGCCTGAATGTCCTTATCCCTTCTAATGACATTTGCTAATAATTCCATAGATAAGACAAATAATAACGGGGACAATGGACACCCTTGTCTTGTTCCTGCCGTAATATCAATCTTTTTAGTGAATCCATCATTTACTTTTATAACTGTTTGCGCTTTACTGTATAATTGATTAAATACATGTAAAAATTTATCCCCAAAGCCCATTCTCTGTACTATAGTTTGTAGTGTTTGCCATTGTATTGAGTCAAATGCCTTAAATAAATCAAGTGAGAGAATACATAGTTTTGTTCTTTCCCTTTTCGCTATTTCAAGTATGTTGATTATTCTTACTATGTGATCTCCTAATTGACGTCCTTTGAGAAATCCTACCTGATCCCTCTGAATATATTTTCTTTAAAAGGACTCAGTCTATTAGCCATTACAGCTGTAAATAATTTGGCGTCTTGATTTAGAAGTGATATCGGCCTATAATGATCAATTACTTCTGGATCCTTGTTTGGCTTTGGGATTAATACAATTATTGATTTATTCCAGGAGTCAGGGACCTTTCCTTCATCTAATATTGAATTATATAAAATGTATAACTTTGGGATAATAATTTCTTGAAATGCCTTATAAAAGTCAGTTGTATACCCGTCTTCACCCGGAGATTTCCCTAGTTTAAGCTTCATTATAGCCTCCTTTATTTCTTTCTCAGTAACTCTTTCCGCCATTATTTGTTTATGATCATCCTGTATTTTTAACATAGTTTCTATTTCTAATTGCTTTTTCAATTCCTCCATGTCTATAAGTTTTCCTGTGTTTAACTCACTAAAGAATTGTTCTACTATTCTTATTTTCTCCTCCGTTTTTACCATACGGTTACCCTTATCATCTACTAAAACCTTTATTTCCCTCCTCACTCTCTTATCTCTGGCCGCTTTTGAAAGTCTTTTAAGACTTTTATTATTAAATTCGAAACTATCTCTCTTTAAATAAATCAGTTCCCTTTTAACTTTCTCCATATCCTGTCCTAAAAGCTCACTTCTCAACTTCACTAGTCTCTGATATACTTCTTCCTTCTGACCCTTGGCATGTTCTTTTTCTAAACTTTTTATCTCTTTTTCTATATTCTGCATTTTTAACTTCTTTTGCTTATTCAACATTATTATTTCTTTAATGCAATCCCCCCGAAACACTGCTTTCATAGCATCCTAAAGTGTATGCATCTCTACCTCTCCTGTATCGTTTAACGTCCAGTCTTCTTGCCATTTTGATTTTAACTTGTTTAATATCTCCTTATTCTTAATTAAATATGTATCAAACCTCCATTTCTTTTGTTTATTATGAGTTTTTTTAATTCAGTCAGTCATTTAGACTTTCTTTCAATAAAATGACCGCAAGCAGTGTACAAAACAACTAAAAGACAAATGAGAAGGCAGTTAAAATTACAAAAAATAGCAATATTTATTGTGGTGGTTATTCTCCAGTCTGCATGGAAGAACAAGTAATATTTCCATCTATAATATTAGTTCCGGGGGTGGGGGTGGGGAACAGGTGGTAAATTATCCCTGAAGTTCAGACACTTTCAGATTTAAGCATTATTTATAGTGGAGATCTATGTGTCTCTGGTAATAAACCTGACTTCAGATTAAAGCACATATATTTAGATTACCATGGAAATCTAGCTTGGAACCAAACACACCAAATGTATTTAGTATTTATGGGAACATCATAAGACAAACATATGTGTGGTCATGATTAATAATCTCCCATGTGTAAACTCATTAGGATGAACAGGAGTTAGATAAGAATACAGCCTTGCATAGAAAAATACCCCAGTACTTGTGTCTTATACTCAGGGCCATAGCGGGGTGTGGGGATGGGACTGGGAACCCTCCTGAGCTGACAGCCCACTCCCCCAACTCACCCTGGGATGCCAATGTTATATATGTGAGTGTGACATTGTTTCCCCTTCTGAAATTTTTTTGCCCCTCCTGAAAAATTGTCACACACACACAAATCTAGAATCCTGGCTACAGCCCTGTTATACTTGCTACATTATCACATGCACAAATGTAAAAATCAAGACTTGACTCTCCTGAATAAATTTTTAAAGAAACAAAGATTTGCCTTTTGGGCACATGCATTTTTGAACGCAAACTTTGCTCTCTGGAGTCTAGCTATATCTTACTAAGACTGAAGCAAAATTTTGAAATTGTTTTCAATAAACGTCCCAGTTTAGTGCTGACGACACTAAATTATACAGGGTAGTGAAAACTGTGAGAGATTGTGAGGAGCTCCAGAGGGATCTCTTGACACTGAGGGAGTGGGCAAAACAGTGGCAAATGAGCTTCAACATTAGTAAGTGCACTTACATTTACCAATTACATTTATAAACTGATGAGGTCTGAACTCTCTGTGACAAACCAGGAAAGGGACCTTGGTGTCCTGGTGGACAGCTCAATGAAGGTGTCAACCCAGTGTGCCTCAGCAGTGAAAAAAGCAAACTCAATGCTAGGGATCATTAGGAAGGGTATAGAAAACAAGTCAGCAAGTGTCATTTTGCCTCTTTATATATCTATTGTGAGGCCCCATCTGGAATACTGGGTACAGTTCTGGTCGCCATACCTCAAGAAGTGTAGGAATTGGGGCCGTGAGGAGGCCCTTAGGATCCCAGAGGAGACTGGTCAAAGGAACGACACGAGGCAAGATGGAGAGAAGACCAGTAGTTTATTGAGAAAAGGCTGCAACATATATAGAAGGAAAAAGCGCAACGCTGGCAAGACTGTCAGCTGACAGGAATGACATCACCTGAGCACTCAAGTTAATTGGGAACCTCTTTGGGGAAGTTAATTAACTGGGGTAAACATGGACTTAGGAGCCTCATTGTCTTGGGGATTAGGCAGGGACAAACATGGCTTATTTGCGCCGGGGATTTCCCTCGAGCCGGGAGATGAGCTATGCACTTAATGTTTGACAGGAGTCAGCTATCTGCTTACTTGGCAGAGTCGTAGGTCAGGTCACGGTAATTGGGTGAATCAAACCCTATATTTTATTCACCCCCCTAAATTTGGTGGCCGCAGAGCCCACGGGCTGGGAGCGTCTCTCACCGCGGTGGCCTCTGGCGGGCCGTTCCATGCCCCACGGGGCATGGGGAAACCATATTTCCCCTTTCTGTTTTATTTAAGAGCCTGACCGGCGGCTCTGCGTTAGAGGAGTACCTGCTGATGTGCGGGAATGACACTTCGGGGTTCCTTCCATGGGGGACATCTCGATAGCAGTGAGGGAATACATTGCATGAAACAACACACTGTTGTGCCCAGTATTACCACCCCCACAATCACTTTGAGTGTCGTCTGAATCCATGCCCATGGGAACCACGACCATAGGGAGTCCTGCCACCCCCATGAATAATCCTCCTTGATGTCCCTAACTGGGGTGTGGAGGTCCGTGAGCTGGCTCTGTATCTTGTGGGTATTGCCTGCGAGGTTAAAGAAACACATGCCATGGACAGACTTGCAGCCCAAATGATGTGACCACAGGGGATAATCGATAGCTGCTTGATTATCCAGTATGGCATGGCGAAGCTCTGTCTGCTCCTGGCTGAGCAGCGCTATTGCTGAGGAGGTATGGTCAATGGCTTTTGCTAATCCGCAAGCCAATTCTCCAAGCGTTGCCTATGGCTAAGCCTGACACGCTGAATATACTGACTACAGCCTGGTTTTTCAGCGCTGTGGGTCTGAATTCAGACTGCTTTCTGTAGCAAGGCAAGATAATGAGATGTGTCATTGATCTCTTACTGTGACCTGGGGAGATTCTAAGCTATCTCTGCAGCTTCTGGCATTGTGCAAATGTCTTTCCTAACACCTATGGGGAGGTGTGAAGATAAACTGGGGATTCCCGGCTACCGGGTGCTCAAACTTTCCAAGCAATGGGCCGGTGCAAAACATGGGCCGGTCTGGCTTCCTTTGGTGGAAGCTGGCCGTTATTCACAATATACAGACATTCAAGTGTCCCTTGCAAATCCCAACTGGAGCATTGTACAAGGCATGAATAAATAATAGCAACTACAGATAACAATAGCAATAAAAGACATTCAGCTGCTTCTTGAGGCTTCCCTTCTTGGTGGGGCTTCATGTGCAACTTGAGTTTGGAAAAGTCCTTAGAAGTGGCACTGAGTGTGCAAAATGTTCATAGAAAAATGTCTTTGGAGATGTAAGTCATAAAGGAAGACGGACAGCTGATGACATTCCAGGACAGTGACTGGTGCTGCTCTTGGCAATCATCCGGGTCTGATTCTGGCCTCTGGGACCTGCATGGAGAAGAGGCTTGTTTGGGAGATAAAAATTCTGAAAGAGTTAGTTAGTTTTTGCGCTTATAGGATAGCAATTGCTGTGCAACTATGGGACGTGGTTTCCCCCCCTTTCTGTTTGTTTGTCAATGTAGGACTTAAGCGTCCGATAGACCCGTTCCACAATCGCTTGCTCCTGCGGATTGTAAGGAACGCCAAAAGTGAGCTTAATATCCCAGGTGGCCCTGAAGGTGGCCAGCTGCCTGGAGCCATAAGCTGGGGCGTCAACGGACGTCGTGTGCCGACGTTCGCCCTTGGCCGTGGGAAAGGAGATGCTGCTCCACATGGGGAGCCGTTACTCCCTTCTGTGCTGTTACCCAAACAAACTGTGGGAAGGTTTTAATGCAAACGTCCATGTGCTGCCATCTGCCAAAATGTGGGGATGTGTGACGTCCACTTGCCACACCTGAATGGCCTCTGTCCCTTGTGGGTTGACCCCCCACAGGGCCCCCCCGGTGCCCCTGCACGACGCTGGCAAGAGCGAACTACGCCTTGGGCTTGAGAAAGTGGCAGATTGAACTGTCTGGTGAGCGCCTTGGCATTCTGAAGAGGGAATGCATGACTCTGAATTGGAGTTGTGAGGAACAAACTTAGCAGATTTTTGTCTATCACGGGAGTGATGTGTGCTCCCAGTAGACTGTGAAGCAAATTCCTGGGAAACTGGCTGTCAGCAATTATGTTGGAGCGTTCTTTGGCAAAGGTGCGCAAAGCGAGGTTCACGGCTGCCAACTCTGCCCGCTTGCGGAAGAGTCAGGAGCGTGTGCCAAGCTTGGTCCTCTGGCCAAGTAAGAACCTAATATGTGCGACCCCCATAAGTGAAAGCTGTCCTAGCCCCCTGAAGAGGAACCAGTGACATGAATTCACACAAGGTGACTGTCTGCTAGAAGTGAGACGAGTCTGGGGTCTTATGGCAAACCTTGGCGCATGAAGCGCTAGGCTTCCCGTGGGTAAATTTCTCATGAAGGCCCCCCTGCGCACCTCCATTCATGGTGTGCGTGCACACTTTCACTGGAGTGATTTTGGTGCTACTGTGAGAAGGGTGCCAGATGCTGGCTTAGCCTTTTGCCTGTGCTTAGACTAGCGGCAAAAAGGGAAGGGGTGGCCTAAAAATGCCTGTATCCAATTGAGGGTGTGACCTGACGGCACTCTTAAAATGGTCCTAGGCTGTCCTGACTAATGAGTGGCACTCTGCACATGCTCGGGAGCCCAGGGACTAATCCTTCCTCAGAGCTCTGGAGTTTGCGAAATGTGTCTGCTCACTAGAGAGGGTGCTGTGGGCCAGGTGCCATGCTTAAAATGACCTAAGACTTATTAAAGACAAACCGACTATGACGTGCCAGCTGTAAGGAAATAATACACAAAAAATGAAAAGACACACAGGTTAAGCATTTCCAGCAGGGAGTTCCACTGGCGAAAGGAGAAAAGGAGGAAAGACAAGTCAGAAGTTAGCACAATGAGAATGCAACAACTCTTATCATAACGAGATCAGATAAGGTCAGGTAACCATGGCAACTGGCTGGGATCCTCCTGTTAATTAATCCTGGAGCCTGTGAAAGGAAGCAAGTTAAGGCTGTAGGAAGAAATGAATTGGTTACAATTAAGGCCTGGAGAGGAGTTTTATTCCTGTAAAAAGGTAAGCATTTTCTGAAGATACAGAGCGCAAAAATGTTTGCGTGCTTTTTCCTGTGAAAGGGGTACAATGAGTGAGTTACTGATTACAGTCAAAATACCAGAGAATGAAGGAGAGTTAGAACGGTTCTCAACCTGCGGCCAGATGTGGGCGAGTGGGCCAGATGTGGCCCATGTTGCTCTGCCACTCCCCCCGCCAAGCCAAGAAGGGCTGTGTGGTGAAGGAAGGGCAGGATGACTGTCCGGACCCCCAGAGCTGCCTGAGGCCCCGGAATTTGGCCCCTGACTTGAAAGGTTGAGAACCGAGGTTACAAGATGATAACACGGTACACACATGAAGACAAGGCAATTCTCTCACTCCCAGTGAGATTCCAAGACGCTAAGAGACATTCAAAAAACCTTAAAACACCGAGATGGGGTTTGAGGAACGCAGACGTAGGGAGGGGCCCCATAGCTTATGATACAGTGAGGAAAACTCATAGAAGTGATTTTTTGTTTTCAGATCGCGCTTCTGAAAAGAAAAATCTGTTTTCCTGATTGCAAAACCGGTTTCCAAGAGAGGCTTAATCCTTTGACAAAGAAAAAGTCTCAAGGGAAGAAGGCCTATTGTAGGTTAGGATTCCCCCCCCCCCTCTCCTGCCCAAACTGCTAAGCAGGCAAGGCGAAGGGTTTCGCTCATCATGCTTCCTCAAAGTTTAAATAGCTCCTGCCCATGAACAGAGTGCAAACTGTTTTAACACATATTTCACAGTGACATTACCACGCAGTTACACACAAGGAACACTTTTTCAGTCATACTGTGGTCATAGAGACAAGGCTTTTGCAATCATACACAGTTCTTGCAGTCATACATTCAGTGGTGCACCACGCATACACACATTTATTTACGCATTCGCACATTCCTCCCCTGATCTGCAGTGTTCTATACTACACATGAGGAGATGGCTAATACACAGTTGGCTATTTCCAGCCATCTGGGTGCTTTTACTTAGGGGCGAGTTTCTCTGGGCTACTCCCAAGGTGAGACAAGTAGGTTCTGCCTGTGCCCTGGGGGAACTCGGGGTACTATTGCTGGGATGGTTCTTCTGGCATAGCCAGGGCGATGGCTGCCTCCTTTCTAGCCTGGGCCAAACGCGTGCCAGGGTGGCCATTTGGCATGAAGACAATCTTTTGAAGATCTGCCTGGTCTAGATTGGCTTTCTCTTCTAAGGTGTCTCATTTTTCCACACTGGAAGCAGGCGCCTTGGGGTTTTGGCACTGCTCTGCGCCTGAGTGTGGAAATGGGTCTGCTCTGGAGCCCTGTGTGGCCAGGGGCCGTGCAGGTTTCCGTGAGCAGTGGGCGCTGAGCATCCCTGCCTGAACGTGTGTCTGCCTTCAGATGGGCTGAGCACAGCAGTTGGGCGCTAGCTAATTGTGCCACTGGCAATTTCCCCGTGAATGAATCTTCCTCACCCATGCACTGAATGGAGTTCTTTCTTTGCAGGGAACCTTTAACTGTCAGAGAAGCGCCAAGGCCTCTCATGCCATGAATTCCTTCAGTGACGTCTGCAGCTGCCACTGAGGGAATGCTCCCTACACTGTCCTGCTGAAGCTGAAATAACGAATAGAGACTTCTTGGGGCTGATGGTTCTGACTGCGCTGGGGTTTTCTGGGTCTCTATCCGGACTGGGTCATCCTCTACTGAGCGCTTCCTACATTTGCTCCATGTGCGAATTATGCCCTCTGGAGCTTTCGGGGGTTGCTGAATGCAGTCTCCTATCTGATCCCAGAGCTTCAGGGTTAACGTACCTACTTCTGGGTAAAGTAGGCAGTGTTCCCTGAGGTACGCCAAAAGTCTCGCTAGCTCCCTGCTGTGAAATCGTAACTGAAATACCCTGGCCAGGATTCTGAACTCTTGCTCCCGAGTTCTTTGGCTAGCGGACGGGCTTGGTCTATGAGAACAAGTCCCCATATTACCTGCGATGGTCCTCTGAAGTTTCCTCCTCGGGACAAAGATCGACGCGTCTTTGCAGGCAACAGGTTCGGGCGTCGGGTGTCTGGGGTAGACCTCGGAGCGTGGACCTTCTGCCACGGGCCCTTCGAACGGCCTCTGCGATGTCAGGGGCTCACAGCTTGCCCTGAGCGGAACGCGTTTCCCTCTATGGCAACCTCCTCGAAAGCGGGAGCAAGCTGTAGGAATGTCTCTCTGGAATGCCTCGCCACAGGCCACTCCTCCGATCGGCTGGCTGCCGGCCGGAGTGCTGTGCTGTCCTCCAGGATGATGGGACAAGGTTCTGGCGCAGAACCTGGCCGCGTGGATCGCTACTCACGAGTAGACCTCTCCAGGGTCCCTTACTCACGAGTAGAATCACGTCTCGGGGTCACCAGATGTAGGAATTGGGGCCGTGAGGAGGCCCTTAGGATCCCAGAGGAGACTGGTCAAAGGAACGACACGAGGCAAGATGGAGAGAAGACCAGTAGTTTATTGAGAAAAGGCTGCAACATATATAGAAGGAAAAAGCGCAACGCTGGCAAGACTGTCAGCTGACAGGAATGACATCACCTGAGCACTCAAGTTAATTGGGAACCTCTTTGGGGAAGTTAATTAACTGGGGTAAACATGGACTTAGGAGCCTCATTGTCTTGGGGATTAGGCAGGGACAAACATGGCTTATTTGCGCCGGGGATTTCCCTCGAGCCGGGAGATGAGCTATGCACTTAATGTTTGACAGGAGTCAGCTATCTGCTTACTTGGCAGAGTCGTAGGTCAGGTCATGGTAATTGGGTGAATCAAACCCTATATTTTATTCACCCCCCTAAATTTGGTGGCCGCACAGCCCACGGGCTGGGAGCGTCTCTCACCGCGGTGGCCTCTGGCGGGCCGTTCCATGCCCCACGGGGCATGGGGAAACCATAAAGAAGGATATTATGGAGTTGGAAAACGTGCAGAGGAGGGCAACCAGAATATTAGGGGAGTGGAACACCTTCCTTACCATCTGAGGCTGCAATGGTTGGGCCTCTTCACTCTTGAACGACGGCGTCTAAGAGGTGACCTGATTGAAGTTTATAAAATCATGCATGGTGTGGACAAAGTAGATAAGGAAAAACTGTTTTCCCTATCGCACAACACTAGAACTAGGAAACATTTGGGTACTAGTTCTCAAACAAATAAGAGAAAGTACTTATTCACCCAGAGGATCATTGGTCTATGGAACTCCTTGCCAAAAGAAGTGGTGACAGCTGTCAGCCTTGACAGCTTTAAGAAAGGATTAGACAAGTTCATGGAGGACAAGTGTATCAATGGCTATAATTATGGATACCTAAGGACAACCTCCGGGTTGGAGAGATAGGCAGGATATCTCTCAATGCCATTTCCAGAGAAACCTAAGCAGGTGAAGGCATCTGCTTGGGAATACCCTGAAGCAAATGGTGAGCCACTGTGTGAGACAGAATGCTGGACTGGATGGACTGTGGCCTGTTCTAGCAAGGCTGTTCTTATGTTCTTATGAGTGAATTTCGATTATGGCAAACCCACCATAAATATAGGACTTTTCCTAATTAAGATGCACCCTACTATATCTGAGCAACTGTATCTACAGCTACTCGTGAATATGCCTTTGTGTAATTTGGCTCATAAACCCCTGCATGGATGCATGCCAGATTACTGGAGGAACTGCCAAACTTTAAGAATCATTCTTTTAACACAGCTTTTGCTTTCTTACCTGTCAGAAATACTTCACTGCTTAGGTTAGGAAAACTATTCAGAATTCCTGTCAAACTGGAATGGAAACAACAGCTCAGAACAGCCGCAGAGAAAACCATTTGAACTATTATCAATTTGATAATCGGAGCCCCAGAGCCAGGAGATGTTCAGATGAATTTGCAGTTAAAAGCAATAATTGAAGCAATACTTAAAGATAAAATAAAATAAAATGAGCCAAACTGAGAGGAGTTGGTATTTGTTTATATAATGCAATCATTCCATTTCCAAGATTTCCAGAAAATAATTTCTGGAATGCAGCAGTTGGCTGCATGTTCACATATCCCATTTTTGGTCAGTCATAAAGCTTCCAATTCATGCTGTACAAGTATAACTATGCAACTTCTTATCATTAAGGAACTTCAGGAGAAGATAAAGATCTTTTTTAAAAATGGGAGCCATTTTTGATAAGTATCAGAGTCCTAGTTATCCACCTTGGGAAAGTTTGTGAGTCATGCAAAAGAGCTTTGATCCAGAAAAAAAAAAGTAATTTAAGAAAACCTCTGTGTTTCTTGTTCTCATCAGGCTTAAGATCCAGTTCTATAGAGCAAGTCCCCATTTTCCTTGCCAAAATGGAAGTATGACTTACTGTAAATGAGGTCCATCTTGAGTATGACCAGGCAAAATGTACAAAGCACATTAAAAACATATGATCAGCATAACTAATTTGCATAGCTTTTATATATATGATTGGAATATCTAATCATGTTTTAAGGTAAGATAATAAGAAAACAACGTTTTAAAAAATGAAACTGAAACTTCAGAATATGACTGCTAAGCCACACCAATATACCACAAGGGATGTGCCATTGCTTTATTTTTCCATTTTTCTTTTATCGTAAATTCCAGGGGTCTCCATTTGGAAGTCCTAACTGACACACACACACCAAAAGCTAGTTGGAACTAGTTCTATGGTAAACCACAAGACCTTCCAGCTTAGGTCTTTCCCCAAAGCTGAGCCTATTCAGGTGTCTTCAGGTGTCTCTCTGTCACATGGGACTCCCAAAATGGAAGATTCTGGGATTTGTAGTTTAAAAAACCAACAACAGATGGGCACATCTGTATATAGGAGAAACTACAGTACTGTATAAGAAATGTAGGCAGGTAGAATTCTCATCATCTGAATTTTGCTGTGTGTGTTCAAATTTCACCTGAGTTATTGTCCTGCCCTTATTTTGCAGCCACATAATTTTCTTTTCTATTCTTACAAGGGAATTTATGTGGATTTTTTTTTACATTTTCAATTTGTACATATTTTTGCACCCAAGATTAATATGCATATCCTCCATGGACTAAGCATGTTTTGATCTATTTTTTCCAGATGTACATTGTTAACTATTTGGATTTTAAAGCTGTCTGTATGGTTTAATGCATGTTTTAATTATTCATCATTCATTGGATTTAGATTTTGTTCCCAAACTCACTGTGAGGTGGTGCCCAGTGATATTAGATAAAATAGTTAGTAGAACCAAAGGCCTGATTTAAAACCAATAGAACCCAACTAGTAACAAGACCTGTCTAATATCTTTTACCTACCTACCTACCTACATACATAAATATATACATACATACATACAGTAATACCTCGGATAATGAATGCCTCAGACAACGTTAAAATCGGATAACGATGCAATTTTAGCATTAGCCGATACATCCATGTTTGGCCCTCCAGGAAGGGATGTAGTCAAGCGCCTGGCTGCTTCCTTTCCCAGAGGGCTGGTGGGTGAAAGGCAACCAGCATATGGGTGCTCCCTTCGGCTGCTGCCTTCTGGAGAAGGCAAGGCACATGGCCCGCCTTGCCTCCTCCAGAAGGCAGCCGCTGAATGGGCACTCCCTTCAGCCACTGCCTTCCAGAAAAGGCAAGGCACGTGGCCCGCCAGTTTGTTTGGGGTGAGAGCAGGTGTGTGTGCCCATTCTCACCCCAAACAAACTGGTGGTCTGAGCAGTGGACCGCTGGTTTGTTTGGGGTGAGAACAGGAGATGGCAAGGCAGCGGCCGAACAGAGCACCTGTCAGCTGGGTCCACATGCTCAGGAAGGATTGGGAGGACAGATCTCTTCTGTCCCCACCATTCTGCCAAATCCAGAGGCTTCACTGCAATCAAAAAAGTCCCCTGGACTTTTTTGATTGCAGCAAAGCCTCTGGGCTTCACAGAATGGCGGGGACAGAAAGGATCAGTCCTCCCAACCCTTCCGGAGCC
Source organism: Bradypodion pumilum (assembly GCA_035047305.1). Classification (NCBI taxonomy): domain Eukaryota; kingdom Metazoa; phylum Chordata; class Lepidosauria; order Squamata; family Chamaeleonidae; genus Bradypodion; species Bradypodion pumilum. Next base: position 207,479,061 of record JAWDJD010000005.1, on the reverse strand, counting down.
TGTTGACCCAGCAGATGGGCCAGCGACAGTGGCAAAAACAGCCATGGAGGCATTCATCGGATAACATTAAAAATCAGATAACGCTAAGACTTGTGGAACCAAGTTTTAGCGTTATCTGAGGTATTACTGTACATGCATATCAGACAGGTCATGATATATCCCAAAGGACAGAGTTGGGAGAGATTTGCCAAATTTCAGACAGTTTCAGCGATTTGTGTACAGTATTAGGCACCTTAAAACGTGTCTTTAAAAAAAAACACTGGTAGGTTGAATTGATTTATGTCTCATGTGGTGTGATACAAATCTGGACATTCCTATTGATTCTTCTCCTAACCCAAATCAGCTTGAATCAGGCTAATTCATCTTAGAATGTACTATTTGTCTGAATCTGGTGCTGATGCTAGTTCATCTGGCATCCTGATGCTGGTTCATCTGGCACCATGGTTAATCTCAGGCCAACTCAGAGCAAAGATATTTTCATGCCATACCTTTTAGATCTTGGTTTAAGTTTAACCCAATTCTGACAGAGTTTTGCTGGACTATAATTTTGCGTTTGCAACTTCGCTATTGGCTGTGCAATGTATTGGAGGCGATTGCTTTGCTAATTCTGAAAATGTGCAATTATTAACACAACTTGGTCTTGTCCTAGTTAGTGGAATGATGTTGTTGGATAGAGGTCTTTGTTTGAAATAGCTGTCTTCAGCTAGTGTCTTTATTTTAAAAAAATACAGTTGATTACATTATGGCAGCTGAAGCAGCTGAAGGCTGATAATAATGTCCATTTAGGGTTAGACAGATTTGTCTGTTTTGTGTCCAGGTCTGAAGTTTTTGAAGTGATAATTCTGTTAGTCTGCAGGCATATCAGACAAGAACAAAACAAAAATAAAAACAAAAGTTCAGAAATGCAGAGGAGGAAGTGGCTTTGATTCGTGAAACTCACACCTTCAATTAATTTCTGCCTTTTGCAGTTATGCGGGTGTTGGCCTTAGAACAAACTTTTCCTCACCCTGCACCTCTCCCCCATGCCCACTGCCTTGGCTGGTTTTCCAGCAGATCTTAGCCAGCAAAATAGTTCTGTCCACGGACTGCTCTGTGGACAGATTTCTGAGCTCACAGAAGGAAGAGAATTTTGCCAAGAATAGGACATTTCTGCCAGCAAAAGAAATTTGTGGCTAATCCCAAACTTCTACCACCAAAGTATTTTTGAATTACTATTACATTACAGTTCAAAAGCAGGAAATTGCAAGTCGATAAATAGGTACCACTTTGACAGGAAAGGTAAGAGCATTTCATGCACTCTTGTCAGGGCTGGATTAAGACCCTTAGAGGCCCTAAGCAAGGATTTCTCAAGGTTTTCGAGTCATGGACCTGACCACGTCTCCTGGACTGCTGATCAGGTTGGTCACGTGGTTCTTCCCACCCGAAAGCGGAAGTAAAATGCATGCCATGCATGTGCAGAACACATTTTAATTCTGCTTCCGGGATCGGTGAGGGCATCGGAGGCGACGCATTGGCGTCGGGGGTCAGGTTTAGCCCATGGGCCGTAGGTTGAAAATGCCTGCCTTAAGCACTTAAAAGATTTTGGTGCCCCCATATACAAGTATATGTAATTCAAAATATAAACAATAATAAATCATAAAATAAAATTTTATTTATTGAAATTAAACAAAATTTACAATAAGATAGAAAATAATGTTTATTTTTGTATACTACCACTTTATATTTGAAAAGTTTACTCCTACTTTTTTGAATTGCAAAGTCTTTGATCAGATCCTCAAAACTAATCTTATGTAACACATCTGCTTCTATATTTAATAGAGATATGGCATCCAGCCCTGCCTTGTTGCATAGTTGTTCTGATAGGATTTTTAATATACTTCAACTGAGAAAATGATCATTCAGCTGAGCAATTTGTGACCTTCTGTATCCTTTTCATATCAGGTTCAAGATGTTAGTTCTAACTTTGAAGGCCCTAAACAGTTTGGGACCTTCCTACCTGGTGGAACATTGTCCCCTCAGGACATCAGCCCGCATCGCTCATTCCTCCCAAATGGCGTACCTCCAGGTGCCGGCTGCAAGATTGGCAAGAAAGACCATGACATGAAGAAGAGCCTTCTTGTTGGCGGCACCAGCTTTATGGAACTCTCTTCCAGTTGAGCTGTGCCAGGTTCCGTAACTGCTTATATTTTAAAAACAGTTGAAATCATTTATTTTTAAAAAGGCTTTTAAGGATATATTGCTAACGGCTGTGTGTTAGATTTTTTTTAAAAAAAATCTCTCTCAGCCACCAGTAAGTTTTCTGTTCCTGGTATATTCATATGTATTTTTAGAAACATGTGACTGCTTTTAATTTTTTTCCTTTTTCTTTTTTTAGCCACCCAGAGTAGGAATAACTCCTAGACAGTCTGGGTATAAATAAAATAAATAAATAAATGTTAAAAATATACGAAAGCCAATGTCTACATTTGGAAAGGCACACTCAATATTGTCTTCTACAATCTATACCTATAAAATGGTGCGTTAACCGTTGGAATGTGACAAAGGATGTTGCACCAGGCCCCACTAGCCCGTAATGGGCCTCCGTTCACTCGCCCGAACCTGGTTCGCAGGTAACTGTCGGGTTGAAATTTTCGACCCGGGGGCAGGAGCCTCCCAGTCGCAAACAAAAAAAGCGAACTTCAATTCCCAACATTCCTGGCGCCACGCCAGAGCCAATCAGGCTGAGCGGCGTGGCAAAAGGAGCATTCGGAAATGCACCGCGGCCAATCAAAAAAAAGCCGCAGGGGAAAAACCGGTGCAGTAAGCAAAACTACAAGCCCCAGCATCCTGCGCGCCATTAGCGCACGAATTATAAAAGTTAAAAAAAAACGCCCGCCGCCGCTACCATTCTTCCCCACGGGCCAGCCAGCATGGCCCGTGGGGGGAAAAAAAAACCAGCCGCCGCTGCCCTTCCGTTCAAAGGGCCAGCCGGCGCACGAAAAATACAAGTAGCCCCCCACCACCACTGCCCTGCTTCCCCACGGGCCAGCCAGTATGGCCCGCGGGGGGGGGGAAGGAAACCCCCCACTGCCGCTGCCCTTCCTTCTCACGGGCCAGCCAGCATGGCCTGTGGAAAAGAAAGCACCACCGCCCCGCCATTGCCCTTCCTTCCCACGGGCCAGCCAGCATGGCCCATGGGAAAGAAAGCCTCCCCACCATTGCCCTTTCTTCCCACTGGCCAGCCAGCATGGCCTGCAGGAAAGAAAGCCACCCCCCCTGAAAAAATAAACACAAAAACACAAACCAAAAACAATCAAAAACACACAAAAATCCAAAAATGAAACACAAAAACAGCCAAAAAGAAAACAGAAAAAACACACAGACCCCCCAAAAAAATCCCACCCCCCCAAAAAAACCCCAGAGAACTTACCTAAAGATATCTTCTATCCATGAGGACCGGAACTCAAATGAGAAAAGAAAGAGAAAACTTACCGGAAGCGACACCCAGAGGACAGAAGAGAACAATTGTAGAGAGACAGAAAAGCTCACCACCCCCACCCAGAGGCCAAAAGAGAAAAAACATTCAAAAATATTAAAACTAATAAGATTAATTCCAAAATTAATCAAATAAATTATAAAAACATTCAAAAAATAATCACACTAATCTCAAAAATACCAAAAAACCCAGAAATTACTTTTCACTCCAAAAAAAACAAAACAAAAAATAAAAATGCATAAAAATAAACATTTTAAAAACCAAAATTACATTTTAAACTAAATAATATTAAATTAAATTAAATTTATTAAATTAAAATAAAATAAAATTTGCATAAACATAAAACAAAACCCTTCAAAAACTAATTTAAAGAGCCCGGCACTGAGGAAGCTGGCACGCAAAAAAACCAAAAAACAAAAAGAACCACAAAAAAAACCATTGGGAGCGTAAGTCCACCACAGGCGGATGCAGCGCCTCGAAGCCACAAAATCACAAAACCTTACAACACCATTTAAAACAGCCCAGCACCATTGGTTCAAGAAAAAAAAACGAAACCCTTTACTATCCAACACAATTTTAAAAAGCCCGGCACCGCCGGGCAAAATATGCTAGTTATTTTATAAAGTTCAGCATGACTGAAGCTTGTTTTTACATTTTTTTTGTTGCATTGAACTTATGGCACACATATGAATGTAATTGCTGAAGCTCAGCTGAGAAATTACTGTTGACGTCTTCTGAGTAAGCATCGATCAGCTTTTGGCAGCACTGGGAATACCTTTCAATGTTAGTAGATGATGAGGTGACTTTATGTGGCACATCACGTAGAAAAGAAAATCTCTCTGCTATTTCTTTGTATATCCTCTTGTTTTCATCTCAGTTTCAAGTTTGTCAACAATTGTGTAAAAGATGGTGATGTGAAATTTATATTTGGCATTCAGATATACTTCTGGTGCATCTTCATCATTGAGTACCTTCTTTCTGATACATTTGCAAATTGTAGCTGCCTTATAATCAACAGCTGGTAGCATTTCCTTTGTAGCTCTTCATATCTGTCAATTTCATCTTGTGAAGTGCACAGTTGGTCAGTTAATGATACACACAGATCTGCACATGTTTTAAAATTCACATCCTCATTTTGTAGAACTTGGCTTACTGTGAAAATTCTGCAAAATTTTATTCTAAAAATACAACATAAAAACGAATTCTAGCTCTTGCATCTTATCTGCAATATTATTTGCTTCTCTTTTGGTGTCTCCCTTTTGCAACTGGTCTTTGGCTATATATTCTACCTAATGTTTCTAAAATTTTAAGGAAAGATTTTAAACTTGTTCTGTTGCCATAGCAGGACACCGGGCGCTCCCTTTCCCTCCCGGCCAGACCGGCGGGAGATGAACAGGCACAGCTGGAGGGAGTTTCGGCAGGCAGCCTCAAAAGTGGGGCCGACGCTGCCAACGCCAAGGACACCGGGCGCTCCCTTTCCCTCCCGGCCAGACCGGCGGGAGATGAACAGGCACGGCTGGAGGGAGTTTCGGCAGGCAGCCTCAAAAGTGGGGCCGACGCTGCCAACGCCAAGGACACCGGGCGCTCCCTTTCCCTCCCGGCCAGACCGGCGGGAGATGAACAGGCACAGCTGGAGGGAGTTTCGGCAGGCAGCCTCAAAAGTGGGGCCGACGCTGCCAACGCCAAGGACATCGGGCGCTCCCTTTCCCTCCCGGCCAGACCGGCGGGAGATGAACAGGCACAGCTGGAGGGAGTTTCGGCAGGCAGCCTCAAAAGTGGGGCCGACGCTGCCAACGCCAAGGACACCGGGCGCTCTCTTTCCCTCCCGGCCAGACCGGCGGGAGATGAACAGGTACAGCTGGAGGGAGTTTCGGCAGGCAGCCTCAAATGCGGGGCCAACGCCAAGGACCGCCGCTGTGTTCGGCCCCGTCGGGGGCAAAGAGGCTCGCTGGCCTCACCATTGGCCGGCGTTTTGGGCCCCGCCCCCCGCCCCTCGCCAGGACTCAAAAGGCGGGGGGGCCTGCCGGACGAAACATCACCGCCGCTGTGTTCGGCCCCGGCGGGGGCGAAGAGGCTCGCTGGCCTCGCCATCGGCTGGCGTTTCGGGCCCTGCCCGGCAGTTGAGGGTTCAACACAGTTGTGGAAGAATGCCCCACCACTTCCATCACCACCGGAGCCGTGCGGAGGGTGGTGGGGGGAGTGAATGGGGCGGTTTTATATTGGGGTGGAAGGGAGGGAGGGAGAGATTGCCAGGCCAGCCAGGAAGGAGAGGCAGCATTCTGTCCGGGGCAAGCAGGGAGGCTCCGGAGACCAATATAGAGGTTGTGATGGGCATGGGGCGATATAGCGGGTACCGAGGGGCGGGCCGCACCCGGGGAACGCGGGGCAGATGCTTAGTAGCTGTCCCTCGTTCCAGCCCCACGGTTACACCTCTAGGTCCTGAGCAGCTGACCCAGGGTGACCCTGCCCTTAGGCTGCTGCTGATGAATGCCAGGTCGGTATGTAATAAGGCCCCCCTGATACAAGACTCCATTATGGGGGAGCGGGCCGACCTGGCATGTATCACTGAGACCTGGCTGAGACCAGAGGATGGGGTTCCTCTGTCAGAAATGTGTCCAGCTGGGTTCAGTATTTGGCACCAGCCTAGGGATGAGGGTAAGGGCGGTGGCGTTGCCATCATAGCCAGGGAGTCACTGGGAGTCACCAGGGCCACCGCTCCACAAATTCTGGGTTGTGAGGCCCTGCTTCTGCGTCTGGGCTCTAAGGGTCAGTTGGGAGTCTTACTCCTGTACCTGCCCCCTTGCAGGGTAAGGGACTCCCTGCCTGAGCTCCTCGAGGCCATCTCAGCGTTGGCATTGGAGTTCCCTAGATTGATGGTTCTGGGGGACTTCAATTTGCCTTCGCTGGGGACTGGCTCCGGGGTGGCTCAGGAGTTCATGGCTTCCATGGCAGATATGGACCTGATTCAGGTAATTCAGGGCCCGACCAGGGGCAGTGGCCACACACCAGATTTAATCTTTTTGTCGGAGCGGTGGCAGAGTGATCTGAGACTACGGAAATTAGACATAACACCTGTGCCATGGTCAGATCACTATTTGGTGGCTCTAGACTTCCTGGGTGCGACGCTTCATCGTAGGGAGGCAGGGCCTATTAGAATGGCCCGCCCCCGGCAACTGATGGATCCTGATGGATTCCAGAGGGAACTGGGGGATTTCCCTCTGGATCGGCAACACGATTCGCCCGAGGCGCTGGTTGACCTGTGGAACAGGATGACAACAGCGGCCTTGGATGAAATCGCACCACTACGGCCTCTCAGAGCTCATGGAGCTAGGTCATCTCCGTGGTTCACAGATGAACTGCGGGAGCTCAAACGGGCAAAGAGACGCCTAGAGCGCCGCTGGGTGAAGACCCAGAGAGACTCCGATTGGACACTAGCTAGAGCCGCTATTAGGGCCTATCTAGTGGCGATGGAGGTGGTGAGGCGGCAATACTTCACCACCCTTATTGCCTCCGCTGACAATCGCCCGGCCACCCTGTTCCGGGTTACCAGGTCTCTCCTTGGTAGGGGGACCCCGGTGCCTGGTTGGCAGGGGTCGGCTGAGGACTTTGCTGACCATCTAGTGGAGAAAATCGATCGGATTCGCTCTGGGTTTAATTCCGGCGTGGATGGGGAGAGTCCGGAGGGAGCTGGAGTACAGTCTTGCCATACCATCTGGGACCGGTTTGATCCAGTTGCCCCTGATGAAGTGGACAGGCTCCTTGCAGCTGTGCGCGCCACTACCTGCCCATTGGACCCCTGTCCCACCTGGTTGGTGAAAGCCTCCAAGGCGGTGACAGGTGACTGGGTTGGGGCTGTGATCAATGCATCATTGCGGGAGGGGGTGTTTCCTGCACCTTTAAAACATGCTTTGGTGCGCCCCCTCCTGAAGAAACCTTCCCTCGACCCAGCTGTCCTAACCAACTATAGGCCTGTCTCTAACCTCCCCTTTTTAGGGAAGGTGTTGGAGAAGGCAGTGGCGTGTCGGCTGCAGGGGGTGCTGGATGAAGCGGATTATCTGGACCCCTTTCAGTCAGGATTCAGGCCGGGATATGGTACCGAGACGGCATTGGTCGCACTGATGGATGATCTCTGGCGGGAGCGGGACGGTGGTCACCCATCCGTCCTTGCTCTTCTTGACCTCTCAGCGGCTTTCGATACCGTTGACCACGGTATCCTTCTGGGACGGCTCCGAGGATTGGGAATCCAGGGTAATGTGTGGTCCTGGTTTTCCTCATTTCTGAGGGGTCGTACCCAGTCGGTGTGGTTGGAGAGTGAGAGGTCCAGTCCTAGGCCCCTCAAATGGGGGGTGCCTCAGGGCTCGGTGCTCTCTCCTCTCCTATTTAACATCTACATGAAGCCGCTGGGTGAGATCATTCGTTCCCATGGGGTGCGGTACCATCAGTACGCGGATGACACTCAGTTGTACATCTCGGCCCATGGGGACCCCAGTGATGCCGTCAAAGTCCTTTCCAGATGCCTGGAAGCTGTGGGGGTCTGGATGGGGGCTAACGGGCTACAACTGAATCCCAGCAAGACTGAGTGGCTATGGATAGGGGGTTCTGCATTAACCCGGGAGCTACCATCGTTGGTTCTGGATGGGGCTATTTTGCCCCAGACAGACCCAGTGCGCAACTTGGGGGTCCTCCTGGATTCACGGCTACTGCTAGAGGAACAGGTGGCGGCTGTGACCAGGAGGGCTTTCGCCCAACTTCGGGTGATCCGCCAGTTGCGCCCACTCCTGGACCGGGACTCCTTGCTCATGGTCACTCACGCTCTGGTTACCTCCAGACTAGATTATTGCAATGCGCTCTACATGGGGCTGCCCTTGACGACCATTCGGAGGCTACAGCTGGTCCAAAATGCGGCAGCCCGGGTGGTGATGGGGTGTGGGCGTTATGCCCGTGCTTTGCCACTGCTCCGGGAGCTGCACTGGTTGCCAGTTTGTCTCCGGGTGCAATTCAAGGTGCTGGTTTTGACCTTTAAAGCCCTATATGGTAGTGGGCCGGGTTACCTAAGAGACCGCATCGCCCTGAGGACGTCTGTCCGTCCAACCAGAGCGGACCGGAGGGGCTCTCTAATTGTTCCATCAGCCAGAGGGGCTCGCCTCTCTGGCACAAGGAGGAGAGCCTTCTCCGTGTCTGCACCGGCCCTCTGGAACCTCCTGCCAACAGAGCTACGTCTCCGGACGGAATTGCTGCCTTTCAGAAAAGATCTTAAAACCTGGCTGGCGGGTCAAGTGTGGGGTGCAGGTGGAAGGGTAACCGCCATTGGGTGGTTGGTGTAGAAGAACTCTTCCCCATGGTGCCTTTGGATCCTGCAGCCCTTGTTTTTAGGGGGTGGGTAGTTTTAACTGTTTTAACTGTTTTAACTTGTGTTTTTAATTTTTATTGTGAACCGCCCTGAGTTGGCTTTGGCCGAGTGAGCGGTATATAAATGTGATAATTAAATTAAAATTAAATTAAATTAAAATTAAATGTGCCTCCCATCTGGTATCAGAGAGGGATTTAAGGATGCTTTCATTTCCAGTACAATCTTTAAGAATTTTCCACCGGCTGCTTGATGCTGGGGGGAAAAGGTATAGAGTAACTGCACTGTAGAGAAGAAATTAACTGCCTCTTAACAGCAGTCAACAGCACTTTGACCTACCAGATTTAATGAATGAGCTGCACTCTCTGAGTGCTCTTGTTATTATTGTATATATCTGTATGTAATTTTTTTCACTTAATGTTGGCCTCTTTTGCAGATCCTGGTTCAGCTGCACCATTTATAGTATTGCACCCCATGGCCCATGGTAAATTTGGATATGGACAATTTCTGTGGTGCCCTCTTCCCTTGATGCCTTAAGCATGTGCTTATTTTGCTTAATGGTTAATGCACCCCTGACTCTTGTGTCTAGCACTGGGCAATTATGTTGTATTATTTACCTTTATCTAGAAGAAGCAGACCAATTCAGTTTGCATAAGGGCATGAATTTATCAAACTATTGTAACCCTAATGGTAGTAACTATATCAAAAGGATTTTCCACCAGAAAAAGGGAAAAGCCAGAAAAATATGAACTATTATGTCTTTTGATTATTATTTGGCTATACAGTACTGTACCTGCATTAGTTTTAGTGCTGCTAAAGATACTTGGCTTTCAGGAATTCAGTTTAGACAGCTGTTTCTGGAACTAGTAATTCTTATACTTCTTGACAAGTTTTCTATCACAATATATAAAGAATACCTTCATAAGCACATTATGTACATAGCAAAACAATGGCCTCCTCATCAAAGGAGCTCTTGAAAAGCAAGCTAACAATTTATCTAACTGCATCTCTCTCTGTAATGCAAATGATATTTAACTTTTGAAGTGAACATGAAATGAAAAGTAGTATCTCTTCCTGCACTGAAAGAGCCAGAATCCAAAGTAGTTTTCAACTTAATTAATCAACAGCTTGATTCATATGCCCACTTGAGAAGAAATTCTTGGATTTATATAATCCCATTAATTCCAGTTACCTTTTGTATTTGGCTAGACAGCTGTATTCAATTTCAAAGTTTATTAAATTGAGCTCACTCTCATGGTAACTGAAATAGTCACATGTGAAAAAGAGGTTAACATCGGATAACATTAAAACTTGGTTCCACAAGTCTTACTGTTATCTGGATAATGTTAAAATCCTATGGGATGCATCGGATAACGTTAAAACTCCATAGAGATACATTGTAACTGGCACAGGCTTTAGCGAACATTATCCGATAATCCCATAGGATTTCAATGTTATATGATGAAATTTTTCCCCAGATTGCTTAACGTTATGCAGTTTTAGCATTGTCTGATGCAAATGTTATCCGAGATATTACTGTATTTACATAAACATTGGATTACAGTCTAATTTCTAGATTGTTTAAAATGTATGAACTCCTTGTTGTTATGTGCCATTAAGTTGGAACTGACTTATAGTGACCCCTAACAGGGCTTTTCAAGGTAAGCAAGATATTTAAGAATTAGTTTTACCACACCCCCAATGAAATTCCATGGCTGAGCAGAGATTTGAACCTAGGTCTCCTGAGTTCTAGTCCATTGTTCTCTCCAGTACACCATACGGACATCCATTTATTCTTTAGGTAAAGGTCGAAAGGTCGAAAGCCCTTGCTCGAAAGCCAGACATTTCCAGCTCTACGGTACAGTGCTCATCTCCACTTACACCCACAAAGCCTTTGCTGTCTGTGTATGCAAACGTTTCCATGGTCATGTGTCAGACACCGAAGCACAAGGAATGAGAGTTCACTCTGCCATGTAGCTCTTGGGTCTCAACCTGCTGACTTTCCAGTTGTCTTAACCACTAAGCCACCACAGTCCCATTATTCCCATAATTCTTTACTGTCAATTAAAAACAAGAAATAATATTATCGTATATACTCAAGCATATAGTTTTTAGAGTTTTTAGAGTTTTAGAGTCTTAGAGCTTTTTAGGGGTTAAATGTGTATATGTGAGGTGGGAATATGTTGATATTTTTGCATAGTTGTATTTTGTTTAGGTTTTGTTGGGTCGATAAGTGGTTTTTCAGTCTCGTAGTTCTGTGCAGGACAATGACAATAAACATCTATCTAGTATAAGTCAGTTTTTAGCCCCCAAAATGGGACTCGACTTATACTCAGGCCAATGTAAACACTCAAAAACATACCCACACAAATGTCTAAATTAATTAATTTACCTTATTTTCATGTATTTTAATTATTGAAATTCACTAGCAGCTGCTGCATTTTCCACCCCTGACTTATACTTGGGTCAATCTATTCCCCTAGTTTTAGAGGTCCAAATTGGGTACCTCAACTTATATTTGGGATGACTTATTGTTGAGTATATATGGTAAGTGCTTCTTTCCTCTCCTTACTCTTCTTGAGGCTTTCATTGTTTCTTATTTTTCTTGCTTTTTACACTTCCATCTACAGTTCCAGAAAGAAGTACTGTACATGTATTCTCCAGTCTTCATTCTGCTATTCATGCTTTCTCCATTGCAATCTTCTTAAGCATCTGGCTCTCCACTTGTATTTGCCAACTACCTGCACTTTAGTGCAACTCATATCTGTCAAGTATCTCGTATTGGCCGGGAAATCCCGTATTTCACCCCTCTTTCACGGTCCTTTCCGTGGCCATCCCATATTTGAATGGCCAGAAAAGGGGTTACTACACATGCGCGCCCATCAGAGGAAGCGGTGTGCATGTGTGAAGGGGTTACTGCAGCGCTGTGCATGCGCAAAGGGGTCACTGTGCATGCACAGTAACCCCTTCACACATGCGCACTGCTGCAGTAACCCCTTTGCACATGCACGCCTGTCCAACGCAGCGGTGCTTCCCATTTTTTTCACTGCTGCAACTTGACAGGTATGGTGCAACTTTCCCAGCCACTCTCCTTTCATTAAAGATTTCCTAAGTAAGAGCTCTTCCTCTCCCCTTCTCCAAATGGGGCCCTGCTCTCGGTGCTTTGACATCTCAAGTAGCAGCTACTGCTTCAGCCATACATGTGTGTAAAGACAATCGATAATCTCAAGAAACACAGCTGGCTAGCTACAAGGTTCCCACTTCTTCTTCTGTGTCTATGCTAGATGTGAAATTGGCACCTTTGGGTGGGTTCATTCTGCAGTTCCTTTCACCTGACCTAGTGTAAGAAAGATTAGCCAGCAACACAAGGTTTCTGTTACCAGGGTATGCCTGATTGTGGTTCAAAAATACCACAATCTTCGAGGAGGTTCTTTCTGTGTACCCCAAGATTCCCACTGACCTGGGCTAATGATAAACAGTAATGAAAGATCTGAGAAATGGATGTACAAAACAAAATGAAGGAACCTGTCTCTTTCATTGCAGATGAAAGGACTGGTGCACAAACAAAACAGATATGATAGAGGTATCCTCAAAAGAAAATGAAACAAAACTGAAAGTTTTGCTGTTTACATCCTTATTAATTAACAATATAGTGCCATTTAATAACATCTAAATTATTCTGGCTAAGGAAGCCACCTTGTTTAATAGTAGGGATTATCCTGTGGGAGGAGTATAAATACAATTTATATTATATTGTGTGAATTTGAGAAATAGGGATCAAGAGAAACAAGTGGATGACTATTACCACAATTATTAGGTAAAGGTAAAGGTCGCCTTTGCTTGAAAGCCAGGCATATCCAACTCTAGGGTTTCGTACTCATTTCCATTTCTGGCCAAGGACATGTGGCAGGCATGCCTAGACACCGAGGCTAAAATAAAGACAAATGTAAGACTGCCACAGCTCTTATTTAGGACAGATCAATTTTATTCCAGAAAGTTCATACATAATAGGTCATTGGACTGTGAATGTAATCTACATTGAAAACAGCATTTTGAGAGTATCAGTGGGAAGGTCCAAGTTCTGATTTTTATTTTTTTGTGAATACAGCTGTCAACACTCTGTTGGGAGAAATAACATTTTGTGTTACGACCTGATCTGGAACGTGGAAGATCTGAGTTAAATTATTATGTCTCACAGAGTTTTTAATATGACCTTAGTCAGAAGAGTGTGCATTCTTCATCAGATTAAATTCCAGTGAGGAGTAATAGGAAAAGAAACAGCTCTGGAACCGGCTCCCTATTCCAGAGACAAAAAGCAGAGAGTTGGCACTAGCCTACAAAACCCTCAGAGGCCAATTGCCATAAAGTCATCCCATAAATACAAAATGGATGATTCTCTAAACCTAATCCTATGTCTGACATGCACAGTCTAATTCCATGCTAATACTGCAGGTGATATTCCAAACTGCTTTCATTTTTGCTTTGAATTTCTGATTCCAAGATCTAACATGAAGAAGCCCTTTACCTTTCTGTCTGGAGGTAGATCCTGACCTCTCTATTTCTGACTGTCCCTATGTGAGTGTTCTTAGCACTTGTTCACCATTAAGATGTGGGATATGGCACCTTGACTAACTTTGGTATAAACAACCCTTCTACCTGAAGAACTTTCGTGCTCCTGCCTTTCTCATCAATTTAGTCTCTTTTATGTTTTTCTACACCATGCCCCTTTATTGTGATACTGCAGATAATTACTGGAATTCTGAATACCGTTTCTCCCCTGTTTAGCAAAGGTGGGTTCTCAGGAGAGGTGAGTTTTTGATTATCTGATAATTTGACTAGATAAACAACCTCAAGCCCCCTGTAGGTGAGAGCCTTGCCAGGGCACGGAGGCTTGAGCAGTCTAAATAGCCAGCGTTGCCAATCTCTTGTCAATGATGTTAGGCTGAGACTAAAACTCACCAAAGCGTCCTCTGTCAGATCCATACCCGTCAAACGTAGCTCCCAAAAATACAGGAAATTTCTGTGCGTGTGTGGGCGTGCATGCGCAGAACCCATTTGCGCATGCGCAGAACACATTTGTGCATGCACGAACGGGTTCTACATGTGTGCGCATGCACAGTAACCCACTGGGATGGCAGCGGGAAAGGGGAGGAATGAACGCCAAAATATGGGAAATCCCGGCCAATACAGGATGCTTGACAGGTATGGTCAGATCCCTTGCAAAAGGTTAAAGTGGAGGGCACACGTCATGGTCCACCTAGCAATTGGGTGGCGTGATATCCAAATGGCCCAAAAAAAAAAAAAGCCTCGCATGCAAATGGCCTTGATTTCTCAGGTCCATTTTGCATGTGTGGAACATTGTTGTGGAGATGTCTACTGATGTACGGACTCCTTGCTGAATAACAACTCCAAGGTATCCAACAAATATAAATATTTGCTAAATCCAAACTGGAAGTATGCCACTACAGGTGAAAATCCAACAGCTCCATGGCAATTATTTTCATTTATCTCAATTTTATGCATTCTGGACGAAGATTGTAGCTCAATTTCTGGATGTTGTATTAGCACTTCAAATCAGACCTTCACAATTTAGAGAATATATAGCATAAGAATTGAAGAAGATATGATCCAGTTGCTGGGGGCGAGTGTATATGTCTTTTTAAAGGAAAAGTGAAGGTATTTTTCTGTGTAATAGAATGATTTTTGTTGTTTTGCTGTAGAAAACTAGGCTGTGTATACAGAGTGTAGTTATTAACTGCTGGACTGCAGTAGCTTAGTGGTTAAGATGCTGAACTTGGTGACTGGAAGATTGGCAGGTCAGCAGTTTGAGACCCGAGTGCCACCTGATGGAGTGAGCTTTTGTCTCTGTCTCAGCTCCTACCAAGCTAGCAGTTTGCAAGCAAGAAATTGCAAGTATATAAATACTGTAGGTGCCACTTCAGTGGGAAGGTAAACAGCATTCAGTGCACTTCTAGTCATATCCACAGAAAAGTCTACAGATGCAGACAGTGTTTGTTGTGTATTAAGGCAGAATTGCAAGTTGCCTTGCAAAGAGAAAAAGGCAGTTTCCTGCCATCCAAATTAAGAGCTAAAGTTGGCGCGAAATCTCCCTCTCGGGAGGGGGGGCGCTCATTATGCTAATTAGAGTTATGTGATTGGGTACACTTTTGGATCTTGTTCCTGATTGGTTAATACTTGTATATCCTGTTATAAGAACATAAGAACAGCCTTGCTAGAAAAGGCCACAGCCCATCCAGTCCAGCATTCTGTCTCACACAGTGGCTCACCATTTGCTTCAGGGTATTCCCAAGCAGATGCCTTCACCTGCTTAGGATTCCCTGGAAATGGCATTGAGAGATATCCTGCCTATCTCTCCAACCCAAAGTTTGTCCTTAGGTATCCATAATTATAGCCATTGATACCCTTGTCCTCCATGAACTTGTGCAATCCTTTCTTAAAGCTGTCAAGACTGACAGCTGTCCCCACTTCATCTGGCAGGGAGTTCCATAGACCAGTAATCCTCTGGGTGAAAAAGTACTTTCTCTTATTTGTTTGAGAACTAGTACCCAAAAGTTTCATGGAGTGCCCCCTAGTTCTAGTGTTATGCAATAGGGAAAATAGTTTTTCCTAATCTACTTTGTCCACACTGTGCATGATTTTATACACTTCAATCAGGTCACCTCTTAGACGCCGTCGTTCAAGTGTGAAGGATTTGTATAGGCATCTTATGTCCAGAGTGCCTTGTAAGTGTAACCTGAAAGACTGTTAAATAAACTCCTGTTGTTGTTCTATTCATCGTTGCCTCGACTATTGCTTATAAGGGCCGGACATGGTAGTGTTGGCTCTTTGGCCAAAAACATAGATGAGCACCGAACCCTAGAGTCAGATACAACTGGCTTTCGAGCAATTGTGACCTTTACCTTTATCTAATCTTGCTTAATACAGGCCATGCTTTCTAATTATGCCTAATAGATAACTTTTACTTATTGGAGATAGCTCTCAAGTAGATGTGATGGTTTGAGACTAGATAGGCAAGAGGTACGAGGGTTGGGAAATATGTAGAAACAGGAGTAGTTGCTGGCAGAAGTATTAGTGTTTTTATAAAAATAGCAGATGTGGAGGGAAAGGGTGCCAAGACGACTAACATAATCTCAGTGGGAAGCCGCTGGCATGTAAATGTTAACGACCCAACAAGGCACCATGAAGAAAGATGTTTGCTAGAAATCCAAAAATGTGGATGGGGTTTTTGAGAATAACATTCCCAGGAGAAGGAGCTGGGGGAAGGAGAGTATCTAAAAATATGAGCAATGCAAGCACTGCCATGTTTAAGATTTAAAATGTTTGGCTAAGGAAATGAGAATTTATAAGTCATTAAACTAAAGATAAATTCAGGGGTCAAAAAATAGTGTCAGAATTCTGAAATAAGCAGAGAGTGGAAAAGCAAGGTGAATAGCACATAAAAAAGTATGATTGTCAGATCTGATGAGCTGGAATATTTATTTATTTATTTGGATATATTTATGATCCAAATTATTTTGACAGCAGAGGTTAGGTACTGTTTAAATCTGTGTACTCGGTCAAATCACAATTGCAATTTAATGTCTTAAAAGAGCATCCTGAGATATTAGTTAGAAGCGCAACTTGGTGATCAGAAAAACAGAATGAGAAATTTCTCAAATATGATGGTACTTTCTTTAAGGCTAACAAGTCTCAGATATTGAGTTAGATCTTACCAAACATTCATAGAGACATTATACACATGGTTAGTCATGACAATAGTTTTATCTATCTATCCATCCATCTATCTATCCATCCATTTATCTGTCTATCCCAGGACAATCTTCTTGGGAATCGGATACGGCACAAGAAGAAGACAAATCGTAGGGAGGCTCTTTGTAGTAATTTCAAAAGTGAAACAAATAATTGACTGATGTTGATGGAGGTTGATTAATCATGTGGCTCCCTCCATTTCTTTATAATTCTACCGGTATCTATATAGCACACAATCTCAAGTTAAAAATTTTTTTGATTTGAGTGTCCAAGGTGTTTTATTTAAATAGCATTTTAATAAGGAGTTTGACAAATGTTAGCAGATCAGCCCTTTTGGCCATCTAAAACCTAATAATATAGTGGTTTATAGTTGTAACCAATATTTGATTTGTGCCAGCCAAGAGGACAATCTGTTAACCAATAAAGCTGTTGCAGCTATGGGGTTGTGTGTTTTCTTTTGCACAACAGTCCCCCAAATGTGAGGTAAATAAGCTTATATGGGCAAGGGAGCCATCAGTAAAAGTTTGGCATTAGTAGAGGCTGTTTCCATTAAAGCAAAACCAAGACTGGATACAGTCAACTTGAGAATACAGAAAACTAGCATTTTTTGCCCTGCCTTGCCTGGCAGGTTTTTAGTGTGTGTTGGTAGTTGGGGTGATTTTTTTTGGGGGGGAGGGGTACACACACACACACACAACACAACCACACACACAACACAACTCCCCCACACACAATCACACACACACATGGAATACACACACACACAACACAACCCCCTCCACACACACACAGCCCTCACCTGGAGGGGAAGGGGGCTCCCTTCCACTTTCAGGCAAGGCCCCCCTCATTCCCGCAACCCCACCGAAGCTGCTAGGCTGCTCGCTTTATGTGCCTCAGGCAGGGCCGCGGTGGTGTGGAAGGCAAGCGGCCCAGCTCAGAAGGCCACACCGGGGAGGCACAGAGTGCAAACAGCTCAGCCGGCAACAGATAAGTGGGGTGGGAGACTGGGGGGATGGGCGGGTGGGTGGTTTCGTGTTCCCCCTTTCTCCTCCCAGACCAGGGCGGGCGGTGTTGTCCCAGGGCCCGTTCCCCCCTTCAGTCCCTGTCCCCCACCCCACTTACCTGTTGCCAGCTAGGCCATTCACACTCTGCGCCTCCCCAGCATGGACTTCTGAGCTGGGCCGCTCACCTTCTGTGCCTCCGTGGCGTGGCCTGTCCTCCATCCCTACCGGCGCCAAGGTCTTCACTGGTTGGGGGGCACCAAAAGCAGGTGGCCCAGCCAGCAACCAACGTGCCCGCCCGCCCGCCCGCCCGCCCACCGTGGTGAGCTGGGGATGGCTTCCCTCCAGGAAACAAAGTGTCTCCCAGAGGGAAGTGGTTTGTGCATTAGCCGGCCATTTTTTTAAACTTGTGCGCCGCTTGCCCCGCCTCCACTGTGCTTGTATCCTTCAGCCTGATTGGCTGAGGGGTGGCACAGCACAGAGGATGCTGGGAGACATAGTTTTTTTTGTTATGGTTTGTGGGGCGATTGCCCCACTCTCGGCTGCTGGACCCTTGGGGTGATGCTCGCAGGGTCCAAATGTAAGTGTGGGTGGCTCGGTACAGGATGGTTGGGCCGGGTATGGCCACGCATGCCGGACACGTATGGCCCATGCACCTTTTTATAGGTATAAATATGATATATCTTCCCTATAAATAAAATAACACTAAACCTAAGAACCAGCATATGGCATTGGTAATCAGTGGAAAACCAAGGCAAATAAAAACAATAGCTTGCCACACTGGGTACAATAATGAACGTCATATGAATATCTAATGTGAGTAATCAATGTATGAGAAGGACATATGGAATTTTGACAGTTGGATTGCAGAGTGATCCCAAACAAAAGTAACCAGAATCAATTCCTCATGAATTTAACAAAGCTTAGTCCCAGGTAGATGTGTACAGGCTTGTGGCTTTAAAAGTCAATTAGATGACAGTTGTAGGGAATAGGTCTGCTGGTGGCTTGCGGTCATGACTAAGTTAAACCTCAGAATACTACCATCCAGAAACACTACTTGTTTGGGTTTCATGATGGACCAGACTATCAAGAGATAAATTCCTGCTGGTAGCAACTCATTTTCCATTTGTTTTGCTGCCATGCTCTTCTCCAGGTTCAACCAAAACTTTTCACGCTTGGGTCTTTCCATCTGGGGGGGGGGAGCTGCTAAGGAATCCTGGCCGATGGGATGAGCCACAGCTGGGGCTCCGGAGGGCCATAAGAGCAGCCCTCTCCTTCCGCCACTGCCGTTGCCGTCGATGACAAGGGAGGCAACCGTTCGCCCAACAACTGGCCGGTGGGATGAGTCACAGCTGGGGCTCCTGAGGGCCATAAGAGCAGCCCTCTCCTGCTGCTGTCAGCAATGGGGGGAGTGGGGGGGCTGTTTTGCCATGTCGCTCTGCGGCCCACATTGGACTCTTTTCCTCTCAACCATCTCCCGGTGCTTGAGGGAGATGGGAGGCAGCTGTGTGGCACAGACAGCCGGCTGTGGGAGCGCTACTGGAGCCATTATTAGACTTTCCTCACCCTTGGCCTTGAGGGAGACAAGGAATCTTGTTGGACTTTCCATCAGCTGTGTCAACTTTGCCAACCTTACTGACTTCACCCTCCTGGCTCTGCCCACTGGGAGGGCTTGGGAATAAGCCGGGGCCTTTTCAGTATGTTTTTGTACTTATTGTATTTTTGTATTACTGTTGGAATATGATGTATTGCTTTGTAATTGTGTATTTTGTACATGAAATTGTATTCTTGCCTTGTAATTTTTACTGTATTTCTGTATATTTTTGAATATTGTGAACTGCTTTGGGTCGTCCACAAAACGAGGAAAGCGGTATAAAAAAAATTCAAATTCAAATTTAAATCTTGGGTTACAAGGGATAAAAAAGGAGTTTTCCCAAGCTTTGCAGAATACACATTGATGGAAGAGTGGAATGGTAGGGGACAGATGTTGACCTTGCCTTGCTTGTGATTTTCCTATACGGTAAATACTTGAAACAATTTGCAAACTATTATACTTAATTTGTTTCCCCTTCTTTGTTAAAATCTTCTATCATACTATGTTTTCACAATTATCCTAGTCAGGAAATACAAATTATGTTAGATGTGAAAAACGATGAATGTTTCTGACTGCTTTATTGATTTTGAATGGTTTTGACCAATGTCAATAAATAAATCACCACATCCCCTTAATATTTTAATAAGAATGTATCAAATTCCATCCGGTGTTTCCCAGTGTTGGGAAAAGACACATTTGAGCTCACCAGACCATTGATTCAACCTAGCAGTCTTTTTCTTCTGTACTTACAACCGCCAGGTTCCATGACCAGTTACACATCTGACCAGAATTATTTCAGTGCATAGTTTTCTTTATTTGCACTTTCTAAATCTTGGCTCATAAATCAATTATAAGCAATCTCCCAAGATGTCTAGCTGTTCTTTGGCACGTCACCTCCAAATATGTATTAAATCTTGGCTCTAAAGTACTCTTTTGTTTCCAGAAATCCAGATAACCTCTCTACAGCATTCCCTTTACTGGCAGGATTAAATAGTCTGTTCCTGTAGTCCGTTTTTTCTGTTTGGGTGTTGCAGCTACTTTGTCATTTCCTTTAGAAGGCACAAGCAGTGGGATCTCACCAAAAGGAAATCAGTAGAATCACTAAAATCCAAAAAAGTATATTAAAAAAGACTACTTGGCTTTTTTCTGGATAGAAAAGAAATTGCCATTTGCAGCACAGAAAAGTGGGGTGGTAATGGATAGTCATCATAAAACTGTAATAATAATTTTGTGTCAGAAATTATTCTGGGTTGAAAGAATTTTTGCTGAAGAAACTCTGCTCAGGGGATGCCCAGATGAGGCTCCTTTCATGTCCCCAAGATCTTTTCCCACCAAAATGGTCCCAATTTATCTATTTGTAATTTCTTGCTTTCAAACTGCTAGGTTGGCAAGAGCTGGGACAGAGATGGGAGCTCACTCCATCATTCCAGCACGTGGGTCTTGAACTGCTGACCTGCTGACCTTCCAGTTGTCAAGTTCAGCATCTTAACCAGTGAGCCACCACAGCCCAACATTAATCATGGAAAGATATTATTCTCCTTGACTAGGATATACTGCAGGACATATAGCTGAATTTTTTTCTGTACTAGACAAGTTGGCTTTTTTGTCTGTTTCATTCCTTCTTATTTCAGATATTACTAGCAAGGGTTGCCCGGCGTTGCCGGGCTTTCCCCCCCGTGTGTTTTAATAAAAAATGAGCCAATTTTATTTTTGCAATAGTTTTACATTGTGTTGGAAGGTTAAATTGTGTTGTTGTTGTTTTAAAAATTGCTTAGTCTGTAATTTTAATTTTTTAAATGTTTATTTATGTTAAATTTGTTTGGCTTGGCTGTTATTAACTGTGATCTGCTTTTTTGGGTTTTTTTGAGGATTAATAAAAGAAGAAAGTATGATATAATAACTCAGCACAGGATTTTTTAAAGTTTCTATTGTATTTTATTGACATATATTTGTGATTTGTGTGAAAGTGTGTTTAGTGTAATTTTTTTTACTTGTTTTTGTTGGTGTGACCTTTTGTGTAAAATTGTGAATTTGTGTTTTGTTTGGGGCTGTTGTGTGTTTTTGAATTGTTTTTACTATTGTGGCCAGCAGGTGGTGCTGGTAGGGGTTATTGTATTTTGACTTTTTTTCTCTCCTGGCCTCTGGGTGGAGCTTCTTCTGGTAAGTAGGGTCTTTCTGTATTCATTTCTTTTCCAGTCCTGGTGGAGGTAGCACCTGTTTTGGCAAGTTTGCTTGTTTTCTTTCTTTTGTGTGTGTGTGTGTGGGCGGGGGGGGGGGAGGGGGGGGGTTGGAGTTTGTATTTTTTGTCTGTTTGTTTTGTTTTTGATTGTGTCTTTGTTTACTTCGTATTGTTTTGGGTGTTTTTGTTTTTGTGTATTTTTGGCTGTGTTTGAGTGTTTTTAGTAATTTTTAAAAAAATATTTATTTGGTGGTGGGGAAGGTACGTGGTCATTGGGGGTTAGGAAGGGTGGGCTAGGTGGTGGGGAGGGGGGCATGGTCGTTGGGGGTTAGGAAGGGTGGGTTAGGTGGTGGGGAGGGGGGCATGGTTGTTGGGGGTTAGGAAGGGTGGGCTAGGTGGTAGGGAGGGGGGCTTTATTGTTTTATGGTGCTTTGTTTGTGTGGAGTTGTGAAAGTAGATCGGGGTTTCCCCTTTAATATCAGTGGGTGGGGCTTGCGACCCCCCTCTCCGCTGGCTCCCCTGGGGTTGGGAGGTTTGTGGGGACAAAAGAGGTATGTCCCCCCAACTCTTCTGGACCCAGTAGACCAGGCACAGTGGATCGATTCCCTCCCCACCTCCTTAAAACAACTCCGTTTTTAAAGAGTAGAAAAGACGGAGTTTTTTTAAGGAGGGGGGTGGGAATCGATCCCCTCTCCCTGGTGTCCTGAGTCCAGAAGGGTTTGGGAAACATACCCCTTTTGTTCCCACAAACCTCCCAACCCTAGGGTAGCCAGCGGAGAGGGGGATCGCAACCCCCACCCACTGATATTAAAGGGGAAACTCCAGTCGGGACCTTCAGGCGCCGTGGGTGAGGGAAAGAAAGCCGGCTGGTGTGTGATTGGCTGTGACGCGGTGAGTTGTTTTTCTTTTTAATTTTTCGGGCGCCGTTTTCCTCAGCGTTCTGCGCGCTCATGGCGCGCAGGACGCTGGGGCTTGTAGTAATGGGTTGGTGCTTTCTGTTTGTGCTGCGTTTTTTTAAAATGCTTTTCTTTTGATTGGCTGTGGCGCGTTTCCGAACGCTGCGCCTTGCGAGAGCCTCTCAGCCTGATTGGCTCTGGCGCGGCGCGGCGCAAGGAATGTTGGGAAGTGAAGTTGTTTCCCTTTCTTCGCGTTTGTGGGGCTGTTGCCCCACTGCCGTTTTTTTCAATCCTTCGTTTACCTGCGTACCCAGATCGGCCATGTGCACGAAGGGTGAGTGCAGGCAAGTAGGGCGAGGCATAGCAACCTATAGCCAGTTCCAACGGTTAACCCTTGGATTTATAGGTTAAGATTGAGAACAAAATTACATTTCAAATGGAACTGAAACTCTTCTGCCTCCTAAAATGCTTCATTGAAATCTACTAATTTATCATATGCAAATATTTTTGGAAAATATTCATTTGAGTTATGGACCTGGCGATGTTTGTGTATGGTCACAAATCTTATTTTGACAAAGCCTTCCATCAGAATATTTTGTTGTTTTCCAGTCCTTACATACATGGTTGAAAATTTCTGAGTAATAATAACAACCACCTTAAAGTGGCCAATGGAAAGGTAAAATAAAAACCATGGGACATAATAGAGACAGATCTAGATATTATACATGTATACCCTCACTTTTACAGTCTCATGCCCAATTCCAGGCTCACACAAAATATAGCATGTGATTTGTTGCAGTGTTCATGCAACTCTTCCACTCACACACAATGTTCATGCAACTCTTCCACACACTCAGTGTTCATGCAACGCTTCACTTTTGAAATAGTTACCATACATCACTCAAAGAGTGTTGACTATTTTATAGAAGAAGTCTTCACTAGCTGAAAGAAATGTGCGACTCAGTGTTGAGGCCAGCTCTGGGAAGACTGTTTCAAGGAGAGGATACTATTGCAGACAGAGCACAAGATTGATTATTTCTAATCCAATAAACATCATATGAGTCAGCAGCCTGATTCAGCATAAAATGGTTCCTTACCTCGTGAAATACCCCATGTGAAAAAGAGGTCATTACATTCGAAAGGATGCCAAATTGTTTGAAAATGTCTCACCGCCTTAAGTCAGGGTGGGCAATGTTAAGTTATTTGCAGCAGCTGCACAGCAAAGTGAGGTATGTTTTAGGCAATTTTATGTTCAAATGCAATTCTTTCAGTTCACCTCTTTTAGCCTAGCTAATAAACACTCTTTAACTAGATACTTGAGAGAAAAAAAAATATAATTTTCTCACAAAATGAGGGCAGAAGGTACATGTGCTCAGGAGTCTTGGTGATGTTGGTTTAGAAAAAAGTAAAGTCTTTCTTCCAGTCATGTGGCCTGGAAGATGGAGGAGCTCAAAATAACATATTTCTTCTTTGAAAGGCAGAAATCAAGAGAGAAAAGGTCAGACCAAAACAAAGGCCTTAACACATGCAAATAGGGTCAGGTGAGCTCTGAGGCAGGAAAGAACCTTTCTAATTGTAATTACAGGCAAACAATGCAAAACAACTTCCATTAGGTCAGGCTAGTCTTTCCTATCTCTCTCATTACTGCATGCTGGGGTTGCACTAGAATACTCAACAGGCAAATGTGGCCCTTCAAAAGGCCCTTTACAGATTTTGAACAACTCCCAACAGCATAGCCAGTATGAGAGATTATGGCAACTGCAGCTCAAAAACATCAAGAAAGCCATAGTCACCCACCAGCACTTTGCTTAGCAGTCTGATCTATACTGAAAAAGCATTTACGGTCATGATCTCTAGCCCTATCATGAATTAGGAATTTGGGGATAATTTAAAGTTCACATTTTTCTCCCAAAAGAATGAAAACAAAACCAAAAGGTGTAAGAGCATTTGTTTTGATTGGAAGTATTAGGAAATTTTCTTCTCTATTGGATATTAAAAGGTATATCTTTGTGTTTTTTAAATGCTGAGTATTGATTAATAAAATTTCAAAAGCATTAGCAAAATTGAGTAAACTCCAATGTTTTTATGATTTTATGTGTGAAAATGAAAGTAATAAAAAATATTCCAGCAGCTCTGTTAAATTGTATGCTTCATAGTCTGCTTCTTGATCGTTCTACCAGATGTTTTATAATGCTAGACACAAGACCATTTGCTCCTTCACCCACCCCAACCCCAAGAGAGAAGAAAGAAGGTTTGGCTATGATTCAGAAGCCTCCAGGTTTCTGATTCTATAGTTCATGAACATCACAGCAGTTGCTGAAAACCTTGGATTATTAACAGACGACCCCTTCTCTATTTTCTTTGTTGACAAAAATAATCAATCTTTCTCCGCTAGACCTGATGCATATTTACTGTTAGAAGGAAGCCTCACTTCATCAAATGAACTGCCTTCCAAATAAATGTGAGCAGGACTGCAGCTTTTGAAAGTTATTAAGCACATGCTATTAAACACATGTATATTTATTTCATTTAACTGCCCTGAAGAGTCTGGTGCAGTCACTGTTCTAATGGGACGGTTGTCCCAGATATCTGTTCTAAAGTATTCGCACAAGGAAGAGTACATATTTTTACTACACTTTAAGGAATTGAAATCAAGCAAAATAACAAAGCAAAAATCTGTCTAAATTTTACTATTGCTTTGGTCCGCAAATATTTTATAGCGCCTTTACATGCTAGAACAGGGGTGGCCAAACTATGGCCGGCGGGTGCCGAATCATCTAGCCCATGCCACCCATGCTGCTACCAGAAGTAGAAATAAAATAAGCCTGCAGATGCATATACGCTGCCGGAAGCGGAAGTAAAACGTACCAGCGATAAATGCACCCATGGCTGTCGTAAATGCATTTACAACAACCACAGACATGTTTAATGGTGGGAGGAACCACGTGACCGGCCCGCTCAATCACATGACTAGCCCGTGGTGTGAAATGTTTGGGACCCCTGTGCTAGAAGAATGTACAAACCTTTCAGAGTGTTAGATACAGATTGTTTATATATATACCACCAATGATTAATTTATAAACTAGCCTAACCTATGTTTAACCTAACATTAGGCTAAAAGTCAACTTGAATACATTCAGGCCTTAAAGTGAAACTTGAGGTGGTTCAAGAATTGAACTGGCTGAAGACAGAAAGGTAATATATTTATATGCTGGGAGAAATGTGATATAGATTGATTTATTGGTATCAGGATAATTTACAATCATTAAGTGGCATATACAGTGGTACCAATTCGGATAAAGTCGCGGTTTTCATGCACACGTGATGCATCGCATAAAGTCCAAGACCACTTTAAAAAGGATGTTATTTGAGGTATTTGGTATAGGAACCTTGAATAAAGTCCATTTTTAGACGTTATCTGATGCATCACCCATTTGATTTGGATAAAGTCCAAAATCGGATAAAGTCCAAACTTGTGGAATGGAGTTTGGACTTTATCCAAGGTTCTACTGTATTTTAATAATATATTAAGGGACTTAGAGGCAGTATTATAGGATCTCTGGACAGGTAGTCTGTATCAATAAAACTGGCTTTTGAGAAATTAATCATGCAGCAAAGAACTGAAATTAAGTAAATATTTTGATATATTTAGTCAGCTAAGGACTCAGTCTGATGGGCGTTTGTCCCATTGTTTGGTGTGTTGCGGGGATGGATTGGTTCACTCTTTTTTTCTGGTTATTAGATGACCCAATCACTAGAGCAGACCAACTTGCCCCTTTCAAGGTAAAGGTAAAGGTTGCCCTTGCTCAAAAGCCCTGTGTATCCAACTCTAGATTTCAGTACAATAATACCTCATACAAAGTCCACTTTGTACAACATCGAATTCATACAACATCACCTAATTTCTTGAAAAAAGTTACCTCATACAAAGTCGCTCGACTTTGTTTGAGGCATTGGGTTTTTCCCAGGTTGCATTGTGCCTGGGCAGTATAAAAGGCAGGACACATGCATGCATTACTCTTGTGGGTTTTGCATGAGGTGAAGAGTGTTTAGGAGTGGTTTTGAGCGCGATTTTGGTTTTTTTGAATTTTTTCATCAGAATTTTTAGAAGCATTCTTGAGATTTTCGCAGCATTCTTCAGGTTCTTGGACAATCAGGGTTGTTTGACATGTTTTTGTAATGTATTTTACCTTTAGACAATGATTTCTTAAAGTTCTGTCAGTTTCCGGTCTGTTGGATTGGGGCCGTGAGGAGGCCCTTAGGATCCCGGAGGAGACTGGTCAAAGGAACAACACGAGGCAAGATGGAGCGAGGACCAGTGATTTATTGAGGGAAAATCATCAGTATATATTATGCTCAAGGCTGCGTGTGGTAGAATGGTCATCTGACAGAAAATCACATCACCCATTTACCCAGGTTAATGGGGAATCTCTCTTGGGGAAGTTAATTAGTGTGGCCAAACATTGACAGGGGAAACACCATTGTCTAGGGCTTAGATCGGGGTAAATATGGCCACTATTTGCACCAGGGATTATGCTAAACTCGGAGATGAGTGATTACCTTAATGGGTAACAGAGGCTAGAGGAATGCCTCCTCAGCGGAACCGTCGGTCAGGTCATAATTGGGTGAATCAAAACCTATTATTAATCCACCCCCCTTAATTTCTCTGCCCGCAGAGCCCACAGGCCAGGAGCGTTCTCACTGAAGTGGCCTCTGCGTGGGCCGTTCCATGCCATTGGGGCATGGGGAATCCACATCTCCCCTTTTCATTTTACTTAAGAGCCTGACCGGCGACTCTGCGTAAGAGGGGCACCAGCTGATGAGCGGGAATGACGCTTCAGGGTTTCCTCCAGGAGAGGCACCTTGATATTAGTGAGAGAATGCATTGCGTGAAGCAGCATACTGCTATGCCCAGTACAATCACCCCCACAATCACCTTGAGAACCGTCTGAAGCCATCCCCACGGAATCCATGACCACATCCAGTCCCACAATGAACTCAGCCAAGTCCCCCATGCAGAACCCTCCCTGATGCCCTCGACTATGGTGTGGAGGTCTGTGAGCTGACTCTGAACCTTACGGGAGTTATCAGTGAGATTAAAACAACACATACCATGAAAAGATTTGCAACCCAGATGATGTAACAATAAGAGATAGTCTATAGCCGCTCGATTGTCAAGTATGGCATGGCGAAGCTCTGCCTGCTCTTGGTTGAGCAGTGCTATCGCCGAGGAGGTATGGTTAATGGCTCTTGCAAAAGTGCAAGCCGATTGACCAATTCATTCTCCGAGCGTTGCCTATGGCTAAGCCTGACACGCTGAATATACTGACTGCTGCCTGGCTTTTCAGAACTGTGGGTCTGAATCCAGACTGCTTTCTGTAGCAAGGCTAGATAATGAGGTGTGTCATTGATCTCTTACTGTGACCAGGGGTGATTCCAAGCTATCTCTGCAACTTCTGGTGTTGTGCAAATGTCTTTCTAGCACCTATGGAGAGGTGTGAAAATAAGCTGGGGATTACCGGCTGCCGGGTGCTCAATCTTTCCAAGCAATGGGCCGGTGCAAACATGGGCTGGTCTGGCTTCCTTTGGTGGAAGCTGGCCGTTATTAACAACATACAGAAATTCAAGTGTCCCTTGCAAATCCCAACTGGAGCATTGTACAAGGCATGTATAAATAAGGAGCAACTACAGATAATAATAGCAATAAAAGACATTCCGCAGCTTTTCGAAGGATGAGGCTTCTCTTCTTGGTGGGGTTTCATGTGTAGCTTGAGCTTGGAGAAGTCTTGTTTTGGGGAAAAGCATGGTCCTTAGAAGTAGCACTGAGTATGCAAAATGTTCATAGGAATGTCTTTGGAGATGTAAGTCATAAAGGAAGACGGACAGCTGATGACATCCAGGACAGTGACTGGCGCCCGATTCTGGCCTCTGGGACCTGCATGGGGAAGAGACTTGTTTGGGAGATAAAAATTCTGAAAGAGTTAGTTAGTTTTTGCACTTATAGGATAGCAATTGCTGTGCAACTATGGGATGTTGTTCCCCCCCCTTTCTGTTTGTTTGTCAATGTAGGACTTAAGTGTCCGATAGGCCCGTTCCACAATCGCTCGTCCCTGCGGATTGTACGGAACGCCAAAAGGTGTGCTTAATATCCCAGGTGGCCCTGAAGGTGGCCAGCTGCCTGGAGCTATAAGCTGGGGCGTCATCGGACTTCGTGTGCCGAGGTTCGCCCTTGGCTGTGGGAAAGGAGATGCTGCTCCACACGGGGAGCCGTTTCTCCCTTCTGTGCTGTTACCCAAACAAACTGTGGGAAGGTATTAATGCAAACGTGCATGTACTGCCATTTGCCAAAATGTGGGGCATGTGTGACGTCCATTTGCCACACCTGGATGGCCTCTGTCCCTCGTGGGTTGACCCCCCACGAGGCCCCCCCCGGTGCCCCTGCATGATGCTGACAAGAGCGAACTGTGCCTTGGGCTTTGGAAAGTGGCAGGTTGAACTGCCTTGCAAGTGCTTGGCATTCTAATGAAAGAATGCATGACTCTGAAATGGAGTTGTGAGGAACAAACTTAGCAATTTTTTGTCTATCGCGGGAGTGATGTATGCTCCCGGTAGACTGTGAAGCAAATTCCTGTACTGGCTGTCAGTAATTATGTTGAAGCGTTCTTTGGCAAGGGTGCGCAAGGCGAGGTTCACGGCTGCCAACTCTGCCCGCTTGCGGAAGAGTCAGGAGCGTGCGCCAAGCTTGGTCCTCTTGCCAAGTAAGAACCTGATATGTGCGACCCCCATAAGTGAAAACTGTCCTAGCCCCCCGAAGAGCAACCAGTGACATCAATTCACACAAGGTGACTGTCTGCGTTTGAAGCGAGACGAGTCTGGGGTCTTATGGCAAACCTTGGCGCATGAAGCGCCAGGCTTCCCTTGGGTAAATTTCTCATGAAGGCCCCCCTGCGCACATCCACCCATGGCGGGCATGCACACGTTTAGAAGGGTGCCAGATGCTGGCTTAGCCTTTGGCCTGTGCTTAGACTAGCAGCAAAAAAGGAAGGGGTGGCCTGAAAATGCCTGTATCTGATTGAAAGTGTGACCTGACTGCATTCTTAAAATAGTCCTAGGCAGTCCTGGCTAATGAGTGGCACTCCGCACATTCTCAGGAGCTCAGGGACTAATCCTTCCTCTGTGCTCTGGAGTTTGCGAAATGTGTCTGCTCATTAGGGAGGGTGCTGTGGGCCAGGTGCCATACTTAAAATGACCGACTAAGACTTATCAAAAACAAGCCAACTATGACGTGCCAGCTGTAAGGAAATAATACACAAAAATTAAAAGACACACAAGTTAAACATTTCCAGCAGGGAGTTCCACTGGTGAAAGGAGGAAAGGAGGAAAGACAAGTCAGAAGTTAGCACAATGAGAATGCAACAACCCTTATCAATCAGATTAGGTCAGGTAATTAAGACAACCGGGTCTTCCTGTAAAGAAATCACTACCAGTAATTAACTCAGGAGCCTGTGAAAGGAAGCAACTTAAGACTTAGAAAGAAACAAATTGGTTATTTTTTAAGGCCTGGAGAGGATTTTTGTACCTGTAAAAAGGTAACGATTAAGCATTTTCTGAATATACAGAGCGCAAGAATGTTTGCGTGCTTTTCCTGTGAAAGGGGTACAATGAGTGAGTTACTTTACACAGATTAAAGTCAAAATACCAGAACAGTATCTTTCTTAAGAGAATGAAGGAGAGTTAGAACGATTCTCAACCTGCGGCCAGATGTGGGCAAGTGGGCCGGAGGCAGCCCACGTTGCTCTGCCACTTCCTCCACCAAGCCAAGAAGGGCTGCGCGGCGAAGGAAGGGCAGGATGACTGTCCGGACCCCCAGAGCTGCCTGAGGCCCCGGAACTTGGCCCCTGACTTTAAAGGGTTGAGAACCGAGGTTACAAGATGATAACACAGTACACGCATGAAGACAATGCAATTCTCTCACTCCTAGTGAGACGTTAAGAGACGTTCAGACACCTTAAAGCACAGAGATGGGGGTTTGAGGAACACAGACGTAGGGAGGGGCCCCATAGTTTACGATTTAGTGAGGAAAACTCATAGAAGTGATTTTTGTTTTGAGATCGCGCTTCTGAAAAGAAAAATCTGTTTTCCTGAGTGGCAAGGGTTGCAAAACCGGTTTCCAAGAGTGGCTTAATCCTTTGACAAAGAAAAAAGTCTCAAGGGAAGAAGGGGTGTCACCCTGCCCTATTGTAGGTTAGGATTCCCCCCCCCTCCTGCTTTCGCTGCCCTTAAGCTGCTAAGCAGGCAAGGCAAAGGGTTTTGTTCATCATGCTTTCTCAAACTTTAAATAGTTCCTGCCCATGAGCAGAGTGCAAACTGTTTAACACATATTTTACAGTGACATTACCACGCAGTTACACACAAGGAACAATTTTCCAATCACACTGTGGTCATAGAGACAAGGCTTTTGCAATCATACACAGTTCTTGCAGTCATACATTCAGTGGTGCACCACGCATACACACATTTATTTACGCATTCGCACATTCCTCCCCTGATCTGCAGTGTTCTATCCTACACATGAGGAGATGGCTTATACACAGCTGGCTATCACAGCCATCTGGGTGCTTCTACTTAGGGGTGAGTTTCTCTGGCATAGCCAGGGTGATGGCTGCCTCCCCTCTAGCCTGGGCCAGATGCATGCCAGAGGGCCGGACTCGCGGATCTTGGTGCTGCCTCCTTTCCAGTGCCAGCGTGGCAACCTTTTGAAGATCTGCCTGGTCTAGATTGGCATTCTCTTCTAAGGTGCCTCATCTTTCCACACTGGAAGCAGGCGCCTTGGGGTTTTGGCACTGCTCTGCGCCTGAGTGTGGCAATGGGTCTGCTCTGGAGCCCTGCGTGGCCAGGGGCCGTGCAGGTTTCCGTGAGCAGTGGGCGCTGAGCAGCCCTGCCTGAACGTGTGTCTGCCTTCAGATAGGCTGAGCACAGCAGTTGGGCGCTAGCTAATTGTGCCACTGGCCATTTCCCCGTGAATGGATCTTCCTCACCCCTGCGCTGAATGGAGTTCTTTCTTTGCAGGGAACTTGTAACTGTCAGAGAAGCGCCAGGGCCTCTCATGCCATGAATTCCTTCAGTGACGTCTGCAGCTGTCACTGGGGGAATGCTCCCTACACTGCCCTGCTTAAGCTGAAATGACGGATAGAGACTCCTTGGGGCTGATGGTTCTGACTGCGCTGGGGGTTTCTGGGTCTCTATCCGGACTGGGTCATCCTCTACTGAGAGTTTCCTACATTTGCTCCATGTGCAAATTATGCCCTCTGGAGCTTTCGGGGGTTGCTGAATGCAGTCTCCTATCTGATCCCAGAGCTGAAGGGTTAGCGTACCTACTTCTGGGTAAAGCAGGCAGTGTTCCCTTAGGTACACCAAAAGTCTCGCTAGTTCTCCACTGTGAAACCGTAACTGAAACACCCTGGCCAGGATTCTGAACTCCTCTTCATGAGTTCTTTGGCTAGCGGACGGACGTTGCCCTGAGGACAAGTCCCCATATTACCTGCGAAGGGTCCTCTGAAGTTTCCTCCTCGGGACGAGTCGACGCGTCTCGGGCAAGTAATAGGTTTTGGCGACGATTCTCTGGGTAGAGCTCGGAGCGTGGCCCCGTGCCACAGGCCCTCGGCGGCCTCTGCGCTGTCAGGGGTTCACAGCTGACCCTGAGGGGAACGCGTTTTTCCGTAACCGCAACGCCTCCGCGAAAGTCGGGAGCAAGCTGTAGGATGCCTCTCTGAAATGCCTCACCACGTAGCTGTCTTCCCAATCGGATGGCTTTTCCGACTGGGGCTGCCGCGCTGTCCTCCGGGGTGATTGGACGCGGTTCAAGGCGCAGAACCGGACCATGTGATCGCTTACTCATGGGTAGATCACGTCGGGGTCACCAGATGTTGGATTGGGGCCGTGAGGAGGCCCTTAGGATCCCGGAGGAGACTGGTCAAAGGAACGACACGAGGCAAGATGGAGCGAGGACCAGTGATTTATTGAGGGAAAATCATCAGTATATATTATGCTCAAGGCTGCGTGTGGTAGAATGGTCATCTGACAGAAAATCACATCACCCATTTACCCAGGTTAATGGGGAATCTCTCTTGGGGAAGTTAATAAGCATGGGCAAACATTGACAGGGGAAACACCATTGTCTAGGGCTTAGATCGGGGTAAATATGGCCACTATTTGCACCAGGGATTATGCTAAACTCGGAGATGAGTGATTACCTTAATGGGTAACAGAGGCTAGAGGAATGTCTCCTCAGCGGAACCGTCGGTCAGGTCATAATTGGGTGAATCAAACCCTATTATTAATCCACCCCCCTTAATTTCTCTGCCCGCAGAGCCCACAGGCCAGGAGCGTTCTCACTGAAGTGGCCTCTGCGCGGGCCGTTCCATGCCATTGGGGCATGGGGAATCCACACCGGTCTGTTTCCTTGACTTTGCCCTGAAGTCTGTGCTGTTACAGTACAATGTATCTCTATGGAAACGACGTTGTACGAGGCATCGCGGCAAGGATTTGGATATTGTTTGAGGCATCGTGGCTAGGATTTTGCATGCCTCATACAAAGTCCAAATCCGTATAAAGTCCAAACTTGTGGAACCAAGTTTGGACGTTGTATGAGGTATCACTGTATTCATCTTTGTTTACAGCCAAAGAGCCAGTGCTGTTTGTGTCTGCAGACATTTTCGTGAACAAGCAGACAAGCATGACTAGTGCATGAAATGCTGTTTACCTTCCCACTGAAGTGGTACCTATTTATCTACATGCAATGTCTTACTTTCAAACTGCTAGGTTGGCAGGAGCTTGGACAGAGACGGGAGCTCATCCCATCATGCAGCACTTGGGTCTCAAGCTGCCGACTTTTCAGTCGTCAGGTTCAGTGTCTTAACCACTAAGCCACTGCAGTCCCTTTATCACTATACATAAGGCAAATAAAATATGTTTTAATTAATCTGAGCGATTCATTGTGTCAGCAATGGTCTAGCAGCCTAAAAAAGAAATCCACTTCCCCTGCATTTCCCTTACAGAGCAGCAGGGGAAGTATTCAATTTCTGGCTATTCTGAAGTGGTTTGTTTATTAAGCCACTTCACAATACTTGAAATAGGGGCTGCGGTGGCTCATTGGTTAAGAAGCTCGTCTTGTTAGCTGGAAGGCTGGCAAGTCAGCAGTTTGAAACCCAGGTACTTCATCATGAATTGAGCTCCTGTCTCTGTCCCAGCTCTTGGGGACATAAAAGGAGCCTCATTTGGGTGTTCTCTGAGTGGAGTTTTGTTGTTTCCTGCCTTTATAAGACACAGTCCAGGCAACGATGAACAGAACAACAAGCCGTTTATTGTAAAGTCTTTCTGGTAAATCTTACAAGCCGTTCCGGACATAAGATGGCTACACTTGTACCATGTAATTTGTCCCTTGTATGTCTACCATCGTGGTAGTGACTAAGCTAGACCTTGCGTGCTAGGGTGCAGAGGAGACCCAGGCATAGTGTGGCATTGGCTAACCTGCAGAGGTAATGGGAAGTATAGATCCAGCCCGGCCCCACCCTTGTTTACCCGTGGGGCATATATAGTGTCTCCCCAGTGGTGGCTCCTTGTTACAATGTAGGAACCTGCCGGACAATCATAACCAACCAATCATAACAAGATATACAAGTATTAACCAATCAGGAACAGGATCCAAAAGTGTAACCAATCACAGAACTCTAATTAGCATAATGAGCGCACCCTGAGAGGGGGATTTTACGCCAAATTTAGCTCCTAATTTGGATGGCGGGAAACCGCCATTTTACCTTTACAAGGCGTTGCCTGAGCAACTTGCAAATCTGCCTTAATACACAACAAGTTTCTCCCAAAAAAAACCAATTACATTTATAAACTGATGGGGTCTGAACTCTCTGCGACAAACCAGGAAAGGGACCTTGGTGTCCTGGTGGACAGCTCAATGGAGGTGTCAACCCAGTGTGCCTCAGCAGTGAAAAAAGCAAACTCAATGCTAAGGATCATTAGGAAGGGTATAGAAAATAAGTCAGCAAGTGTCATTTTCCCTCTTTATAAATCTATGATGAGGCCCCATCTGGAATACTATGTACAGTTCTGGTTGCCATACCTCCAGAAGGATATTATGGAGCTGGGGGAAAATGCAGAGGAGGGCAACGAGAATGATTAGGGGACTGGAACACCTTCCTTACCATCTGAGGTTGCAACGGTTGGGCCTCTTTACTCTTGAATGATGGCGTCTAAGAGGTGACCTGATTGAAGTGTATAAAATCATGCACTGAACACTTCCCCTAATTGTCTGCTAATGGTCAGGGGAGGTGAAATAATTATTGGAGCCATGGGTCAATCGGCAATATACAAAGATAACAAAGTTTTTTTTAAAGTTTTAAACAAAGCGATGCATCACATCACCAATGATCTAGAAAATGTAACAAAAAAATATTTCACTTCCTCTGACTTTTTGTTGACAAAAAATTTCAATTTTCTGCCAAAGTTGTTTCCAGAAGTTGGCACTGGAAGCAGGGTTGACTGCTGCAAGGTTCCCATGTATGACATTCCTATAGATGGGAGCACATCAGAAAAGTAGAAGCCCCTACTGGTCACTGAAAAGGTGTGTGTTGTGTGTGTGACTGAGACTTATTCAGCATCCAACCTGTGTGGATGATGTAAAAAAACAAGGGGGTTAGCCCACCTCCAGAGAGCAGACTTAACATTGGTCTGGATGATTTCTGATTATGCAATTACTAGTCAAAAGTTCCCAGTATCTAAGGACTGAATATTAAAGCCAACTTATCCAAAGAAAAACTGGGTTTTCCCCTTTTGGCCATGTTGTAGGGAAGATTCTAGAAATTGTAATCCAAAAAATCAAGGATTTTGTGTCTACATGTGTTCAAAGAGGCAAATGATAAACTTCAGAAGTTTTGCTGTGTTGCACTTTCATGATCCTAAATGCATTCATTATTATGATCTGGGCACAGGGTATACAGAAAGAGCCTCCTTGAAGATTGTGGTATTTTTGAACAACAATCGGGCATACCCTAGTAACGGCAACCTTGTGTTGCCAGCTAATTATTCTCACACTAGATCAGGCAGAGGTAACTGCAGAATGAACTCACCAAAAGGTGGCTTCATTTTGGCAGTTTCATGTCTGGCTTAGACACAGAAGAAGAATCTGGGCACGGCTGATAGCAAAATTCTTGTGGTTCTGAAACTGAGGGAATCATAAACTTGATTTTGGAACAGTTTTCAGCTTTGTCAGCAAGCTGATTGACAGCATCTCACTTTTGATTTTTTTAAAAGTAGAAGTAGAAACAGATCATGTTAAAGAGCTCTTCAGGCAAGACTCCGAAGGTGTTCAGCTTCCAGATACTGAATCCCCACTGAATGTACAATTGTGCAGCATTTAATGCCCCTTTGACAATCAGGAAGGCAACACTTAAAGATTTAATAGGCTTAGAGTTAATGCTAGAATCTATGGCCATCTGCTTGCATCCTTTATTTATGACTGCCTTTTTTCAGTTGGTTTAGCAAATTATACATGAGAGAATTCACTGAGATCTTGGCAGCACGGCAATACTTTTGCCAATGATCTGAGTTTTTGCCAACTTCATAATGTCACCTCTCACCTCCTTTCCTCCTTGGCCTGCTATGATACCTTTGGGAATCCTTGTCAAATAGTTAATTTGGAGCTTTTTCTTTGGAATGTGGTTTATCACACACCTTTTTTGTGCCAAGACCTTTTATGGACTCCAGAAAGAATAACGTGCCATATGCTAACATGCTTACTTGTTAAATTGCTTTTAAAAGAGAGTGCATATTTCAAGCAGCACAAGGTGGGATATAACTGACTAAATAAATCCACAGTATCTTTATAAAAACACCAGTGAAGGTGCATTTATTTTCTTTTATAATTTGCTTTGCCTCTACTCACCTTCTTGGTTTAGTTAGCAAATAACCTGGAAAACTAGACTAAAATAATTCTAGATTTTTAGATTTATCGCAGGTTGTTAATGTTAAAATTAAGTTTTACGTTTAATGCAGCACTCAGGTATCGAGACCCGACTCTCCAGTCCAAGCTCAGCATCTTAACCACTAAGCCACCACAGTGTTTACATTTTTCAGAATGTGTTTTGAAATAAAATGAACTGGGTTAGTTTTGTCCACTATTCAATTTAGGACCAACCCTACCATTAGGCAGAGTGAGGTGGTTGCCTCAAGCAGTAGATTTTGGCCAGGAAAGGGCAGGAAATTTCCTTCCTTTAAACTGAGATTATTACATTTTTACCCTCAAGGATGGGGGTGGGGTGAGCAAAATAAGGGGTTTCCTGGCCAATAAGGGATACTTGACAGCTATGCTCCAGGCTCTGTCAAGGACGGTGAGCCTTGGGCTCCACCAAGGACTTTGTCTTGGACATGTTGGCATTGGAGAGGCTATTATATTAGGGTACTGGGTATTATTATTATTATTATTATTATTATTATTATTATTATTATTATTATTATTATTATTATTATTATTATTATTATTATTATTATTATTATTATTATTATGTGTATTATGTGTATTATGTGTATTATGTGTATTGCATATTATTGTGAGATAATATTTTGTATTTATTGTATTGTACCTTTACTTGTGCTCTTGTTACATTGTATTTTTGTCATATTGTATTGTCCTTCAACGTGTTGTAAGCCACCCTGGGTTGGCCTGTGACGAGTAGGGCGGGGTATAAACCAAATAAAGTAAACTAAACTAAAACTAACCTAAATACTGAAGTACAGTTATCAAGTTGAGTAATTACCTATTGCTTAAGTACAGAAACAATATAAGATAGATTCCATCCTGTTTGTCTGTTTCTGTGGAGAAAACAGGTTTGGCCACATAAGTTTGTGTTTTGATGAGACAAGTTGCCCAGGACTGACCTCTAGGTCCCTCTCCCTAGGTGCCCTTGGGAATACAGTAGTTCCAAGGTAGCACCACTGACTGTCCAATCAAGAGTGAATAGAGCCACTCTAGTTTGATGAAGGAATCCCTTCCCCACTTTAGTCACTGGGTAGGAGAAAGGTTTTATTGGAAACTAAAAGGGGGCATGTCCAGTTTGGGAGTGCTGCCGTCAATTCCCCACTAAGGAAACCAAGGGATCTCTCCTCACCCTAGAGAAT
The DNA here is from genome assembly GCA_035047305.1 of Bradypodion pumilum. Classification (NCBI taxonomy): domain Eukaryota; kingdom Metazoa; phylum Chordata; class Lepidosauria; order Squamata; family Chamaeleonidae; genus Bradypodion; species Bradypodion pumilum. The sequence goes on along the minus strand of JAWDJD010000005.1, from coordinate 207,441,613 downwards.
TTGTAGGTGGGTGGGTATTCATACCCCTTGATGGTTCAGGCACATGTCTAAGCCTCTCAGAGGAGCAACCCGCTGACATGGGTTCAAGAGGCTGGGTCCGAACAGAAGGCGGTTAGATTTTTCAATTCTCCGCAACTACTGCAACAGCCATCAGTCTCTTCTCCTTCCAGAACCCGGGAGTCTCCTGAGTCCCAATATGCCTCAAGGAGTGTGGATGTTTTTATGGTAGCATGTTAAGCAGAGAGCATAAGGGTGCCTGGCTATGCCCAAGTAGAATCCAACTCAGTAGATTTGTAAAACTCAAGAAGAGCTTTATTTTCCAAGATGCAATTTCATAAAGCAAAGCAGAATAACACATGTGAAAAGAAAACAGTCCATCGAGATATTCCAAGTATCAATGTCCAGATATTCAGGCAGGGTACATCTTCAAGGTGGTATCCAATCAACCCCGGTGGGCTACATCCTGCCTCTATTCCCTCCAGGGAATTTGGTCCAGCTAACGAGAAGCCTTTCAGCACTCAGTCAAAGGACTAGCTAATTGGTCAAATCTGGCCCCTTAAATAGGAAATTGGAGGGCTGCCCCTCACTCAGGAATCCATGATCTCATGGGGAAGTTTAGATCAGGGAAAACACCTGGGCTCCCATGATGCAATGGGATCTCACCTCTTTCCCTTGTCCTATGACCTCTCATCCCGGGTGTGAGAAGTCAAAGGGCCAAAGGTTGAGAATGAGGTGTCTGCTTCCCTTGATGTCACTTCTGGTGTGGAGAACACCTGGCATCTTGCTATCTCTCTGGTATGTGTAAACAAAGGAAAGAATGCAGACAGCTGCATCACAGTTACCTTAGCAACCCTCGGATCATGACAAAGCCAGAGTTTGGCTAAGGTGATGGAGATAATCAGATGACAGTAGGTCATCTGATCTATGGATCTGCTCCATGTGCTATGTCAGTGATGGCAAACCTGTTAGAGGGGGAAGGGAAGAGGTGATGGTGTGTATTGAATTGAATTGAATTGAAATTTTAATTTATATACCGCTTACTCACCCAATGAGCAACTCAAAGAATAGAATGAATAGAAATGGCTGGGAGTACCACATCTGGCATGCATGCCATAGGTTCTCCACCACTGTTCTATATGAAAGGTGCCAAAGAATGCCAGATTGTATGCTGTTGTAAATGGACAGTGTAGGAACCTTACAAAATTTGAATGCTCATACAAAGGGGAAGTACAGAAGAAAATATAATTGTGAAAGATATGACATGTAAAATTTATAAAATATTAGCATATTGGTGCCCGGCAGTTTCTTGGGTGTAGTTTTTTTTTTTTTTTGATAGGGGTGGTTTGGGTAGTGGTGTTTTGAATTTGTTGTTTTTTACTTTCTTTGAATTTGTTTATTTATTGTATTGTTTATTTTGTTTTAATTATTTTGGCTGTTTTTACTCTTGTGGCCTCTAGGTGGGGCTGTGCTTAAGAGTACTGTGTTTGGTGTGTTTTTTAAATTGTTTTCGATTGTTTTTACTCTTACGGCCTGAGGGTGGTGCTGTGGTAAGAGTTTTCGTTTTTTTTTTTAAAAATTCAGTTCGTTTCAGTCAGCATGGAGGGAAGACGTCTCTGTAAATGCTCCCGGTTTTTTGTTGGGGGGGGAGGGTTTTGTGTGGGGGGGGTGGGGGTGGGGTGGGAGGGGGTTAGGAGGTTGTAACATGGCCTTGCCTTGCTGGCCAGGCCGCCTTAAATCCTTGCGTTGGGGTGGGGGTTTATTTATTTGTGTTTTATTTTTATAGGGGGCCGGCCGGTGCCTTGTCATAGCCTGGGTTGGGGGAGAGAGGGGGTAACCCTCTCCCCCCAAGCTATGGGCCAGCTTGTGCTAGGCTCTGAGGCTGTGGGGGGGAAACATCATTTCCCCCCGCTGCCTCGCCAAAGCATGGGAAAAGAGAGGGGTATCCTCTTTCCCCACCCCCCATGCTACAGTACCTTTGCCTCCTGAAGAGAAGGACTTGCTTCTCTCTGAGTTGGCTGGGGACGAATGTTCCCAGCCAACCCAGAGAGAAGCAAAGCCTCTCCATGTTGTGGATTCCTTCTCTCCAGGAGGCAAAGTGCCTTTGTCTCCCAAAGAGAAGGAATCGCTTCTCTCTGGGTTGGCTGGGGACGAGGCCATGGCACCCACAGAGACAAGGAGAGGCCGGTGCTTCTCCCTATGTAGAAGGCTGCACCGGGAGGGAAATACTTTTAAAGACCCATCCGGAGCCAGGAGGTAAGTGCGGTCAGTTGGGGTTAGGAAGGGGGGGCTGGTGGTGGGGCCTGGTGGGGCGGCATGGTTACCGGGGCTGTGCCTGCCCTCCACTCCCTAACCCCCACTGACCCGCTTACCTCCTGGCTCCGGCTGGGACTTTCAAAGTCTTTCCCTCCCAGCACTTTGTTTTTTCTTTTTTTGAAGTTGGTGCACCGTGCTTTCCCAGCCTCCTCTGCGCTCGCGTCCCTCAGCCTGATTGGCTAAGGGGTTGCACAGCGCAGAGGACTCTGGGACTAATAGTTTTATTTTTTGGCCACGTTCGTGGGGCGGCTGCCCCACTGCCGACCACCAGACCCACGCGGCGTTGGGAAGGTGGGTGTTAAGGTGAGTGTGGAGGGCTTGGCCGGGGATGGTTGGGCCAGGTGCGGGAGCCTTTGAATGAACCCAACAGTTAAGGCCACTTGTTATAGGTATAGATTATTGGAGGCAGAAAAGCAACAAAATTATCTTAAGTTATTATGGGAGCATGATCTGGGTGAAGAAATGTTGTCAGGGTTGGAAGAAAATATAGGATATGCAAATTTTAAAATCTATGTCATTAAGGATAAAGGGGGAAAGTATAAGTTGATTTGGAGATGGTATTTCATAAAATTAAATCAAATAGATAAGGAATATTCAGCATTATGAAGAATATCAGGAAAGAGGTATCTATTTTCATGTGTGGTGTGGATGTATTGGAGTTCTGGCAAATGGTTTTCGAGGAGATGAATTAAATAACTAAACTAAGTTTAACAGTATGTACTAAAATTGCTATTTTATCCATTTATGACAATGTCCAGTGTAAATAAATATTTCAATTTTTTAACCACTGTAGCTAGAAAATGGAAAACACTTTATATTTTCAAATGAAAGAATGTTACAAACAGGTTTGGAACAAGACTATTAATTATAAGTGAGCACCCATCATCTGTCCCAGCTACTGCCAACCTAGCAATTTGAAAACAAGACACTGCAAGTCGATAAATAGGTATTGCTTCGGTGAGAAAGGTAAAAGAATTCTGTGCACTCCAGCATCTAGTCATGCCTGCCACATGACCACGGAAATGTCTGCAAGTGCAGATGGTGCTGGCTCTTTGACTGTAAATGAAGAAGAGCACTGCCCCTTAGAGTCAGACACAACTGGCTTTCAAGCAAGGGAGGGGCCTTTATTAATGTGCAACATTAAGATTAAGAAAGGATTATTGAAGTAGAATACTTTCAAATATATTTGGAGTAAATGCATAGGTCATGTTTTACTAATGGGGATAGGGTAGATACCACCACACGATTCAAATTGATGCAATTTTAAAAGTGAATGAGGGCTCTTCATGATGATGAAAATGGTGATGTACCTTTTGGAGGGGGCAGCACTTTTTCTTTATAGTATTATTCTTATGTTCGTGTCTGCCTTTTGCAGCTTTTGAAGTTATATTTCAAAGACATTTTAAAAAAAAGAAACCGGAAGAGGAATGATCTGTTTAGAAACATTAAATGAGATATTTGACCTATAAACCCATTAAAGAAGAGAGAACTATAAAATGTCAGTCAGCTAGTGTAGCTTAATATATCCTCCCTCAAGTTTTTCATTGATTTCCCCAAAAGCTGCTGGCAAAGAGAACAGAACTACAAACAATGTAGCAATCTAATGTTCTTGTGCCAAAATTTAAATGCTGAAGGAGAAGTCCAGCAGAATATGTATTGAATTATCTGCAACGATACCAGAGAGATTTAAGTTCATTATCAGTTCTCTAAAAAGGTTGAAATTATCGTAGATTCTAATGCAACACAGATCTACATGCTTCATGCAAAACAAATACAAACATCTTTATTAAGGGAGTTGATTCTGTTTAGAATAAAACAAAACAAATCTTTGCTTCCTTTTGTAATGCATGTGGGAGTTGGATGCTGGTTGTTTCATCAAGAGCCTAGTAAACAAACTTTTTATTCCTATTCTCTAATCTATTTTGCCTGGCCTAAAACGTCTAGCATCTGCTGGGCTGTATGAAGAGGTGAAGGTCAGTTAGAATAAAAATCCCACTGATAAACATATTTAAGGAGTTGGATATGCAGTCTCCTTTCTGCCTGTATTGGAAACATGTATTTAAAAGTTCAGGATAGGAAGTTTAGGGAGGGGGGGGGAGGATGAAAAGTGTGTCTCTAGTTATCTTCTCAAACATTTACAAATAACACTTAACCCTACACATATGACTTGAAAAAAGAAGAAAGGTCTTCACATATATTAATGGATTATTGGAAGAATCCACTGCAAATCTCACCATGGCACAGCGGTGATCCTGGCCATCTGACAGCTATGGAGGTGGGATTCCCCTGGCAGGTTCAACCATGCCACAAATGTGTCAGCTAGTGGTCCAGGTCAGCTAAGTGGGGTTGGGTACTTGGGCAATGCCAGTGCATTGTTCTAACATGACCAATTTAGGCATGAGCCCAGCAAGCTGTGTTGTCGTATTTAAAATGGTTAAAGGAGCATCGAAAACACGGACCTCAGTCTTCCGTGCGCCAGCAGAACCTGCTATGGTAGCAATAGGACCTCCTGATGGTAAAAGGCCACTAAAATCTTGTGGGAGATAATGCTTTGATCTGCCATGTCAAACTAGACATGTGAAGTATGGATCAACCAAGTAACCAAGTAAGTATTGGAAGAATCTGTTTTTTGTAAAATTCCAATTGTTCTCAGCTTCTGGATCGACATTTAGTTATCAATACCACATTTCATTTGATTATTATTTATTACTGTAAAACAAGGGTGGAGAGGCAAGGGCTTGCAGGATCTGTTTTGTTTATTTTACATGAACCTTGCAGACCATAGTGGAATCCACCAAAGAATACGGTGATTTGTCTAGAAGGCTACAGTAAGACCTACCTAGCTGTGGGCACATCATTTTCCCCGGACCTCTGCATCCTCCCTAGCTTCTATGGATATGTGCTTGCAGTTGCAAATTCAAATAAATTGAGATCCCCCCCCCAACACAGTGTATATTTGCCTGCTGAGATTTTAAAAATATCTGTGAGACAATTCTCAGAAAAGTATTAGCAACCTTCAGCTTTGAATCTTGGACTGCTCTCATGTTTTGAATGGGTTTAGAACTGGCAACAATTTTAAGATATACCTTTCCAGCTTTCCACTCCAAATACATTGACTTTAATAGTTTTTACTGCTTTTAATTAGATAGACACACAATTTAAGATGAGGCACCTTCTTTACTTCCTCTTTTACCCCCTTTGGGTGTTGATGGAAGACTAGTATCACTATCACTAATATCACTATCACTAGTATCACTATCACTAGTATCACTAGTATCACTAGTATTAATTCCCAAGGAAGATGCCCTGTAGCAGTTCTGAGCACTCCACTGTCTCCTTAGTACAGTATGTGTTTTCTCCTTCTATGGGTGATAAAATGAATATGTAACATGTAGAGAAATATCCACTGAAAAACTATGCTTAGAAACTGTCATAAGTACATTGCTATGTAAAAAGTTTTTTTAATTGCTAATTTTTTTAAAAAATCTTGATTTGATTATGCATGTGTTCTTTGGTAAGTGCAGGAATAGAGCTATGTATTAATTTGGAACTATTAAAATCGATTTCTCGTCTCCATTGAAAAAGAAGTGGAGGAAAAAAGTTTTTCCTCTTCCTGAAAATTCACCAGTTTCCTTCCTTCCATCCTTCCTTTGCTACAGACCAGCCTAGCTGATTTTCAGACCAGCCTAGCTGATTTTCAGATAGGCTGGGCTGTGTGTAGAGTTCCTATAAGTAAAAGTCTGCTTGTGGGACTGTCACATCAGAGGAAGAAGAGAAGACAATTCAGTCCTCCTCAACCTGCTGCACCTCTCAAAAATCTACCCTGGAGAATCCTCTAGAAAAACATGCAAGGATATTGCAGGGAAAGGGGAAGCTGGTGAAGACCATCTTTTCCCTCCTCTTTCCAGCGAAATACTGTGATGAATCTCAGTCCTTTTCATGAACAGAAGCAGCCCTTTCATTCATGGAAGCACAGATCTGAACACCTTTTAAAAAACTGGATCTTAAGGGAGTAAAAAAGATGGGGAAAGCAAAAGAGAAAGAGGAGAGAGAAAGGACATTATAAAGTACTAGGGATATACATTACTATAAGTTGACTATGTGTCTGGAAAAACTTTGCTTGGATTCAATCTCATGGAATAAATGTTGAGTCACTCACAGCTAAAGTAATAAGATGTTCCTGTCTGCATGATGGATGATGTATACACTTCCAATCTTGAAATATGAGTCTTTTTGGCTACAGTTAGAGCTCACGGGATCCAACTGATTGGCCATCAGTCAAGGTTCAAGTCAACAAACCTGACAATCCTAGCCTCTTTTAGTTGCTTCCATAGGCCTCAGTCTTAGCTTTATAAACTTACCATGTTCCTGGTAAATCTTATCTCCCTAGCTTGCATCGTGGAGGTGATAAAATATAATTAATGGATCAACTAGACATACTTCCATTACTACTTGTAACGTGCAACTGTTACAGGTATGTGCTTCCCCATGAATTATAGGCACCGTTCAAAGGTTTTCAAGGTACATGAGATATTTAAAGACTGTTTTTCCCACTGCTACTCCATTGCTCCCAATAAGCTTCCATGGCTGAGCAGAGATCTTAACCCAGAGATCTCTGGGTTCAAGTCTGTTACCTTGTTCACTGTACGACACTGGGTATCCCACCATGCAACATCCCTGCCTCAAATAAGGGGAATTTAAGAGATGGTAGACCCCAGGCATTATCTTCTTCAATTTGTAACCCTTCCATGTTTTCTCATGACTTCCTTCAGATTTCTTCATGTACTATCAAGAAAGGTAAGATGAAATAGGCACAGTTTTGCCGTTTAAATTGGCTCAAGAGGTTAAGACGCTGAACCCACTGACTGGAAGGTCGGAGTTTGATTCCTGGGTACTGCATGACAGAGTGAGCTCTCGTCTCTGTCCCTGCTCCTGCCAACCTAGCAGTTTGAAAGCAAGAAATTGTAAGTAGATAAATAGGGACCACTTTGGTGGGAAGGTTAACAGCATTCCATGCACTCCGATGTTGAGGCATGCTGCCACATGTCAATGGAAATGTCTGCAGCACTGACTCTTTGGCTATAAATAGAAATGAGCACTGAAGCCTAGAGTTGGATACGACTGGCTTTCGAGCAAGGGCGACCTTTACCTTTTACCCTTACATAAAACTCATTATCTAGAAGGGAGGAGGCAGTTGCATCTTAACTCCAATGTTCGAGTACTCTGTGTGTATTTATATTATTGTACACTGACACATTTTCTTCTGGTATGACCCAAGTGATAATGTGATACATTGGAATACCACTGCAAAATATGTGCTAGTAGTGAGCACTGCTGGAAGAAAAATCTTCATAGTGATTTCTTATCTTAGTGCAGGTTCTGAGTGTGAGTCAAACTGGATTTTGAGAGATCTCTCTATAACTAAGCAACTCCCCCAATACACAACATAATTTCTTTAGAGATACATGCCCAAACAAACAGAGTTGCAAATTGATCTTGTGTTTAGCTTTTAGTGACTAATCAAACCACAAAGCTGAAAACAAGCACAATAAATGCAAGATAAATGGGTGAAGAAAGGCATTCTCTCTGACAAATAGATCCTTTTATAACTGAAAGGGATTCTGTTTTTTTGAAAATGTGATAGTTTGGCCTTCAATCAGTGATACTAAGAACAAAATAGTAACTGTAAAAGTAATAATTTAGCTATCGAAAAAGTAATCATTTAGTAGCTGATGTTTTGAAAATTCTAAATATTAATTCCCTGAATTGGATATATAAGGCTTTGGAAAGCTAATTATACATATACTGTAACTGAATTTCTGAAAGCAAAGAGAAATCAGTCAAAGCTAGCTCCACTCAGCAGAATTTGTATACATTAAGGTACACTCAATATCGGCCAATGCAATGCTTTTTAAACAGTGTGAGTGATTGTTAAAGCATTTAATCTGTTTTTACATCTTTATTTTATTTGTTTTTAACTGTTTTGCATTCCATTTTGTGACTGATGGGATGCATATTTAATAAATAATAAGAAAAATATACAGGAACATCTTTAAGAAATGGGTCTGTTTTCCTGGAGGCTGACGGAATGAGTTTGAATGTGTTCTTTGTTTAAATATGGCACAGTCAGTTTTCAGGTTGCATCATCCTTTGTATACAGAACTGTCAAAAGCCAGAGTGCACCATGTCTACAGGAACCAGTATCACTGTGGACAGTGATGCATGATGCCTGACTGGAATCCACACCATTAGATTGCAATGTCAGCATTAATTGGAAACACTGACTAAGCTTCCAGCTTGCAGATGATTTGCAAGAAAATAAAATAGGTAAAGGTAAAGGTTTCCCTTGCTCAAAAGCCAGTCGTATCCGACTCTGGGGTTCAGTGCTCATCTCTGTTTCATAGCCGAAGAGCTAGCACTGCCTGCTTCTGCAGACATTTCCATGGTCATGTGGCAGGCATGACTAGACACCGGAGCGCATGGAATGTTGTTTCCTTCCTGCTGAAGTGGTCCCTATTTATCTACTTGCAATTTCTTGCTAGGTTGGCTGGAGCTGGGACAAAGACAGGAGCTCATTCCATCCTGCAGTACTCAGGTATTGAACTGCTGACCTTCCAGTCATCGTCTTAGCCAGTTGAGCCACTGCAGTCCCCAGAAAAAATAAATAAATATAAAAATGAGAAAGCTGTGGATATCCCCAAGTGGCATTCAGATTCTGCATAGAATTTAAAAAACTGGAATGAAGAACAACTGGTTCCATTCGCTAGCCTCCAAGTTTCTTTTACAGAGTACTTAATCCCAGGTGTCAGACTTCAGCCTTGCAGAATCAACACAGAATCTTACAAGAATCTGAAGATAAACCAAATGGCTCCCACTACTGAAGACATCCATTTAGAATTCAAGAATTCAGAGCCTAAGAACTTGTTTTTGTCATGGAACTCAAGGAGCGTTCCTTTTTATTAAGTTACTTTTCATGTATTCATGTGTATCAATGTGAAAAGGGTTGAGAAACTTGCCTTGATTAGAGCACAGCTTTTCTGAGTACATTCCAAAGACATTCCAATCCAGAGGGATGACATCGTATGTTTAGTGCCCTTAGTGGACAGAAACACCTAAGTTAGAGACAGAGGGTTCTCAAACTTGTATTTTACCAAAAGTAAACTTGTCTCCAGAGTTCGGTGACTCCTGGTGACCAGTTATCCACATGACCATCTAGTTGGGAGGGGGTGCCCAGGAAGGGATCCAGCATGACCCAGACACCACCTTTACACCTGACACCTGACCTCTCAGATCCAGGAGAAAGGATGATGGGAGACCTAGATTGATAGGAATCTGGCCCCCACCATGGAAAGACACCTGTGGGACTCACAGATGATTCTCATGGGAAAGCATGTTCCTAAGGTATGGGGAGAAGGGAAATTATGTATAAAGCCCCCTTATTTTATTTAATTAAGAGAGGAACATATCCAGGACAGCGGGAGCCTGTGATGGACATCACTTTATCAGAAGAGCAGATCTGGACTTAGAAAATCTTTGACCAGAATGGGGGCGAAGAGCCCAACACATAGCCGAATTCCAGCATTGGCTAGACCAGTGATGGGCAGTCTTGGCCCTCCAGCTGTTCTTGAACTTCAATTCCCAGAAACCCTGACCAGCTGGTGTGTTGACTTGGGCTTCTGGGAATTGAAGTCCAAGAACAGCTGGAGGGCCAAGACTGCCCATCTCTGGGCTAGACTCAGCCTCTGAGAAAGAATGAGATGGAAAAAATTAGAGAAGTTAACTCTTTGTTATTTTCTTATTCTACCAGGTTTAGAGGTAGAGTAGGATAGGAACCCAAATGAGGTACTTTGTTATTTTCTTAAGGAAAGTATTTTTAGATTTAATAGTTTATTAGTCTGTTTTCTGAAATGAATTCTTTTGGGATTTTCATCATTTCTTCAATAAATTTGCAAAGACAATAATGCCTCTTTCTTTTGTGAACCTGGAGGAGCAGGATTCATGCACCGAGATAAGAAGGGGGAAGCAGAGCTGAGAATTGCTACTTTCCCATTAAAGAGACTTGGGGGAGTGCTGGGGGAAGGAGAGTGGATCAAAAGGAGCATTGGTTCAGACTTTCTGATAACGGGATCCAGGCTGGACTGTGGGAGTATTTTTCTCTCAATGCCTGAAGGTCTGAGTAAGGCTTGAGCATAAGGCAATGCAAACTGCCATCACATCCCTGAAAAGGTGGTTGCTCAAAGCTTCGTCCTCTCATCCTTGACAGGGGGTTTCAGTCGTAGACTGATACCGAGTCAAAACCGCCCCTGCGCCCCTTGGGCCCCCAGTAGAACTCCATATTGTTACAGTTTTGAGTACCACAACTGAATAGAGCCCATTTGTTTCAGATACAAATCCACTTCTTCTTTATGTATGCATGCATGCATGCATGCATGCATGTATTTATTTATTTATTTATTTATTTATTTATTTATTTATAAAGTATAATTGATGGTGGATTGTGAGGTGAGGTAATATAGCTGCTGCTATTGTTAAAGATTTAGGAACATAAATCTTTGCTGATATATTAAAAATCATTCAGAGAAATCTACCAGTAGATCCAGCTTTATCTCCTGGTGATCTTTGCCCTAAATGACAATAAACTTATTTTCAGCCTGTTTATCTTAAAATAGATAATTTAATTTAATTTAATAGTCATATTTATATATGCCGCCCACTCAGGCAGAACCCGACTCAGGGTGGCATTACAACAAGTTCTAAAAACACATAAAAACACTTTAAAAGACCCATATCCCACCCACTTTAAATACAGTTTGTACATCATTGACTGCAAAGCACCCTTAAAAATTAAAATATTTCTGTTTATCTTAGCATGAGTGTCCCTCACTTCTTGAGTTGCAATTACTTACTTACAACTAGAGTAGGCCTACTTGAATTAGTGGAGTTGGCAAAGGAGCTGACTTGCCAAATCCTCACTGATTTGGTGGGCCTAAATAATATTAATCATGTATCATCAAATCATTTCTGGCTTATGGTAATTCTTTTAAGTATTTTCCATGTAGAGAATAATCAGTAGTAGTTTACCATTCCCCCTCAAAGACTGTACAGCTTGCCAGAGGCTACACAACTTGGTTGTACTCACAAGAGGCACAATGAGAATCAAATTCCAGCCTTTGCTATCCAGTTACTGTAACTTCCTACACTAAGAAACAGGATTTCAGCCACTGTTTTCAATGCATTACACAGAAAGAGCCTCCACGAAGATTGTGAATACAATTGGAGGTACCCTGGGTGGCAACCTTGCCGGCTAATCTTTCTAACACCAGATCAAACCAAAGGAACTGGAGAATGAATCCACAGAGAGGGCTTTGTCAAGACCAACCATAACAATGATCCCAATAAATATTGAGGGACTTTCAAGAAATAAGTGTCCTACTAACATACACCGCAGTCCTTATGCTATCTACAATACACAATTGAATTTTAGGGTTGAAATTAAAGAAACCTAAATGCAGGAAAATTAAAGCCATTCGGAGAATAAAAAGCAAGTGTTGCTTGGGAGGAGGGACTCGTACTTAGAATCATACTCATTTCATTCACAAGGCTTTCAGCTCACTTTTCAGCATGTAATTTTTGTTTTGCAGATTTTGACTACTCTTAAAACATTGGGCCTTAGCTTGACTTGATTTTGAGGAAAACTTCAGTTTTATAATGGGTTAGATGACTTCTTGGAGATTCTGCTCCTCAGATCAAGCTTTCAAGCATTGCCAATTTCATTAGTATCAAAAGCACAACTGTCTGTTGAAGCAGGTTTGTCTTTATTCAAAGGTATTGTTAATTAATGCTATGCTTGTGAGAAATTGGTAAAACAGAATATAATTGTCTAAAGCAGGGATTCTCAATGTGTGGCCTGTGGGCAGAATGCAACCCACAGCACCATTTCATGTGCCCCCCTGCCTCCACCACACTAGGAGGTGCCATGTGGTGGAGGAAGAGCAAAATGGCCATCCAGTCACCAAAGCTGTCTGAGGCAACGTGACCTCCCTGGCTTTAAAAGATTGAGAACTCTGGGTCTAAAGCTACTCTGTTATGCAGCTGACAGATAAAACACAGACAATCAAAGCCCTGTGTATATGATTCTTTTTTTTTTTTATAAATTTTTTTATTAAATCTTTAATAAACATACAGAAAAAGAAAAGAAAACATTAACAATACATTAACAGTACATTACACTAACAAGTCCATAATATCATACTAACAAACATTACTATATGCTAGCACATAACAATATCTATATTCATTAACTACTATTTAACCACCAAATATTAAGAACCTTTATTTCAAAATCCAAAATAATAGAAAAAGACTTTCTGTACTACCACTAATCTTTTTAACCAATAAAAGAAAAAAAAGAAAAAAAAACACCCTGTGAATATATACAATGCCCGGAGAGTTTATTTTTAACTCAAGTCCAGAAACTTCTTTGAGATGGTACTGGTCCTGAACTATCACCTGCCATAATAGAGTGATCCACGAACGGTTTCCATATATTCCAGAATCTATTCTCTTTTAAATTATCTCTTTTGACTTTAATCTCCCATGTCAATTTATCGTTCAATGCTAAACTCCACATTTCTTTATACCATTCTCCAACCTGAATATCTACATCGTTTTTCCAATTTCTGGCTATACATTGTCTACCCGTTGTCAGTACAATTTCCAGTAGTTCTTTTTCCTCCTTGTTTAAACCCAGATCTTCCACATTCGTTAAAAGAATAGTACCCGACACCAACTTAACACTTTTACCCAATATTTCACCGAATTCATTTTCTATTTTTCCCCAAAAATCCCTTATTTTTTTACAACTCCACCACATATGTTCATATGTTCCATCAAATTCTTTACATCTCCAACATAACTTATCTCTTTTATTATCTATCTGGTAAAGTCTTAATGGTGTCAGGTACCATTGCCACAACATCTTGAAATTATGTTCTTTAATTCTTACAGACATTGTTCTCATAATTCTCTTTTTCCATTTATTTTTCCATTCAGTCTCCCCAATTTTTATATTCAAATTTTGTTCCCACTTCCGTTTCAAATCCTCCTGTGGATCTGCACCTCTATTCAATATATTATAAAGCTTACTTACAAGACCCTTAATACTACTTTCGCCTTTTCTAATCTTCCTTACCAATTCCTCAAATTCCGTAAGTACTCTATCTGATCCTAGTTCTCTTTTATATTTTTTATTCCAGTTGTCCACCTTTAACTTCTGAAACCAATTCAAGTTTAATATCTCAAACATTTTTTTCCGCTCGGCATCAACATCACATGCTTTTAACCAATCCTTCAATAACAACGTCCCATTTTTATCCAATATTTCTATTTTTTCTTTATCTAATTTTATTGGGAAACACATCATATCAGTCAATTCCAAGATTGGGGAGAGATTCGGAACCATATCTTTTTTTACCTTCTTCCACACCTCCATGAGACCTTTCATCATAGTATTATTTGACCTTTTCGTCTTATCTTTCATTCCCAGAAAATTCAAGTTTCCAATATTTCTGTATTCTTTCATTTCCAATTGTTCCCAAATTACCTTTTCTCTTGCCAAGATCTTCACAACATTCTGTGTATATGATTCTGATTCTAAGGTATACTGCTGAGATGTTTATCTTTTGTAAAATTTTAATATTTTTTAGTTTATAGGTCCATCAGTAGAAGAGCCAATTCATTTTTATTTAGTTTGGTAGTTCTACATGGATCATACAAACTTGGGCTGTTTTCCAGAAAAGAAGATGGATTATATGGCTCATATGAAATTAGTAAAGATACCACATTTCTGGCTGGAAGAAGCTCTCAACAGTTATAAATCCATCAATTTTCTGCACTGACTTTCTTGGAGAACATATTGATACAAATGCTGGAAAATCAGAGTATGGAACACCAGCAAATCCAGATTTCATTCATCAACTATGTGGTGGCAACCTGGTGAAATCTCCCAAATTGAACAGGAGTGAGATGATGGTAGCTTGGTTAAATCTCAGAGGGGGGAAAGCTTGCCAAGTTTGTAAATGTCTGTTGCTTTAAGTATTGGCTGAAATCCTATTGCATTTAGCATAGTGTAAAGCTATATCTATGGAAAATCATAAGGAATTGTGCCCAAGCATTCTTCATGATGCCTGATTGTGCCATTGATTGCTAAATAATAGGGATGTTTATTCGGGTTTGAATATATTTGAAACTCAATATATATTTGGAGGGTCATGAATATATCTGATACTGAATTTGATCATTCAGAATATTTTTAATACTAATTCCTAATATTTGGAGTCCAGTGCAATTTTATAGATTAGCAAGCAGTGGGACTGCTTTCTTGCCCATCAACTACCTGTAATGTGCTTGATGTAAGAGTGTTCTCTTAGACAAGCAACAGTGTCAGTTCACACTGCTCAAACCTGGTCCACTTACCATTGCTGAGCTTCCCTGAAGTACCCTGTAAGTAAGAGAGAAAGACCCACTCTGCTCACAGTATTAGGTATGCCATGCTTTAGTCTGCTGCTCCCTCCTTCTGCCTCTTCTGTTTTTCCAACTGATACTCAGCTGTGCTGTGCCCCATGCTGTTTGCACAGTTCCACAAGTTATCTGGTGCTCCAATCTGCTTAGGGTATTTGCCCACTCCCTAATATAACCTAATATAACCTCATACTCGTCTAGTGCAGCTCCCTAAAATACAGGAACTTCTCCGGCCCGGGTGCACATGCTCCGCAACAACTCATCTGTGCATGTGCAGAACCCCTCTGTGGGTGCACAGTAACCCCTCCCTGCTGTTCAAATATGGGATGGTGGCAGGAAAGGGGAGGAACGAGTGAAGAAATAGGGGAAATCCCGGCCAATCCGGGATACTTGACAGGTATGCCTATCCTCTGTTTCCCAATGCTGCTGGCATTTCCTGTTGGCATTCTCACTGTTTAGAGCTCAACCAGCATGCCTTTTACAGATCCTTCCTAACAGATAGGCACTGCTAGTTGTTTATGTGTATTCTTTTTGATTGACACAATCACTGGGAAGATATCAGAGAACGTAGTGAAATCCTTTTAGAATGTTCTGCCAATTTGTGTGTATTTTGGAGAAAAATGATGATTACAGTCATCATCGGCTGCTACTCATATCCAAGTATACTTTCCCCCCTAGGAAAATACCATTGGCATGAATTTGTTTAAGGTGGATCCCAGCTTGCCATGAAGTGATAAAAACCCTATGACCACAGAGCCATTACCTGAAATGAGACATGCAGGATTTGACACCGGGACTGCAATGGACTGCCACAGCCTTGAGGATATTGACAAGATGTGCCTTCACAGCCAGTCCATTTGGCATGGCCTCTTCTGCCTCCACGACTGTTGGGAATCCAGAATAGTGAAGTGGTTCCTCCTCTGCTCATTTTGTCGTTGGGCCCAAAATGATGGTTTCCAATGGCATTTCCTCTGCTGAGGGGGACCATCACCCCACCTAAAGTGGCTCATCTGCCCTTAGCCGTTGGCCCCTTTAAACAGTAAGGTTATTTACCACCGCTCAACACTCACCATTGAGTTGCTGACTGTACTGACTACTCCATTACCATAGCGGGATGTCCAATATATAGTATTGATATTGACTGTGTTGTTGAAAAAATTATGAATTCTTAAAATTACAAATTCTGAATCAGAAGGCTGTAATTCTCAATCTGAATTTTGGTGCTAGTGCATATTCCCAACTAAAGCTGCACTGTGCTTCTAACTTAAAAGAGATTTAATTTCATTGAGTTTTATATCCTAATGCTAAAGAGGGTTGGCTTGCTGATATTGCAGCAGTGTGGTCTTACTAGTGGCAGAGGATAGTTCATATCAGGGAGTAGCCAAATACCCTGGGCAGATAGTTCGTGGAACTGTGCAAACAGCATGGGGCACAGCACAGCTGAGTGAGTATCAGTTGGAGGAACAAAGATGCAAGAGGAGGGAGCAGTGTGGTCTTACTAGTGGTAGAGGAAGAATCTTCAGGTTCGGTGTTTGTTCATGGTAGCCTATCATGGGTCTGTCTCTTCTGTTCCTCCTCAAGCAGAAGGACAATAAGTGAAAGATGCTGTACTGATACTTTCCTATCACCCTTGCCATCTACTTTGATATTGCTCCTAGGAAGGTCACAGGAGAATCTCTGGAGAAATAGCTGGATCATTTTTCTTATTATTCCCTAAATGGCAAAAGACAAGGGGAAATGATTTTTTTCATCTATTATTCCAAGAGAAGGAGGTGGTGGAGGAGGAAGATATTAGTCTGGTTGGTAAGTTTCAGATGCACTTTAAAAGCTCATATGGAGTGAGAATAGAAAAGAAAGAAAGCATTCAGAATTTCACAATTGCTATTAACTGCCAACAAAGCAGATCAGTAAAAATCTTCTATACTAACAGTAATGAATGAATTTGATCCTTCAGCTTTGGAATTATTAATGAAAACAATTATTATTGTTTTGAACAATCCAATGTTCCAAATTTTGGACTAAAGCTATCATTTGCCATTTAACATGAAATTTAAGGATGCATTAAAGGAAATGAGTGTGTTGTTGAACAGAGCACAAGTGATTCAAAATTCTGTATAAGGATTAGCCACTTCAGTCATTCAGCCATTATGAGTCATAACAGCCAGAAGGAAGACATGCATGCATTGTTGTTTTAGTCTAGGCAACAAGAGAACAGTTTTTTCTTTGTAAATTATGTAAACAAAAGCATAAGTAGTCCTAATTAAAAGTAGGAACACTGGCTGACACCTAGTAGTACATCACAACTAGAGTAAGCCCATTGATTTGGTGTGTCAACTAAGATTGATGTATTCAGTGGGTCTACACCAGTTGTGAATTACTATTGGATATCAGCCCCTGAATCAATTGCTGAATGATAAGTGAAAACGTATGCCATTGCCATTAATTCATTGGGACTGCTGAAGCTGAGACAAGCAGCTGCATTCAGGAAAGATTAAATGTTCCCTCCAATTTAATTCTGATATGATGCATCCTTCCCCTGGCTCCAATGGGTGGGAAATGTACGTTTTCAGGACAGATGATTTTTTGCAGTGTTTTGGTGTCAGGGGAATGAAAAGGCCTTAGATTCTTTTGATCTAAGCCTACCCCCCTATCTGTCCAATTATGATTCAGCATGGCCAATTTTCCTCTTCTGATTTTGAGTCAACATCAATGGCCACAAGGTTTTCCATGCCCACAGGGAAGGGAATTCCTTTTCTAAAGCTCCTTCGGAAGCATGCTCTGCTTAAAAGCCTTTAGGACCCTCTCAAGTATCACAGGATTACAAATGAAATCATCACAGGTCACATAGTACACATGCATGTCAGTATATATTTATGTCAAGGCAACGAGCAGAAATAATGTTACTATGCTCTAGATGCTCTAGATAGGTAATTAGTCAGGTGCACTCTTACCATGACTCAGCATTAACATAATTGGCTATAAGTGCTATAAAGCATCATGTAGCCTTAATGCATTGTTGGCTGTTCACTATTGTTGGTTTTTCACTATTGTTGGCTGTTGACCATTGTTGGCTGTTGGCTGCAATCTGGAGAGACGAGATTACTGCTGAATAATGCTGTTTATCTGCTATCTGTAAATATTGTAAATATATCAGTTTAAACTAAGCCTAGTGTATTGACCTCTTTCTGGAACCTGCTATAGCTCAAGCTGCAACAATTCTCACTCAAACCAACAATGCATTGCTCACATGTCTTGTTTACATATATCTAAATGGCTCAAGTGGCTAAGACACTGACTGGGAGGTGGCAGGTCAGCAGTTCAATACCCGAATACTGCAGGACAGAATGAGCTCCCGTCTTTGTCCCAGCTCTTGCCAACCTAGCAGTTTGAAAGCAAGAAATTGCAAGTAGATAAATAGGGACCACTTTGGTGGGAAGGTAAACAGCGCTCTGTGCGCTCTAATTTCTAGTAATGCCTGCCACATGACCACGGAAACTTCTGTAGAAGCAGACAGCGCTGGCTCTGCGGCTATGAAACAGAGATGAGCACTGAACCCTAGAGTCGGATACGAGTGGCTTTTGAACAAGGGTGACCTTTACCATTACCTGAGTGAGGGGACAGCTGGTGGCAAGGCATGCTCAAGATGGGAGAGCTAAGCACCTCATTAAAAGATCTGGTTAAACTAGACCAAGATGTACTGAAACCCCTTCAGGAATGGTTAATCAGCAGCATTCTAAAACCTATCAAACACACATACACAGAGAGAAGCTCAGAGTCTTTTATTCTTTCTTCAGAAGAACATTCTCTCTCTCTCTCTCTCTCTCTCTCTCTCTTTAAAAAGAAATGAGAACCCCTCATCTTAGCAGCATTTAAAATGCCAAAAATAAAACACCTTCCCTTCCTAATTAAAAAAGGAGGTGGCAAGTTGTCTCCATTACTCCACAGCTAAATCTGTACAGTAAACTGTATAAGGGTCAAGACTCAGCTTGGCATTATTTGTATTTTCCAGAGTTATTTGTGATAATCATAAATCACCAATGGATGAAAAATGCCTTTGAACTAGCTTGTGTCTCTGGACCACTAGCTAAGCTGGTTCAGTCACAGAGAGGAAGAGGAAGGGAGGGGGGATCTCACTGCCAGGCGAGAAGAATAGTGGCCATAAATCCTCTGTCCTCGACTGTTATTCCCTTCACATGTTTTTTATTAGAATAACTGTTGCATGAAATTTAGCTTCAGCTTGTCAGACCACGGAGGAAGGTTTGTCTATGGAATGGATCTGTAAGGCGGTGGGCTCATTTCAAAATTTACTCAAGTGACCCGGTAGACTGGTTAATGCCATTCCTCGGAACTATTTAAGTCACAGATGCTATTTATAAATAATTTAAAAATATTTGTGTGGTCAAGGTATACAAGCCCACTCATGATACTATAGTTCTATGGCTTTTTACTTTAATGTGCAAATCTGCTTAGTCTCTTTATGTTGTCCTGTAGTACATAGCTTTAATAAGTACATCTCATTATGTGGGCAAATTATAGTAACACACTGCTATTTTAGGGCCATTGCCTTAACAAAATTCTGTGAGTGTAGCAGAAATCATGATTCCAGATAAAGAGCCACAGAATACTACAGTTTCCTAGTTGTGTACTTTGAAGAATGCATGTTGGCTTATAGTGGGCCTGGAGCCTATACTGCATGCATAGGAATATGAGGATAACTTCACTTCAGGACTCTCTGCTTAACATAGGGAGGCTTGGCATTTAAGTGTTAGTTCATTAACAAATGTGTCACTGAATGTTTTGTTGTACATCACATTATTTCTTCTATCTATCTATCTATCTATCTATCTATCTATCTATCTATCTATCTATCTATCTATCTATCTATCTATCTATCTATCTATCTATCTATCTATCTATCTATCTATCTATCTATCTATCTATCTATCTATCTATCTATCTATCTATCTATCTATCTTTTCCCTTTCCTTATTCTTCTCCCCTCACAGCCATCAGGAAGTCTCACTAGCCACTCACAAGTCAGTTCTACAGAAATGGGCTGTGTTGTTACAACAGTGGAAAGACCAGAAATGAAGATCCTGTATGTCCACAGCACCATCTGAAACTAGATACAAGTAGCCAGACCAAATGGCAAACTCTCTGCTCTTAAGGAGACCTATACCTTTGATAAGCCGTCTAAGCATGAAGACTCTGGTTTCTCCCAACTATTGTCTCAACAATATATTGCAGGCTACTGTGGAAGAAAGCAGCCAATGAATTATCTACACTGCAGAAATAGTGATTAATCTGAATTAACTAAAGACAATGAAGTTTTGGTGTTCAAGGAATAATGACGACTCGCATTTAGAAGTGAAATACAGCTCTTTATTGGTGGGGTTTGAACACAGTTTGGATGGGGTAAAACTCGGACTTTTATACAGTACAAACAGTAACAGTAACAACAATAAGCTATGAAAAACCTGGGGAACATAGTGAAAAGTAGAGATATCTCACTGCAAACAAAGGTCAGCATAGTCAAAGCAATGGTATTTCCGGTGGTAATGTATGGCTGTGAGAGCTGGACCATTAGAAAGGTTGAGCGAAGAAAAATAGATGCCTTTGAGATGTGGTGCTGGAGGAGAGTTTTGAGAGTCCCCTGGACAGCGAGGAGAACAAATAGGTCAATATTAGAAGAGATTAGCCCTGAGTGCTCCTTAGAAGGACAAATAACAAAGATGAAGTTGAAGTATTTTGGACATCAAATGAGAAGAGAGGATTCACTTGAGAAGGTCTTGATGCTGGGGAAGGTGGAGGGCAAAAGAAGAAGGGGACGGCCAAAGATGAGATGGCTAGATGGTATTGCAGACACAATGGGCACGGGGCTGTGTGGACTAAGGAGGATGGTGGAGGACAGAGGTGCCTGAAGAGCGATGGTCATTAGGGTCGCAAAGAGTCGGAATCGACTGTGCGACTGAACAACAACAAACAACAATAAACAAAGCCTATTGGCTAACAAGGTGTGCACACATTTCAATCCACTTATTTGCATAAGAAAGATACATTTCACTCCTGTCAGATTCTAATTTGCGCGCCTCTCAAAATCTCATGAGACTATGTTGTCTGGCAAGATTTCGTAGCTGTCAAACAGGGATGCTGTTTGACAGCTAGGAAAGTGTGGGACCATGGCGGTTTGAATCACCTTGACAGTTACATACACAGTCATACATAGTTATTATACATAACATTCCTCCCCCCCTAGGTAAAAACAAAATCCTTTAACCAGGATGGCGGTCTAGTTTCCCCTTTTGGGTCAGACGCTTGGTTAAGCCGGCTCAGGGGCTCATAGAACGGGCAATCCGACTGAAGTGAGGGATTGACTAGAGGGAGAGGATTGTAAACCCAAATCAAAGCCCCGTTTGTTAGATGGAGGAGCAGGGGATCACTCAAAACCAAAATCTAATGCTCGGGATGATAAGGACAACTGAGGGTCCCTCCTATGTGTGCTAAGAGTGGAGGGTGACTCTAAACAATAGTGGTCATCATCAATAAAGGAAACCAGAGTGCTAGGCTGGGACAGTGGGGGGGTACACATGGCCAGAGTAGGGGAGCATTCCACAATTTTCCCTTGAATCAATCCCTAGAACACACTTCTGGGTCAATGTTAGCTGGCTGCTGACTATTACCTCTGCCCCCTGGGTTTAAATGGGTGGGGGCCAACCCTAACGTTGAGTGTCTGTATTCGTCCTGTGGGTCCAGTACTCCTGGTCCCAATTGATCCGTGTGCCTCCTCCAGATCAGACCAGTGGCTGTTTCGATTCTGTAAGAAACAGGCCCAGTTTGATCAATCACTAACCCAGGCACCCACGTAGGACCACTGGCTGCATAATTGTGGCAATGTACAGGGTCTCCAGGCAAGAAATCTTTCTGGTGTTGGATCGCTATGTTTGGGCCCTTGTCCTCCACCCTAGAGGGATCCAATCTGTCCAGCAAGGATGACAGTTTCCTTCGCTGGAGCAATTCAGCAGGGGAGAGCCCTGAGGCAAGGGGGGTGAGCCTATACATAAAAAGGAACTGACATAACTGGAGCTCCATATCCCCTTCCCCATGCACCAAAGCACGTCCTTGGTTGTGCACACCTGCCGCTCCACCAAGCCATTGGTGGCAGGGTGGAACGGGGTGGCAGTGATGTGTCTAATTGCATTCCTTTCCATGAAGGATTGGAATTCTGCAGATGTGAATGTGGATGCATTGTCAGACACCAGCACATCTGGAAGGCCAAATGCCACAAACAGCCTCCTTAGGTGCATTATCGTTGTGGCTGAAGTGGTATTGGGCACTCTAATCACTTCCAGCCACTTGGAGAATGAATCTACAACCAACAAAAATAGGGCTCCCCTAAATGGCCCTGCAAAATCTATGTGTAACCTGGACCACGGGCCCCTGGCAGTGTTCCATTCCTGAGAGGGAAGGTGGGATTGCTCTGGGCAAGAGGATTGACAGCTGGCACAAGTGCTGACCATCTGTTCTATGTCTTGGTCCAGTTGAGGCCACCAAAAGTAGCTATGGGCTAGGGCTTTGGAACGTACAATTCCTGGGTGACTTGTGTGAAGTAAATTTAAAACCTTACTGAGGGTGACAGGAATGACCACTCGATGGCCCCATAGAAGGCAACCTTGTTCCACAGACAATTCCAAACGTTTGCGGTAGAATGTTTTGAATTCCTCGGCTAGAGGATAGATGGGCCAGCCTTTTTGTACCCAAGATATGACTTTAGATAAAACCACATTCTTGGCCGTAGCTTTAGCTATATCAGAAGGGATGACCGGGGGCGAGTCGAATGCCTCGATCATGAGGACATGGTGATCGCTTTCGATCTCACAATCAGGTTCCCCGACCCCAGGCAGTGGAGAACATGACAGGGCATCAGTGTGGCTGATGACCTTGCCGGGCCTGTGTACTAGAGTGAAATCGTATGCATTTAAGAAGATTGCCCAGCGCAACATTCTTGGGGACAGGATTTGTGGCGTAGGCTTCCCGTTTACAAAAATTCCAAGGAGGGGCTTGTGGTCAGTCATGATGGTAAAAGACCTCCCATAGAGGTAATCATGGAATTTCTTAGTGCCTGCCATGATTGCCAACTCCTCCCTGTCAGTCTGAGCATAATTTTTCTTAAGTTTTGACGGAACGGGAACAAAATGCTACAGAGGCCTCCCTCCCGTCATGTAACACATGGCACAACACAACCCCGACTCCCACAGGGGATGCATCACACACAAGGACAACCCTTTTGTTGGGATCAAAATGAGTTAACACAGCATCCGAAGACAGTAGTCTTTTAAGCTCTTGGAACGCTTTCTCCTGGCAATGGCCCCAGTGCTAAACTATCTTTTTAAAGGAGCTGATGCAATGGTTTGGCAACTGAGGCTTTGCGATGGAGGAAAGCATGATAGAAGTTTAACAGTCCTAAAAATGATTGCAATTCAGCTTTACATTGTGGCCTTGGTGCATTCCGCACGGCCGTTACCTTGGAGTCTGAGGGCATAATACCTTGAGGTGTAATCCTGTACCCCAGGAACTCCACCTCCCATGCCAAAAACACACATTTGTCCCTTCTGAGACATAGACCAGCTCGCTCGAACATAAGAACATAAGAACAGCCTTGCTGGAACAGGCCACAGCCCATCCAGTCCAGCATTCTGTCTCACACAGTGGCTCACCATTTCCTTCAGGGTATTCCCAAGCAGATGCCTTCACCTGCTTAGGATTCCCTGGAAATGATATTGAGAGATATCCTGCCTATCTCTCCAACCCGGAGGTTGTCCTTAAGTATCCATAATTATAGCCATTGATACTCTTGTCCTCCATGAACTTGTCTAATCCTTTCTTAAAGCTGTCAAGACTGACAGCTGTCACCACTTCTTCTGGCAGGGAGTTCCATAGACCAGTAATCCTCTGGGTGAAAAAGTACTTTCTCTTATTTGTTTGAGAACTAGTACCCAAAAGTTTCATCGAGTGTCCCCTAGTTCTAGTGTTATGCGATAGGGGAAACAGTTTTTCCTTATCTACTTTGTCCACACCGTGCATGATTTTATAAACTTCAATCAGGTCACCTCTTAGATGTCGTCGTTCAAGAGTGAAGAGGCCTAACCGTTGCAGCCTCAGATGGTGAGGAAGGTGTTCCAGTCCCCTAATCATTCTGGTTGCCCTCCTCTGCACTTTTTCCAGCTCCATAATATCCTTCTGGAGGTATGGCGACCAGAACTGTACACAGTATTCCAGATGGGGCCTCACCATAGATTTATAAAGAGGCAAAATGACACTTGCTGACTTATTTTCTATACCCTTCCTAATGATCCCTAGCATTGAGTTTGCTTTTTTCACTGCTGAGGCACACTGGGTTGACACCTTCATTGAGTTGTCCACCAGGACACCAAGGTCCCTTTCCTGGTTTGTCGCAGAGAGTTCAGACCCCATCAGTTTATAAATGTAATTGGGGTTCTTTGCCCCAACATGCATCACTCTGCACTTACTAATGTTGAAACTCATTTGCCACTGTTTTGCCCACTCCCCCAGTGTCGAGAGATCCCTCTGGAGCTCCTCACAATCTCTCACAGTTTTCACTACCCTGTATAATTTAGTGTCGTCAGCAAATTTGGCTACCTTGCTTTTTACTCCTACCTCTAGATCATTTATGAAGAGGTTGAAAAGCAGGGGTCCCAGTACTGAACCTTGGGGGACCCCACTCTTTACTTCCCTCCACTTGGAGAAGTGTCCATTTAGTGCTACCCTCTGTTTTCCTGTCCCTTAGCCAGTTGCTGATCCAGGACAAGACCTGTCCCTTTATTCCATGACTGGTAAGTTTATTCAAGAGCCTTTGGTGTGGGACATGGTCAAAAGCCTTCTGAAAGTCCAGATAAACAATGTCAACTGGATCCCCCTTATCCACATGCTTGTTGACACTCTCAAAAAATTCCAACAGGTTAGTGAGGCATGATTTGCCCTTGCAAAAGCCATGTTGGCTATCCTTTAGCAGCGACTTCTCTTCTATGTGCCTATTAATTCTATCTTTTAGGATGGTTTCCATCACTTTACCTGGGACACATGTCAAACTGACAGGTCGGTAATTTCCTGGATCACCCCTGGATCCTTTTTTGAAAATTGGTGTTACATTCGCTACCTTCCAGTCATCAGGCACAAAGCCTGATTTGAGGGAAAGATTATATTTTTGGCTAGGAGATCAGCAATTTCATCTTTAAGTTCCCTGAGAACTCGTGGATGGATTCCATCTGGTCCTGGTGATTTGTTAGTGTTTAGTTTAACAAGACATGCAAGGACCTCCTCCCTGGTTATTTCTATCTGGCTTAATTCTTCGGTTTCCCTCCCTACAAAGATAGGCTCTGTTTTGGGCATGTGGCCTCTGTCTTCTTCAGTGAATACTGAAGCAAAGAATTCATTGAGTCTCTCTGCAATCTCTGTTTCCTCTTTAACAACCCCTTGCCTTCCATTGTCATCTAATGGTCCAATGGCCTTCCTAGTTGGGTTCTTACTTCTAATGTACTTAAAGAAGTCTTTGTTATTTCTCTGAGTATTTTTGGCTATACGCTCCTCAAAGTCTTGCTTTGCTTTCCTGATTGTTGCCTTGCATTTGTTCTGCCAGAATTTATGCTTCTGCCTGCTGTCCTCATTCGGACAAGCCTTCCATCTTCTAAATGAGCTTTTCTTGCTCTTGATCACTTCCCGAACAGCTCCTGTAAGCCACATCGGAGTCCTTTTGGACCTGGCAGTGCCCTTTTTCCTTTTGGGTATGCATTCCAATTGGGCCTCTGTTATTGTTTTTGTAAACAGCCTCCATGCCTCTTGGAGTGTTTGGACTCTCTCAATTTTCCCTTTCAGCTTCTTTTTTACTAGTTTCCTCAACTTTGGGAAATTTCCTTTTTGAAAATTTAAGGTCTCTGTGTTAGATTTTATCAGTGACTTGCGGTCTATGATCAAGTTAAACATAATTGAGTTGTGGTCACTGTTCCCTATTGGATCAGTCACATTAACATCTTGCACCAGATCCTGAGTATTACTCAGGATCAAGTCAAGGATTCTTGTACCTCTAGTTGGGTCTTCAACCATCTGTCCCAGGGAACAATCATTTAGCATATCTAGGAACTTTATCTCTTTATCATGTGCTGAACAACAGTTCACCCAGTCTATGTGAGGGTAATTGAAGTCCCCCATTATAACCAGGCTTCCCTTCTTGGATGCCTCCTTTACAACATTCTCCAACTGCCAGTCTCCCTCAAGAGTTTAGGTCGGAGGCCGATAGTATATGCCTACTGTTAGACCATCCTTGTGGCCTGGTACTCTTACCCACAGAGCTTCTAATGGTGACTCCAAATCACCTAGATATTCCAATTCATACGATTTTATCACTTCTTTGACATACAAGGCTACACCACCTCCCGTTTGCCCCTCGAAACATGACAGTACTCTATCGAGCCTGGCCGCTAGTTCGACGGTGTCCTTAGTGGTGATCAGGACATTGTCGAAGTATGGCAGGACTCCGGGCAACCCTTTTAAAATACGTTCTACAAGAGATTGAAATATTCCGGGGGCTGCATTCACCCTGAACTGTAGCCTGGTCACCTTAAATGCCCCCTTATGCGTGACTATGGTCTGTTCTATGGCAGCAGCAGGAATCACAGTTTACTGTTGGTAAGCCTGGGCAAGGTCAAGTTTTGCAAAGCAGTTCCCTCCATGCAAGGAGGCAAGAAAGTGGCTTACCACGGGCACAGGATATGCGTTCAGGCAAATAGCTTTATTGATTGTGCATTTATAGTCCGCGCATATCCTGACCTCCCCGTTGCTTTTCAAAGCAGTCACAATCGGTGTTTCCCACTCTGCAGAGTCCACCGGCACTAGGATGCCCTGCCCCACCAGTTTGTCCAGCTTGGCTTCTATCTTCTCCTTGAGGGCAAAGGGTACCCAGCATGGTTTCATCTGGATGGGCCGGATGGCAGGGTCAAGTTCAGAGTCAACAGGGGCTCCTTTGTACAAGCCTAAACTCTCAGTGAGCGGCACCACATCCATGTCCTGAGGAAGAACGAGGTGGGTGGCCAGCTCAAGCATCTCAGATCCGCACTGTGCAAGGAAGCAGGAGCGCTTCTGCTCTTCGTCGGTGATCTTCTGCGATGCCATTGCGTGGCAGAACGGGCGTTTGTAGACTGCCCATTTCTCTAGATGAGCTTGGTTGAATGGGCTGATGTTGCTGCCTTGTGGGGATGCCATCCCATCCTCGTCGCCAGTTTGGTGTTCAAGGAATAATGACAACTCGCATTTAGAAGTGAAATACAGCTCTTTATTGGTGGGGTTTGAACACAGTTTGGATGGGGCAAAACTTGGACTTTTATACAGTACAAACAGTAACAGTAACAACAATAAACAAAGCCTATTGGCTAACAAGGTGTGCACACATTTCAATCCATTTATTTGCATAAGAAAGATACATTTCGCTCCTGTCAGATTCTAATTTGCACGCCTCTCTAAATCACGCGAGACTACGTTGTCTGGCGAGATTTCATAGCTGTCAAACAGGGACGCTGTTTGACAGCTAGGAAAGTGTGGGAACATGGCAGTTTGAATCGCCTTGACAGTTATATACACAATCATACACAGTTATCATACATAACAGAGGTTCAAACTATTCCAGTCCCTCTCATTAGTTTCCATGTTGTGTTTTAAATAACTAGATTTTACATTTTATGAGTTATGATGAACACAGACACATTTTATTGTTGTTATAGATGTTGTTTTAAATATTCTATTAGAAAAAAACCTATTCACAGCACTTCAATAAACATAGTCTTTCATATGTTCGGTACACTACTGACAACTACTGTGATGTTATGAATATCCCAAGTTTTAAGATGGTGGGAGTTGTCAATTGCTGAATCCTGACAGTTGGTAGAACTGCTGTTTTTCTACAAATATCAGAATCCCAGACTATAAACATAAATATGCATGCAATTTATTACAACCCTTCCTAATCATAAACTGCTGGGAATATCAGTATATTTCCCACACAGAAAGTTGTAATAATGATAATTTGTTTGCTGTTGATATGCAAAACAATTACTTAGAACAAAAGTTCTACTTCTGGTTCTTTTCATTTCCTTTTTAGTCCTCAATAGCACAGTGTTGAGAGGAGTGTATATTGTTTCAAATAATTTCTCACCATCATTTTTTATGAATGCATTTGTAGAAGTTTCATTATTCAAAATAGCCAAAGGACAGGCTATACTCCCACCACTTCCCTTGGTCAATGTTTCTGCTCTTTCATTCTGCATACCAATATGACAGAACAAAAAGGGAATGTCACTGTTAAAATATTGCTTTAGGCCTTCCAGGTTACAGCATAACAATCTAATATCTACTTGACTAACAATGTTAGGAGAAGCATTAAAGCCAAAAATTAGGCACACACATAACCAGGGCAAAGGTTACTCAATGCCAAAATTAACAAATCTCATGAGCTATAAAAGCACAATTTAGAAAAGGCATTTGTATGCCTGTGCTAAAGTATTGCACGGCTGAAAATATTTATCAGCTATGTTATCCTAAATCTTGGCAAATATTTCGATGAAACAATGTAGCTGCTAGCTATTGTAGCAGCTAGTTTATGTATTCCTATATTGAAATATGTTATGGATAATCTGGGATTTAGCCTGATTCCTGGAATTGTTTAAAATGGATTCTTAGAGATTGCACTTATTACCTGAGAAATATAAATGACTGGTGGGTCAGAAGCCACTCCAGATATTTTGACTAGAACTCTAAACTACACTTTTAACGCTGGAAGAATGAGCCTAATTTTTTCTCAACTCATGTGTACCAAGCCAGCTTTATAAAGAATGTCAAGAAACTGGCTTGTTCATAAACCCCATAGTTAAGATAAATCACAGTTTGTCCAGCTTTGAAAAACATGTAAGCTAAATTAGTCAAAAATGGAAGTGGGCATCTTTGAACTTTCCTGAGGTTATGCCAGAAAAGAAATTTAGCAATGTTTGAGATTAAATTTTGTTCAATCTTATTTTGGGGTTTGATGCTAAAATACCATTTTTAAAATAAATCTGAATTACTCTGGTTAGTCCAGAGTTTTTATGATATCATAATTATATTGAAAAAGTAGACATAGTTAGCTAAGTGCCATCATGTTAGAACCAAATTATAATGATCTTACAAGGTCTTACAAGAGCTGGGCGAGCGGCAAAGGGGCCTGCCGCCGCCGCCGCCGGGCAGCCACCCCAGCCGGGGGTGAGGAGGAGGAGGAAGAGCTGGGCGAGCGGCAAAGGAGCCTGCCACCGCCGCCGCCGGGCAGCCACCCCAGCCGGGGGTGAGGAGGAGGAGGAAGAGCTGGGCGAGCGGCAAAGGAGCCTGCCGCCGCCGCCGCCGGGCAGCCACCCCAGCCGGGGGTGAGGAGGAGGAGGAAGAGCTGGGCGAGCGGCAAAGGGGCCTGCCGCCGCCGCCGCCGGGCAGCCACCCCAGCCGGGGGTGAGGAGGAGGAGGAAGAGCTGGGCGAGCGGCAAAGGGGCCTGCCGCCGCCGCCGCCGGGCAGCCACCCCAGCCGGGGGTGAGGAGGAGGAGGAAGAGCTGGGCGAGCGGCAAAGGGGCCTGCCGCCGCCGCCGCCGGGCAGCCACCCCAGCCGGGGGTGAGGAGGAGGAGGAAGAGCTGGGCGAGCGGCAAAGGAGCCTGCCGCCGCCGCCGCCGGGCAGCCACCCCAGCCGGGGGTGAGGAGGAGGAGGAGAGCCGGGCGAGCGGCAAAGGGGCCTGCCGCCGCCACCGCCGCCGGGCAGCCACCCAGCCGGGGGGTGGAGGGGTGAGGAGGAGGAGGAGAGCCAGAGTCCCAGGCAAAGGATAAGTAACAGATATGCAAATGTAGAAGACCTAATATAGCAACTGACATAGAGACTCTATACTGACTAAACATAGAAACTGACATAGAGACTGTGTATAAAGTGTGATAATATGCATGATAATATGTTGTCTTAAATGTGTTAAACTTTTAAAAACTGTGATAAAATGTATGAGGAGAGAAAAATGGCGCAGACACCGGCAACCACGCCAAAAATCTTGCCAAGAGAACCCTATTGACCAAAACAAAAGGCAAAACAAAAGGGCAGGCTAGGTGATACAGGATGCTTAACACCACAGAGGGGAGAAAGGGGAGGGACAGGAAGGGGGGAGGGGAAATGCAATGTTGCAAGGAGCAATACTGCATAGGGACATGGAATGTGAGATCAATGAACCAAGGTAAACTGGAAGTGGTTAAAAATGAGATGGAAAGAATAAGCATTGACATCTTGGGCATCAGTGAGCTAAAATGGACAGGAATGGGTGAATTCAGCTCTGGAAACCATCATATCTACTATTGTGGTCAAGAAAACCTTAGAAGAAATGGAGTAGCCATAATTGTCAATAAAAGAGTGAGAAGAGCAGTAATGGGATACAATCTCAAAAATGACAGAATGATGTCAGTAAGAATTCAGGGCAAACCCTTCAATGTTACTGTGATCCAAATATACGCACCAACCACTGGTGCAGATGAAGCCACAATGGACCAGTTCTATGAGGACTTACAACACCTCATAGAACAGACGCCAAGAAATGATGTCCAAATTATATTAGGAGACTGGAATGCCAAAGTAGGAAATCAAAAAGTGGAGGGAATAACAGGCAAATTTGGTCTTGGAGTACAGAATGAAGCAGGGCAAAGATTGATAGAGTTCTGCCAAGAGAACGCACTGGTCATAGCAAACACTCTCTTCCAGCAACACAAGAGGCGACTTTACACATGGACATCACCAGATGGCCAACACCGAAACCAAATTGACTACATACTCTGCAGCCAAAGATGGAGAACCTCCATACAGTCAGCAAAAACAAGATCTGGAGCAGACTGTGGCTCAGATCACAACCTATTGATCGCAAAATTCAGGCTTAGACTAAAGAAAATAAGGAAAACACGGAGACCAGAAAGATATCACCTAGACAGCATCCCTAAAGAATACGCGGTGGAGGTGATGAATAGATTCAATGGCTTAGACTTAATAGATAGAGTGCCAGAAGAATTATGGACAGAGATGAGGGACATCATGCAGGAAGCAGCAAAGAAAACCATACCAAAAGAAAAGAAGAGTAAGAAAGCAAAGTGGTTGTCTGATGAGGCTCTTAAAATAGCAGAGGAAAGAAGGAACGCAAAAGTCAAAGGAGAAAGGAAAAACTACAATCATTGGAACACAGAATTTCAAAGAAAAGCAAGGAGAGATAAGGAAAACTACCTAAAAGAACAGTGCAGAGAATTGGAGGAAAACAACAAAAGAGGCAGAACCAGAGATCTTTTCAAAAAAATTGGGGAAATTAAGGGAACATTTAAAGCAAAAATGACCATGATAAGGGACAAAGAAGGAAAGGAGCTAGCTGATGCAGAAGAGATTAAGAAAAGATGGAAAGAGTACACAGAGGAACTCTACAAAAAGGATCTCAACACTCCTGACAATCACAATGATGAAGAAGTAGAACCTGAGCCAGACATCCTGGAGAGCGAAGTCATAAAGGCCCTAAAGAGCACTGCAAACAACAAAGCGAGTGGAGATGATGGTATCCCAGTTGAATTCTTTAAAGCGCTAAAAGATGACGGCGTCAAATTACTGCATTCAATATGCCAGCAGATTTGGAAAACAAAACAATGGCCACAGGATTGGAAAAGATCAGTATACGTCCCAATCCCAAAAAAGGGCAATGCCAAAGAATGTTCAAATTATCGAACAATCGCGCTCATCCCACACGCCAGTAAGGTGATGCTCAAGATAATACAGGATAGACTTCAGCAGCATGTGGAAAGAGAATTACCAGAGGTGCAGGCAGGTTTCAGAAGAGGCAGGGGGACTAGAGACCACATTGCCAACATACGCTGGATCATGGAGAAAACAAAGGAATACCAGAAACAAGTTTACTTCTGTTTTATTGACTACACTAAGGCATTTGACTGTGTGGACCACAACAAGATGTGGCAAGTAATTAAAGAGATGGGAATACCAGAGCACCTCATATGCCTCCTGAGAAATCTGTACATGAACCAAGAAGCAACAGTTAGGACAGAACATGGAATGACAGAGTGGTTTGGAATAGGAAAAGGAGTAAGACAAGGCTGCATTTTGTCACCATGCTTATTCAACCTATACACAGAGCACATAATGTGCAGTGCAGGGATGGAGGAATCACAATATGGGATTAAAATCGCTGGGAGAAACATCAACAATCTGAGATATGCAGACGATACAACCCTAATGGCAGAAAGTGAGGAAGACCTAAAGAATCTCTTGATTGGGCTGAAGGAGGAGAGTGCAAAAGCTGGCTTGAGACTCAATATCAAGAAAACCAAGATAATGGCAACAGGCCCAATCAGTTCCTGGAAGATAGATGGGGAAGAAGTAGAAGCAGTGACACATTTCACTTTTCTAGGATCAAAGATCACGGCAGATGGGGATTGTAGCCATGAAATAAAAAGGCGACTGATTCTTGGGAGACAAGCAATGAGAAATCTGGGGAACATAGTGAAAAGCAGAGACATCACACTGAAAACAAAAATTAGAATAGTCAAAGCAATGGTTTTCCCAGTAGTAATGTACGGATGTGAGAGCTGGACAATTAGGAAGGCTGAACGCAGAAGAATAGATGCCTTTGAAATGTGGTGTTGGAGGAGGGTTTTGAGAGTCCCCTGGACAGCGAGGAGAACAAATAGGTCAATCTTAGAAGAAATTAACCCTGAATGCTCACTGGAAGGTCAAATAGTAAAGATGAAGCTAAAATACTTTGGACATCAAATGAGAAGGGGGGATTCACTTGAGAAGGCATTGATGTTGGGAAAGGTGGAGGGCAAAAGAAGAAGGGGGAGGCCAAGGATGAGATGGCTAGATGGCATTGTAGACACAATGGGCACAGAGCTGGGAGGGCTGAGGGGGATGGTGGAGGACAGAGGCGCCTGGAGAGCAATGGTCCATAGGGTCGCAAAGGGTCGGAACCGACTGTGCGACTGAACAACAACACAAGGTCTTACAAGGTTAGTAAAATATTGAAAAAATGGTGTTACCAGTTCCACTTCCACGAGTTTCCACAGCTAAGCGGGGATTCAAACCCTAGTTTACTCAGAGTCTTAGTCCACTATTTTATTTACTACAATGCATTGGGTGACTAAAGGTTAGTATATCTGAACAGCCAGAATAAATGTATCTAGCTAATCTAATTGGATTTTGTCTCTAGTTTATCTTTATCTTAACCTCTTTGGCACAGTTTTCTCAAAGTTCTTGATGTCTAACAGTTTATTCTTTCCTCCAGCACTCTGGTCTTCTCTTTTTAATATTTATCTCTTAGCTCTGAATTCATTTTTTTTCCTACCAGCTAATCTCTATTCCACTTTCCTAAGGAAAAAGTTGTCATCTCCTTATTGACCCCTATACCCTCTCACCTTCTAGCTAACCCTTTGCTCAACTTTCCCCCTTGTTTCAGATCTGCTAGAGATGTTTTGACAGGGGGTAGTTGTTAACTGATTGAAAGAATTAGTAAAGCCAGCCACCCAACTAGACTCCACCCCCACCCACCCCAATTTGTATTCCATTGTTTGAAACCAACCTATAAACTGCTGATAGAAGCTGCTTTGTTCCTTCGTGTACAGTATTTCCTTAAGTCAAATGAGATGTTTCCTAGGTGTTAATCCATGAGGATTTGAATATATTTATTATTATGGTTGACACCCAGCATGTATCTTTGAGAGAACAGAGTTGTAAAATTTATTGGCATACTGTGCAATACAGGGATTTACAATATGTAACACATCAAACTGAATGCATCACAAACATTTTAGGAGTAATGAATGAATATCACTTGTCATGACAAAAAGTAACAACATTGTATTATTTGCAAAGTAACATTTTTGTTCCATTGCAATTATAAAAAGTAATGTTTTGCAGGCAACATTGTTACTTGTAATGCATTGTTTTCAAACATTGTCTTGGAATCACAAAGAGCAGAAGGAAATATTTTGAGGTTTATCAAGCCCCTTGGTGGGTTATATCTGTTTTCGTTGACCACAAGCTTTGTAGGTATGAGGAGACTGCCAATGATCTATTAAGGTTAATACTAAGAAACAAAAGTGATATGAGAAGAGGCATTTTTCAGGCTTTGTTTCGGATGCTAATATGCCAAAGGTTTTAAGCCAGGGCTTCAGATTTGGAACAAGAGAAAATGGGGGAATTAAAGCTAAAGGGCCATTTCTATGATCTTTAAATGAAGAAGTATTTACTTAAACTGAAAGCTACTGCATAATGTTTTATAGTCCCTTTTCAGTAACTGAAATTGTGACAGCTTCTCTCATAGTTATCGGAAACAGATGTGCAGAATTCCTGTAAGGGGGCAACCAGGAATGCACAACATTTTACTAGTGCCATTTTGAATTTTAATAAGGTGTAAAGATAGCCCAAATTATTGCAACTCTTCTACAGATGACTGTACAGCAGCCTTTCAAGACAATGAGCAATTGTGCATCCAGAAGTAGATGTCCAAGAGTCCATTCACATGGTAGGAACAGAGATATTCTAGAAACAAGCTCCATGGCTGTAAGTGTGGGAAATAAAAGATTTTAGTGTCATGAAGAACACCCCCCAAAAATTGCCAGTGGTGGTGGCTAGAATTGCCAGAACAAGAACCTTGTATCACCCTCAACACCTGAAAGGGGTACAAGAGGAAGCAAAGCAGTAGTGTCATGAAGAAAATGTGCTTGTTTGTTTTTCAGCATGTAGTTCAGATGAATGGTCACTTGGTGGGTGAGTGTAGGATTCATGACTTTTCTGCTTCATAACCTTTCTACATTATGCAGTTTCATAGTCCTTACTTATCTTATTTAAAAGTGAAACTGAGTGAATCACATCACAGTTCCTTATGCAAGTCTTTGGCAAACATAATGCTGGCTTGCTTCCTTGAATGTATGCTTTGCTTATTAAATGTTTAGTAAGGAAAGGCAACTTTAGGCAGGAAAAATAAGAAAAGACCAGTCTTTTGTCATACAAATGTTTCACACAAAGCTGCTCTGCAACCAGCAGACACAGGTCCCAAACAAATTGTCATCCTGAACATAGTCCATGTTGTTTACCAAGGGTTTAGTAACCTCTTAGTTAAACAGAAATGCCACCATCTGAGGAAAGACATAGCTTCACTGTAGAAGGGTGTGGCAATTATTCACCAAAGGGCAGGGCTGATCCTAGTTTTACCCATCACCCTACTAGCCAAGGTGAATAAAAGCAATTCATGCTTAGACCATGGAAGGGACCTGACTGAGTTGCAAATTATAAGTAGCTGGCTCTACTTCTGGTAGCCCTGCCCTTCACCCCACAAGCAGCAGTGGGCCTTATCTTTCACTGGCATATGGTGGTGTAGAGTTTAGGAGAAACTTATTTCTTTATTCATGTCAGATGCACCACCAGCATATAATAACGTATAAAACTAAAATTAGCACATTTAAAAACAAAAAAGAATTAAATAGGGCTAGATAACATCTGCCCAATATCGGGCCACATCAACAGCATTTCCTATTGCCAACATAAGGTCCTCATCAATGCATGTTGAAGGGCATTGTGTGCATTGTATTATATGGGAGATAGTTTGTACTTCTCCACATTTATACAGGCTGTCGTCAGACAGCTTTGGGGGCCAGAAGGCC
The DNA here is from genome assembly GCA_035047305.1 of Bradypodion pumilum. NCBI lineage: Eukaryota > Metazoa > Chordata > Lepidosauria > Squamata > Chamaeleonidae > Bradypodion > Bradypodion pumilum. The sequence goes on along the minus strand of JAWDJD010000005.1, from coordinate 207,406,025 downwards.
ATTTTGCCCTTTATCCACCACATGGCACTTCCTGGTGCGGTGGAAGCAGTGGAGGGGGCACATGAAATGGTGCCGTGGGCTGCATCCAGCCCCCGGGCCACAGGTTGAGAATACCTGGATTAGCCATGATCTTCCTACCACTGCACACAGTCTACTTAAAACTTTCCACATAGACCATGGGTTCTCTTGGCCAGGCAGTAAAGAGTCATGTGGTTCTGCCCAGTTATCTGGTAGCTCCTTGCTTTAAAAGAAACTGTCCTAACACAATAAGTGATACTTTTTCCACAGAGGTAGAGCAGCAATTTAGGTGTGTGTGTGTGTGTGTGTGTGTGTGTGTGTGTGTGTGTGTGTGTGTGTGTGTGTGTGTGTGTGTGTGTGTGTGTGTGTGTGTGTGTGTGTGTGTGTGTGTGTGTGTGTGTGTGTGTGTGTGTGTGTGTGTGTATGTATGTGATTATGACCAGACCTGTGAAGTCTTTTATCCAGCTACTAATGGTTCATCACAACATGAAGGCTCATGGTCTGACTTTTTTAAAAAAGTGTCCTTACTGTCCAGCAAGAGTTGGACAGGTCATGCCTCCTGACAAAACAGAACCCTAGCAACAGGCCATACACAAATTAATGTAGTTTGAACTTTGTTTTTCTTTTACAGTAAAAATATGAGGAGTGAGGTAATGTACACCTTGGAAGAGAGGCAGTGTTTGAACAAGCTTTAATCCTAGTGAGTTTCTTGACATATATCACGTCTCTATAAAAACAAAACAAAAAGGGCTATTATTGATACAAACAGTCTGTTTCAAAGAGAAAAAATATCTTTCTGCAGAAAATAAATTAAAGGCAAGGCTTTTGTTCCAGATTTCTGTAGGCCAAGAAATGCTGGAATGTATTCAGGACCCACTTCTGGTCCTTAAGTAATACAGCTATTGTGAAGCCAAATCTTAGATAATTTGATCAGTATCTTATCATTTTGTGAAAGAATGCCATGTGAACTAGGCCAAATACCCTACAGAATATATGTCAAAGTGACTCATACATTCTCCATACACTGTGAAATTAATAATAGAAACACTCTGTATGCATGGTTTCTGCTTCCACATATATGTTTCCGTGCATGGACATGTAGATAAAAAAATCCAGTACACCTTGGTAATGTTTTCATATAATCTTGAGATGGTAGGACTACATGAACAAAAGCAGGCTCCATGCAAATGAACAGAGGCATCAACACCTATGGGTTTGATACCCATATTTTGAATATTGAATATTATTTTACTTGGTTTAAATAAAGAATCTTATTTTGTATTTTCCCCATTTTATTTTATACTTTTCTGATTATTTTCTCTGCTCTAAACAGTAAGCATTAGGTTCACACAAGCATTCATATGTTACACACAACCATCCAAACTGCTGTGGGTAAATAACCACGGTCCATATATTTTTAATAAATATTTTTGCACCCAAACTGTTAAATAAAATAACCAAGAAAATCACCCAGTATAGTCAATAGGAGGCAAAAGCCATTGACTTACATTGCAATTCACCACCATCACCACCGCCACCTCCATGCACTCCCTGGGAAATGGAATTAACCCTTTATATTCCAGTGAACTATAAATGTACAAAATTAGAAATGGCCTGTGTCATACCCTGAAGGTCCAAGCTGGAGTTTTAATAAATAAATAATGTATTAATAAAGAAATAAGGATTATAACGTCTAACAAAATAAAATTATGTCTTTAAAAACTACAGGTGACCCAAAAGGGAGATATCTAAAGATAGAAAAAGAGAAACAAAGTGCACTCAAAGACTCATTATTTCCTGCTAATCAACATGATCCTTCAGTAAACTAGGCCCAAGGACAAATTCCATCAATGTTTTCTGCAACTCTTTTGTTTAAGCCCCAGTCTCCTGATTAGGCTATTTGCATGTGTGTACCTTAATGAAGGTGAGGAACAGATTCAATGGTTTGGACCAGATAGACAGAGTACCAGAAGAATTATGGACAGAGATGCGAGACATTATGCAAGAGGCAGCAAGGAAAACCATACCAAAAGAAAAGAAACGCAAAAAAGCAAAGTTGGAGGAAGCTCTTAAAATAGCAGAGGAAAGAAGGAATGCAAAAGGCAAAGGAGAAAGGAAAAAATACAACCACTTAAATAAAGAATTTCAAAGAAAAGCAAGGACTGATAAGGAAACCTACCTAAATGAACAGTGCAAAGAAATAGAGGAAAATAACACAAGAGGCAGGACTAGAGATCTCTTTAAAAAATGGGGAAGTCAAGGGAACGTTCAAAGCAAAAATGACCACAATAAAAGACAAAGATGGCAAGGAGTTAGCAAATGCAGAAGAGATAAAGAAAAGATGGAAAGAGTACACAGAGGAACTCTACAAAAAAGACCTAAACACCCCGATAATAACAATGAGGGGGAAATTGAACTTGAATCAGACATCCTAGAGAGTGAAGTCAGAAAGGTCCTAAAAAGCATGGCAAATAAAAAAGGCAGTGGAGATGATGGTATCCCTATGGCTTTGATGGAATCAAGCTATTGCATGCTATTGCATGCTATATGCCAGCAGATTTGGAAAATGAAACAGTGGCCACAAGATTGGAAAAGATCAGTATATGTCCCAATCCCAAAAAAGGGCAATGCCAAAGAATGTTCAAATTATTGAACAATTGCGCTCATCCCACAAGCTAGCAAAGTGATGCTCAAGATAATACAGAATAGACTGCAGCAGCATGTAGAGAGAGAACTAGCAGAGGTGCAGGCTGGTTTCAGAAGAGGTAGGGGGACCAGAGACCACATTGCCAACATGCGTTGGATCATGGAGAAAACAAAGGAATATCAGAAACAAGTTTACTTCTGCTTCATTGACTACACCAAGGCCTTTGATTGTGTGGATCACAACAAAATGTGGCAAGTAATTAAAGAGATGGGAATACCAGAACACCTTACATGCCTCATGAGAAATCTGTACATGAGTCAAGAAGCAACAGTTAGGACAGAGAATGGAATGATGCAGTGATTTGGAATAGGAAAAGGAGTAAGACAAGGCTGCATTTTGTCACCCTGCTTATTCAACCTATACACAGAGCACATAATACGCAATGCAGATGGAGGAATCACAATATGGGATCAAAATTGCTGGGAGAAACATCAACAATTTGAGATATGCAGACGATACCACCCTGATGGCAGAAAGTGAGGAAGACGTAAAGAACCTCTTGATTGGGTTGAAGGTGGAAACTGCAAAAGCTGGCTTGAGACTCAATATCAAGAAAACCAAGATAATGGCAACAGGCCATATCAGTCCCTGGAAAATAGATTGGGAAGAAGTAGAAGCAGTGACAGATTTTACTTTCTTAGGATCAAAGATCACTGCAGATGGGGATTGCAGCCACGAAATAAAAAGGTGACTGATTCTTGGGAGACAGGCTATGAGAAACCTGGGGAACATAGTCAAAAGTAGAGACATCTCACTGGAAACAAAGGTCCACATAGTCAAAGCAATGGTATTCCCGGTGGTAATGTATGGTTGTGAGAGCTGGACCATTAGAAAGGCTGAGCAAAGAAAAATAGATGCCTTTGAGATGTGGTGCTGGAGGAGAGTTTTGAGAGTCCCCTGGACAGTAAGGAGAACAAATAGGTCAATATTAGAAGAGATTAGCCCTGACTGCTCATTAGAAGGACAAATAACAAAGATGAAGCTAAAGTATTTTGGATATCAAATAAGAAGAGAGGATTCACTTGAGAAAGCCTTGATGCTGGGGAAGGTGGAGGGCAAAAGAAGAAGGGGACGGCTGAAGATGAGATGGCTGGATGGTATTGTAGACACAATGGGCACGGGGCTATGTGGACTGAGGAGGATGGTGGAGGACAGGGGTGCCTGGAGAGCAATGGTCCATGGGGTCACAAAGAGTCGAAGCCGACTGTGCGACTGAACAACAACGACCTTAATGAATACTGCGAGGGGATTATCTTTGGGATGGGTGAACTTTGGGGGGAGGTGGGAGGACAAGCCACCCGATTTAATTGGATGAACTGTGATCCTGCTTCTGAGAATTCTACTATTTCATTGGCTGTATATCTTGAGGATTATTGCTCTGGTTGGCTCAGCTGCCTCCCCCCCACCCCAAATCTCATTGGTTGTATAGGGAAGGAGGAAGAGATGTGCCAAAGCAGGGGAATTCCTCCAGAGAGGCTCAGTGGTGGTCCCTCACCCAAGAGAAGCACACATGACTGAGACGAGGAGAAGAGCCTTTTCTGTGTCTGCCCCGGCCCTGTGGAACTTCTTACCACCTGAATTACACCTCCAGACAGAGCTACTCCCCTTTAGGAAGGCACTTAAGACTTGGCTGTGCCAGTGGGTGTGGGGCCGGACAGCTGTGATGGCCCACTCCTGCTGGCTGATATAATTCGGCCTGTTCCTTAACATACCTATCTGTTTTTATCTCTCCTCCTCCTCCTCCCCCCTTTTCTATTTTTTATCTTTTTAATTCTTTCCTATTTTAATCCTTTTTAAAGAGTTTTTAGACTGTGCTGTGTATTTTTCTTAAGGGGTTAGGGAGGGGTGGGGGTGGGGGGTTTGAGCTGTTCTTAATCTATGTATATTTTTTAACTTTTATGTAAGACGCCTTCGGTCATCCATGGATGAGGAAGGCGGGGTAGAAATCATGTAAATAAATAAATAACTAAAATAAATCTTTACTTCCTTTCTTTGTTTGTAATCAACAAAAACATAATCAATTGCAATTAGCATGAAGCTTGTGCTCTGTAAACTTCCTTTGTATTTAACTTTACCTTTGGAGCCCTCTTCCTTTTGTGATTATGTTAATGAGCCCTAGCTAGGGATTATTTTTAGTCTCTATGTAACAAAAGTATAAAAACACTTTAGATCTTTGGACCTCCAGCTCTCTCCCACACCAAATTAGTTAGGGACTCATTTTGTGGCTGGACTTTGTTTGATTGATATGGTACCATCAATTTAATACACTCCTTTTTAATTTTAACCCACAATCTAATGTTGTTTTGGTTCCTGATTCAACCCTCCCTGTGGGAATATCCCCAAATTTTAAAAGGTAATTTTCACTCCACTGTCTGGGCTTCCTAGATGGAGTACAATTTTTCAGGTGACAGGTCCATAGGTGGAAAACTTCAATGGTTCTAGGAGTCAATTTTCTGTCCCCATAATTCCTCGGCAGCTACAGTCTCCTCCAAATGGAATTAGAAGGTGTTACAATAACAACACAATTACATATCAGAGAATAAACATTCTAGCATTTTGAAGACTAACTGTGCTAGAAAGTTTTTTTAAAAAAATTCTCTGATATGCTTGAAACACAGACTTAACATGGCTACTATTCAAAAAAATTCAACACAATAAAAATAATCTTAGAAGTGCAAAGCTAGACGTGATCCTATGGATCACTGAGTCCATCTCCTCTAAATAAGGCACAGTGGCGAACTGAACTCCCAATCTTTTAAACCACTGAGCTATGCAACAGTCACAAGTCCACTTCTAATTTTGAGAGGGAAGACTTTTTAAAGTTATCATTTCATTTTAATTTAATTTATATTAAACTCTGCCAGGGAAGAAAGCAGCAGCCTATTTGAAATATGGATTACTGTTCCTAGAGGATATCAAGATCAGCCATTCGCCTGTTTCTCCTGGAGAAAACCATTTTAGAGTCTGAGAGCTGCTGGGAGAAGTTTCAGGGTTAATTGTATGGTCACATTTCACCCACCATCTTGAATTTGGTACTCTTGGTTTTTAGTAGCCAGGACAACTTTATTTCACAGTTATTGCCATGACAGGAGCAGGTCCAGAGTTCACCAAGAAAATTTTTGTTTCAGGTTGGACTTGAGTCTCCCTATAATTGTTTTCTTTGTTTCTATAATAGACCAGAAGCTTAGTGACAGGATAATGAAATGAGTTAGAACTGCTAGGAAGTTCTCCTTGTTAAAAAAAACCCCCACCAACGATTGAGAGTTCTCAGATATCACTGGGAGTGGGCCAGAACATGCTCTTTGCTAAGGAATTGTGGTCATCTGTGCAATGGTTAAGCCAAGGGTTCTCAGCCTTTTCAAGTTGAGGACTGGGTCACGCTCTCTCAGACAGCTTCGGGAGCTGGATGGCCATTTTGCATACCTGCCACACATGGCACTTCCGAGTGTGGCAGATGCAGTGGGGGCACATGAAATGGTGTCATGGGCCACATCCAGTCCCTGGGCCATAGGTTGAGAACGCCTAGGTTAAGCTATGCTGTTTTCTTCTATCTTGAAAAACATTTCCTTAGAATAGCAGAAAACAACATTCTTCCTCTCTGTCCATCACAACAAAACCATTGGGTCACTTTTATGTTAAGCCTTACAACTAAGAAGGTCCAATAAATTTATTGAACTGTCTCTAGAGCAATAGTTATGAAAGGAAAGATTGCCAAAATGCAATTCCCCATTTGTTAGAAGGGGGATTAAAGGAGGATCATTTGAAGGCCAAGTTATACCAAAACATACATGCAAGCCAGCCCAGCATTCAATTAAGTGGGATACTTGTCTTCAAGGTTCAGGTTTTTCATAACTGTTTTCAAATATAATATAATATGGATCTAGTCAACCTGCACATAGCTGACTTAAGGGGAAATGATTATGACTAAATATTAAAATTAAGCTGAATGCATGAAAATCAACTGTAAACAAAAACAAACCCCCTAATGATTGCGGGAGAGGGCTGGATTAAAACATGGCCATGATATTGTAATTCATTGCTAAAATACATTGTCTGCCCTACTCTGTATCTTCTTTAGGAATTCAAATGCAATTCTAAGGTTTCAAAAAAATTTAAAGTATAAAAATGACTGGAAAGGGTAACGTCCAAATTATACCACTTGAAAACTAAAAACAACTATTTTAGGAATGATGATTACAACTTATTACAGAAAGACAATATGAAGTCATTTAGAATGTTTTGTATGAAATGAGGCTCATATATCTTGAAAGAAGGAAGCATAACAGCAATGGAAAACATTTTAGATTCAAGGAGGTTTGACTATGGATTGGCTTTAGCAACAACATAGAAATGCCAAGAGAAACAAAGCCATATTCCTTTCTCCTGTATATCATTTTAAACCTATGTGCAAATATTATCTACTGTCAAGATACTCACAGCTGCTCTGACAAGCATTCTGGGCTACTTGAATAGACATGTAAATGCCGTGTAAGCAACTTTTACACCTTCCTGCTCTATCTATATGAGAGCACCTAGTGCTTGTAAGGGCTGAAGTTCTCCGAGGCTTGAGATGGGACTCTGGGAATCTCAATGATACATGGAGCTGAAGACATATTATGAAGAAGGCTGCACAGGCACATTCTTGGAACTCTTAAAGGCTCCATAGTACTTTAGGAGTCCCCCCCCCCAAAAAAAAAATGCCAACAATTCTACTTCTTTTTCTAAAGCAGAAGAATAGCAAAGCTCCATCAAGCAGAAAGTGGCAATTCTACATCAAGACTATAAGTAAAGAAACTTCAGAAGAATCTGATTCACAAGCAAACAATTGGAAAATAATTGGCATATTCAATATCCATCATAGAAAGAATATAAGAGAGCATTCACCCATTGGAGTGCATAGTAAATTTAATGGAAAACATTATTTTTGTATGGGAACTGTAGTGTTAAATTCCAGCTTGAATTGAAGTAATATTTGTTCTGCAATGCTGCTGTTGCAGTTTTTAAATGTACAGGTTTTAAATTGAATTCTATTTTTCTGTTTATATTAAAACACCACAGAAAGGGCTTGTGCATTTGAACATCGCTGCTGTGTCAGACGTGTCAAGACTCTACTTTCTACAAAACATACAGTATTCATATCTAGGGGAATATCTAGAAGCAATTTATTTATTAGAAATTTAACAATAGCTTAAATTTAATTACTAATTTAAAGATTTAGTAAATAATTTTATAATTCCAACTACAAGTTATTTTTAAATAGAAATTTAATATTACAGCCTTCCAGAAGCTTATGTTTATTTATTCACCAAATTCCCATTAGATACACCTGCTGACATAACATAATTGATCAAATCTCAGCTGAAAATCGTTGCACGTTAAGAAGTCAGTGTAGGCACTTCAACGTTATGGGCCTAGTTAATGCAAGTCAACATACAACAGCAGATGCCTGTGCTGACTTCATATTGTTGTCAAAATTGCAGATAGATAGGACTACATGTGTCATAACATGATTCTGGATGTTAGTTCAACATACACAGACATACACTGTCGTGGTACACTCTATGAATACAAATCATGCTAATATACTATTGTGAAGCTTTGCTCACTCACCCCAAAATTCTTGCAGACCAGTTTATCTAGTTTATCTTTCATTGAAATACAATCTTTGACTGGTGTGAGTGTGTGTGTTTAGAGCACAAGGAAGACCAATGAAGGAAAACATGGTTTGCAGATCACAATGCTAAGAAGAAGCTAAAAGAATAATAACAATGCTAAGCTGTCAGGTCAATTTTTATTTATAGTGACCCTTTCCAGAGTTTTCCAGGTAGAAAATACTCAGAAGTCAAAGAATACTCCTGGGGTCAATCTGAGACTAAGCAGCTTGTCCATGGGTACGAAAGCTGGCTGCTCTCTTAGGAGGCACAGTAGGAACAGAGCTCCTAATTTCTGGCTCTGCAGTCAGATACCTAAACCATTGTGCTATCTAGTCAGCTACAAAGCAAATAACATAAGGTCAATTATTTTGATACTATGATTATTGCTAGTAGATACACAGGAACAGAGTAATTCAAAGAAGTTCTTGTATTGCCATATTAAAAATGGATGTCACCTCCTACATTCAGCCCCCCCCCCCCGGTTAATTGGCTAGAAATACTGGAGATCTAGAATGCAAGTACAGTACCTAATTTGCTACTTTGGTTAGCAACACCTCTTTGAATTTTCCAACTGCTTTTCCAGATGTTGCTCTTGTCAGAATGATTCATGCTCTTGTGATTTTTGGCTTAAATGCTGACTAAAGCAAACTGTTCTAAAGATCTGCTTTTAAAAAGCACTGTGTAATAATTCGATATTCACTTTTCTGACACTTCTCACTTACAAAAGAAAGAAAGAGAGAGAGAAAGAGAGAGAGAGAGAGAAAGAAAGAAAGTCCTACATTGCCATACTGTATACCTGGCATTTTTACCAGTACAAGATCAGTCAATTCTTTGTTTGAAAATAATGAATTGTTGTACAAATGAGGTTTCTAGACACTTAAAAGCATTCTGATGACAGGAATATTTATAAAATTTACAGCTTTTATTTAAATATTTATAAATGAAAATCAAGTTGTGATTCTTACAATTCTAATAGAGAGAACTGGACAGCCATCTGTCATATCTGCTTTGATTCAGATTTGCAGGACAGTAGCCAGGGGGTGTTAGCACTTTGCCCTCCTTGGAAAAGTGTGGTTTCCTGAAGGAATGCATTGAAAAGAGGCTTTGTTGCCCACCCTGAAAAAATATTCGCCCACCCACATCTAGAATTCTGGCCCTGGCCCAGCAGATTCATGCACTGAACAGGAGGTTGGACTCAATGGCCTAAAAGGCCCTCAGTTATTCTATGGTTCTAATAACTAGGATTTATTTAAATCTCAGAAATTACAAAGCTAGTGTTGTGTCCAAAGCCTAATTCAGGTTCAAAAGACAAACCGCACCAAAGCGGAAGAGCAGAAGCGTGCCATTTCTAAAGGCGTGAAATTCAAATAGATGTCAAAGCGGGAAATGTTGAACTTTGTTTGTCCTCCGGAAACCCGCCTAAATGTATCTAGTTCTGTAATAGTCAAATCACTGTATATAAAGAGGCCACCCCTGTACATAGTCCCCAGTCTGAGTTATGAGCTGAATAAAGAATCACCGAGTTTAACCCGATCCTGCTGGTTAGAATACTTCTTGCGCTGGACTCAACAGCTAGCCTATTAATTTCCACACAATTCTCTCTCTTTCTCTCATGGTAAGGAGCACTCACTTTGAAACATGTCTGATTCTGCTACCACATATTTTTTTCTCAGAACTCAGTTCACACTTGGTTTTGTGTTGGTCATTGGAATGCAAAAAAGGTTTAGTTTACAAATCTGATTGTTGAAGAAAGCTGGTGTTTATTGTAGAGCACCTGTTCTAATTATGTGCTCAGTGTTATCACCTAGCTCTGACTAAATGCATTCTTTAATGTGTAGCCCACTTACATCATCCTAAAGTAATAGTCTCTCTTTAGTTACAGGAGAAGAAAAACAAAACCTTGCTGAATGGGTAAATGCTGAAGAGGGTCTCCCAAATGGATAAGATTCTGTCAGGACCATCTGGAAATCACTTAATAGACTTTGAGCAAAGTAGGAAGACCAAATGATAATAAAATTAAAAGTTGGGATACAGGACAAATTTTCTGTGAATGTGAAGAAATTTGATCAATGCAGCATTTATGTAATGCTATTAATGCCCTCCACATGTCCAAAAGAATGTAATTGCTATTGCTATAAATGGTCATGATAATGCTATCAAAGTAGGCCATGTCTGGTAAAAAAAACAGTCTGATTACTTCAGCATTTTAGCGTGTTTTGAATTTCACCTATATTTCATATACATTCATAATTTTTAAGTGTGCAACCTCTGTTAGGAAGGAAGGAAGGAAGAAAAGGTTGGAGGACCTCAAAGATCCCAAACTTCAACTCAAAGTAGTGAATGAGAGGCATCTGAATTCCTTTAAATCCCTTCTTCAAGAACAGGGAGAAGATGAATGTCTGAGTTAATGAAAGATTTCCTAAGAAGAAGAATATAAATTAGCGTGAAGCTGTTCTGCCTTGAATGCAATAAGTATAGCAAGCCACTTGCAGCTGAAAAGGGCTGTTATATGCTCACTAAAGCTTATTTCTGCAATTAACAACAGTATAAAATGTAGTCTCTACCACTATGAGCATTACCTGCTGGGCACTGTTCTCCCAAGAGTCCTATGCATTGGCCAAAGGTAGTTTAGAAAACTTTTTTTGGAGCTCTTTTATGGCTGGGGATACCATTTCCACTTATAATTATTATTTTTCAGGAAAATATTTTAATCCATAAAATGGAGTTCAGTGATGCCCCCAAGTTAATATACCATCAACCACAGCTATATTTATATAGGTTCCTTAAAAAAAACAATTAATATCTAAGGTTCGGCAAAAACAAGGAAGAAAAGAGGGTTCCATTCTGCAGTTTGAGAGAGTTGCTTTACAAGGTTCTCATAATGCATTTTCAATAAAAGATTTATAAATGGAAACATCTGACTTCTATTTTTCAAGCTAAGCTAACAACGATACAACCCCCTCCCTTCTCCCCAGTCCTGGAAGGGAGGACTAGTGAAAGGTCCCATTAAACCATCCTGCTGGGTCTCATTTCATGAACTCTCCAGGGACCTATGCATTAATGTAGAGGGAGGATGATCTCTCATTTTATAAGCCAGTGGAGAATGGAAATCCCTGCTTATATCATAAGCAACAGCCAACTTAAACGGTCTAAATGTTATTAAGATAGAAATTAAGCTAGTAATAGTTAGGTTTGTTATGTTTTGTAGCATGGTTGTTTCTTTTCCATTTATATTTTAATTACAACCTGATCAGAAAAACAAGGAGCCTTAACTGTTAAAAAATGTTCTAGTGTATACTCCCTGGGTTTGAGTCCTCTTCTGCTATGGATATAAAAAGTACAATTGAAAATCCATTGTGAAAAGCCCAGGTATTCAAAGTCAGTACAGTGGAAGTGAAGGGGACATTCCTGGTTTCCTATTGGGTAACTGCTGGGATGGGAATTGCTGAGGCTCAACAGGTCTTAGGGCAGCAGCCAAAGTCTCAGGTAATTGCGATGCTTTCTTGAATGTCAAAGTACGGAGACCATTTTCAAGGTGAGTAGCTCTGACAAATTAGAAGATTGGTTTTTAAAATGTGAGGTAGCTTTACAGTTTCAGCACCTAGCTCCTCCCCATTCAACACTGAGAGACCAGCCTGGGTGAGTATGAAAGAAAGAGTGTGTGTGTCTTTGTGTGTGCATGCATGCACTTTATTTTACTATAACTTGCACAAAAACCTCAGCCATCACGGTTATTTCTGAGCCATCGTCTCAACTGATCTCCCATTCTAGTTTGACTGAAACTACAGTAGGTTTCCCATGTGCATGTATAACTTGGAGAACTCTTTAGACTACAACACCCATAATCCTTTGGTTGACCATACTGGCTGAGACATCTGTGGAGCTATGGCCAAGCAGGCATCTGTCTTTTGCATATGTACACTCATAACAATTGCCTTCTTTCTGTCAATAAATAATTCAATGTATCTGTCTGTCCTTTGTATAAAAAAATCAGTTTGTTGTTGTTTTTCCAAAAAATGACAAAATTCAGACATTTTTGCAAAGGGATCAGCAATTGAATACATGGAAAGTTTGGGGTGTTCCAATGCTTACTTTTCATTTTGTCTGAAAGTGGCATGCACCCCAAGCAATAAATAGAACATGTAAGATAAATATCCTAACAGATAGTCAGAACTATTCTCTCAAGAGATGGTCTACAGGGAAATTTAATTACTTAATCCATTTAAAATTTGCTTCAACTAGGCAAAGGTAGAAGAAAAGCTGTTGAGTTGTGAACTCCCTTCCATTGGCAAGAGTAAGCTTGGAAATTGTTACTCAGTTGTTTCCATTGCTAACATTTATAGTTCCAAGGAAAGCCACTGCCTCCGCCATTTTGAAACACTAAGAACTTTGGGAAGAGGCTGCACAGGCATATAAAGCTATTTCAGCTAGGCTTCTAGGAAGAGGAAAAGGTCAGTTAGAAGGCAGTCTTTCAGATATAAGTTTTTATTACTGTTGTCACATAGCAATTATATTTTCTATACCACCCCATAGCACTTAGTGTACTCTCTGGGTGATTTACAGGAAATGAGCATTTTGCACCCAACATGCTAGGTACTCATTTTACTGACCTTGGAAAGATCAAAGGCTGAGTAAACTTATCCCCATCAGGATCAAACTCACAATGTTTTGGGTGCAGTACAGTGGTTTTAACACTGTGTCACCAGGGCTCTTCATCACATCACACAGGCCAGGACCAATCTAATGGTCCACACAGTAGTTACTGTGAACATTGAGAGTTCTGACTGCAATGCAACATTCCTGACAATGTCAACAGTAAGAGGGAGGGTGAAGGTATTCAGATCATTACTTCCCTGTGAGTAAAATGTCTGCCTCACATAAAACACATATCCCTAAACACATAAGCATTCTGCAAATAAGCTCCAAACTATCATTAAATTACCCCCACCTCATCACATATCAGGATTGTAGTTATCACCTTGCCGGAACATCCTCCAGAATAATCAGTTTTACTATCAAGATTCAACATGTAATAAATTATATGTTTGTTTATTTATTCAATTAAAACACAGAATCCATGTTAAAGTAATGTGTCAAAGAGAAGATTGATCTGTAACCTTTCCCACTAGCATGATAGTTTTTGCATCATATAGGAAACAAATTCTAGAGGGAAATGAAAACTACTGTGATCTTTCACTTGCAATTTGAATGGTGAAGACAGTAATGAGTGAAACTGTTCTATGATCCAAACTCTGTGGCTCAGCTCAATCTACCTCCTTAGAGAACCAAAATAAACACAAGGTAATGCATGTTTATATATTGCTTTATAAGTCAGAGATGTTATAAATTGAATTTTAACCTAGTTATACTAAGAATATGTCCACTATATGGATGGGGCTTGATGTTAGTCTTGAATATCTTAAGCCTGTTGTTTCCAATGGCTCTGTATTAAGTATGACTAATTTACTGGATTGAGTACTGTATGTTGGTTTTACATTCATGTTTATCACCATGTCCTAACATGTATTCTATGATATTTTATATAAATATTGAATATCTGGCAGATACAATTAGCCTGAAAAGGAGGGGGCATTTATTTTCGCAATTATTTTTTTAAAAAATCCTTTCATCTGGTTTCTCTTATTCACTGGCTTAACCTGTGTGTCAAGGGAGGAAAGTTTCATGTATCATCTATTAGGCATGTGTTCCAATAGATGAGAAAGCCAGTGTCTAAACTTTGAGTCTTTCCTTTCTGTATTCCATCAGGCAGTTGAAAACAATCTTACTGTATGATTAACGTCTTTTCTAACTTCATATTTTGCATATTATGTTTGCATGCCTCATTTCTACTTTGCTTCATTATTCTTTTTCTTGTGAATGTTATGTTACTTCTCTACCAATTTGTTGAATTTGTGAATATCTTCCTTGTTATTTCTTGAGGTAATTTTAACCTAGTTATTTCTAATGATGGAAGGCTTAAAGGATATATGCCTTAGGATTCAGTTCAAATTCCAGTCTGGCAATCTGAAGAACTGCCCAGTTTGCCTTGGACTAATTCATAGGCCACCCAATTTGACTCAGTACTCTGAAGTAAAAAATCTATAGGTTTCTTGGGATAATTATATTATAGGCTCCTTTTGTTAACTTTACTGAGCACTCAGATCTGCCTCTGCACTGTAATGAGCCAGAGTATCTTGTCTATTAAAAGACTGGGAAAAATAAAATTGTCTTTACCTGGTGTCACAGTTAGAACACCATCAAGTATCTAAACACCGAAGACAGGGCCAACTGGACTTGGCTTTTCTCAAAGAAACTGTCAGATTTTTATGATAACAAGTTGTTCTTGGGATAGCTAAGAGTAAATAAACAACAAAGTAAATACCCAGCATGATTAGATTCTGTTTCTTAGTTTCAGACTGATTCTTTTTCTGACTATATGGGTATTTTTTGTATTTGTGGCTCTTAGTTTGGCTGTAGCCTCAACTGAGAGCAGGCTGCAACTAATAATAATAATTTTCATGTCAGAAATTATTATGGGTTGAAAGCATTTTTGCTGAAGGAACTCCATTCAGAGGATGCCCGAATGAGGCTCTTTTCATGTCCCCAAGAACGTTTCCCACCAAAGTGGTCCCTATTTATCTACTTGCAATTTATTGCTTTCGATCTACTAGGTTGGCATTAGCTGAGACAGAGACAGGCAGTCAATCTGTCATACAGTACCTGGGTCTCAAACTACCAACTTGCCGGCCTTCCAGCTAACAAGGCGAGCCACTGCAGCCCCGACAGGCTGCAACTGAGAGTGAGCAAATGCCAGAAGGAAGTAAGACTGCTAAAGGAGAGCAGGCTACAACTGAAAGTAGGCTACAACAGAGAGTGAGTACCACAGGGAAGTATGACTAACTTTGCTGGAGGAGTTGCTAGTAGATGCCAGTTCTGTAGTTGCACATTTGGATGCAGTTTTGTGAATGGTGCTGAGGTTTCGTAGAGTCAGGAAGAACCAGTTCTACTTGGGGTTGCTTTTTCTCCCCAGTAAGCACTTGAGGCTCACATGGAAGATTTCAGCTATCCTCATATCTTTTGGAAGCTCTGCTCAGCCAAAAATGCAAGTCCCGGCAAATTCCTCACTTGCCTTGCCAACATCATCCTTCAAAAGGTAGAAGAAAGAACAAGAGATTCTGTTATTCTGGATCTCATCCTTACCACCAAGGAAGAACTTTTCAGTGAAGTGGAAACAGTAGGAGCTTTGGGTGGACATGACCAATCCATCTTGGAATTTGTTACATTTGCGAAAAGGAATGCAGAATGTAATGTAATATGCACTGAAGTATTATGTTCTGAAGAAAGCTGATTTCAATAAGCTTAAAGAAACACTGAGTGAGATTTCCTGATCAGAAATACTCAAAGAGAAGAGTGTGTACAAAGAATTTAAGTTTCTTAAATGTAAGATATGTTAAGTCACAATCACAAAGGATATAATCCCCATCTTTAAAAATAGAATTAAACAGAGGATCTGGGCAATTATTGACTGGACAGATTGATACTAGTAATAATAAATATTCCAAACCAGTGATGGTGAACCTTGGCACTTCACCTGTTCCTGAACTTCAATTCCCAGAAGCCCTGATCAGCAGGTGTGCGGACTTCTGGTAATTAAAGTCGAAGAATAGCTGGAATGCCAAGGTTCACCATCACTGTTCTAAAGCACAGCATTAAATATTTAATTTTCAAGCATTCAGAAAAGAACATATAACTAAGAACCATCTGGGACTTTTTTTGCCAAAGACAGACCCGGTGCGTAATTTGGGGGTCCTCCTGGACCCATGACTCCTGCTCGATGAGCAGGTGGCAGTCATGGCTAGGAAGGTTTTGCACAACTTCATGTCATTCGCCAGCTATGCCCGCTCCTCCTTGCTTATGGTCACACATGCTCTGGTCACCTCCAGACTGGATTTTTGTAATGCGCTCTACATGGGGCTGCCCTTGATGACCATTCGGAGGCTGCAGCTGGTTCAGAATGTAGCTTCCCATGTAGTGGTGGGGTGTGGGCGTTATGCCCATGCCTCACCCCTGCTACAGGAGCTGCATTGGTTGCCAGTATGCCTCCAGGTGCAATCCAAGGTGCTGGTAATTACCTTTAAAGCCCTACATGGTAGTGGGCTAGGATACTTAAGAGACCGCATATCTGCCCATCCCACTAGAGCGGACCGGAGGGGATCTTTAAAAATACCAACTACTAGAAAGGCTTGCCTCTCTAGCACTAGAAGAAGAGCCTTTTCGGTATCTGCTCTGGCCCTGTGGAACCTCCTGCCAGTTGAACTGCATCTCCAGACAGAGCTGATGCCCTTCAGGAAAGAGCTGAAAACTTGGTTGACAGGGCAGGTGTGGGGAGGTGGAGAGGCAGCAACCACCACCCCCAACTGGCTCATTTAGAGGAGGATCACTCATGCTTTTAATAGTTTTTAACTAGATTTTTAATTGTTGCAGGAGGGAGGAAGTTTTTCAGTGTTTTTGGAAATTTTAAGGGTTTCTAAAGTTTAAACGTTGGGGATTTTATGTAAGCTGCCCAGAGTCGCATGTTGATTGGGGCGGCTATACAAATCGAATAAATAAATAAATAAAAACAAGTATGGCCAACCTTATCTTTCCTCTCTCTCTCTCTCTTTTTAACTGAGACACAAGTTTGGTATATTAGAGGAATGCCAAGGATGTAGCATATTTTGATTCCAAAATCACTTTTGACAAGGTCTCACCCTATATTCTTGCCACAATTCAGACAAGATCCTTTTCTATATTCTTGCAACCAAACAATTGAAATGAGTTGGGGGGAGTGGGAGTTCCATAATAAGGTAGGAAAAATCAGATGCACAGGTACTGAATGGGCGATAGTTGGCTTAGGAGTATTATTTATGAACTAGCATATTTTGCCCGGCGGTGCCGGGCTTTTTAAAATTGTGTTGGATAGTAAAGGGTTTCGGTTTTTTTCTTGAACCAATGGTGCTGTGCTGTTTTAAATGGTGGTGTAAGGTTTTTTGATTTTTTGGCTTTGAGGCGCTGCGTCCGCCTGCGGCGGACTTGCGCTCCCAGTGGGGGCTTTTTTTGGCTTTTTTTGTGTGCTGGCTTCCTCAGTGCCGGGCTGTTTAAAGTGGTTTTTTAAGGTTTTTGTTTTTGTTTATGGAAATGAGGTTAGTCTGTTATTTGTGTTTGTGAAAATGTTTATTTATATACACGGACTGTTTTAAACTGTGATGTTGTTGTTTTTTGGATTTTAAAATGAGGATAGGTTGTTTTTTTTATTATTGTATTTTAAAAAAGAATGTGTTACTTTGTGAATTTTTGTAAATAGTTTTACTTTGGATAATAATTTTTAAAATGTGTAAATATATGTTTTTTAAAGTGAATGTATTTTACAGTGTTTTTTTATTTTTTAAATTGAAAATTTATTTTTTTACCTGTGATTTTTTTTATTTTTTGGATATTTTTGAATGTTTTTGGAATTGATTACCCTAGTTTTGGGGATTTATTGAATATCTGGGAATATTTTGGATGTTTTTTCTCCTTTGGCCACTGGGTGGTGGTGTTGAGCAATTTTTTTGTATTGCTTATTCCGGTGAGTCTTTTCTTCTCTTCATTTCAGTTCCGGTTTTCATCGGGGCAAGATGTCTATTGGTAAGTTCTCTCCGTTGGTTTTTTTAGGGGGGGTTGTTTTGAGTTGGGGGGCGTTCTGTTTGTGTTTAGGGTTTTGGGTGGGAGTTTGCATGTGCTTTTTTGAATGTTTTTGGGTTTTGGTTGGGGGTTTCTTTGTGTGTCTTTTTGAGTGTTTTTGGTTTTTAGGGTTTGAGGTGGGGGTTTCTGTGTGTGTGTTTTTGTATATTTTTGGTTTTTTTTAATGTTTTTGATTTGTGTTTTGGGTATTTTTGTGGGCCAGTCTTGATGGCTGGCCCGCGGAGATACCATCGCCATTTCATGCGGCGTTTGGGGGGGGTATTGCCGTGGCCCGGGCTGGGTTGCGGTGTGACTGTTTGTTGGGTGGGTGTTTGCCTCGCCGCTTCATGTGGCTTTTGGGGGAGGGTATTGTCGTGGCCCTGGCTGGGTTGGGGTTTGTGTGTTTGGGGGGTGGGGGTTTGCTTGCTGGCCTTTTTTTGATTTGTTTTTGGTTGCTGCTGCCACGGCGTTTTTTGCAGCGGTTGGGGGGGGGTGTTTGAATTTTTTCCAGCGAGTTTGTCTCGCTGGGCTCGTCGTGTCTTCAGCAGGGCAGCGTGGGGGAGAGGGTGTCCCTCTCTTCCCCGTTGCTCTGTGCAAGATGGCTGGCGGGTTTTCATAGTATAGTGATTTCGGGGTTAGCGTGTTTTCTGGGTGCTGCGTCCGCCTGCGGTGGACTTGTGCTCACAGTGTGGGTTTGTTTTTATTTTTCGCGCGCCGGCTTCTTCAGTGTTCTGCATGCTCATGGCGAGCAGGACGCTGGGACTTGTATTTTTGGCTGTGCGTGTTTGCTTTCTGCGGTGGTTTTTCTCTTGCGGCTTTTTTAATTGGCCGCGGCGTGTTTCCGAACGTTCCTTTTGCCACGCCGCTCAGCCTGATTGGCTCTGGTGCGGCGCGGCGAAAGGAACTTTGGGAATTGAAGTTCCCTTTTTTTTTTCGACTGGGGGGCTCCTGCCCCGGGTCGAAAATTTCAACCCGACAGTTACCTGCAAACCCCGTTCGGGCGAGTGAACGGAGGCTTGGACAGGGCTAGTGGGGCCTGGTGCAGCATCCTTTGTCACATTCCAATGGTTAACGCACCATTTTATAGGTATAGATAGAATTTGGGGGATCTTCATCGACCAAGCTAAACATGAGTCTAGGTTATGATATAGCATTAAAAAAAAGAAATCCTATACAGTATTAGGCTGATCGAGGATAGTACTACTCTATTCTACTTTAGTTATATCTTGGTTAAAATTCTTTGTCCAATTATGGGCATAATAATTTAGGAAGGATATTGAAACCTAGAGTGTGTCCAGAGGAAAGTGACTAAGGTAGTAAAAGATTGGGAAGCCACTCTTTATGAAGAACATTTGAGATAACTGTGTATTTAGCTAGGAAGAGAGATGGCTGACAGGTACTGTAATATGATAACCATATAATTTTTTTTCAAATGGTGTCACACTGAAGATCGAGTAAATTTATTTTCTTAGCTGCAGAAGATAGGATCTGCAGCAATTGATCTAAATTACAAGCAGGAAGATTTTAACTACATATTAGAAAGATTTTCCTGATAGTAAGTATTCTTTGAAAATGGATTATCTTGGTAGGTGGTAGACTCTTGTCCATTGAAGGTTTTTAAAGGGAGATTAAAGGTAAAGGTAAAGGTTTCCCTTGCTTGAAAGCCAGTCGTATCTGACTCTAGGGTGCAGTGCTCATCTCTGTTTCTAAGCCGAAGAGCCAGCGCTGTCTGCTTCTGCAGACATTTCCATGGTCATGTGGCAGGCATGACTAGACACCGGAGTACACGGAACACTGTTACCTTCCTACCAAAGTGGTCCCTATTTATCTACTTGCAATTTTTTGCTTTCGAACTGCTAGGTTGGCAGGAGCAGGGACAGAGCATTTCCGTCCTGCAGTACTCGGGAATTGAACTGCTGACCTTCCGCTTCCCAGTCAGCATCTTAGCCACTTGAGCCACTGCAGTGGAGGATCATATATCAGTGATGATTTAATTATGATTTCCTGTTTCATCTATGATTGGAAAATCTGACCATTGAGGTCCCTTCCTGTTTGATAATTGTACTGTTATATAAAAGTCACCCTAGCCAAACTACATAAGAATAAAGCTTATTGAGCTCAACAGGACCAATTCCATTATATAGATAGGCATCATAAAGAGTTAAAATATTGTCCATAGACAGTATTGTCCATAGTTACATTTTTACAATGGCCTGTCTAACTCCCACTGCCTAATCATCAGTTTGGTCTTACTTTTTAAATATAAGCATGGGTATATAAATGTGGTCTTAGAACCCATCTAGAAGTGCCTCCAGAGACAATTCACCTTTGAGGCACTGAAAACTCATTAAAAGGACCACACTTTCTAGAAGAAATAAATATTTGGTGGAGTCTATGGGAAAGCAATCTTTAATACAGAGCTGCTGGCTGAATAGGTCTTGGCCACAACTCAATGACCTATAACTGTCACCCTGCAAAATGGAAATGTTCAGCCAGCGAAGAAAGAATACTTTTGGGCTTCGAATGGCTAAATGAAGGAAGTGCACAAAATATTTTCAGTCAGCCCTGGAACAAATTCTGCATTGCACAGCTGTGGTGAAAGTGCCATACCTCTGAGACCAGCTAGAATGTGGTTGAGACATAAAGGCATTTTGGCCTGCTATTTTATTCATGTTCTTGTGTTTATAATCAGTTTTAAAGGAAAAGCATATATTTTCTTTGAAGAAATGGAGATGGGAACGGAATGAGGGCATTCTTTACTTCAGGGGTTCCCAAACTATGGCCCGTGGGCCAGATCTGGCCTGCGGCACCATTGCATGTGGCCTGCACCACCACCACTGCTGTACCTGGAAATGGAAATGGATGCATTTACATCAGCCATCAAACAGGCCTGTGCAGGTGTAAATGCACCCATGACTGTAATAAATGCAGAAGTGGCCTGCTTATCTGTCCAGGGGCATTGGTCAGTCCTGCAGTGTAAAAAGGTTCAAAACCCATGCTTTACATTATCCTCAATTATGGGACTTTGTATGGTATCTGTGAAATTGATTTTCCGTTTATCGTTGTATTCAAACTCAGAGATGTTTGAGTCTATACCATCAGTTGTGGTATATAAAAACAAGAGGTATTAAGTCTTAAAATCTTTCTCTCTCATTTCAGGAAAATTAGTACATATTTTCTGCTACCAGAAGTATCAGATATTTCATATGGACTGCATACATGCTACAAATCTACTTTACAAAACTTTGACCTAAATTCAATTGTTAATTTCAACTTAAACAGAGGTATTCAATCAATTGGACTGTACAAGTCCTGACTTATTGTTCAGCAGCTGATTCAGTATGCTTGCATTAGTTTGGACTGGCAATTGGATTTAAGTGAATTTAGCACTAGGGTGATATTTTAAATTTCTACTCCAAATCTGATTCATTTCCCTTGAATGGCAAGCTTTGTATGCCTGAACAAGGCACATTCTCTCTCCAATTCAGCTGTGTTTTATAGGTTCTTGATTGTTAGATTTGCACATGACAGTACTAGTAATGTGTTATTTTTTCCATTATGATTTAGTTATAGAAAGTAACCTTTTTTTTCTGTTACACAGAAAGCAAGAGACTAACTACAAAATCTAACAGCTCAAAGGTTTGTTGGAAAACTATAGGTTAGGCTTTTCCCAATCCAGATGAAAGATTTCCCTGATTTATGTTTTGTTGTAGGTAACTTTGATATTTAATATGTATGCCTGGTTCTTGAAAATACAACAATATTTGACCCTGTCCTTAACTGTACTGTAGTTTAACACTGAGTAAAATAGACATATGAAAGCAATATGCTCACATCCATTCTGTGCAAAAACTGTAGAACAATGTGGTGAGAAAACATTGGGTAGCAACTAAACTCAAGAAGAAATCTAGGTCTGGTGTCTATGAGGGAGCTTCTGTATATAGTTTTTAGAGTTTTTAAAATTTTAGAGTCTTAGAGTTTTAGAGCTTTTTAGGGGTTAAATGTGTATCCACGGAGGATACTGTGGCTACAGCCCTACATGCTGTTCTGACCCATTTGGAGAAACACGGAACTTATGCAAGACTGTTATTTGCAGATTTTAGTTCTGTTTTTAATACTATTCTTCCGCATAGACTGGTGCCCAAATTATTAGATCTGGGGCTTCTGCCATGCTTATGCAGGTGGATACTAGATTTTCTATCAGATCGCTCCCAACGGGTCAAGATGGGCTCTCATGTCTCTGCAGATCTCAGTATAAGTACGGGGATGCCGCAGGGGTGTGTGCTGAGCCCGCTTCTGTACACGCTTTACACATATGATTGTGTTCCCAGTTACCCCAGCAATAAGATCATCAAGTTTGCTGATGACACAACGGTGGTTGGTCTGATTACTGCTGGGGAGGGGGAGTCGGCTTACAGGAAGGAGGTTGAGATGCTGATGGAGTGGTGTAGGGAAAACAATTTATTCCTCAATGTAAAAAAGACAAAAGAGATCATTGTGGACTTTAGAAAATGCAAATTGAACATCCAGCCACTTATTATTGAAAGGAATTGTGTGGAACAGGTCTCGGTGTTTCGATTTCTGGGAATGGAGCTGAGGGACGAACTAACATGGGGAGCAAACACCAAAGATCTGATGAAGAGAGCACAGCAGAGATTATACTTCTTGAGAATCCTCAGGAAGAACAATCTTTCAAAGGACCTGCTGTTGGCATTCTACCACTGTACCATAGAGAGTGTGTTAACCTATAGTCTGTGTGTATGGTTTGGGAGTTGTACAGCTAGGGAAAGAACAATGCTATCCAGGGTCGTAAAGACTGCGGAGGGGATAATCGGGCGTATTCTTCCCACTCTAGATCAAATCTATGCCACCGTGTTATAAGAAAGCTGTAGAGATTGCGCAAGATAGTACGCACCCCGGAAATGATCTCTTTCAGCTTCTGCCTTCTAGAAGAAGGTATAGGGTCATAAAGACCACGACCAGCCACTTGAGAAATAGTTTCTACCCAAAAGCGGTTCTGGCTTTGAATGCAGTGCAATGCAATCTATGAGGGAGCTTCTGTATATAGTTTTTAGAGTTTTAGAGTTTTTAAAATTTTAGAGTCTTAGAGTTTTAGAGCTTTTTAGGAGTTAAATGTGTATATGTGGGGTGGTAGTATGTTGATAATTTTGTATAGTTGTATTTTGTTTTAGATTTTGTTGGGTTGATAAGTGGTTTTTTTTCCAATCTCGTTGTTCTGTGCAGGACAATGACAATAAAGATTTATCATTATCATTTTCTCTCTGCACTACATCAAGTAAACTTTGTGAGTGATATTTGCTTTTGAAATATTAAATCATGATAGCTTGCTATTGATTTATGCATAGATTAAAATTTACAGGAAAAGTTTGAGTGCTTTTGTTATCTAGATGACGCTCTGTCACAAACAGATTTAGGATTGAAACATGCAGCACAGAGCTTGGAAACAGCAGATTGAGAATGGTCTCCTTATCACTATGTCCCCCTTCCCAGCTCACATAGCATGGCCCACCGCTGTTTGGCCTAAGACTATTTCTTAATTTAATTTAAACATCCCTGTAACTTGAGAAAGTTACTAATGGCTGGCCAGTGGCCATGCTGATGGAAGTATTCTGGATATTATAGTCCCCAAATATCAACTTTTCCAAGCTCTGTTCGTCTCTGATTAGAACTGGACAATTTGTCCAGTTTCATCTTCTTTCACATTCATAGTTTGTGAATTTTGATCAATTCTGGTTTTGAAATAGGAACTGGAGACAAACTCTCACTTATTCCAAATCTCCATCTGGATCTGCTGTTCTGTAAATGGTTACTGAGGAGATGCAGGAGGTCCTCGTCAATTACCTATGTTTTGTGGTGCCTCTTGTTTATTTTCAATAACTGGTGACAGACACAGAATAATAAGGAAGACAGATATTATGAACCAGATGGTAAATGGAGTGAGCCAGCTGTTGTCTCTGTAATTACGGCTACACTTTTACCTAGCAGCCGCCATACTAATACAGCTGATCACTTACCATATGTGAGAACATCTGGTTCACACTATTGTTCCTCCCAGGATCCCCTACTGACGTACAAAATTGGACAGAATAGTAAAGAAAAATTTTGTTGGATCAAAAGTTCGCCTAATCCAGCAGCTTGATTCCCACACTAGCCAGCCAGCTATGATTTGGCTTTTAGTACAGGAATAGACAGAGTCTTCTTCACAAGATAAAGACCATTTAATTTAACAGAACTATAACTTACACTTATGGAATTCAAGTTGTTATCAAAATCTGGGAAATGTGGTCAGTTTTAGAGAGATTTCCAAAATTGGGAAATTTGCAACATATCTCTAAACTCTACATGATTTAGCAGAGATGTAAAGATTTCTTTTAGAGCAGAGGTTCTCAATTTTTGGTCCCATTGAACTCTCACAATCTCTGGCTGTTGGTTGTGCTAAGCTTTGAAGTCAAAACTATCTGGAGAACCAAAGGCTGAAAAACCATTGTTTTAGATGGCTATTTTGGACTTTTTACCTTTCACTCAATGCAGAGAGATAATGTTCAAGTTGTTCAAGATGGGGAGATACAATCATCTGAAAGCAGGGCTGGGGAATGTGCTGGTTTCTTCAGATGTTGCTAGACTATAACTTCTATCTGCTATGGCCAGCATGGGTAATGAAAATTGATGAGGGAAATTGCAATCCATCTGGAAAGCCACAATTTTGCCCTAAAGGAACAGCTCCACAGCCGTAATCCATATTCTAAGTACAGTATTCTTATTCATATTCTAAATAAGGCACTGCACATGAGAGTGCCTTAGAAGACTGTTTGGAAGTGAAGGTTACTTCCAAATTCAGCTGCCACACTTGTGTGAGTATAACTGAGCAGCAGTTAAATCTTGATTGGCTCTCATTCTATTCCCAAACAAAGTTTAAAGTGTTGTGCTTTCCTTTAGGCCCAGAAGGTTTTGAGGAACACCTGTTCCAACAAGTTGACATATCTGGAATCTCTTTCCTATGAATCTTTCAAGAAGAAACTAGAAATGGGGAAATTAGTGTGTGTGTGTGTGTGTGTGTGTGTGTGTGTGTGTGTGTGTGTGTGTGTGTGTGTGTGTGTGTGTGTGTGTGTGTGTGTGTGTGTGTGTGTGTGTGTGTGTGTGTGACCGATTTATTTGTTCCAGGCTTTTTATCATTTATTTGTTCCAGGCTTTTAAATGTAGCATTTTAGAACATTATAAGTTATTCTATTTTATTCTATTTTTATCATGTTTTTGTAAAGCACTCTGTGAGGGAAAAACATTAGAACCATCCTTTCATCAATTATTGCTTTAAAATCCAGGCATATTTATTTTGCAGTATAAAAACAGGAAACTGTGATTCTTGGCATCATCATACACACTTGCTGTAAAAACATTTGAAACATGGGTGCCACAGTGAAGCAAGAGAAGAAACTTGATATCTATTTTACTAAATTCAGAGAAGTCTGATACAAGAAACTGATATTGTGTTTGAAATGTACTCCTTCCTTATCATGGTGGTTGTGTTGGCAGGAAGTTCATATATCTGCTTTTATGTAAATAACTAAAATGCACAATTGTTACAATCCTAATACTCAAGATAAAAATTTTAATCCCACAGAGTGACACTGCAAATTGTCCATGCCACCTTTCTGAAACCATACATCATTATACATCACTGTTCACTTCCCTAATGTTGTGCTATTGAACTGTTTGGAGAATGACAGTGTTATGCTAATGTTACAGTCATTGAGCAAAACATTAAACAGTAACACAGTAAGATAATGAAATCTGAACAGCATTGTACAAAAAGAAAGGCAAAAGCTGGTCTGAGGGCAAGTGATGTGACCACTTTGTTCAAAGTAAGTTACTCTGTGCTTGGAAAATGACTAGATGGAAGAACTGCTTGGGAGGCTGCACCTCTATAGTCTCAATGTAAAGTGCCTTTAATTGTGTGATCGCTGTGTGAATGTAGAGAGATACAGAAGCCAGATCATTTGCTGGTCTGCCGTTTACTACTGGAAACATGTACGGATGAGGACTTAAGTTTGGCCAATGACAAAGCCAAGATGGTGGCTTCATTTGGACAGTTTCAAGTTTGACCTAGACATGAAAAAAGAAGTTGTGTGGTGGAAGAAAAATGGGATATAAATATAGTATGTGTTTGTTTGTGTATGTATGCATACATGTGCTCCATCTTCTGTCATTAGAGATGTGCCTATGTCTTTGAATTTCCACCAAAGTTTGGAAAAGTCTCTCCCCCCTTCTTCCTAACCATTGACCATGCTGTCTAGAGAACAAGGAATCCACGAAAGGATTTTTCTAAGCTCCAGCTTGCACTCACTGAAAGATCCACTATCAATAGAAAAAGTTTCACTAAAAGGCTACTAGATCTTCTCCATAAGAAAAAAGTCACAGACTTTTAGAACCTGAGACCTATGAGTATTTCTCAGGTTTGGTGATTCAGTAGAAAACTAATGCTTGTGGTGGTTCCCCCCTCTTGTCAATAGTTTTCATGCATAACAACCTCTTATCTAATTTCTGGCTATGCAGAATGCATCCCAAAATCTAATTTTGTTGCTAATGAAAACAGACATCATTTTCCACATTCATCCTTCCAAATAAATACTTAAAAAGGAAAATGCATGAATTCTGGGCAACAACTGCTTTCTTTATGCTAATTAGCACAAAGCTTGGGAAAATGGATCATTGGTTGTTGGCATTTTGGTCCTCAATATTCTCGGTCCAGTTTCAAAAGTTTATGGATGCTGAAATGTTGGATGTGTAGGTTGAAAATCTCCCATACAAAAAGCTACTTCAGTTTCCTGCCTCAAGTCTTCATGATTACAACTTTACAACTCTATAATAAGCCAAGACGTCTCATGAAGGTCATCATTTCCCACCTGATTTCTCAAATTTATCATAAATCTGAGCGGTGATTTGGCAAGCACAACACCAATTTGTTATTTTCAATCAAGTTTTGAAAGGAGTATGATTCTTAAGGGTTCTTTTTAGGGGGGCCATTTTGTAACAAAATTCCTGGAATCTCACCCTTACCATGCTGGCCAGAAAATTCTAAGTGTTTGTTCAAAAAGCTGTTTTTCAAAATTTGGTATTAACTGCATAAAATATCAGTTTCCCTACATGATACAGTTCCCCGCCACCCAGCAGCACAGTTGAATCTGACCCTTTGCAACTCCATGGACCATATCACGCCAGGCTCTTCTGTCATCTGCCATCCTCCAAAGTCTGTCCAGATCCACACCCACCACATCAATGGTGCTGTCTAAACATCTGATAATCTGCTGCCCCCTTCTCCTTTTCCCTTCAATCTTTCCTAGTATCAGGTCTTCTTCAGTGAGTCTTCTCATTTGATGGTCAAAGTATTTTAGCTTCAGCTTCAGTTTCTGTCCTTCCAAGGAGCAGTTGGGGTTGATTTCCTCTAGGATTGACTGATTTGATCTTCTTGCAGTCCAGGGGACTCTCAAAAGTTCTCTCCAGCACCATAGTTCAAAGGCATGAATTAAGCAAGGCAAGGCATAACTAAGCCCTATTTCAAAAGAAGGGGAAACAACTGAAGGAGACAAGCAGCAGGTTGGGTGACTGAGAAATGTATATGGCCATATGTGCCTATGTTATGTGTGTGTACAAGCACATACAGTGCATGTGGATCCAAGCACTATCTTCAATACAACTAAAGTGTCATATCCATGGAAGCTGGGGACTCTGATTTTTCAGAGACAGTTGAATCTGTGGAGATAAAGCATCATTTCATGCATGCATACAATCTCTTCAGTTTATACATATCTATATACTTATCTGTTATGCTAACCAATAGAAATGTAACATTCCTGAGAATTTTGAAAGGAGGGGGGAACCCTGGAATATTGGGGTTTCTACAAGTTACATTCATATTTTTTATTTTTTATGTGTATAAACATACAAGAAATGCATGCTTGGTAAAGATTAATATGTAATAAAATGAGTTTTTCATATATAAGAAACTAAAAATACTTTTAGCAGCCATGAAATGTACATGGAACATCATTCACGAAAAATTTCCACAAGTGAAAACATTTAGCTGTGCAGCACATGGTTTATTGCTACTTCATGACATAATGAAGTTAAAGGCAATGGAAGATCTTCAGTCAGATGCCAAGAAAATTATCAAATTTGTTAAGAAACATCACATCATTCAACAAACATTCATGAGCATTCAAAAAGAGATAAGAAAAGGGTCTGGGAAGAATTCTGCAAGAACACTGAAACTGCCATCTGTTACCAGATGGGGAGGAATAACAATAATGCTGAAAAGTCTCCTGGATGGAAAGAAAGCTCTACAAGCAACTTTTAATCAGGATGGTTTACTACTCGATAAACAAATAAGGAAGATTGTTTTGGACAATGATGTATTCTGGGCTCATATAGAATCTACCACTGCTCTTCTGAAACCTATAATTACTGCTATAGCAAGAATAGAATCTGATAACGCACATTTGTCTCAGGTACCTGAAATGATTTCTGAAATAACAAGGAAAATAACAGGACCTGAAGGACTGTTAGTAAAAACACCCAGACTAAAGAATGAGGAGCAGAGATTTTTAGAAATAATAAGGGAAAGAAAGAACTTTTTATTACTAATACTGTACTTTTTTCAAACATCGCGATTCACAGCGCAATACATGGTATAAATGTGCTCTACATGGGGC
Organism: Bradypodion pumilum; assembly: GCA_035047305.1. NCBI lineage: Eukaryota > Metazoa > Chordata > Lepidosauria > Squamata > Chamaeleonidae > Bradypodion > Bradypodion pumilum. Next base: position 207,377,217 of record JAWDJD010000005.1, on the reverse strand, counting down.
TGCCCTTGACGACCATTCGGAGGCTGCAGCTGGTCCAGAATGCGGCAGCCCGGGTGGTGATGGTTTGCAGGCGTTATGCTCGCGCCTCACCATTGCTTCAGGAGCTGCACTGGTTACCAGTTTGTCTCCGGGTGCAATTCAAGGTGCTGGTTTTGACCTTTAAAGTCCTACATGGTAGTGGGCCAGAATACCTAAGAGACTGCATCATCCCAAGAGTGTCTGTCTGTCCAACCACAGCAGATCAGAGGGGCTCTCTAATTGTTCCATCTGCCAGAGGGGCTCGCCTCTCTGGCACACAAAGGAGGGCCTTTTCCGTGTCCACACCGGCCTTGTGGAACCTCCTGCCAGTAGAGTTGCGGGAGCAGATGGAGCTGCTGCCTTTCAGAACAGAATTAAAATCTTGGTTGGCAGGGCAGGTGTGGGGCCAGGATGGAAGAGTGGCCCCCGCCTGTTGGCTTATAAAATAAAGCCTCCCCAACTTTTTAATGTGGGCAGTTTTAATGTGGTTAGTTTTTAATAGGTGAGTGGGTATGTTGGGGTTTTAATTGTTTTATATATGTATGTTTTAACCTCTTGTGAGCCACCATAAGTCGGATTCACCTGATTTATAAATAAATAAATAAATAAATAAACTTTTGTTACAGATATATAGATTTTCCTGCAAATATAGCTGATCTGTGTTTCCAAGGAAAACATTTATCAGATGATGAGGTCTCCAGGGCAATGGAATTTGTAACAAATAATTCAGAAGAAATGGGACATGATCTGGGCAAAGTCATTGCAAACATAGCAGAATGCAAGGCAAAGATGGCTTTTGGGAGCAAGCAATTTTTGTGGGAAAGTGTAGAGCACCACTTGCATGGTGGAAGGCGCTCTGCAAAAGTCAGATTCTTAGAGGTGTGGCCATAAAACTGTTATCCATTCCCCCAATGTCAGCGTCTTCTGAACGCATCTGGTCTACCTATGGGAAAACACACACTACAGCTTGAAATCGTTTGATGAATACAAGAGTCAATTAATTCCCATTCCCAACTGTTTCTGGAGGAAAAGAAAAGTGGTGGGTGTTCAAAAGAATACAGTAGTGCCGTTACAACTGAATCTGAGGAAAGTGCAAGTTTTGACTCATATGATGAGAGTGGAAGTAATTAAAATTGTAAAAGTTTTTGGGAACATAAAGTAAATGTAAAAAAACCTCATTACTTTTGTTATCCTCTACTTACTGAATTTTGTTAATTCTAAAATTTCCAATTATAATTATTCCATTAGTTCAGTTAAATGGATTATTGTATTTTTTTTAGTAAAAGAAATATTTTTACTTCATTAATGGTAGATGTAAACCTTATTTTGTAATGTAACCCATAGAATAATGTTGGGAACTACTATCTGAATTAAAATTCAAAGGAATACAAAGGATGACATTTTTGGAAAAATCTGTTGGTTTTAGAAATGCATTTATTTTTTCCTGTACACTCGACATGCTTTACTTGTGCAAACTTCCCTCCTTTCTAAATTCCCGGAAGGTTCACATCTTTAGCGTGTGACTTATGCAAGTTTATGGTGCTCTGCACAATGTGGAATTGTATGCTCCCAGGCTGCTGAAGGCTTTTCTTTCAAAATAACTCACACTCATGGACTGTAGATGCATCGATTGCATTTCCCCCCAATTTTCCATTTGCTCCCCTAGTTAATTTTCCCTTTCCAATTTTCCCAGAAAAAAACCCTAATTTCCCGGTTTCCCCCCTTTACATCTCTACTAACCAACCATTCTGTGCCTTTGTACCTGTTGTGTATACATTGATGCCATGAATTCTCACTCATATATCTGTTGAAGTGGACTTCATCCATGAAAGCCAACATTAAAATATAGCAGCTCATCTTTAAGGTGCCACAACATTTTTTGTCTTTTTGTTTTGTTTTGTTTTGTTTACTCACTGATATGCTTGAAACACAGACTAACAAGGCTACCATTTCAAAATTTTCAGCTTCAAAATGGTTCCTTTCAATATCACACACAGATTAAGCAAAGAAAAAGTGCTCCTCCTCTATGGTTTCTGTCCATTTAGCTAAGCAGGGAGAACTGCTGCCTCAGAAGTCAGTTAGGTATGTCCTAAAGGAGCAAAGCATTCTTAAATATTTTATGACTATTATTGCATTTTATTTTATTTTTCCTACCAAGAATGAGAATGGGTACTTAAAATATTTTCTCCCTATGTACCAAGATAACCTGTTTGCCTTTGTTACTACAAACAAAAGTAGGTGGGTGGCACATATAAAATGCCTCTTTATCTCACCGAGCTAGGAATGGTTTCTACCTAAAGTTGGAAAAAATGTTTTCAGAACAGAAGTGTTTCTATGTTTGGGTCACCTAAAAATATAGCAGAATAAAGTGGGATTTTGTGATAGATAGATAGAAAGAATGTACCAGACAGCTGACAACATTGCTCTGTGTAAAACAATGCTGCTTAAAAAGAAACATAGAAGCATAAGGGTATTGCTATGCTACTCTCTTTCTCCCTGATGTCTGTCTACTTGCAAGGACTTTTTAAATAGCACAACGTTCTGAAACAATATATAGCATGTTCACTGTGAGCCAACACCACTAACACTGCCATCTTATCTGTTCATTTCATCTCACTTTGTTCAGTGGCTAAAAGAAAATAAATAATTGGTCCTGAGATGAGGAAATTTTCAGGCAAGAGTGGAGTATCCTTGCTCTCCAGATGTTTGGGAATTCAACTCCCAAAGATGTCAGACAGCATGGTTAATGAGAAGGATTTGTGGAACATTTGTTTAAAAACAACAACAAACAAATCTGGTGGGCTCAAGGCTTTTCACCTTTGTTGTAAAGGATCACAATTAACTGACCTGCCAGAAACGTATGTTGTCATTGTGTCTTTTCCCTTAAAGGGGGCCAGAAGTTAAATCTGAGCCAATGGGTACACTACTTGAAGCACTGAACTGGGATGTTTGGGGAATGAATCCATTTGTGATACAGCAGTGCCAGTTTAAAGAATAAGACCTCATTGTTAGTGATGGAAAAGTTACAGCAGTTAAAATAACCTGTACCTGTAGTGGCTTACACAAATCAATTTGCCTTCCCTACCCAATGTTAATGCACTCCTTCTGCTGTCTGTAACCATCAATCCTAGGTCTTTGACTGAGGGTTCATTGCATATTCACTGGAATATACATTGTTAGTTGCTTGATCTTGATAATAGGAAGACATATCTGTTAGTATTAAGGAAATTACCTGTACAATGATTTTCTCCATTTGTTTTTCTGATGGACCCTAAGAAAATGTAGCAGATCAACTGAGATCTGGGCTAAGGAGCTGTTCAAGTCAATCAATTTTTCATAACAAAGTTGTGTGCAGTGGTGTAACAATTCTAGATTCTTGTGGATAAACATGTATCTGAAAGTCCCTCTATATTTAAAGCAACAAAGTTCTCATACAAAACTGTTATAATACATTAGTTTTCTATGGGTGCTTCCAGATGGATGGCTCCCAGAGCTATCAATACAAAGTGATTTTGCTTTCCCTCTTTAATTGTATCTTGTAGTACATATATAGTCAGAAGATGACCTAGGGGGTGGGGTGGGGTGGGGAATAATACATTGTTTGGATCCTTTACAAACCTAGCCAATGGACAAAATCTTATTCCTTAGTGTAGTAAGTCACACTGGAGTAGGGACCATTTGAATGAATGGAATTTACAGAGGAATTGACTCACTAAACGCCCACTGATTCAGTTGACCTTCTCACAGTAATTTACTGTGCTAAGCAACAGGATTTTGACCAATGAGATAATAAGCCTAATAAACACATTTTCTATCACTGTCATTTTCTGTCATTGTAGACATTGGTTCACTTTCTGGCTACATATTTGCCTTATATTAGGACTGAATTACTGCAGTACAGTATGGTGATACATGTAGGCGAACTGGACCACAAATCCATTAGGACCACAAATCAGGCAATATTGACTTTGAAGGAGAGCCTTTTCTGCTTATTAGAATCATCTCTCAGACTAGAGAATACAAAACAGAGAAAGACCAAAAATTTGGCATTGGCTTGCTATTCACACCTGGGTTCCAATCCTTTCCTTTGGAGAATTTACTGAAAAAGGAAGGGCTCACTTTCAAAGAATATTCTCTTTCAGGCTGAATGCCATAATGCTGGATCTAGTTCAGGATCTCAATCAATTTTTGTATAATTCAATATTTCTTATATTTCTCTACTCATTGGACCTCAAGAGGTAATTGCGAAGAAGAATGATAACTGGATCTTCTGTTAAAACACTAGAGCTTAAAATTCAGCTCAGTCCAAATTCTGGGTGAAACTTTAACATGGCAGCAGATTTCTATCTACCTTTTTCTGTTCTTTTCAAGCATAGCTCAGATGGACAAAGAATGTGATATATTGTTGCTGCTATACAGGGAACTCGGACATAAAAAGTAGAATTCACATCATATTTCACTGCAAGTTTTTTTCGTGAAACTAGATCAGGCAAAACATATTAGAACTGGTGGGGAAACATTAACCCCTGTCTAGACACAATAAAAGATAGACACTATATAACAGCATACATTTGGTGAAAGGGAGAAACAATAGATGCAAAGACTATCTGATTAATGTCTTAAACTACATCTGTAAGAGATCTTTTGTGGCCTAGCTTGATTTACAGTTCATGAGTGGATGACAGTGAAGTTGATCTTTTGATTTTTGCTGCCATATTTGAAAATAGGCACCAGGTTTATTCTGCTAACAATCCTGGCTGACCCAGTTTCAGGCAGTGAGTGGGGTCTAGCGTGCAATTTCCTGGACTATGTATCTAAGTTCCTTGGCCTTCCATTCAGCCATTGTGGAGATCGGAGAGCACTACAAAAGGATCTGGCTCAGAAATAAATATCAAAAACAAGCCTGTACTTTTGCTATAGGGATAGCACGAAATTATTTGAACACAAAGCAATGGAACAAGTGTGATTATGCTAATTGTACATTTATTCTTACTATTTCAGGAAGACAGTTATGAGATATCATCAGGGGAAAAACATATGGGTGAGTTCTGTAACAAAAGGAGAAAACTACCTTTTGTCCAGTAAATGCAGACTAAATGCTAATTTTTTTAGTTGTACTGGTAATTTAACTTAAATGGTTGTTTCTCAGTCCTTCATCTCCAAGTTTAATTTATCAGTTTACACTGGGACTTCTTTGTGAAACTAGGGAAAGAAAGTCCACCTCAATTTAACTGGAAACAAAAGATGATTTTCACATGAAAGAAATGATCAAAAAGCTGTGTTACATTCCAAAGCCAGAAAATTAACAAGAATGCAAACATGACAAATAATGTATCACTGCCAAGACTGCCTGTCAAAACTAGTGTCTTCAGCAACGTTGACCTGTGAACTGGCCCTTCATTTGTCCAGTTCCTCTTTCAGAGACAAGTTTCTGGGCCATGCCACCCCTTAATCTACGCCTTTTGTGGGATGTCATTTTTTCACAAGTTCTAGAACTGAGGCTTGTCATTAAAAACAAAGTAACAACTAGTATTCTACCCATGTTTTTGAATTTTGCTGTTTTGTATTAACAATGTGCTATGGCTAATTGCAACTAATTGACAAGGGTGCATCTCAGATGCACCTTAATACATCGCCAATTAGCCAAAGTTCCCAGCAACAAATTACACCAATGATACATGAATACAGTACTAATTTGATTCTGGCTTATTAGTTTAAAATAGCCTTGTAATGAAGACAGGCAGGCAGGCAGGTCAAGATTGTCCTGAGGATATAATGCAGTGGCCTTCCACTTGCCTTTTGCATTGCAGCATGACACCTGTACCACAGATCTAGTTCCACAAATCACTTTCTGAGCCCTTTTGGCACACAAAGTCTTCATCAGCCCCAGGCCAGGATTAATGAAGCTGCTGTCCTCCATCAAAATGGGTCCAAATGGGATTTAATCCACTTGTGGACCATCACCCTTCATTGTGGACTTTGCCACGCAAGGCTGCTAGTCCTCAGGGTTGTCAGGTTAGTTAACCGCCACCTGACAATTGGTGTTGAGTCGCTGGCAGTATGGTTTGCTCTATTCCCATAGCAGGATAACCTGGACAGACTGACTTAACCTGGACAGACTGACTTCATTATATTATATTCATTATGTTAATGATAAGAATTTTTTTGGGGGGGATTTGAGTAGATTTAAATTAATTGAGCTATACAACTTTAAAAAAATATAACTTTCCTCACTCCGGAAAACTACTGTATTTTCTGGCGTATAAGACTACTTTTTAACCCCGAAAAATCTGTGCCAAAGTCGGGGTCGACTTATAGGACAGGTACTTAACTGCAGCTTGTTTCCCCTTGCTTCATATGTCCGGCACATATGGTGGGGGGTGCCGCGGCTGAGTCCCTGCTCTGTGCGGGGAGTATGAAGCAAGGGGAAGCAAGCAGCACACATCTTCCTGTACCTCGAGGAGGAGAACGTGAGCGTGGATTGGCTCTCCACCAGAACCTGCCCATTCGACTCGGAGGGCTGCGCGTCTTCGGGTTGAGTGTGGGTTAATTTTTATTTGGTGTGCTTGGAAGAGAGGTAGTCTTATACGGCAAGTATATTCCAAATTCTATATTTTAACTGGAAAAGTTGGGGGTCGTCTTATACGCCCAGTCATCTTATACACCGGAAAATACGGTATGTTTTCATTCATCTTAATTATAAGTACTTTTCTGCAGCAATAGTTTTCAGACTTGGGCCCCAAATGTTCTTGGTCTACAGCTCACAGAAGTTCTTGCAAGTACAGCCAACAGTAAGGGGTACGTGAGGCCTCAAGTGATTTACAAAGCATAACAATGAATGATTTTTCACCTGGCCATCAATAAACAGTCAAGTTAGTCCTAATTCAAGGTGAACTCAAGTGAGCATTCCAGATATAAATATGTGGACTAAACACATGGAACTATCACTGATGAAGGAAGTGGGTGATGAATTTATTTTGTCCTTCTGAGGGTAGATCTCCCCTGGGATTCAAGGAGACCCGCTGACTGACCCATTTAGTGCTTCTTCCAGGCCCCAGTAAGGCCTCGAGAGGCTGCAGTACTCTGGCCAAGATGAAAACTCACTCCTTACCCCTCCTGCTTTCCTAATCTGGGGAGAGAGAGGAAAAATCCATGCAAGATGAAACTCACACCAGAAAAGCGGGATATAAATAAAACCTATTATTATTATTACTCTCCAGTAGCTGTTCTGAGCATGAGCTCCCCTGTACTATGATTGATTGGGGGGGGGGGTTGAGACTACTGCATAGAGGTGATGATTTCATCAGCAGTAGCAAATTACTTTGGTGATCTTGGGGTGCAGAAGAGTTTGTTACATTGTGTAGAAGTTGTGTGAACCCCAAAATTCTCTTTAATGAGTGTCAATTTGCTTTTAATCAGCAACCATTTGCCGCCACTGATGATGACACCCATGGCTGTGCAACAAGGTTTCAGCTAGTAAATACAAAAATAAATAGAATCAAATGTTAAGCAGGGATGACTAACATTTGTTGAATGTTGAGCAAATATTTGAATATTTGAGGAGTGTATGGTGAATATTAAATATCTACTTTCAGTAAGAAAAATGTTGCAGGGATGATTTGTGAGTATATTTGTTTAAACTCTAATTTACACAATATCTGAGTGCTAGTTTAATTCTAATTTCAACCCTAACTTAAACAATGCTGTACTGCTCTTGGAAATAAGCAATATTTCTCAAGAAGATGGCAGCAGTTTCCTTTATGAACTAGTATGATTGATAATTTTTTAAACATATGCTTCAAGAACACTCAGAACTGCTCATGTTCAATGAAGTGGTTTTTAAAACAGCCATACATCTTCTAGAGAGTAGTGGTGCTGCTGTTCAAATGTGGTTTTGAACCTGTGGCTAACCTCCAATGATCCTTTCAAGACAAAATAATGAAAGACAGATCTTTTCTGGCAGTCAGAACCCCTTGCTTGTATAACTGTAGCTCACTTATCTTCTGCCTTCAAAGATTTTAAAGTAAACCATTTCACAAATGGGGTGAATACAGATGGCTATTTACCTAGTGTTCTAGCAACAGCTATTCATGCAACACGTTTTATTCACTTTTATTTATTTAGGTCTTTCTGTATGTATTTTACAGGCTAGTGTTCTGTTGCTTAAATGCAGACTCAACGGACAATTATGCAAGTGTTTTCCTAACACCAGCAGGTTTCCCCATCATATGGCCATTTTTCTACTTGTTACAAAATCAATCTCAATCAATCAATCAGTTCATTACGGTCAACGATCAGCATAGTAAAATGTAGGGAAACGTTTAAAATCTAAATGCTTAAATTTAGTTAAAATATATTATTTAAAAACATATCCATTCAAAATTTAAAAATTGAATAAATCAGTTTTTAAGATTTGTGCTACAGTAACTGCTACAACATTTGAAACAGCGGATGCAGACAGCATTTCTTTGTGACCAATAAGAAAATACAGAACACAGCTAAGCAATGAGGTCACATATTATTATTTTATTATTATTATTATTATTAAGTTTTATTTCTATCCTGCTTTCCTGGCACAGGTGCCACTCAAAGCAGCTAACAATATATATAAATACAATATCATCAAACAGCAAGATTAATAGAAATACAGTTACAATAATATAATACAGATACATAAAAAAAAAGATACAGTCACAAAGAAGTGACTGTCCAGGGGTGTCCAAGCTACAGCCCATGGGTCAAATCCGGCCCCTGTACAGGCACATTTTACTTCCATTTCTGGGAGCAACAAGGGCGGCACAGGGTGGCTGAATTGGCATCAGGGGCCAGATTTGGCCCACAGGCCATAGTTTGGACACTCCTGGTTTAAGCATATCATCTCACTTAACTTATTATTAATTAGTCTTATCAATAGCAATAACCTTATCAATAGCAATAACAGAGAATTAAAATCGATAGAATAAAAAACAATACATACAAAACTGGGCCAGTTTCAAAGGGAAAGTAAGCTGGAGAAAATAAATTAATACACTTCATATACAATAATACATATACAGAGTTAAGTAAGTAAATCTCCCTTGTAGGATACCCCATTTGACAGGAGAAATAAAACCAATCTGGTTAATGGGTCATGCAATAGACTCAGGGGATGCTTTACTGGCTGCTCTTCCATTCCAACACAATAGAATATTGTCCATATATGAAGGTAACAGTACAGTAAAACCCTGACTTACAAATGTCTCGAGTTGCATAAAAATAGACTTACATAATAATTTTGTGCTAAAACCATGTCCCAATTTACACAATTTCCTATGGGTTTGCTGCGAGTTACATAAAGATTCTTTTTCCTATGGGTTTGCTTCGAGTTACATAAAGATTCTTTTTCCTATGGGTTTGCTTCAAGCTATGTAAAAATTCATTTCCCTATGTGTTTGCTTCGATTTACATAAAAATTTCATTTTTCCTATGGGGTTGCTTTGAGTTTCATTAAAAAAAATTTTTTCCTATGGGTTTGCTTCAAGTTACATTAAAAAAAATTAAGCAAAAGCCTACGGAATTGACTTTTTTTTCGTAAGTAGGGGTTTTACTGTAGTTTGAGCATAGAGAAAGAGAGAGTAAAAGAGATAAGACAGATGTTGTTCAAAAGTGAGCTACAATTTCAGGTGAGAAAACAGCTGATTAAAATGAATTGGCATGCATTTTTCCTAATGTGTAGTTGTATCGTAACCTAGTTGCCTCCTTGCCTCTTGGTATTGTAGGGTACCTTGAGTACCGTAGTGAGTAGAGTGATGGACTAGGGTTCAGGAGACTTGGGTTCAAATCCCTGCTTGGTCATGGAAAAACAGAGAGGGGGGATGGACCTAGTATACCCAGATCTTAACTATCTCAATTTAAAAATCCCTATTAGAGTTGTTATAAGTCGGTTCCCACTTGACAGCTCATAACACTTACTATTGCACAAGGAGGATAACTCCCCATCCTCACAGGGTTTGCTCTGTCTCTGTCTAATGAGAAAGGAAATATTCTTTTTTTTTTGCTGCTGCTTTTCAAGCTAGGATTCTTCTTGCTTCCAGAAATGAATATAACATGCACTGGCCAGGCTGCTTGGGCATGGAAGAATTTGGGCCTCAGGAAAAGAACATTTCTCCAAACCTGCTTCTCCAGTAGGATGAATATTATAATCCTGTGCACTAGGCAGCTTGGCACTGGCAACAAAGAACTGAGGTGAAGGACAGGCAGCATTCTTCTGATGTTGTGGTTGCCAATGCTGCTGCTTTTCCAGACAGCTAGGATCCTATTTGGATTCTCCAACTAAATGGCAGGAGGAATGGAAACGCTTGGCGGAAGTCAGAGAAGGTAAAACCAACCCCAATGGAATGTGTTCCCATGGGAAAGTAGACTGTAGAGTTATACCACTGCCAAAGTAGCCACTGTGGAATGTTACTTTTTGTTAGACACAGTTCCTTCCCTTTACCCAGCAAATCACAAAGACCATCCAGGGGGAAAATCCAAAGAAAATATCAGACAGAACTAGCTACAGAAAGGAAACAGCAGAAGGGGGGGAATGGGAAGAAAATGGAGCTGCTCAGTAGATGAAAAACTACTCCTAAAAGTAAATTTCTCACTCAAATGCAAGGATGGACAGACCCTTATTTAGCTTTAAAGTATTTATTTTGTGGAGATTGTCCTTCAGAAAACCCTCCTTTCATTTTGCCTTTCCACTAGTTCCCTGACTCATTACATAGGTGTCAAGTGTCCCATTTTGCCGGGAAATTACCGTATTTTACCCCTCTTTTCTGCTGTGCTCCCATATTAGTATTTTCCCATAATTCTCCTGTATTATTTATTATTATATTATATTTTTATTATATAAAACCAAGGTATCAAGGGGGATGTTCCTCACACCAGAGCCAGTGAGGAGGTGTGTTGGGCTCCCCCGGGTGGAGGAGGAAGCACCCCCTAGGCACTCACCTTAGCATCACTGCTGCCCCTCATGGTGAGCAATGCAGCAGGCCAGCCCCAACAGGCCAGCCTCAGCTGCAGTGGAAGAGATAAATACTGTAATAATTCTATTTTAAATCTCTTTCCCCATTATCTCCTACAGCATTTCATAATATGGTGGTTTTTTATGGAACTGTTTTTTACATTTATATCACTTGTTTACTGTCTTAGCCTTATGTACCTAAATTTCATTTTTTAAAAATCTGTGTTTAAGACAAGACCACCGAAATATCCTCTTTATGTTGTGTGCAAATATACTTGAAGCCGATTGGCTCATTGGCTCTTCCCTTTAACACCCTCTTTCTCAGGAGAGAGAAGAGACAATGAGCCAATCGACTTCAAGTATATTTGCATATAACATAAAGAGGATATTTCAGTGGTCATGTCTTAAAAAACAGATTTTTAAAAAATGATTCTCCCAATATAATCAGCTCCAGAGACCGAGGCATGTGGCGCGTCATCCTTCAAATAATGAGATCGCCTGTTATCTTGTTATATGTTGTGAGCCGCTCTGGGTGGCATTCACGCCAGGAGAGCGGGATACAAATATGAATAAATAAATAAATAAATCATATTACACTGAAATATAACATGCCCAATATTCATGCAAAGTAATGTAAGGTATTTGCCTATAATATTTTTTTCAGTACAATGAGTAATGCTTTTCAATTCATTTTTTTCCTAAAAGAAGGACATTGTTTGGGGACTCTTTTATTTGGCCATTTTAGCCATTCGTTTTGGTCATTGTCATTATCATCATCAGCAGTGGCAAAAAAGTTCTGTAATTGAAAAGGTGTTTACATTATTAATGTGTTATTATCTACGATGTTCTATAAACCATTCCTGCTATTTCACTCTGAAAACATTTAATAAATAAAACAATTGTTCCCTTGTCACTTAAGCTTGATGAGAAAATGGAATAAAGATTGGACATTTCTTTTCAAAATACCTTTGTATAAGGTATGGCATTGTAAAATGCTTTTGCATAATTATACAGCTTAACCTATGCCTTAAATATCAGTTATCATACTGTATGAAAAAGAGTACCTATGGAACAAAAAGATGAAGTAAAACCATCCTGACAGTAGGAGTACAGTTATACTAAGTATGAGTATGACATATTGGATTATTGTTTGTTGTTTATATCTGTACTATACAACTTTTAAATGTTGTACATCGGCCAGAGTGGGACACTACCCATGTAGGCAGTATATAAATGAAATGGGATGGGATGGAGGGAGGGATAATGCTTATTTGGAATCAATGGCCATTAGGTCATAAAGAAACTTAATTAATTAAAAATAGGTTTCATATATGAATTATTAAAATTACATGGCCTATGAAGAAAAAATGTAACTTTTGAAAGTGACTAGAGATTTTTATAAGAAACTCTGTAGGAAATATGAAAGTAAGCAATTTATCCAGTGGTGGGCTCCAAAAAATTTACTACCACACATGGTATGCTGGGTGTGGCCAGGGGGAAAGCCCTGTGTTGCACCTGAATTAGGACTACAGTGATACCTCATACAACGTCCAAACTTGGTTCCACAAGTTTGGACTTTATATGGATTTGGACTTTGTTTGAGGCATGCAAAATCCTAGCCGCGATGCCTCATACAATGTCCAAATCCTTGCCGCGATGCCTCGTACAACGTCGTTTCTATAGAGATACATTGTAGTGTAACAGCACAGACTTCAGGGCAAAGTCAAGGAAACAGACAGGAAACTGACTGAACTTTAAGAAAACATTGTCTAAAGGCTAAATACATTACAAAAACATGTCAAACAACCCTGATTGTGCAAGAACCTGAAGAATGCTGCAAAAATCCCAGGAATGTTTCTAAAAATTCTGATGAAAAATTCAAAAATAATCCAAAATCACGCTCAAAACCACTCCTAAACACTCTTTGCCTTGTGCAAAACCCACAAGAGCAATGCACGCATGTGTCCTGTCTTTTATACTGCCCAGGCACAATGCAACCTGGGAAAAACTGAATGCCTCATACAAAATCGAGCGACTTTGTATGAGGTAACTTTTTCCAAGAAATAAGGTGATGTTGTATGAATTCGATTTTGTATGAAGCGGACTTTGTATGAGGTATTACTGTACTTTATTTCAAAACTTGGATGGGCAGGGCCAGCCAGAATTTCTACTACTGGTTCTGACGAACTGGTGCGAACCTGTTAATGCCCACCACTGAATTTATCTCTTTATATTGTTTTTGAAATATAGCTTAGTTGCAACCTGGTTATCAAAACAGATAATTAGTTACAAATAATTATGTTACCTGTAAGTAATTTCTGCCAAGTTCTGTTTCTTCTTTTAGTTCAGATGAAGTAAAGTGGCTTATACTGTATTCTTCATGTACCACAGTATTTCTATGCACTGAAAGTAATACATTTATCATTATTCTTTATAGAATGATCAAAAAAGACTTTTATGGTGCCAAATGCAATTGCCAACTTCCACTCTGCTCTACAAATAGTCTATATACTGAAGCAAAGTCATTCCTTGTGTAATGCTGCTAAAACACAATTTTATTTGAGCAACATCCACTAGTAAAATATTCAACCAGGAATTTGTTTCTACTATGGCATTCGGCTATGCAGATGCCATTGTATTGTATAGCAACACTTTTTACATATCCCATAAATATCAGTTACAGTTCCATAATTATTGAAAAAATGTGTGCCCAAAGAAAAGGTAGGATAAATTATAACTATCCTTACAGCAGGAGCTTTAAATCAGTAGAGTTATACTGCCTGTGAATGTGCCCTATTATACCTCCATTTGGAATTAATAGCCACTAGGTGCTAAATAAACTAACTCAATAAAAATACACTGTATAACTAGCTAAGCATTCACATGAACTTTAACTGGAATGCCTATATTTTTTACATTTACTAAATTTCTCAGTTAATGAACAAAAAATACCAGCCTGTGCATTATTCTCGTTATTGACCAAATTTACGATCAGTTTTGTTATCTGAGCATGCAGAAAATGTCAAATCCAATAGGGGGAAAAAAGAAGTCAGGATATTCATTGGGCTTGTACAGTGACTCATATTTTCCTATATCATGACACATCAGCTCTCCAAGGTGCATTTTTGTGGCAAAACCAAGAACAGATTTTTCTACCGCCTGATGAAAGAGGAACAGAAGTCACAAGTTGCTTAAACTGTCTGTTCTCCACAGTGCTGATATGTGTTCAATTAAACATTTTACAACTTTCTGTGATTTTGGTGTGACACAATGAGATACTGAGTCATTTTCATACTTGAGTACATTTTACTGAGGTCTATGTTCCAGTTGAATTGTCAACCATAAATGGTTGGACCTCTTCTGAGACTCATCAACTCTAGGATTAGACTAGACATAATGTAAAATGAATATTGCCTATCATGGGTTGTTCATAGAAAAACATGGCTGTCATCTCTTTGTAGAATTTCTGGGAATAGGCCTGTTCTGATCACAAACCATCTAAGTCGGCAAATCGGCAGTTCAAGATCCGTGTACTGCATAATGGTTTGTGCACCCATCTCTGTCTCAGCTCCTGCCAACCTAGCAGTTCGAAAGAAAGAAATTGCAAGTAGATAAATAGGGACCACTTCGGAGGGAAAAGATCTTGAGGACATGAAAGGAGCCTCTTTTGGGCGTTCTTCCAGCAAAAATCCTTTAAACCCAGAAAGCACCTTTGTGTGCTTCTGACACAATTTTTTTTAAAAAATCTAGGTTTTCTTTTTACAATTAACTCATCTTCTTTCCCACAGCAAGATTTTTGAGAGAGGCAATAGAAATTACATTTAGCAATTACACTTAGCAATTATGCTGATATACCTCCCCATAGCACTTAATGCACTCTCTGGGTGGTTTTTACAGGTAATGAGGATGTTGCCCCCAACAGGCTGGGTACTCATTTTACCAACTTCAGAAGGAAAGATGAGTCAACCTGGACTCTGACAGGATCAAACCATACCCATCAAGCGCGGCTCTGGAAAATACGGGAACTGCTCCGGCTCGGGCGCACATGCGCAACAACTTCTTTGTGCACGTGCAGAACCAATTTGTGTATGCACTGAACTCCTTTGTGCATGCACAGAACTGCCTCTCATGGGTGTGCATGCACAGTAACCCCTTTCCCCGCCACTCAAAATACAGGGCGGCAGCAGGAAATGGGAGGAATGAGCGCTGAAATACGGGAAATCCTGGCCAATATGGGACACTTGA
The DNA here is from genome assembly GCA_035047305.1 of Bradypodion pumilum. Classification (NCBI taxonomy): domain Eukaryota; kingdom Metazoa; phylum Chordata; class Lepidosauria; order Squamata; family Chamaeleonidae; genus Bradypodion; species Bradypodion pumilum. The sequence continues at coordinate 207,361,970 of JAWDJD010000005.1, read as the reverse complement.
AAGGTATGGATTAAACTCACAATGTTTTGGCTGCAGTACAGCAGTTTAGCCATTGTGTCACCATGGCTCTTCCTGGATACATGCCTTGGCTCCCAGACTTGCAAATTAAGGCCATGTTTTATGTTCCAATGACCAATCGCAAGCAAATCATGCTAAATGCAAGAATTACAGGTGAGGAAAATTGCCTATAACAAAATCAAACAAAAGTAAATAGCAAAAACAATTAAAAACAATAAACATGGGAAACATCCCTATATTTGCCAAAATTCTATTACTTACTTTGTTGTTGTTCAATCGCACAGTCAATTCTGACTCTTTGCGACCCCATGGACCACCGCCCTCGAGGCACCCCTGTCCTTCACCATCCTTCTCAGCCTGGAAGATGCAACATTCAGTGCTGATTTCCCAATGATTAAAATGTTTGTGCTTATATTTCTTACCACATATCAATCATGTGACACAATGCAAGAAATAGAATTCTCTGCTCCTTAAACTGACATCAATTTTGCTGCAAAGATCAATGTAGGACTTAATGTCAGCATAAGTAAGGAAAAGGATCCTGGCCATTGAATCAGATCCTAACTTAGTATTTTTTAAACTGACTGGCAGTAGCTTATCATAGCTTCAGGCAGCACCTTTTTTCTAGTGCCATTTAGAGATGCTTAGATCTTAATCTGGGACTTGCTGTGCAAAGTTAAATGTTTTACCTTCGAGCCACAGTTACTCTCACTATGAGAAATGTGTGGTGTAGTTTGGGCCTTAGAGAGGAATCATAAGCATAAGGAATCCCAAAGAAAGAGCCGGTGGAAAACTGGTCACCTAGGGCCCATCCTCAAATCAGAGGATCATAGAATCATTAAATTGGAAGGGGCCTATGAGACCATTGAGTCCAACCCCCTGGATCATTGCAGGAATCCAAATCAAAGTAGATCTGACAGGTGGTTGTACAATTTTCTCTTGAATGCCTGCAGCATTAGAGCACTCACCACCTCTCAAGAAAATTGTTTCCAATGTTGTACTGCTCTAACAGTTAGGAGGTTTTTATTCCTCAAGCACAGATCATGTTTGAGAGCTAAATAAAGGAAACTGCCTCAGAGGCAAGATGTAATTGTACTTCCCTGCATTTAAATTTAATCAACTTTCTGTGTTTTTAAATGTCTCACAGTTCCTAAGCAACATGAATATGTCTTCCTGAACATAGACACTTTAATAGCTAGGAGCTTGAGATCACAATTAAAACCCTATCTATACCTATAAGAAGTAGGATGGGTGGTGAGTGTCTGGCATTAACACCTACACCCGGCCCAACCATCCTGTACCGAGCCGCCCACACTTACCTTGAAACCGAACTCACAATGCCGCAAGGGTCCAGACGCCGAAAGTGGGGCAACTGCCCCACAAACACAAACACCTACAAGGCCCAGCGTCCTCCGCGCCATGCCATCCCTCAACCAATCAGGCTGAAGGGTGCGAGCACAGAAGAGGCGGGGTAAGCGGTACACACGTTAAACAAAAAATGACTGCCCAATGCGCAAACAACTTCCCTCAGGGCAGGCCGGCGGGCACGTCGGTTGCCAGCTGGGCTGCCTGCTTTTGATGCTCCCCACCTGACCAGCGAAGACCTCAGCGCTGGCAGGGACAGAGGACAGGCTGCGCCACAGAGGCACAGATGGTGATCGGCCTAGCCCACAAGGCAATATGTAAGTGGGCAGAGAACAGGGACTGAGGGGGGAACAGGCCTGGGGACCATGTCGCCCACCCTGATCTGGGAGGAGAAAGGGAGAACACAAACCCACCCCCCGCCCATTCCCTCCCTCAGTCCCTGTCCCCCCCCACACACACACACACTTACCTGTTGTTGGCTGGGCTGATCGCACTCTGCGCCTCCCCGGTTCAGCCTTCCGTGTGTGGGGGGCCTCACCAAGGTTTCGGGGGGGAAGGAAGGGGAGCCCCTCCTCTCCCCACGCAGCTACGGCATGTGTGTGTAGTGTGTGTGTGTGTGTGTGTGTACGCATGCACGTGTGTGTGTCCTCACCGAGGCTTAGGGGGGAGGAAGGGGAGCCCCTCCTCTGCCCATGCAGCTTTGGCATGTATGTGTATTGTGTGTGTGCGCGCGCATGTGTGTCCTCGCCAAGGCTTCAGGGGGAGGAAGGGCAGCCCCTCCTCTCCCCATGCAGCTTCGGCATGTGCGTGTATGGTTATGTTGTGTGTGTGGTTGTGTGTGTGTGGGGGGTTGTGTGTGTGGTTGTGTTGTGTGTGTGGTTATGTTGTGTTTATGTGTATTGTGTGTTTGTGGGGGGTTGTGTTGTGTGTGGTTGTGTTGTGTGTGTGTGTGTGCATCCCCCAAAACCACCCCTACCACCAACACACACACACACCCACAAAAAAAAGCCCTGCCAGGCAGTGAATGCTAGTTCTATTTTATAAAAAAGTCTCTAGAGTTGACAGTGACAATTACCACTTGCATCCAGGTTAAAGAAAATGATAAACAATTAACATTACTATTTACCATAAAAGTGATTTTTTTTACTGTTTGACATTTTTAATATTAATTTGTTGTGATTAGTTTATACAAAAATACATAAGCAAAACAACAGCATAGAAACACACACACCCCAAAAAAACTTTTTTAAAAAAGAAAGAGCAAGGAATATACAAAATAGTAATAACAGCTACAAAAAAAAACATCCCAAAAATTTGGAAAAATGACAAATGACCAAGTAACTAGGTATTTGCAGTGGTCATATACCTTACATTCAAATTATGAGTGAGTTATAAAGTCTTCAGTTTTCTGATTAAAATTATGCACTTAGAGAAGGGGTTCTCAACTTTTTCAAGCCAAGGGCCAGGTCAAGCTCCCTCAGACAGCTTCAGGGGGCAGACGGCCATTTTGCCCTATCTGCCACACAAGGCACTTCTGGGTGTGGCAGAGGCTATAGGTTGTGAACCCCTGACCTATAGATTCATAACTGTATAAGCCATAGGGAAAGTAAAAACTAAGTTTAGCTCTAACACTTTGGTAGGGGCACAAACTGGAAAACAAAGCAATCCATGAAAGAGAGTTCAACAAAGGAACATTGCATCAGTTAACAGTTTATTCCTAGCATATAGGCTAAGATTAGTAAAGCCAAAACCTCCTTATTAAATGAAAATTGTATCTTCTTCAACTTAAGAACTGAATTTGTTTTTGTTTTTTGAAATAGCAAACTGAAGAGTTGCCTGGCATGCAAACCACTAAAGCTGAAGGGGATCTTAAATTTGGCAAGGTTATTGCCCTCTTTAGGGTGTATAATTTCTGCAAATTTCATATAACCCCACCCCATTACTGCTATTACAGTTTTCTAGTGCAAGTCAATGGGTTGCTGGCAATCCAACTGTACATATCCATTTCCATCTGGGACACAAGTTGGATTGAGTGGGGCTTGAAAAAGAATCCATCCCAAAGGAGTAAACTGGCCTTTGAATAATTTCAGGGTCCTGTGGAGAGCCTTAAAATATTGGACTGTATAATATTATCTATGGGAAACCGGGGGAACATAGTTAAAAGTAGGGACATCCCCTTGCAAACAAAAATTTGCATAGTCAGAGCAATGGTATTCCCGGTGATAATGTATGGTTGTGAGAGCTGGGCCATAAGGAAAGCTGAGCGCAGAATAGATGCCTCTGAAATGTGGTGTTGGAGGAGAGTTTTGAGAGTACCCTGGACAGCGAGGAGAATAGGTCAATCTTAGAAGAAATCAAACCTGATTGCTCCTTAGAAGGTCAAATAGTAAAGATGAGGCTAAAGTACTTTGGACATCAAATGAGAAGAGAGGATTCACTTGAGAAAGCCTCGATACTGGGAAGGGTGGAGGGCAAAAGAAGAAGGGGGCAGCCAAAAATGAGATGGCTAGATGGTATTGTAGATGCAATGGGCACAAAGCTGGGCAGGCTGAGGAGGATGGTGGAAGACAGAGGTGCCTGGTGACCATGGGGTCACAAAGGGTCGGAATCGACTGTGCAACTGAACAACAACAATAATATTATCTACTTATAAAGCTAAGATGAAATCAACCCTACGCTTTCATTATATTTGCATAAACAGCTTGAACAACTTTGCTCCCTTCTGAATCTTGTATCAGATTACTTGCAGATGGCTGGAGGTATATGAAAGATTGTATAAAGGTGTTCCTTATCCTGTTCTTCAGTCCCCAGCCTATTGGGCTATGTGCTGACACTTGGATCCTTGTTTTACAATATCATTTGACATGTGGGATTTATGTGTCAAAATTTCATTTAAAGCCAAGAAAATGTCAACTAGCAAGTATCGTCAACCGGGGGGGGGGGGGGGAGAGACTCAAGATTCCTTTGGTGTGCTCTGCTGAGATTCCATTACTGCCTTTTATCATTAAGAAAATATTGTAATAAAGAAGGTACCTTTTCTCTGACTCTATTAATGCAATAAATGTGTTGGTCATGCTCCAAAACCACTGGAGCCATACTTAATTTGCTGCTTTTAAATATGGATTTAGGACTTGGTATGCTGGGATGTTCAGTAATGTAATGGGAAATTGTAACTACATGTTTTAAAAGAAGGCTTTGGGATCTTATCTATCACTCAGCCATCATCATGATCATCGCTTGCAAAGATTCACATTACAATGCGAGCCAATTATCCTGTGATGTTAGGTACACTTGTGTGTGCTGTCCACAGAGAAAATCAAGGCAAACTGTTCAGCTTCTTGCCACCACCAAACCAAGCAGTTGTGATTTTCCTCAAAGTAAAGACTGCTAATGAATGAATTCCTGTGAGTTTTTAGTTCTTCTGACTTCCACTCAGTGGTGGGCATCAGCAGGTTAGCACCAGTTCACCAGAATCGGTAGTAGAAATTCTGGCTGGCCCCACCCATCCAAGTTTTGAGATAAAGTAGTCCTAATTCGAGTGCAACACAGGGCTTCCCCCCTGGCCACACCCGCCATACCATGCTCACAATGTGGTAGTAAAAATTTTTTGGCGCCCACCACTGCTTCCACTTGATTGGAAAAAAGAGGAGTTTTACCAAATACAGGTACTGCACTGCATTGTTTTATATAATACCAGGCTGCATCCACAGAAAAGCAGTGAGGTACGGAAACAATGGACTGCAGTGGGTGAAAGTGGTTAAGATGCTCAATTTGATGACTGGAAGGTTGGCAGGTCAGCAGAGACCCAAGTACTGCACAATGGAATGAGTTCCCGTCTCTGTCCCAGCTCATGGCAACCTAGCAGTTTGAAAGCAAGAAATTGCAAGTAGATAAATAGGAACCACTTCGGTGGGAAGGTAAACAGCATTCCATGCACTCAGGTGTCTAGGCATACCTGCCACATGTCCACGGAAACATCTGCAGACACAGATGTAAACAGAGATGAGCACTGAACCCTAGAGTTGAATACTACTGGCTTTTGAGCAAGGCCGACCTTTACCTTTACCTTACAGAAACATGTTGAGCACATCACAACTCCTTATTTTGTCATTGTTTGTTTCTCAGAAATTGACTCTGCTTTTTTAAGAAGCTCTTTTAATGTGTGTGTGTGTGTGTGTGTGTGTGTGTGTGTGTGTGTGTGTGTGTGTGTGTGGTTGTGTGGTTGTGTTGTGTTGATAAAAGAGCAGTTTCCATGGAGATGGGTGTTTTGCTTTTAAAAGATGTGTAATTTGTGCAAAATAAGTTTTTGTATGGAAAATATGTGATTTTTGTATGCTTGTGTGTATGTGTGATATATAAGCAGCCAGGAGTTTGAGGGTGGGCAAACTGCTAACTGAGGGTGGGAGACACCCAACCTGGCCACCTACTGGCTATCGGCCTGCAACTAATAAGCTCTTCCTGTCAAATGAGGATAAATTTGGGGGTGGAGTGGAGCAGAAGAAGCACCTTGTTGGACAGATCATCCCACACTTCTATACATTTAGAACTCCGATTCCAACAGTGGGACAACCAGATGATCCTGTAAGGATCACAAAAAGCACAGCGTGAAGTTATGAGTCCTCTTCTCTTGTTTAGGTTCTGCAAGTGGTATTTAGCAGTGCATCATCTCTGAACCTAGGGGTCCCCTTAGCCTTGTGATGAAGAAGGTTCATCCCCAAACTGCTTCAACTATTTGCAGCACTAATAAAGCTTTTCCTGACAACACTGGTTTCCTTCTTTTGGCCTTATTGTGTATACATGCAGTTCAGCTGCTCACCATTAGCGCAGCTGACAGAGCTCACGTGGCTCCAATTCACCCAATGAGGAACTAACGCAGGAAACCTTCCCGTCACAGGTGAAACTATGTCAGGTATGCATTACGTCAGGAAGATGTCACCAATACAATAACCAATAGGCACCTCAAAATCATGTACCATATATAAGGAGGCAAGGCTCTGCCATTGCCTCATGTACAGATTGACCATGTTACAATAAAGTAGTGTTTAGCCCATCTGCCGGCTTGTGTGCAATCAATCTGCCTACATCAAAGGCCTCCATGCATCAGCTTGTTTTTTCTCCATCTTGTGTCCATGTTGCTTAAAGTAGAAAGAAGAGAAGCCACACACAGGCACCTCATCAAAAGGTAAGATGATCTCATTCAAAATACCCTCCTTCCCACTATCATTCCTCCTTCCTGACCTTTGGAATACCCCCCCCCCTTTAAAAAAAACTCCGCCTCACACAATGAATGTTCTCCTGGTAGAATGTTCAAATCACCCAGTAATTGAAACATTCACATTTCTCCCCATAGCTTTCCAAATGCATCAGGCACTCGTCCAACTATCTCGCTCCCATCCATGCTGGATTCATTCTCTCACGTAAAGGCCATCCAAACAGACAAATCACTCCACCTGTTCCAAACTCTTTCCACCCGTTGCTTGTTCTCTCCTCCATGGCCTCCCCCCCCTGCTTGACCACCATCTTTGAACCATTTAATTTGAAGGAAGTCTTCTTCCTTCTCCAGCAATCTCCTTGATTATGTTCCTTTGGCAAGCACATACCACCTGCAAAGCAGTGATTGTTAACTAATTTCAATCATAGCCCTGTTTCCCATTCTTCGTTTAGGGCCAGAATCACAACTGCTACCATAATTAAATTAAACAGAAACAGAGGCAGAATACAATCCCTTCTAACTGAAGGCCTTGAGCTTAAGACATTTTGCCCCCACACAATAAGTCCTTTCTGCAATCATCAGATTTTTCATAAATATTTCCAAACCATGTTCCTGGAAGAGAGCACAGACTTTGTGTCTTCCTTAAGCCTTTTTGTAAAGCACTATCCAAAGCCTGTCTGATGAGGACTGATTTTTATTAGATATAAATCTATTATAGTTACATAGAAATATACTGCATCTAACACAGAGATTGTATTTATCCTTACTATATCTACCCTTATGAAACACTATACTAATAATTTTTAGAATTGTATCTTACAATATTCTTAGAGATATTATGCAACATTATAATATTCGTATATAATAGCAAGTTTTATACACATGATAGTTTACATATGTTAGCTTATATTATTCTTATGTGTAATTCCATTGACATTAACCTTTACTTCCTTACTTCTTTATTTCTTATGTTTTACTTAGCACACTCACATAATAGTAACCCTGTTTATTCACTCACTCACTATTTAGTAGAATTTTATACCAGTAGCTTCAGAAACATTATAAAAGGATACTTTATATTTTATTTACTCAGTATTATAAAGATAGAATAGTGAAATGTAAGAACCAAAAATCCCTTTGTAAGCATTTTTGGGTTGTTAAGAGATAAAGAAGTTGGTAAGATGTTTTCTAAAGAGAGTTACCCATCCTTCTATCCGAATCCACAAACCATCCATCAGCTTTGTCACAGCTTTATGACAGGAAAAAAGAAAAGGAGTAAAACTCCAGATGTAACACACTATCTCCCATCACCCAGATGACCAAATGGTCTTAAATCTTAAACCTCCTAGCTCCTTAAATTTCTATTCCCATTTAGTGACAGGCGAGAAACCTAAAAGAGCCAATCAGTGGATAGAAAAGTTATCAGAACTTTTGTAACCTTTAGGTCAAAATGAATACTAATTGCTTATTAGCTGATACTTTTTGAGTTTAGGAGGGAGGTTTGGGAGGGGGAAAGGAGGGGGAAATATATAAAACCTGTAACTTTTCTTTTCAATCCGCTTACTCCCAGGTAGGACTCGGTAGTCTTCCGGCCTCCTGGTGATGGGATTGCACCTGAGCCTACTTCCCTGGCCCAGATCAGACCCAGCAGTTCAGGCTTCTCCTATCAGTGTGCCTAGTCACTCCCGACCAAAATCCAGGTGGTGATAAAGCATGCATGTGAAACTAGTGTAGATTCAGGTAGTATGTGCCAAATAATCACTCCAAGTCTCTTCAGGTATTTTAGAAATATAATATATTGAAAGCATAGCAAGATTCGGGATACAGTCCAGCAAAAGCTTAGAAAGCATTTCAAAGCAAGGAAATAAATCAAACTGGTTCTCTAAGGGATAGCCCATGAGCCCCCCTTTCTCTCAAGTTTCTAGATTTTGACAGCTTAAAAGCACAGCATTCCTGTCTGTATGTGTGTGTGCGCGTGAGTCTCTGGGTTATATCTCCTCCCACAAGGTCCACCTTTGACCCTCCCCCTTAGGGATTCCAACCAATGATCTCACAGCAAGACATGTCAATCACACATTAGGTTTCATTTCACTAAAGCCATGAGGCAACTCATGAGGCAAGGATGTTTACATATTTTCTCTCTCCCCCTGATTTGAAATCAGCATTTTGAAAAAGGCTGACGCACAGGGAATACTTCATTCTGTTACATGCCATTCTGACAAACACCCCGTTTTTGTAGAGTGGGCACCAAGGATTTCCTTAATATTGATCAATAATAAAAAGCTAAGATTTGAAATAACTTTTCTCCTTGACTGCTTCTAACTCAATTGGATCATGAGGGTTTGAAAATAGGAGAAATGCCATTTGTGATTGGCCTATAAGTGGCGGCTTAAGTTGAGTAAAAACGGAACTCACCAAAACCCTAAACTCTGTTCTAAGGGCATTGGGCATAGGTTCTTAGAAACTAAATTCTTTGTCTAGGCATACTTGGGTATAAGTGTCTAAAATCTAAATCTTCTGCATTCAAATTCGTTTGGATATAAGGGTTTGAAAAATACTTAAAAATCAGAACACAACAAGTCTACAAGTAATTTAATTTCTTTTTTTTGAAAAAAAATTATTAAGCTTTTATTAGGAACTGAAGTAATACAAAAACAAATAATGAAAATAATACAAAAATAATACAATAACAAATCTATACATTATAAAAAATACCTAAAGCAATAAAACAATATAACCCGCCCACCTGTGCTCTGTCGGGGGATGTCGGCAGGGGTTTCTTGACCATTTACCTTCAATTCTATTTCCAAAATTGGATCATGTCAGGGCTTGGGTTAAACTTGTTATCACCTAATAAAGCGAAGTTGACAAAGGAACCCCAAATCTCCCAAAATGGTGGCTTTATTGGTAACCCCTTTTCCTGGTGAACTTGGATAGTTAATTTCTCATTGAGAGCCAATTGCCAAACATCTGCGTACCATCTAACTTTACTAATATTAGTTCCACTCTTCCATTCCTTGGCAATTAGCTGTCTGGCTACCATCAATAAAGATAACAATAATTCTTTTTTATTATTTTCCAGATGTAAATCGTCCACTTCACCTAATAATACTATCTTTGGACTTAGCACTATTGTTATTTTTAATATTTTATTCAATTCCTCTTCTATAACATCCCAGAAATTCCTCATTTTATCACACAGCCACCACATATGAATGTAAGTCCCTTTTCCTTTATTACATTTCCAGCATAAATCAGAGTTCTTATTATTTATTAAATGTAATTTGGCTGGAGTGAGATACCATCTCCAAAGTACTTTACAATTATGTTCTTTTTCCTTTATTGAAAGTGATTTCATACTTCTATGGGTCCATTTCTTTTTCCAGTTCTCATCTTTTAATATAATTCCCAAATCCTCCTCCCAAGTTTTTTTAAGCCAATGCTGAGTATCTTCACTAGAATTTAACAACTGATAAATCTTACCCACTAAACCTTTTAAATTCTTTTTACCATTCCTTACTTCAAGAGTCAGATTTTCAAAGGGGGTTGATGCCCGATTTATTGTACTGTTTTCCCTCATCTTTCTATTCCACACCTCCATCTGGAGTTCTTGCAGCCAAGTTAAGCCTAACTCCACATAAATACTTTTTCTTTGGAAGATGGTATTACAATTATCAATCCAATCCGTGATTAATAGAGCTTTTTTGCGTGTTAAAATTTCTCTTGTACTTATTGTTTCCTCTAAAGGACAATTTTGTTGGTCTAGAATGTCCATTATGGGTGAAGAATTTGGAGATAATATTGGTTTTAATCCTTTCCATATTCTAAATATATTCTTTAAAGAAAAATTACATAATTGGGGATTAGTTCTTATCTCACCTAAAAATAATTCACCCTTCCAATTTCTAAACTCTATATAATCTAATTCATACTTTTGCGCACAATTTTGACTTAATAGTTTAATAATTCTCTTTAAATTAAAAGCTCTGTAATAGAGTTTAACATTCGGGATATTTAGCCCTCCCAACTTGTTTTTTAAATACCATAAACTTTTATTAATTCTTGGCTTTTTTCCGTTATTACAGATTTCATTTATCAATTTCTGCCAGATTTTAAGCTCTGTTTCTTTTATTTGTATTGGTAAAGTTTCAAATAAAAAGTTTAGTTTTGGCATAATTTTCATCCTGCACAAATTTATCATCCCAAACCATGATATTTTTAATGATTTCCATTGATCCTTAATTCTTTTTATTTCCTCTTTTAACTTATTAAAGTTGATCTTATACAAATCCTTAACTTCATCTGACACCATTATTCCCAAATATCTCATTCTATCTCTTATTTTAAATTTATATTTCTCCATTACTTTCTTCTTTCCCCCCTCCGATAGATTACAAGTAATAGCTTCTGTTTTATTCCAATTTATTTTTAATCCTGTAACTTGCTCGAATAACTTCAGGTGATGTTGAATTTTATTAATATTTAGAAGAGGGTCCTTGACCACTAGCAAGGTGTCATCTGCAAATAGACTAATTTTTTTGTTTTTAACACCTGTCAAACTTTCATCTTGTCGAATACTTCTTGCTAACAACTCCATTGCTAGGATGAAAAGTGGTGGGGAGAGCGGACAACCTTGTCGGGTACCAGCCTTAATCTCAATTTCCCCACTTAACCTATTATTCATTTTTATTCTTGTCACCGAATCATTATATAATTGATTAATTGCATGTTTAAATTTAGAACCAAACTCTAATCTGCAACATATTTCTTTAATAGTAGACCACTGAATAGAGTCAAATGCTTTGTAGATATCTAGTGCCAAAATACAAACTTTTTCCTTACTCTTTTTAACCAAATCTATAATATTGACTAACCTACTTATCAGTCCCTCCATCAGTCTGCCCTTCAAAAAACCAGCTTGGTCCTCTCCTATATAAAAGCTTAGAAAGCTATTAAGTCTGTTATTCAATAAAGAGGTGAATATCTTAGCGTCCTGATTTAATAAGGAGATAGGGCGGTAGGCATCAATTTTTCCCCTATCTTTACCCGGTTTTGGGATCAATACCATAATTGAACGACTCCAGGATTTTGGCATATTTCCCCCCTCTAATATATAATTATACAGTTTCTTTAATTTGGGAATCATTACTTCCTGACATTGTTTATATATTTCTGATGGAAAACCATCTTCACCTGGTGCTTTGTCATTTTTTAAGTTTTTAATCACTATTTTAATTTCTTTATCTTGAATTTCTTGCTCCATATAATCTGAGTGTTCTTTTTTAAATTTTATATTTAAATTTTGATCTAAATAAGTTCTTAAGTTTGTCACATTAACAGACTTTTCTTTGTATAAATCCGCAAAGAACTTTTCTGCAATATGGAGTTTCCCCTCTAGTTTATGTACTATGAGACCATCCTCATCTGCCAGAGCTTCTATTTGTCTCTTAATCTTCTTATTTTTTGCTCTTTTTGCTAAAGTTTTCATATCCTTACTGTTAAATTCAAAGTCGTTTCTCTTTAGATATACCAAATCTTTTCTTGCTTTGTCAATTTCTAAACCTATTACCTCTTTTCTTAAAGACTGAAGTTTATTCCAATTCCTCTCATTACCATCCTCTGCATGTCTTCTTTCTAATTCTTTTAATTCTTGTTCCCTTTTAACTATTTTCCTATTTAATTCTCTATCAATAATAATTTTTTCCTGAATGCTGTTTCCCCTTAATACCGCTTTCATGGCATCCCATAAAATATGTGGTGCCACTTCACCCGTATCATTGATCTCCCATTTTTCTATCCATTTGTCCATCAATCTTTTCTTTATCACTTCATTATTTAGGAGTTTTGTGTCAAACCTCCATAATTTAATTTCTAGTTGTCTGCTTTTATTTGTCTGCTGCTATTTCATTTACCTTGTGCACTGCTGTATGTAGCTGTTCTTTTATCTGGCTTCTGGGCCTCACTGTTGTCCCATTTTACTAAGTTCTCTGATAATTCTAACTAGCTCTTTTGGTTGTCAGAGTTTTTGCTGGCTAGCTCAGTGAGAACATACCAGACTGCATCTTATGGGATAGTCTGGGTTTGCTGCTCATTTTTCAGGTCTCTGAGGAAAAGGGGAGGTTTTAAATTATATTTAGCTTGCTTTCCCCATCAGAACACTTGAAGTGACCCTTTGTTGACAAACCACTTTACCACCTAGGTAAATGAAACACTTTCCCTGCTCCTCCATCACACAACCAGTTTCCTTTGTTTGCCTAGAAATCATACAGTTGGTAACAACAAAAACATTGGGTTTGTGCTTACAGTCCGCATCGGGGTTCTCAACCTTTTTAAGATCACTCCCCCCCTGACTGTTTGTGGGGTGGACTGGTGTTCCCACCACCACCGCCATCTTTAAAGGCCCCACACTCCCCCCCCCCCGCTCCCCAGCTTACTGGCCTGGAGGGGCTATGTGGTATGGTTGAAGTAAACCCCCCACCCCACAGCTGACAGGAATGTCTCTGCAGCCACCCAGAACGCCTCCGCAGCTACCGGCAACGCATTAGCGGCAACCGAAAATGCATCATTGGCAGCCAGAAACACATTGGTGCCTGTCAGAAATGCAATATGCCCACAGTGACATTCCTGGTAGCAGCGGAAGCATTCCAGGCACATTTCCAGCTGCCAATGACGAGTTTCTGCTTGCCACAGACGTGTTCCGAGTGGCCATGACCACATTCCTGGTGGCTGCGGGGGGGGGTGTGTTTCTGGCTGTTGCTGATGCATTTCCAGCCCGTCGATGCATTTGGAGTGAGGTCAAGAGCTGGATTATTTGGCACTTTGGGCTGGATCCATAGGTTGTGAACCCCTGGTCTACATAATGAACAAATGTACTAGGAAAGGAAAGAGAGGGAGGTTGTAAAAAGTAGGAACAGCTAAATGCAAAGGTATAATTAAAAGCCTAGTATCTTTGTACCAGAAATTGTAATTTCCATGCTGAAGTTTGTTTTCAACATAGAAGCTAGAAAGTGCCCATAAAGGGAGGGGGTGGGAATCCAAGCCTCACATTAATGCAAACCCAAAGAATCTGGCTGGCAAATGTCAGTGTGTTGAATCACCTGGGCTGTGGTTGTTCAAATCCCCATTGGGCTTCCAGGAGAGGGGCCAACTGAAATCCCCCAGACTGTACGTGGCTAATGGGGTTGTGTGGCTTTGGGCAAGCTGTACAGCTCCAGACTGCCATGGAGCCAACCACGTCTGGGTACTTTATAGCTAGAAAACCATGGGAGCATCACCATGAGTCAGATTCAACTTGACAGGACATAGTTCTCATCCATAAAAAAAACTACACAAGTACTGATAAGTATGCATTTCCTCAAGCTTCTTCTTTTGTACTGCTGTTAGGTAATTCAGACATAACGCATCAAGAAACTTCCTGAGGAAACTAAATAAAAGCCACTAAACACCTCCTTTTCTAACAGGAAATTAGTGGTAGCATATTTATTGTTGTTTAGTTCTCCTATTTGTCATATTCTGGTTGGAAAACAACCAAAAGCATTATATCATCTCCCCACTTCTTCCAAACAAAAATGGTGTGTGTGTGTGTGTGTGTGTGTGTGTGTGTGTGTGTGTGTGTGTGTGTGTGTGTGTGTGTGTGTGTGTGTGTGTGTGTGTGTGTGTGTGTGTGTGTGTGTGTGTGTGTGTGTGTGTGTGTGTACACACATCTGTCAGTCAGCTAAATTCCTGTAAGGTAAAGGTTATCCTTGCTCGAAAGCCAGTCATATCCGACTCTAGGGTTCAGTGCTCATCTCTGTTTCAAAGCTGAAGAGCCAGCGTTGTCTGCTTCTGCAGATGTTTCCATGGTCATGTGACAGGCATGACTAGACACTGGAGCGTACGGAATGCTGTTTCATTCCCACCGAAGTGGTCCCTATTTATCTACTGGCAATTACTTGCTTTCAAACTGCTAGGTTGGCAGGAGCTGGGACAAAGATGGGAGCTCATTCCATCCTGCAGTACTTGGGAATCGAACTGCTGACCTTCTGCCTCCCAGTCAGCAAGCTTTTGCTGACCTTGGTTCCCAAGGCTAACTATAACTCTGCCCCTGGTTGCAGAAAAAACAGGGTCTGAGGCAGATGTTGAGCAGTCAAAAGTCCACAGAGAGACTGCTTTAGGACTGGCTGCCAAAATAAAGGATTGGGAGCTAAATAGGAGAATTATGTATCCTTGAAGTTATTTTTGGAAATAATTTTTAATGCACCCCATCAGTGTAAATAATCAGATTTCCCTTCATTCAGGAATGCCCTGCTATTATTTATTTATTTATTTTGCACTAACTGAGCACGATACTATTCAGGGATCATAGAACCTCCAGGCACTCTGAACAAGTTTACAAGGACTGTCTAACTCTAACTCCACCAATCCTTACTTTGCAGGCGCACCCCCCCAATAACGGACACAGACAACATTGAAAGTGGATAACAGCAAAGGGCCACATTTATTGATTCAATGCCCTAGTCCGAATTATAAATTTGTATTGGTAAAACGACCAATCATAATTCCTAAGGCAAGCAGGCCGAAGTAACACTGGTAAGGTACCACCCCAAAATTGCCAACGGCAATTGGTTACAATGTATCAAATTGTATCAATTTGTTTGTTAACAACAAACAAATTGTTGACCGTAGTCAATAACTAACTCATGACCCCACCCTCTGACGCGTATCCGTGAAATCACAGGGGTGATGCATGCTGGTTAGCAATCATCATCACCCCATCGCCTGATTCGTCGTTGACCGGACAACGTTTAACTACTTTATTCCTGTCTAGTGTTGTCCAGTCAATTGCGAACCTGCCGGATACTTGTGGGTCATACTGTTTACCTTACCAGTGCTACCCGCCCATGTGACCAAAGTCAACAGTAGGAACGAAGAAAGACCCCTATATCAAACCATAGCAACAGTGTGGGATGGGCAAAAAAGCCAGGACCCGAAGCCAATGTGGGTCCCAACCAAAAATTCCCACCCGGCCCCGAAGCGACCATAATCACACTGTTAACTAGGGAGGGGGTGGAGGGGAAAAACTTCTCCGCTCCGTCGCTGAGGCAAAATGGCAGCGCGGCTGCCTCGTGGCCACCCCTTTTATAAGGGAGCTGGCCACGCCCCTAACTACCCGGATTCTCTGTCCTGTGGGGGGGGGCCCGCAAAGGGCGCGGCGGCCATTTTGGCGCCGCGCTTGCATTGCAGGCGCACCCCCCCAATAACGGACACAGACAACATTGAAAGTGGATAACAGCAAAGGGCCACATTTATTGATTCAATGCCCTAGTCCGAATTATAAATTTGTATTGGTAAAATGACCAATCATAATTCCTAAGGCAAGCAGGCCGAAGTAACACTGGTAAGGTACCACCCCAAAATTGCCAACGGCAATTGGTTACAATGTATCAAATTGTATCAATTTGTTTGTTAACAACAAACAAATTGTTGACCGTAGTCAATAACTAACTCATGACCCCACCCTCTGACGCGTATCCGTGAAATCACAGGGGTGATGCATGCTGGTTAGCAATCATCATCACCCCATCGCCTGATTCGTCGTTGACCGGACAACGTTTAACTACTTTATTCCTGTCTAGTGTTGTCCAGTCAATTGCGAACCTGCCGGATACTTGTGGGTCATACTGTTTACCTTACCAGTGCTACCCGCCACACGGAGGGGCTTCACAGAAGACCTGACGCCCCCCCCCAGACCGTCAGCTCGGTCAACAGGCCTGCTCGCCAGTCACCCAACAGGAGGTCCATACCTCCTCGCGACAGATGGGCCCCATCCCCTGCATACAAGTCACAATTTTGTAGGCTAATATCGGGGTGATGACTAACCCGTCCCCAAGCCCTGGTGGTGAGAAACCGCGCCACTGCCTTATTGACCGCGCGCCTAGCTCGGTCAAGGGCCAAGAGGTTAACGCCCCCTCTGTAAGAGTGGCGCGGAACAATGTCCGACCAAACCAGGGCTGTGGCAGGCCAGACATAATGCAAGTAGGCGAGGTCCTCGCAAATCGCATGCTTGAGCGATAAGCCGGTGACCTGGCCCAAATCCTTGCCCCCCAAGTGGATGATTAGAATGTCAGGCGGGTCAGCCCCCAGGCCAGAAAAAAAAGGAAAGGCCGCAGCTCCCGCCATAACATCCCAGGCTTACCGTGCCATGAGAGACTGGCGTGGTCACCCAGTCCCAGTCGGGGCCCACTCTGTCGCCGCAGCGTAACGCGCTGCCCTGAGCACATAGCTGTGGCCCACCAGCCATACTGTCACCGGTGTAATACGACACCCAGGGTCTGTAAGAAAATTGAGAAAAAGGAAGGTAAGGTGACTGGATTGGTACTCATGGCGGGAGTGGGCGCACATAAAACTGAAAACATTGTGAGCCCCACCTCCCCATGCTACGTATGTCAGCCCCAGAGTACCCAAAAGCAGCTGCTGTAGAGGCTGCGCCAATACGGAACGAATGTGTGCCATAACGGGCACCTGGTAGTCCCACCCTGGTGAGGGCTCTGGCTGTCACCTTCCAAAACTGAAATTTAGTAAGGGGAGACCCATCTTGGTGACAGAAAAACGGGCCGTGGTGCCAGCCACGCAGTGCCAGGTATTCCTGTAGGGCACCAACCGGACAGATGTCTGCCAAAGAACACCGTAGCAGTCTTACTCCACTGCCTACGCCATGCTGATCTGTTTTGGAGGAGCGAATCCTCAACTGGGCCCAGTCTTTGGCAACATATACATCTCCGCGTTCCAGTGCCCTACCACTTGCATCCGCCTTAGACAGCATCACGAGTTCGCTGATGCGGAGCGCTCCAAAAAATGCCACCGTTGTGGCTGCATGAAAAAGGGCTGCCTCATAATGATCAAAACAGAGGCCTGGCCAGCCCCGGGCCAACTGGGTAAGAACCCCTGGGGAAATAGGGTGCCGGTCATCCGGGCAACGCCCGCGCTCGCGCACCCACCCCTCCAAAACGTGTCTCACACGGAAGTCAGAGGTGGTATCCACATGACCCCCTACTTTGGCCATAAAAGCCAACGCCGAGAGCTTGGATGCTATGGTGCGAGGTGCAAGGCCCTGTGCATGCAGGTGAACCATGAACCGCAGAACATGGTCCACCGGGATGGGCCAGGTCTCTGGCCATTGAAATCGAGTAGCAAAAGCCCTATACAAATTGAATGCTTGTTGATACGCCTTACGCGTGCGTGGCGCTAGTGACAGGCCAATCGCCCGGTTCACCTCTCCTTGCCAATAGTCCACATCTCGTCCGGGAGTGGCGAGGGAAATTCCTCCGCATCCGGGGCCAAGGCATGGAACCGGGAGATCTGCAGGTGGGACAAAGCGTCAGCAATATCGTTATTAACCCCTGGGACATGCCTGGCCCTGAACAAGACGTTGAGGCGCAGGCAGCGCAGCACAAAATGGCGCACTAGATCCATGACCCTGGGCGATTTAGAAGTCTGTGCATTGACAATGTGCACCACGGCAGCATTGTCGCACCAGAAATGCACCACCGAATTAGCCCACTGTTCGCCCCATAGCATCAAAGCCCCCAGAATGGGAAAAAATTCCAGGTATGTGAGATCCCGCAGGCGACCTGTGCCTGCCCATGCCGGTGGCCACCCACCATAGGCCCACTTCCCATGGAAGTACATCCCATAACCCAGGGATCCTGAGGCATCAGACTGGATCTGGAAATTGGGGGATGCCAGGAGGTCAGACCTCCAAAATGAGACCCCATTAAACTCCCTCAGGAATTGCAACCAGACAAACATGTCTGCCCTGATACCCCGGGTAAGCCTGACTCTGTGGTGGGGCCTGGATAACCCTGCCATGGCGTCGCATAAGCGCCGGGCGAAAGCCCTGCCCGGTGCGACCACCCTGCAGGCAAAATTGAGGTGCCCATGTAGCACCTGCAGTTCCCTCAGGGATGCCTTACGCTTAGCCAGCAATTCCGAGATAAGGGTCACTACCCTGGACACCTTATCACCCGGTAACCTAGAAGCCTGTACTACTGTATCAATCTCAACCCCCAGAAATACTAGTTTGGTCGACGGGCCCTCGGTCTTTTCGGGCGCTAAAGGGACACCCAGTTCCTGCATTAGCGTCTGAAATGTATTGAGGAGACGTGCACACGTGTCCCAGCCCCGTTCACCCCCGAATAAAAAGTCATCCAGGTAATGGGCTACAGACCGGGACCCTGACCTGCGGACGAAAGCCCACTCTAGGAAGGTACTAAAACGCTCGAAAGCCGAGCATGATATGGAGCAGCCAAAAGGCATGGCCTTATCAAAATAATACTCCCCTTTAAATTTAAAACCCAGCAGTTCAAAGTCGCCCGGGTGCACCGGCAAGAGGCGAAAAGCTGACTTAATGTCGCACTTGGCCAGCAAGGCACCCGGGCCACACGAGCGCACCATGCGCAGCGCATGGTCGAACGATGTATACCTGACCGAACAAAGGTCATCAGGTATCGCATCGTTGACCGATCGGCCGGCTGGGTAGGACAAATGATGAATAAGGCGAAACTCACCTGGGGACTTTTTAGGAACCAAACCCAATGGTGAAACCTTAAGGTTGGGAAAAGGGGGTGCGGGAAAAGGTCCGGCGACCCTGCCCGCGTCTAACTCCTTTTTAATGCTGGCCTCGGCTACCTCCTCCCTTCCTCTGAGGGATAAAAGGTTGGGAGCATCCTGAGGAGATCTATCACCCATAAAAGGGATACGAAATCCCTGCTTAAAACCTTGGATGAGGTACTCCCTATCCTCTCCCCTTGGGTACGATGCGAGCCAGCGCTCCAGCATGTCCACCTTAATTGGGGAGGGAGCCTTTCGGAGAACTAGCTCCATCCGTGGCAGGCTCGCCAGCCCACTGTCCACCCCTCCCTCTGCCTCGCACCCCCCCAGGCTTGGGACAAGCAGAGGCTGCATGGGGACCAGAACATGTGGGACACTCGTGCTTATACCTGCAGTTCTTCCGACTGCAGGAACCATTGGACGAGAAAGTCCAGCACAGCAGGCGGGCTGGAACCCCCTGCCCCGCCATTTGGCGGGTAACCTGCGCTGGAGCTGCTCGCCGGACCGCATGTCCACAATGGTATCTATCCCCCGGGGCAGGACGTGTGGGTGTCATATACAAGAGCCACAGTCTCTGGCACGGCTCATCCCATCTCATCTCGGGGTGCAGGGGAATCCTCATACGGAATTCCTCATCATATGCTAGCCATGAGGGGCCCGGGAAATCTACCATCGCCCTGTATATGTTGTCCAAATATTGGACCATGGGAATAGCTAGATCCGGCCGCGCCCTCAAATACACCGCCATGTATATCAAATAAGCGGGGAGCCAGTTAGCCCAGGTACGCGGCGGCTTACGGCGGCGTGCCTGCTCCTTGTCCTTCTCATCCTGACCCTCCCTTTCTTCCTTAGTGGGCTCCCTGTTCAGGAGTGAGAAGATATCCACGTACTCCCCTCGCCATATCTTTTCTCTGGTAGCCTGAGCCAAGTGATCACCCAATGGCAGGGAATACCCTGCCGTCGGCAAAGCCGAAAAGGGGATAGCTGGCCTACCGAAAGGGGCCTGAGTTAACCCTGCCACCCCAAGTACGTTCCCAGCAGTGTAAGAACCAATGCCCACCCCAGCGGGCATGGTGGCAGTAGTTGTCGCCGGGTGGGTCGCCAGCAGCGTAGCCCCTGCACCACCCGCGCGAGGCCAAGGCCACTGAAAGGTCCCCCCTATATTGGGAATGTGTGTGGATGTACTCGTTTGCACCATATACTCACATGCTGCACCCCCGCGGGCCGCCCCCAACGGGGGTTCCGGCCCACTGGGGGCGTCGGAGCTCACGACCGATGTAGAGCTCATCACCGGGGCTTGACCCGCGCCAGGTTGCTGGCTGGGGAGCTGCGAGGCAGTGGCCGGAGCCGCGCCACCCGCCTGCAGCAGCTCAACCCTCCCCGCCGGCCGTTGTCCTGCTGCCGATAGCGCCTCCAAAGGTACCCCGAAAGGGGCACCTGCCTGACTGGCCCGGGCCAAAGACTCCTCTAAGGCCGCAATACGGGCCAGTAAGGTGTCTACAGTAACCATGGGTAAAGAGCCGGCCGGCCCACCTGACCCTTGCATGGGGACAGTTCCCTGCACCCCATGGCCCAGATATGGCCATTGGCCAGGGCCGAAGCCCGGTAGGGCTGGTGAGGAAACCTGCCAAGGCAGGGCACCGGGCCACCCCCCAAGGCTAGAGGGCCCCGGGAGAGGCGCAAAAAAGGGAAGCTAGCTAAGCAAAATCGACCCAAAAGGCTTCCCGGCAATACCAACGAGCGACGGAGGCGCAGGGGGAAAAACTTCTCCGCTCCGTCGCTGAGGCAAAATGGCAGCGCGGCTGCCTCGTGGCCACCCCTTTTATAAGGGAGCTGGCCACGCCCCTAACTACCCGGATTCTCTGTCCTGTGGGGGGGGGCCCGCAAAGGGCGCGGTGGCCATTTTGGCGCCGCGCTTGCATTCTTAACACTTTCAGAGTTGAGGGTGGAAAGAGTGCTTTTCTGCTTGCATGTAGGCATTTTACATAAGCAGGAACCCAGATTTTTACATAGAAAAATGTAAAAAATTTAAACAGAAAGCTGTGGTAAGGTGTCCAAAGGGTGAGCAACCTGTTCCATTCCATGCTGAGGGTGATGGAAAGGACAAACACTTCATTGTGATTAGGAATTGTCTGGCCTTAAATTTTATTTGGCCAATCATTCAATTTTACCTGTTTCTCCATGCCATGACTTAATTTACTGGCCAGAATACTGTTTACTGATGCAATTATGTAAGGACAGTTGCATAGGAATGATCTCCCTCCTGGCTGTAAAGCCAGTTATGTGACTGATTGCACAATGGAGTTGCTCCCAAAGGGTGAAACTGCTGCATGACTTCCCTTATGCACATGACAAACATTCAACAGGATGTTGGCCACTGTGCCTTGTTGCATATTAATGAAGACTCCTCTGCAGCCTTTTATGTTGCCTCTTTAATTTTAAGACAGATGCTTATACAACTGTCATACTCTCATTGTCTCTAGCTGTAAGATTTGTGGAAGGATTTTTTTTAAAAAAAATTGCCTGTAGTCAAGGCTTAGGCAAAAAGAAAGGGAATCAAGTTTGGCATACACTCTAATTATAGACAGTCAATTTCTTCACCACACACATTGATGGTGATGTTAGAAGCAGGGCCATGGCATGTGAAGCAACAGACCTTTTCATCCCATTGAAACATTATTTTTGAATTTGTAGATTTCTAATATAAACAGGTTATTAATATAAGAAAGGGTAGATATTAATTTTATCTCACTATTAATACTCTAGCATTTGAAGTAAAAAAAAGACTAGATGTAAAATGTTCCTGCAACAATAAGAGGAACACTTAAATCTGTATGTCAGTGTTTGCTACAAGCACAAGATCTTTGCCAGAAATGACTACTTGACTCTGTGCTTCTTGACATAGCTTGAGCAGGCCTGCTAAATGTGAAGTCACAAAAATAATACAAACAAATCATGCAGCAGTGATGTTTGCTATTTTATAATGGAGACAATAAGCATGAAAATCAAGATAATACAATGCATCAGTCTCTTGGACAGCACATATTAGAAACAGACAACCAACACAATGTTTTAACTTGGTGGACAAAATGTTTTACTTGCCTCATAGAAACTTGAATTATTTTTTTCATAATGCCCCAAATTCCTCCTCTGAAATGCATTCCTGAGCATGAGTAGCAGACAATCATGCTCCTAAATGGACTTCTTATAGCAACAAAAGCAATCCTCTTAATATTAGGGATGCTTATAGGAGGTATGCAAACACTTTTCTGCACCAAGATCAGATTCATGTTTTGGTATCAGTTGCTTGCCTCTGGCAAGTAGTCTTGGGAAAGCCACTGATGAAAGAAAAATTTTACCATCTTTGACTCTCAGTTCTATCAGCCAATAATTACCACAAACAGCCTATCGCTGTCACTGGAATAAGAGACTGCTTCTGCGGATACCTTTGTCTCTACACAAAAGGCCCCAGACTTGAAGATCTCTGTAGGGTTGGACTTAAACCAAAACCAGCCATCAAAATCAAACAGTTACAGATTCTTGGCAGATTTTCATCTTTGGAATCTTTTAACCATCTGTATAAACAAACAAAATACCAACTGTGAAAGGTTTCAAGGAATTGTTAAAATAAAGTAATCATGGAGCGAGGTTAAAAGATAGAAATTAATTTTAGCCCAATTTTAAAGCAGCCAACACA
The DNA here is from genome assembly GCA_035047305.1 of Bradypodion pumilum. Lineage (NCBI taxonomy): Eukaryota > Metazoa > Chordata > Lepidosauria > Squamata > Chamaeleonidae > Bradypodion > Bradypodion pumilum. The sequence continues at coordinate 207,339,090 of JAWDJD010000005.1, read as the reverse complement.
CCTAAAATAGGATTAAAAACTTCTCTGGTTAAGATTCAGACTTAAATTATTTAATCCTTCTTATGTCCCAATTTGATTGTTTCTTATAGGAAAGTGCTGAAAAGGAGCCTAGCTATGAATACAGAACTTACTGTAGCAAGAAATAAACCTACTCTTTTCCATTAATGGAAGATGCACAGTGATTGGTGCATTCAATAGAAATGAATGAAATGCTGTGAACTGATACACAGCATTTGTATGGGGGATGATACTTTTATTAAACCACTAAAAATTAATTAATCAGCAAGCTTTCATGGTTGATATGCTACTTCTTGAGGCTGTGCACTAACATCTTGTGGCAGAAAAATTATAGATGAATGTCCCAAAAATTCATGGCAGATGTATGTCAGGCATGTTTCTTAAACTGAGCTCAAAGGTGATTACAACTGGGCTCTAGGGATGTGATTTAATGGTCTATCCCATTAACATTTAGTTGGAATTTTTCACCCAGTTATTAAAAAGCTAGTAAATTAATTTGCCTATCACCTGTTTTTGAAACTTGTGTGTGTGTGTGTGTGTGTGTGTGTGTGTGTGTGTGTGTGTGTAAAAATGGGCATACAGAAACACAACAATATCTATCGGAAAACTGGGATAAAATTTGGATTATTTACCAGGTAGGAATAGCCAATGAAGATAAAACTTTAGCCAAATGAATGTTTCCTGTTGGATATAAATACAGATTCTCACTTTGTAGTCTGCATGATGGAATGAGCACCCATCCCTGTCCCAGCTCCTGCCAACCTAGCAGTTAGACAGCAAGAAATTGCAAGTAGATAAATAGAGATCACGTCGGTGGGAAAAGATCTTGGGGACATGAAAGGAGCTTCATTCGGGCATCCCCTGAGTGGAGTTCCAGCTCAGTCTGCCATCCAGTATGGTTGGTTTTAATATGACCATGCAGTCTCCTCGACAGTCCTGGAGGGCAGCTTTAGTATGCTGTGAAAGGTTTGAGGTTTGGCTTCCATTTAGAAAACTTCACTGGGACTTATTTTGGAGTGTTGATTGGTGACAAAAGAATGAAGAAGGTTCACTTGATACACCATGACTGTGACCTATATAGCTCAATTCCTAGCCTTGTTCATCATGAATAATGCAACTCTGTAAAGGAGACAATATTCTACTTAAAGCCATTAAAATCTAATTTGAGCTTTGTACTTATTTCCAACTATCTTAATTCACTGAATTTTCATTCTAAATTATCTGGCAGTAAAACATCCATACCATTTTTAACATTCCAACATTTTCCAAAGACATGTCCCGGGAATTGATTGCTCAAGTATGGGCATATGTGAAACTATGCTTTGAAAAAAGGAATGATCCCTAAGAGTATATTTCTCAAAATGTAAGTACTGTATGATGCTTTTTTAAAATACAAAACCTTCATGTCCTCAAACAGCACTGATGGGTCTAGACAGTTTTGTGGCTTAAGTACAGAACTGGCAAACAGCGAGGCCCATGAGTATAGCTTGCACATCTATCACTGACTTCTCCTACCAGATAATGCCAAGTCAGCACATTAAATGTTTTCTGCTGTTTTTCAATCTATTTGAGCCAGTACTCCTCATCCAAGTCAGTTTGTATTACATTTCTAACCAAATTCTTCTCATTTTCTCTGTTCGATAAACATCATTTCCTTCACCAAAACATTTGTTTTAGGAAAAATATGCAAGATGGAGCAGAAAGACATGGAGGGAGGCAACAAGTTTTTACATCAGCTGACCATTAGGTCAAATGGAGATGTTATACTGTTTTAAAGAAAGCTGAATACATCCAGATTGGTAGTCATACCAGCATTGCTCTGGAATGAAGATTGCTAGGCTTCACTTGTGAGGAACAACACTGGTGTACCACTCATTGCTTTGCTCCAAATGGCATGATGAGCTTAATGCAAGAGAACTAAGCACGAGAATGACCTTCTGAATGGATATGTGCCTCAAACTTGCTGGCTTAGATCCAGGAAGAGCTTTGTGGCAAGAGAAAACATTTTTGAAAGTATGCAAGGACAAAACCAAATTAAAAGATAGAGGAAGGAATTAACTGGACAAAGAACATTAAAGGAGGTTACAGCTGAGGAACTCAACCTCCCCTACATCACTTGGAGGACACTGAACAGGCTGAAGGTCGGAATCCCTAAATGTAAGACCAACATGCTCAAGTGGGGCTGCTGGTGGGCAACAACATGCTGTGTGAATGTGGAGAGATACAGAACCTGTCTCATTTTCTGGTCTGCTTATAACTAGCAGAAACATGTACCGATGAGGATTTAAGTTTGGCCAACGATAAGTCAACAAAGTGATTTCATTTTGGCAGTCCAAAATTTGATCGGGACATGAAAGAAGCTTAACGCAGGCATGCCAAAGAACCAGCAGTGATGGGGCTAGGAAAGCTGGTGCTTGCTGCCTTATGACCTGTTGTGTTATTTGGAACAACACATTCATAAACCTTTCGGTATGGTGAGCCAGGAATGGATAAAGACCACCCAGGCTTTAATACCATGTCATACATGAAAAATCAAATCTTCTCCTTGCTGCTCACTCTAAGTCTTGGCGTCTTGGCGTCTCAAATGGAGACCCACTGATTCCCTCAGATTTCAGTGGCTTGAGATCAGGCAACTCTAGTCACACTTTAAAGACAGCTTTATACCACTGATGGAGAACTATCAAACTAGCATACCTTTAGCTCCAATCCAGCAGCAGTTTGAATTGGGTTCAATTGAGAGAACTGTCCTGAGAAGTAAGGTCTTGGAGTGGAGAGAAAAAGGCAGAAGCATAAACTTTTCCTCTCAAACAGCTCCAGTTTAATGAGCATCCTCCTTTCTCACCAGTCAAAACATATACCTGTACTGCATTTTGTGGGAAACAGAACCATACTAATTCCAATGAATACTAAAAAATCATCTACAGTATTTAACAGCTGTTTAATATCATCAATAATAAAATATGACTCCTACGTGATCAAAGTTTCAGCCATGAGCTGAAAAAAGCCATGGCTTTAAACTTTAACACTATGCACTGTTGAGAACCAAGTTACTTGAGATACTGCTTGAACAAGAGCCGTCCCATGCTTAAAATCAACTTTGGAAGGCCTGCTCAATGATTGTGCTGCAGATTGCAATAACAATTACATATATATAACACACTGCAATGCTTAGGGCACTCTCTGAACAGTTCATAGGGTTATTAGCATTTTGACCCCAACAAGCTGAGTATAAATTTTACTGAACACAGAAGGATGAAAGGCTAAGTCAACTTTCAGACCACCAGGATTGAACTCAGATTATGAGCAGTTCAGATGCAGTACTGCAGTTTAACCACAGTGCCATGGCTTCTTGTAATGATGCTGAAAAAGAGATGGGAGGGTTTTTGTTGTTGTTATTGGAAACCCATCTTGTGGCACCTTCATTTTTTTAAAAAAATGGCCCTTTGTTTTCTTTGAAACAGGCTCCAAAAAATCTTTTCTTTCAGTCTGCCTTTGCTTTGGCCAAGGTTTACTTACTGCTTTTGGTCACACTTCCATATATTCCGATTGTATAGCCTTAAGTTTTTTTTTTATTGTTCTGCTGTACCATGTTGCTCTTCTACTCTTTTATTTATTAGACTTTATGGAATTTTGAAGTTATTTTAACATGGGGCATAGAGTATTCTATTTGTTATCTTTTGTAGTTTGTAAGCTGTTTTGGCAAAATTCTGAAATGTAGTAAAGATAAATACTTCACAGAAGCAAGTCCTACTATATTCAACAGGTCAGCTTAAACACTTTCCAAGGTTTTCCATTCACAAATTTAGTGTTATAGACTATTCAAGGCACACAATACAATATTTCAGAAGTAGCAAAGCAGATGATCTATGTTGTAGAGTAAAACCTCGCATAAAGAGTGCATCGCTTAGAGACTAACTCGCTTAAAGAGCAGAATTTTCTCTGAATGGTTGCCTCGCTTAACAACTAAAACCAAACAGAAACTCGCTTAACAACTAAATCAGGGTTCGTAATTCCCCCACACACACTAGAAGTCACAATTGGTCACTTAAAATGGTATTTTGCTTAAAGAGCAAACTCGCTTAAAAAGCAATCCTGTGGAATGCATTATGCTCTTTAAGCAAGTTACCACTATAGTCTCAAACTTCTCTATGAAGCATGCATTTCCGCATCTGTCTGCGCTTTAATAATCAGCTATTACACAGCCAATGCTGAATACTGGAATTCAGGCAAAAATATATAGCTGATTTAGGACTGATGAGTTTCTCAGAAAAGAAAAGTAATTATAATTCTGGTTTGAATACATGGGTCTCAGTTAAAGACTATAATAAGAGGCAAATTACCTCTGTGGCATCAGTTAACAAGAGGAACTGAATGACAGATTAAAAGAGACAGAGAAGGAAATGAAGGAGTTGGAAGCAAAATAAGCAAGGTCTGAAGACTAAAAAGAGAAGGATCAAGTTACATGAATTAAGAAAAGAATACAATGTTCCAATTATATACAAAGACCTTTTTACATAATCACATGGGACAGCAAATCTTTTAGACTAAAGGCCGTATGAAAATTACTTATAATGAAGTTGTTGCAACACTATTTTGTACTCATACAAAAATAGAGATAATCTATAAGTATAAAGCAAAGAATTATGTTTGATAGTCTTCAATGCATTGTCCCCCCCGCCACCCTCCCCCATGAAAATTTGCCTAGACCTACCTTTCGGGTGGAGGGGGTCAAAGACAGAGGTCCGGAGGACACCAGTGGGGCGCCAGCCCCATAGACAAGCAAAACACCACAAAACTAGCACCCCCAGCGGCCACTGCAACTCCTAACAGCCACTGCGGGGCAGAGCAGCCAACCATGGAGGCCAGGCTGAGAGAGGGAGAGGCAGGGCAAATGCCGAGCACCCAGCACAGGAATGGCCGCCGCCTGGATGCCAGCAAGCCGCATTCGCAAGCAAGCCGCAGCCGCCACCACACCCGACGCAGCAGCCCAGATCGCCTGGCTACTGCGGCTGCTGGAGCTGACTACGCTGCCCCTGAATGGATTGGCGGGGCCGCTGAAAGCAGCTACTGCCCATTCCCGCCAGAGGGGATCCATCCTCTCCTTCCTCCCGGGGAATGCAAGGGCACCGAAGGCACCCACTACGTCCTCCCCGTCCTCCCGATTAACACAGGGCCGCAGAACCCGGCCACTGCATCCTCCCCGTCTGCCTTCCCTCCCGCCACAAAAAACACTCCGGGGCGAAGCCTGGGTAAATCTGCTAGTATCATCAAAAAGACAAGCCCCCATCTCCAGCAGTATTATAATTTCATTGTGTAAAGCTGGAATTTGAGGAAATACTGTTTGACATCTTTGTTATTGGTAGCACCTGAAATGGTAGGAGGCAAATACATATACCATCACATGTATTTCTTTTCTATTTTCATGTTTTGCTAAGATCCAATTTTAGCTGACACATTTTTTTAAAAGGAATACATTGTCAGGCTGCATTTACAATTCAGCTTGCTGCTCCTCTACACCACCTCCGAGTCTTGATTAATGGCTTGCATTTAAAACAACAAAAGGTCATATTAAATCATGAGCTCTTGGTTCATGTATTATGGAAAACACACACGTCTCTCATAGTCAGACACGCACTTAGACTTTTGTGTGCTAGATTCCAGGTTCTTGGTGTTTCTCCTTGTGCAAAATGTTCTCTGCTATTTTATATCCACCACATTGCAGGGAATCAATTCATTATTGCCAATTACATCACTGGTATTCCATTTCTTCCAGGTGTACTGTATAGGCTGGATCCATCTCCTGCTGCAATCTGTGTTTGTACTGGCAGTGGTGGTTCAAGCTTCAAGAGTACCGGTTGTTGTTTCTTAAATTTAAATCAATCTTTGGTTTCTTTGGGGAAATATTCTGGACCTGCCAGGCCATTTAGTATTAAATTTAGTGGTGATGGGAGAGAAAAATAGTTTCTTAGCCTTATGCAATTTTATATTGAAGCATGTTCCTTTTTTTATCATCAAAACCCTTAGTAATTGTAGACATTTATCAGAGCAAAAAAATTCTTCAGCTTGATCTGACAAAATCCTCAAAGTCGAAGTCAGTGCCCCAGCATTCTTCAGGGTATTCTGACAAGTTAACATAATAGATTGCCATAAATATTCAAGGGGCACAAAGTGAGATCAGGGAAACATATCAAGATTCAGTGTACTCATTTCTATAATTATATAAAAAAACTTTAACAAACAAATCCTTAGGACAAAAAAAGGCAGGCAGGGCCAATGGGAGAATGGGTGTGCACCAAAATGTCTACAGCCCCCATATATTAGATTAATAGTATTTGTAAAGGAAATGACTGTTCAGCTGTTGAACAGAGTCAAGGTCTTAGAAGGAGGAGACACTGAACCAATAACACAAGATGCTCCAGAATATTCTGAGAACTATAGTATTAAAAACAAGCAAAACAAGTACAGTGGAACCTCAGTTAACAAACATAAAAATTGCATAACAAAAGGAAATCCATAGAAAATAGTGGCTCAGTTTACAGATTTTTTTTCCAGAACGGATTAATTGGTTTTCAATGCATTCCTATGAGAAACCACATTTCGGTTAATGTATTTTGCTTTTCAGTGCATTCCTATGGCAAATCACATTCAATGCATTCCTATGGGGAATTCGGTTAAAGTAATTTTAGCTGTAAGAAACGTCCCAGAGAACGCATTAATTACATTAAGCAATGTACCACTGCAGTGTGTCCTCTGCAATTTTGTCTCAAGAGGGCTGCTTATTTTTTTTTACTGAATGATCACATGCCAGCTTGATCTCCCAAAGCTTACTTGGTCAATATCACTGAAGGTCTAATGTGTACCTTCAGATTTTCTAAAGACACACAGAGGTACATTGACGACTATTTTCTCATTAAGTCTTCTGAGCAAAATTGCCTATGATTCAATGTTACAGGTGAATATTTTCCATAGGCAACCTTACTGCTAAGCATATTAGAGAGCAAACGAAACAAAAACAAAATTGTTGTAGCATAAGCATATTATTAAGATGATCAAGAGATGCACTCAGAGACCAATGGATGATGCTTAGATTTGATTTTAAGTGTAGAGTAGCCATGATCCATGTCTCTTAACTCCTCATTCCTGTTTTCTTTGATTAATAACTCATTCTGGTTTAAGCTTTTGTGGGACAGTAACCAGGTGTCAGAAAAATGAAACACAGAGCTTAGAAAATTTTTGACTACAACTTCCCCCAGCACACAAAAAAAAACCTCAGCCAGCAAATAATTATGAGAGTTACAGTCCAAAAAAGTAACATTTCCAAGCTTTGATAAAATGTTCCTTTCAGCACGGAGAGGTATCTTCTCAGTGCAGAAATAAAAGAAAGTATAAAGGTATATTTTAAAATTGTGGAATCGGAAGAAAAACAATGTACTCTATGTCTGTAAGTATGTCACAGAACTAGACAGAGTCTGCTCTGACATATATCATCTAACTAGGCAAGAGTGACTCATGGGCTAGCGTAGGAGGAACCAACCCCCACAAGAGAGCTATCTATGAATACAGACCAATAATGGTTATCATTATCTAGTTTTAGTCCAAATCTTTATGCCACGGTAGATCAGTTACTCTTTTAAGATGTCATCGTCATCTGTATATTGTTCAGTATTTAACTCCTTTGAAAATTATGCAGGCCAAAATACAAGAGAGAACAAATATGCACATGAAAGTAATCACATGGTATTTTCTTTTGCCTCAACAAACTGTTCTTCATGTGCCACATTCCTTAATTTGCAACCTGTGCATGACCAGTCTCATGGTTGCATGACTGCACTTACACAATTGTGTGTTTGAATAGGATTCTGGACAGTTCATTTAAATCCAAAATGCAAGAAATGCAAGTCTTCTTCTTTCATGTCCCGATCAAACCCTGGGCTGCCAAAATGATGCCACTTTCTTGGCTTTGTCGTTGGCCAAACTTAAGTCCTCATCAGTGGAAAAATGCAAGTACAGTAAAACAAAATCATTTTCCTGTAGAATGTTACTGCTTCTGCTTTGTTCTGCTTAAAATATTAAAAGCAATATGCCAGATAGAACAACACTTCTTTCCCAGAATAAATAACACTGACAATCAATTATTCTGATGAGAATTTTTAAATGGACCAATCATGTCCCATAAAATGGCTGGAAGCAACATATGGGAAGAGGACTTAAAGGTATTTTTTACTCTTTTGTTGTTTAGCCTTTAAGACATTTGTGGCTGCTGTGCTCCAGAAAACATAAGCTTTACTTAAGAGAATGGATGAGAAACAAATGCTTGTACATGTTTACTTGGATATAAGTCTGGCCATACTCTATGAGGTTTGTTGGCCATGTGCTGTGCCACCTTAGATACAACCTACTGTCTAAACCTCCCACCAACCTCCCACCAAAGTGGTACCTATATATCTACTTGCAATTTCTTGCTTTCGAACTGCTAGGTTGGCAGCAGCTGGGACAAAGATGGGAGCTCATTCCGTCCTGCAGCGTTCCGTGCGCTTTGGTGTCTAGTCATGCCTGCCACATGACCACGGAAATGTCTGCAGAAGCAGACAGCGCTGGCTCTTCGGCTTTGAAACAGAGATGAGCACTGAACCCTAGAGTTGGATACGACTGGCTTTCGAGCAAGGGAAACCTTTACCTTTACCTTACTGTCTAAATTAAGGCCATGAATTTTTCTTCATATAAGAACAATCACAATCTAAATGTAAGATTCCTTGTTCACTTGGTCCTGAATTACCCATGCATGTGTTTTAAACAAATCAAGCCAGAGAAAAATTCCAATGGAGAAAATTGTCTTTAACAGCTTTTGTACATTAGGGTTAATATATTTCCCCCTAACTAACAAGTTCTATTTCTATTTCTCCATGACTGGTATTACACACGGTTTTCATTGCCTCCCCCCTTCCCTTTTTTTTACCACCAGCAGACAATAGAGTTTTTAATGCAAGTAAAAACTAAACTCACAGTAACTTAAACAAATTATATTGTTTATATAAAGAATTTTAAAAAGTAAGGTGAAAAGAGCTGACATATGATTTAGTGCAGACTCTCTCCTTCTATATTCACATTTTTCAGTTTGGCTGCACATGAAACTCAGAATACATCTGCTCAGTGTAATTCACAGTTTTGGACACAGAATTGGTAAATATATATATATATTGAAAAGAAAAGTGTAACAAAAAACTTGAACAGAACAACATTTCTTAAGCCTGATTATCCCATATAGAGTGTGGCATATATATGGCAATAAAGGAATGAGCTTATAGCTAATGCTTTTTAAAAACAAAAACAAAGAAAAGACATACCATAATAATAGATCCAGAACCACAAGCTCCACTGGGGACAACAGAAGACTTGTTTCCTGCTACAGAAAATGGGTCATTTTGTTATATAGCTAGGATTGAGAGATAAACATTGTTTTAGTGTGTGATCACCTGGCAATACCAGGCTGCGGAATGTGGAAAAGTTCCTTTTTAGTCTATAACTGTTAGAATGCCCTTGATGATTGGAGGAGTCAAGGCATTATGCACTAACTCAGTAACATTTCCAAACCCTGCCAATTTAAAGGTGCTCACATTTTTAACAAACAGTGGTGTTTATTAACACTACCATTAGGGGAATAGCCATCTGCAATTCCTTGTATCTATAGAGTATTTCCACTAGTGCATTAGGACACCAGCAGTGGTGGGCTCAAAAAAAAAAAGTTACTACCACACTGTGGCCCTGGTATGGTGGGCGTGGCCAGGGGGAAAGCCCTGTGTTGCACCCGAATTAGGACTACTTTATTTCAAAACTTGGATGGGTGAGGCCATCCAGAATTTTTGCTACCGGTTCTGGTGAACTGATGTGAACCTGCTGATGCCCACCACAGGACACCAGTCTTCCTGTCCTGCCTAGAAAGGAGAGCAAAGTAAATGCTGAATAGTTAACCTTGTACTGTATGTGTTTACCAACTTATTCTCTAAATCAGTGAGAATTGTGCAGGAGCGTATGTATTGAAATCATGCTCTATGCGCTGCAGCTGCGGTGTGTCTAAAGCACAAGGTGCAGTGAGCATTTTCCATCAGAACAGTATGCTACTGATGGAGAGCAGCTGAAAGTTCTGAGCCCCATTGATGCACCATGTTGAAAGACTTCAAAGAAGCAAAGAGCAACACATGGATTTACTCCCTAATTAATAAATACCACTGCTTGCTAGAATGTGAGTTAATGCACACAGTAGTAAACATTTAATGTCTGTTGTGTTCTAATGGTTTTACCTTCCACAATGTATCTGAACCTTGCTTATAGCAACAATGTAACCTTCAGCTGCATCATATGAACTCTGTAAGAGGACGCGAGCTAATGACCACCAGCTGGCAGCAGCGAGCGTCCAAGCTCCCTTGGTCCAAACTCATCAAAGGCAACAGCGCGGGAAGTTTTCCCGCCATCACCTACACCTGGACAAGAAGGGCGTGACCCGCAATGACGTCACGCAGACAGTAGCCAATGGGCTACCGTGGAACCACGTTCAAATGTATTACCACTGTATATAAAGAGCTATCGATCCGCCATTACCTCATGTTCCCTCTGTCCACGATGCAATAAACCTGAGTTAACCCAGCCCGAGGCTGTGTCCTGTGTCTTGGTTTGCATACACTAAAATGTCAATATGATAATCCAGGGAAACACAAAGAACATGGAATCAACCACTCGCTAATTCATGACAAATGTCATGAATATAAGACAAAGGCACCTTATACAGAATGTTTTAATGGAATCATGTATATAGCAGGCTATGCTCACTTTTAGTTTCAACTTCATGAGTTTAATACAATACAGGGTCTCAGTAGCAGAGTCAAAAATATACTTATTGTTATGCAGCCAAATATCTCAACTGCCTTTCAGTGTACATGAGTGGAGGATGGCAAAGTTACCACTGTACTCAAAGGAGGTTGGTAGAAAACAAGGTGATGCTATAGGATTTATCAACAAATCCCAACAAGTGTATAACTACATAGTACTTTCTAGCATGTATCACTGGTGTGTGTGTGTGTGTGTGTGTGTGTGTGTGTATGCTCTTTCTTCTCTCTCTCTCTCTCTATTTTTAAGAATCATTCAGACCACTAGAACTGCCAAAATTGGGAAAGATAAAAAAACTTACTATTAATCTCTTCAAGGATGAATTCTTCAGTTTGCACATTCAACTATTAATGTTCATTTCTCTCTGTGTTAAATAACCCACATATTAAATAGATTGTGCACAATTGTGTGTAAAGCCACAATGTTTACTTTGAAAACCATCTACCAACCATTTGCAACTCAACAGGGCCAAACCTCACAGCAAATTTGAATAAACCAGGGACTTTCTGCTATTACCAGTTGTAAAAAGCCACATTGATTTGTAAACCTATCTGTTATGCTAACCAGCCATTCTGTGCTGATGTGTATAAATTGAAGCCATGAAGTCTCCTTCTTATGTCTGACAAAGTGGACTTGATCAATGAAAGCTAACATTAAAATACAGCAGTTAGTCTTTAAGGTGCCACAAAGGGTTTTTGTTGTTTTTTTCCCCTTTACACTCTGATATATTAAAGAGAGGATACCCTGAACACAACTCATATCATGTGATGCTAGAATTTAAGCACAATAAGCAGATTAGTATTTGAATGGGAGACTACCTGGCATTGCCAAGGTTTTCTAGGTAGACCTAGGAAAGACTCATGACTGAAATTTGCAAGTGCCACTAACAGAGCCAAATATACAGTCAAAAGCAGGGGTTCCCAACCTCTTTACGACACAGGCCAGACCATGCCCCCCAGACAGTTGAGCGGGCGGAAGCAGGTGTATTTACAGCTGTTGTAAATGCAGCCACTTCTGCATTTATGACAGTTGTGGGTGGATTTACACATGCACGGGCACGTTTTATGGCTGACATAAATGTGTCTGCTTCTACTTCTGGATACAGCAGAGGCAGCATGGGCCACATGAAATGTTGCTGCAGGTCGTGGTCAGCCCACGAGCTGTAGGTTGGGAACCCCTGGTCTAAAGTGAATTCCTATGTTTTTAAGTTATGGCTGGAATTCATGTCAGTTCTCTAAACCCAGATCTTTCTATTATTCCTCTTCCTCTGTTATACTCTTCCTTCTGTATGGCTTACTTTAGTAGAGGTGGATCAGACAGGATTCAGGAAACAAAAAGCCCTGGGCCTGCTTAACACTGAGAACCTCCTCTCAATACACTGAAAAACAGAAAAATAAACACTAAGATTTCACAGGGGGAAAAAATTAAGGATTTATATTTAAAATAATGTTACATTATTAGTTATACAGTTACACAGGTTATTTCATTGTCATGTCATTACACTTTTTTTGTTATAATGTGTGTTTGTGTGACACCCATACTTGTTACAAATACAGAGTCTATAAATTAATGCTGCCAATTTGGTTTGTTTGCTTTAGTGCTCTTTCACATCACAAAATACATTGTTTCATGAGAGAACTTAGTGCAGTAGATCTTTGTAAGTTTTGATAATCTTTCACGTTTCCTATAACAAACCAGATGTAGAACAAAATTTCTTGGCTGCAGTTCCTCCTCGACATATACAATTGGATCCCACTGTGGCTACAGAAAACAAAGACCCATAAGTATAATCTGTACGGTTATGATAGCACTCCTAGGACTCAGTCATCAGATCTCCTTTGATCTGTTTTAAAAGCAACAAAGACAAGGGGCAATTAAAAGTAGGAATCATGGTACTGTATATACTTTTCAAACAATTGCAGTGTAAATTGCTACAGGATGTTGTAGCGCAGGAGTTCTCAACCTCTTAAAGCCAGGGGCCAGGCCACGCTCCTTCAGACAGCTTCGGGGGCCAGATAGCCATTTTGCCCTTCTTCCACAACATAGCACTTCCTGGTGTGGTGGAGGTGGTGATGGGGGCACATGGAATGGCTCTGTGGGCCACATTTGGACTACAGGTTGAGAATCCCTGTTGTAGAATATATTGGTATCCAGCATTTCATATTGACTTGCTTTGTTTTGCCATTTGGATCTCATTCTTGTTGGAAAATATTTTTAATTTTTTTCCTCTTTCATTTGGATATACTATTTTTGCACAAGAGGAACCAGGTATTTTGCATCTTGAACAGAGCAGTTCAGAATAAGGCATCATTAAACATGAGCCCAGAGAGCCAGCTTTCATAGTACCATTTTTGTCCCAGATGAAAATCAGGGAAAATCAGATATTGGTAAGGTTCTTTCCTGATAATTAAATGCCAATTCTATCCTTATTTTATTCATGGTGCAGTGCCATTTATGTATACAGTATATTGAAAATAAGAGGAAGACATGGAAGAAATATGGGCATACTCCAAAATGTGTGTTTATTTACAAGTACACTTCTACATGCATCGAGCATTGTAGAACACCAGCTTAAACTTTTTTGCCCTACCTGGAGTGTGCTTGGCTCAGGTATTGGAATAGTTTCAGGCAGGAAACAAAAAGGGCATTGTCCATTCCTCAATGGTAGCACCAAGGTACAATTTAGACCTGTTAAAAATTGACTCCATGTGACCCATGGCTGTACATCAAATTTCCACCTATGCTCTACAATTCACCTGAGTTTAAAAGAGAGCGCTGTGTGAAAGCCCTGTTTCACCTGGGGTTCCCCAAGATTAACTAGAACATGCAGAACTCAAACATCTAATTTGTGCTGTAAATCTGAGGTGTATAACATTTTTTTACGAAGAAAACCCAAGGGGATACCTGATAAATCAAGTGAAAATTTTGCAGTGAAATATTTAGAGAGGTAAGATGTTCAGTTAAATGAGTAACTTTTAGCTCATAAAAATAATACTTTGTTTTACAAATATACTGTATGACATGCTATGCTTATTAAGGAACAGGGCAATCAATTTCAGCCCAATGTTCATTTAGCACTTCAAGTCAATGATAAATTATCTATACTTGAGCTTCTTTATCTGTTGCAAGTTCACATGTTGGCCGACCAGGGCACATTCCCTTCAGGCTTGGATGTGAGAGAACTGGGGATGCTGTAGGTGTCTGTGTTGTAAGCAAAGACAAAGAAGGAGAAAAACTAGGAGTCATTGCTGATGGTGGATATCTCAGGTGATGGATGAGGGGTGAGCGGGGATATTTCTTAAATGCCTGGCTTGGCAACATCATTGGCATTCGTGGAGGAACTGTCTTTAGACCAGGCTGGGCTACAGAAGTAATCAAAGGAGGAGGGAAAATGAATGATTTCTTCTCTCTTGGAAAACTATGCATTTTTATGCTTTCATCCTCCAGTTCTGCAATATCACTGAACACAGAAGCAAGTGGCTTAAATCTGGGTTCCCAATTTAGCAAGTAATCCCAGTTATAGCTTCCTCTGAGATCTTCATCAGAGTCTACCAATGTGGCCAGGGATCCATAATGTGAATTGTGTCCATCAGGTATTAAGACAAATTCTCTTGTGAGATCTGTGAGGGTGCCCTTTTCCTTCATTCTCAGCATTTCAAGTGTTTGGGACAGCATTTTGTTGCAGAATATTTTGTCACAATCTTTGCCTTCTGAACACTGAACAGACTCCAGGTTTTGAGAAATTGCCACTACATCTGTTTCTCCAGACTGACATGATAGTTGATCAGAGTCTCTGGGAATTCCTGAGTCTGGCATATGTGAGGCTCGGTCACTTAAGACAGATCCAGAACCTTTCCTGCATGGATGCTCATTAATCTTCTTTATTTCTTCATCTTCTGCAGTTTCTCCTTCTGCTGAGCCATGACCACTGGAATCTGAATTTCTACAAGGATGATTACTCTCTCTTCTCTCTCCAACCAAACTTAACCATTCAGCTATATTGCCTACAGGAAGAGTACTGGTTTCATGTTTCTGGGACTTCTGGGCAGCTGTAGGGTTCTGATTTTTATTGTCCAAGTCCAGATTTGTAGCTGAAGGACCTGGTATCTCTTTCTTCATGTTGGAGTTTGCTGTATCTTTTTGTCTGCATCTAACAATAAGCACTGCAAGGCTGGTAGCAAGTACCAAGAATGCTACAGTAGAGACAGCAATGCTAACAGATACAATATGAGCTGTCAACAGGGTATCATTCTCAGGAGTACTAGAAATGTTTACCAAAACTTTGCAGGTGCTGGACTTTGAGTTTAGTTTTGGGCTATGAGCTTTTATGAATAGCTCTAGAATGTCATCACTTCTTTTTTTCATACTGTTTCTTTTCCGGTGGAATGACCTGGCCAAGTAGATAGCTCCATTGGTATAGTTCACAGAAAAAAATGGAGACTGTTTAAGTAAAGTGTAATGTATGGCACCATCCAATCCTCCATCATAATCTGATGCTGTCACCTTGCCAACTAACTGACCTGGTTCATTCTTTTCAGGGAAATCAAACAAATATTGATCTTGACTAAAAACAGGGTCAAATTCATCTGTCCCTTCAACACTCACTTGAACAGTGACTGTTGCAGTCAAATCACTTTTGTCTTTTGCTTGAGCTATGAAACAATATTTATTCTGATGTTCAAAATCAAGTGCATATTTGGTACGAACCTCTCCAGTCAGCCGATCAAGGAAAAACATGTCCCAATCTCCAAGAGTATCATGACTAGATAAGCAGGATGACTGGATGGAGTAAGAAAGATCACCGTAAGGACCAGTGTCAAAGTCTAATGCAGAAACCGTGCAAACAGAAGAAAACGGAGGAAGATTTTCATGTACTCCACAGTCAAGATTAGGAAAAACAAATATTGGGGCATAATCATTAATGTCGAGAATGCTGATGAAAACAATAGCAAAAGCCACATTTTTAATATCAACACCTCCATCTGAGGCTTGAACAGTCAAACTGAATTTCATCATCTCCTCATAATCCAAAGCCCTAATGAGGTAAAGGGAGCCAGTTTTCTTATCTAACTGAAAGTGTCCATCATCATTTCCGGAGATCAAACTGTAAGTGATGTCTGTATTACATTCAGCATCATGATCACTTGCTGAGACTGCCACGATATGACTGCCGACTGTGATATTTTCTCTGACATGAACATGATATTCCAAACGGGTAAATACAGGCGGGTTATCATTGATATCCAAAACAGTGATGGACACTGTAGCAGTAGAGTTCAATGGAGGAGTTCCATGATCAGACGCAAGAATTAACAATTGGTAAAATGAACTTCTTTCTCGATCCAGAACCTTTCTCAACACAAGATTTCCGACCAATTTATCCATAGATTCTGGCCCACTGATAGAATTTTCCACTTGGAATGTATTACTACCATTACCACCTATAATGAAATATTCAACATAGGCATTTTGCTGTGTCCCATCACAGTCAGTAGCAGAGAATGTGAACAATGGTTCTCCAAAGGAGGCATTTTCAGGTATGCTGAGTTTATATTCTGGCATTGTAAATTGAGGGGCACAGTTATTCACATCCTGTATCTGTACGATCACCGAAGTTAAAGCCCTCAAAGGAGGATTCCCATTGTCACTTGCTTCAATGAGGAGTGGAATAGCAAAGCTCTTTTCCCGGTACATCAGTGGCTTAACAAGAAAAAGTGAGCCTAAGATAAAGAAAAAGCACATGATTTTGCACCAAACATCTGGGGGGAGGGGGGACATACATAACTGCCTCAGTACTACCCCTACTCCACCCACAAATTTCTAAAGAGGCAGAAAAACAACTTTTCCTCCTCCCCATCATCAAAGGCTAACAATTGTTGCGGCTATTCAAACTTTGGATATGGTACTTCAAAGCACACTTCTATTAAAATGAGTCTCCAAGGTTTTCAACTAAGTTCTCCTTCCTAAAAAAAAATCATGACTGACCAGTAGAAGAGTCATTGGCCAAAATCCTGTTGTTTACTATAGTAAACTAGCATAGTTTGCCCGGCGGTGCCGGGCTTTTTAAAATTGTGTTGGATACTAAAGGGTTTCTTTTTTTTCTTGAACTAATGGTGATGGGCTGTTTTAAATGGTGGTGTAAGGTTTTTTGATTTTGTGGCTTCGAGGTGCTTCGTCCACCTGCGGCGGACTTGCGCTCCCAGTGTTTTTTTTTGTTCTTTTTGGTTTGTTTGTCTGTTTGTTTGTTTTTTGTGTGCTGGCTTCCTCAGTGCCGGGCTCCTTAATTTGGTTTTTGAACTTGTTTTTTATGTTTATGCAATTTTTTTAAAAAATGATTTTATTTAATTTATTTAATATTATTCAGTTTAAAATTTAATTTTGTTTTTTAAAATGTTTTTTAACTCATTTTTGTTTTGGTTTTGGTTTTTTGGAGTAAAAAGTGTTTTCTTTTTTTTGGTATTAGTGTGTTTATTTTTGAATGTTTGTATAACTTATTTGATTAAATTTGGAATTATTCTTATTATTTTTAATATTTTGGAATGTTTTTTCTCTTTTGGCCACTGGGTGAGGGTGGTGAGCTTTTGTGCCTCTCGTTACATTTGTTCTCTTCTGTCCTCTGGGTGTCGCTTCTGGTAAGTTTCCTCTTTCTCATTTGAGTTCCAGTTCTCATAGAAGGAAGACGTCTTTCGGTAAGTTCTCTGGGGTTTTTTTGGGGGGGTGGGATTTTTTTTGGGGGGGTGTATGTGTTTTTTTCTTGTTTTTTTTGGTTGTGTTTGTGTGTAATTTTTTGGATTTTGGTGTGTTTTTGAATGTTTTTGGTTTGTGTTTTTGTGTGTTTTTTTCAGTGGGGGGTGGCTTTCTTTCTCGCGGGCCATGCTGGCTGGCCCATGGGAAGGAAGGCCAATTGCGGGGAGGCTTTCTTTCCCACGGGCCATGCTGGCTGGCCCGTGGGAAGGAAGGGCATTTGCGGGGTGGTGGTGCTTTCTTTTCCACGGGCCATACTGGCTGGCCCGTGGGAAGGAAGGGCAGTGGTGGTGGGGTGTTTCATTTTTTCCCCGCGGGCCATACTGGCTGGCCCGTTGGGAAGAAGGGCAGTTGCGGGGGGTGGGGGTGGCTTTTATTTTTTGCACGCCGGCTGGCCCTTCGAACGGAAGGGCAGCGGCGGCGGTTTTTTTTTAAAAAAATCCCCCCACGGGCCATGCTGGCTCGCCCGTGGGGAAGAATGGCAGCGGCAGCGAGCTTTTTTTAAAACTTTTTTTTCGCACGCCGGCTGCCTCAGCGTTCATGGCGCGCAGGATGCTGGGGCTTGTAGTTTTGGCTGCGCATGCTTTCTTTCTGCGGCGGTTTTTCATTTGCGGCTTTTTTTGATTGGCTGCGGCGCGTTTCCGAATGTTCCTTTTGCCGCGCCGCTCAGCCTGATTGGCTCTGGCGCGGTGCGGCGAAAGGAACTTTGGGAATTGAAGTTCGCTTTTTTTGTTTGCGACTGGGGGGCTCCTGCCCCTGGGTCGAAAATTTCAACCCGACAGTTACCTCCGAACCCCGTTCGGGTGAGTGAACGGAGGCTCGGACGGGGCTAGTGGGGCCTGGTGCAACATCCTTTGTCACATTCCAACGGTTAACGCACCATTTTATAGGTATAGATTGTAAGTAGAGCAAGCCTTTAGATTTAGTAAGACAACTCCTCCACATATTTCTTCGATTCAAATGGGCCTTTTCCAACTGTGACTTACTTTAGCCTAGTAACTCATAGTTAGAGTAGGCCTATTTGTGTCCATGGAACCTATGGATGAGTTAATTCACTAAATCCCTGTTGATTCAATAGGGTTACTTTATTGCAATTTACCACATGAAGCAGCAGGGTTTTGACCATTTATTGAGGAAATTTTTAAAACTGTGATCCTGTACCTTATCTAGAAGTAATCTCAGAATGAACCCAAAGAGATTTACCTCTGAGATAATATACATAAGACTGTACTGTAATGCTCCAACAACAGACTACTCGAGAGACAAAAATTTAGTTCTGGAGAGAATGTGGCATATATTGCTAAGAATGTATCTAATTTTATTCATCTTTATCTATCTGGAAAATCTGTGCCTAAGAATGCAACGAAAATCAAATCTAAATTTAAAGTTCTGCTTATTTGTCATGGAACAAGCATAGTTTGGGATGAACAAAATGTCCTACAAGCAGGGAGTTTAGCAGAGGTCTAAACATCCATTACATTCCTTCAGTCAGTCATCCAGATGTTCTCTCCACACAAATAACAATGCACTTGGTACTACAGAGATTAATGACATTTTAGCTGCACTTGATGTGTGAAAGGGAAGAGGAAAATTTAGCAGATCCCCCCCCCCCAGTGCAAAGTTGAAAATGAAAATATACATTTTATGTCCATAAGGTACATCTTATATTGTAAAGTATTATGCATGCACTGGACTCACCATTCTGAGAATCAATAGAAAATGCCTCAAAGGGAGAGAGAATTCTGTAGGATAACTTTCCATTGTCTTCTGAATCTCTATCAGTGGCACTCAGCGTCATGACAGAGACCTCTAGAGACCTGAGTTCTGGTATCAGCACCTGAAGGAAAGAAAAGACTTTGACACCTCAAGATACATAGAATCATAGGAAATAAAACTGAATTACTGTCTGCACTACTTCTCTTCTTACCTGATATACATCTTGAGTAAATACTGGTGGGTTATCATTGACATCAGATATGAGGATTAGAAGTTGGTTTGTAATTTGTTGCACAGAATCGGAAACGCTGATTATGAGTTCAATTTGAGTGTTTTCTTCAAAATCTAGTGCCTCCACCAATACGATTGTTCCCCTGTACTGGTCTATTGCAAATTTCATTCCAGGATTACCATCCTCAGCAAAACTGTAGCGAAGAGGTGGGCCCAGGTCTGCATCTTCTGCCACAACTTGCATCACAGAGAATCCAGGCGAAGCATCTACAACCATCATACTTCAAAATGAGACTGATTTGCAGCAGCTGTTCACATTCTGTATAACAACAACTCTCTCTGTGAGTTTCTCTGCTGTCTTTGATTAAGAAACTCTTGGCCAAGTGTGGGCAAAGCACTGCATTCCATATGTTGGGAGAGGGCAATTCCATCAATCCTAACCAGCATAGCCAATGATAAGGCATGCTGGAAAGTGTAGTCCAACATCTGGAGAGAAAAACTCCTTTACATACTCTAGCCCTTAAAGAAATCCCCTAGGCCCATGATGGCAAACCTTGGCACTCCAGATGTTCTTAGACTTCAATTCCCAGAAGCCCCCATGAATCCACGTACGGGCATGTTTTACTTCTGCTTCCAGGAGCAGCGAAGGTGGCGCAGGCCAGATGAATCGCAGTAAACCCATTTGTGTGGATTCATGGGGGCTTCTGGGAATTGAAGCCCAAGAACATCTGGAGTGCCAAGGTTCGCCAGCACGGGCCTAGGCCTATATCCAATAATATGCTAATGCTAGCACAAGTTGTCATTCCTTTCACACACAAAAATACAGATTTGTTTCATAAATGTTCAACATTGCTTTCCCTGCTTTTCTGGAGTGGTAGAAAGACAACCTAAGCTCCTTATGCCTGCCATGAACCATTTTTATAGTTATAGCATGCATAGCCATTCCAGAGCAGGGCAAGCCATCTTTTAACTTCTGCACAACAAAAACATTGTCATAAGACTAGTCAGACCTATAATAGTATAAGGGCTGAGAAACACCATGAAAGAGCAGGGGAATTGATGATTGGCTATACAAAGCAAAATGGCAGTTCATAGTTGAGTTGACAGAACTAACTTGTTTTGATGTCAGAAGGTATTTTGTCATACTTACTTTCAGGAAGTTCCAGAATTCCTAAAGGACGGAGAACTGGAGAATTGTCATTAACATCCACCACCTGGATTTCTACTATACTTGTAGAAGACAGTCTAGGAGTTCCTCTGTCTGCAGCTTGAACAACCAATCTGTTAGGGGGAAATTCAAAATTTCTGTTTGGTAGGAGTCCTGGACAGTTTGAATTCATAATCTGTATCAGTACCTGAAAAATGATGCTGGGATACAGATCCCATGTTTTCTAATGAAAATGTTAATATAGGGTGTCCCAAAGGCCACCATTCATAGGAAAAATAAACAAACTTGTATTATATTTTATATTATTAATATTTTTCATATCCATATTTTTAACATTTTTTTACAATACTTTGTAAATATCGTAAGATTTTTTAAATGAATATTTTGTCAATAACGGTAACTTTAGCTCAGTGTTGGGCATAAAAAAAATTCCTACCACACTGTGGGTGTGGCCATGTGACTGGGTGGGTGTGGCCTGTTGGTCATGTGACTGCTCTTCATTATAGAGCTATGAAAATAGAAGCCTCTTCTATTTTCATCACTCTATAGAGAACCTCTAAAGCCATTTCCCCTTGTCCAGGCTTTTCCAGGGCTCCGTTTCACCCCGAAGTGCATCCCCAGCCACTCCGGAGTGGCTGGGGATGCACTTTGGGATGAAGCAAAGTCCAGGAAAAGCCATGGACGAAGGGGGAAATGGAGCCAGCCCCCTCCGAAGCCTATTCTAGGAGGAGGAGGAGGGTGGGCGGGGCAGGGAGGTGGGTGGGACCAGCCAGTTTTACTACTGGTCTGCGCATACTGGTCCGATCCGGCTCATGCCCATCACTGCTTTAGCTACAATTTCCATTTCTACTATGTATGGTGACTTTTGGGACACCCTGTATAATAAAACTAAAGGGAAATATACATGCAAATCATTTCTGAAAACACGTGTTTGCCTAGGGATCAAGAGTAAAGCTCACATATCCTCTGTGAATTCTTTTTATTAGCAGCTGTAGTACTACTTTCAGCCATGGTAAAGATCAAGGTAAAAGTCACTCTTGCTCGACAGCAAATTGTATCTGACACTAGGGTTCAGTGCTCATCTGTTTATAGCTGAAGAGCCAGCACTGTCTGCATTTGCAGACGTTTCCATGGACATGTGGCAGGCATGTCTAGACACCGAAGTGCATTGAACGCTATTTACCTTCCCACCGAAGTGGTACCTATTTATCTACTTGCAATTTCTTGCTTTCGAACTTCTAGGTTGGCAGGATCCAGCCATGGTAGAAATAGACTAAAAATGTCAAACTAGATGATACAGAAGCATATTCTAAGAAGATGGTGGTATGTTTGTTTTTCAGAGAAACAGTACCCTCAGAGATGCCTGAGCAGTTAAAATGAAGTCCACGTGTACACTCAACCCAAGTGACCAATTATAAAAGAAAGCATAGTAATTTGAAGAAACTAGATAAAAATTCTTATGATGAAAAGGTGTCTTTCAACATTTAAGGAAATCCTGCTTCTAAGAAAGTGCTATCTGCATTCTTTAGTTTGGACAGAGACAAAAGAATAGCAACATGGTGACCTTTTTATTATAATCTGTACAAAAAGCTCACTTGCTTCAATCCAGAGATATCTCCACACAGAACAATGCTAGAAAACTACTGTGGCACATGATGTTCTGATATGGATACACAACCTAAAATTTAAATAATGTAATCCAACACTGTGATAACTACAACTGAGCATTAAGGTTGAATAATTTAGATTAGACTAGTAAAAACATTATACCAATATGACAAACTCATAACTTTACAAAAATACTTTCCAATTTTAAAAACATTTTATCATTTACACAGTATTCACATATTTTGTGATATACATAGGAAAAAACTGAAAATAGGTAGAAATAAAAATAAGGCTATAGACTGCCTTTCAGGCTTCATAGATGTCACATGTTTTATATGTATTGCAAATATTTAATTAGTAAGCAATTCTCTCTCTTTATACATGTATATTTTATTGTCAATGTTCTTACAACCCACTTCAAAGCTTGGAAAAGGCAGACTGTACATTTGTTAAATAAATATGTACAATTCAAATACCTCTCATCTCTGACACAATAACTTCCTTTCAAAGGCAATAAATAGCCTTGTTTTCCATTATGAACATGACAATGCTGAGGACAAAAAAAAAGCTGCAACTTGATCTTTGCAGTTTGTTGCAATTCATTTATCATACCAGTTCTGCTCTGTGACTTTTGTGGCTTTAAAATTGTCAGAAAACATTACTTGAATTACCGACTTGTAGTCAAATTTATAAACATACATAATTTCATATTTTGTCTAGAATGTATTTCTGTGAGGTACAGATGGAAAATTTTACTCTTAAAATTGTTTTTTTTTTTAAGATGAAGTGTGTAAAACAACCTCATAAAAACTAACAAAGACATTCAAGTTAAACTTCCAGCAGCAGTTCTCTTTGAAGATCCTAATTTGAGGAAGGCCAAGTATATGGGGGATAAAGGTTTAAGGCAGGGGTGCCCAAACGTTTTGGGCCATGGGCTGGTCACATGGTTCAGTGGGCTGGTCACGTGGTTCCTCCCATCAGAGGCAGAAGTAAAATGCACCTTGCAATCTGTTTTGCAACAGGATGAGATAGATTTTAGGCTGTTATTTTCTGTGAGTGAAGTAAAATCTGAGAAAATCACACTTCTGTAGTGCTTGAAGGGTAGTTTTAATATTATCTGGAGACACAACTCAGAGGGGCATTCTCTAGCTGCCATATGACGTCATCTACTTTAACTAGTAGTAACCCTCCAAGAATTAATGTCTATTTATCCTCAGTCCAACTAACTGTTTTCCTTTCTAAATTGAGATATCGGAGATTGAAACCAAGACCTCCAGCATGTCAAACGTGCAACTGTTGGGTAAACTGAACAAAAGATAACATTCCTTTCTTAAAGTATATTTTTTAAAACCTAGAAGTAAGGACAATTTTATCATGGCTAATAGGCCTTGCAACAAAATACTGCCAAGCAGAGGGCTGCTGTTCAGGATTTCAACTCTCTTCTTGCTCACATTTTCATTTTTAGAAAAAATTGCACAGAAACTCTTTTTTTGCACACAAAAAGTCTACAGCCACAAAGCATACCCAATCCTCATTCACCCAGGTTTTTGCTCCCTGATGATTTTATTTGGATTTTGCAACTTTTGTGAGTCTGCTGGTGAATTCCACGTGTGCAACAGTGGAAAACGTTTCTACTGAACAAGGGCAGGTGTGCAGAGATCCAATCAGGCTTTTTACACAGCAAAACCCACACCACTATGTATTTTGACATAGCACTGCATGTATGTTGTGAGAGACACAGATTTATAATTCTACTAGAATGCCTTTGGGTCAGACAAACCTATACGATGAAATGTCTTCACGATCAAGGATCTTATTTGTTGATATAATCCCTTGCACTGAATCGATGAGAAATGCTTCATTTGTGTTGCCAGTTAAAATTGAAAATTCAATTTCTCCGTTAAATCCGCTGTCAGAATCTGTTGCATAGATCTGCATTGGGACAAAATTCGTGATTAGGCTGAAGTAGTAAATGAAACATTCTAGAACAGAAATGCATAGGATGGCCACAGGTGTAATTGGGGTTTACTCAGAGGTGACCACCCTGCATTTAAAGAACTTCCTCCCAGGAAAGAAGCAATTTGCCCACACTGAGAAAATTTTGAAACAAGTTAAAGATCTTTCAATGCATGCAACTATTTAGCTCCTGGTCTGCTCATTTCTATGCTGCTCTGATAAAACTGTTATTTTTAAGTTTTAGTTTTTTTATTATACCAGCATGATTTTATTGTTTCATTGGTACTTGTGCAGCTTCCCAGGTTGGCTTAGTGGTTAAGATGCTGAGCTTGGAGACTGGAAGGTTGGGTTTCAATACCTGAGGGCTGCTTGGGGATATGAAAGGAGCCTCATTCAGGCGTCCCATGAGTGGAGTTCCTCTAGTAAAAATCCTTTTAACCCAGAGTAATCTCTGACACAAAATTAATATTATTAATTGTATTGTTAACATTCATAAACTGCTCTGTGCTTCTGGTTTTGAAAAAAAGCAGTACAGTATATAAAATGGGAAAGGATAAATTGGTAACTGAATATATAAGCAAATAAAGAAATATCTATATCAGTAAATGTTGTCATGGAATGTTGCTCTGCTTTGGCTATGCAACAGCTCCAGCTTTACTTATCTGTGGTCCACAACATGGTATTTGGGTATCTGTTTTCAACATGTATAAATCAATGCATGGTAGGGATTGGGGAAGTCATATGTTTGGACCACACCTCTTTGAATTCATCAACCAGCAGTGCTATACCGGCTGGGGGATTGTGCACATTGTAGTTGGAAAATGTATCATTTGCAAGCACTATTGAATGTCTTGCTTCTGAAATCTTAACAATGGATTGCCTCCATGCAGGCCAACATCATCTCCTGCTTAAGACATGTCAAACAGACCAATCAATGGATCACTCTAAGTTTCTAAATAAGATTATGATATTAATGAAAGCCCATGTGGATGTCATTAATTCACCAAGTTACTATAAATTGGAATAAATATGGTGGCACATAATTACAGACTACACGTAATGGCAAATCTTTCATCTGGTCTCATTCTCAAGGTTACCTGTATGATGTATGTATTGCTGGCCTGTCCTTCCCACACTGGTAGTTTGAAATAATTTTGCGCAAATTCAGGTGCATTATCATTTATATCCTGGATCAATACTGTCACCCCACATGCTGCTGAAGTTAAGCCATCTTCCACTAAGACTGCAAAATCCACTTTTTTCCTGATTTCATAGTCAAGAAAGTCAGCTTCCTTTACAGTGATTTCACCTGTTTTGTTTCATGCAAACAAAGAAAAAAATTTTGTGTGTATTCAGAAATCGAAAATTATATCAAAGCTTCTGTATGATTACACACTCACAAGGCAATATAAATAATTAAAAACTGAATACTTTTGGAATAAAAGAAAATGTAATAATTCAATTCTGGAGTTACATGTTAATATATAACTGGAATCAAACTGGAATGTGACGAAATGGGGACTTTGAGCGAATTATATATATACAGTATACAGTATATCACTATCTGTTTGGAACTGTGTGTATCTGGCCATCGGCTGTAATAATAAAGATTTGATTTGATTTGAATAAAAGAAAAAGAAAAACATAACTACAGGCTGAGCATTTTCTTTTTATATACTTAAGACGAAACACCAATCAAGTACATTTCTCCCACCTCAAACACCTTCTAAATCAGTGTTCAGAAATCAAAAACATAATGGCAATTTGGCAAAGAACATTCTGTTTCTAGAAATCTTCATAAAAGTAATCTTACCAGGCAATTGACATGAAAGTGGAACTACATCTGTTCTGCATTAAGCCAATTCAAGAGGCACAAAAGGCAAAGAAAGGCTGACGAAGAAAGACCATCTGAGAGCTGGTGGCACGCTGTTTATCTTGCTGAACCTATTACTATCCTTGTAACTAAATCTTACAAGACTGGATAATCCTACCCATTTGTCAGAATTATGTTTCCATCACTATTGATATGGTCAAGAAGAAAATTCCTTAACTTTTGCCCGTTCTTCTGACACTTTAGTACAGGGATGGCCCAACTATGGTCTGTGGGCTGGACCTGGCCCACGGTACCATTTCATGTGGCCCACAACACCCTTGCCGCTACCGGAAGTGGGCACATTTATGACAGCCATAAAACACACCTGCACATGCATAAATGCGCCCGTGCCTGCTGTAAATGCTGCCATAAATGCACCCGCACCTACTATAAATGCATTTACGACAGCTGCAGATGTGTTTTACGCAGTGGTGGGCATCAGCAGGTTTGCACTAGAACCGGTAGCAGAAATTCTGGCTGGCCCCACCTATCCAAGGTTGAAATAAAGTAGTCCTAATTCAGGTGCAACACAGGGCTTTCCCCTGGCCACGCCCACCATACCACACCCACAGAGTAGGTAGTAAAACATTTTGAATCCCACCACTGGTTTTACAGCAGCGTTTATCAGGGGGAACCACGTGATTGGACTGCTCAGCTGTTTAGGGGGCATGGTCAGGCCCGCAGAGTGAAAAGTTTGGGAACCCCTGCTATAGTAGATAACATGTTCATTACTTCTAGTTCTCACACATGATGGATATTTGAAGAAGGGACTTACTGGCCCAAATCCTATTAGTTATAACTGCTAGCATAGCACAAATAGCATAAATTTCATGGATAAAGTGCTGCATTGAATCAGAAAACACCTCTGCATGGAGGCCTGCAAAAGTTAAGATCAACAGTTTTCAACATACACATAACTTGTTCTCTTAAATGTTTTACTCTAAATTGGTGATTACTTAATTATGTTCCTTTCATATACAGGTATATGGTCGTGTCGACTCCATATACTATTTAACACTATGCTATGTCATATTTGGAAAGGCATGATCACACCTTTCTATTTATTCTTCAAAATACTTCTAAATGAATAATCCCAATGGAAATGGAACTTTGGGTGCCCACAAAAGGTTAATCTCAGTTATTCTGCCAGCAAAATCTCAATAAGAACAGCAACTGCACACCCTTAAAAGCATCCCTATGTAAACATTCCCAAATGTGTACGTGATTTAGATTAAAGATGACAGTCATTAATAAAATTATTGATTATTAAAAACATACTTGACGTTTAACTAAGCAGTAGATCTTTCCACAGTCAGAAGGAAGTTACATTTTCAACAATCAGCTGGAATTCATTTAGTACTGCAATTTTACTTGTATGAATTTTGCCTGTCAATGGTTTATGTGAAAATCTTTTTAAAGACATACTTTTATGTTTCAATGCATTTTACACAAATATACCTATTTGCAGCCTTTTTCACGTCAATATTTGTGACACTGTTGATACTGAATACTGAATATATTAAAAATCCTGTACTAAATTCTCCATTGTCTTTGACAATTAAAAATTGATGTGAAATTTACAATCATTGCATGATTGATCACAACTGATGTCTAACAGATTTTCTCTTTGGAAAGCACAGTGACCGTAATCGACAAGTGTTAGTTGACTTATGGGCAGGTTTAAATCAAAAACCTAAAGAATTTAAATGAGAGAAATATCTTTGTGAAGTTGCTACAGAAATACAATACATGAACTGGATGATTTATAAACATAAGCTCACAGAGATCACATTTTTTTGTACCGCAAGGTGCCCCAGGGACCTTGTATAAGAAGATTTTAATATTTGAGTAAATGAAATGAAAATAATCAGTGACCAGAATCCTGTTGCTTGACTGATGGAATGTTTTGCTTTGTCCCCTATTTATGTCTTACTGTTCTGCAAGTGACAATCAGTCCACTGTAAACCACAGGTCTCATGCTTGCATAAGGAGGCATTGAATACCTCCCTGTACAGGATCAGAAAATGTCAAAATCGATATATGAGCAAATAAAACAAATAGGATTTGGGCCATTTTAAACACCCGGTCCACTGATTTGAAATGCTCTTCCTTTTGATATTTAACACGACTCCTTAGCATACGTTACATATACCTTATACATACATCGCATTGTTTTATCCTCATGCTGTCACATAAATATTAAGAAATGACAAAAGTGGCATATGAATAATGTCCTCTGCACATAAAGATTAACATTTTTGACACTGGACCAGTGTTGGTAGGAAAAGTCACCTCGTCTTGGGCTCTTCAAAGGCTATGAAGAGATTTTAAGACTTTAGAGATAGTCAGCAAATAATGCAGAGTGACATTCTAGAGTGATCTAGAAAAATCTCTGGCCTTTACTAGATCTTTTGACTGCTTGAAACACTCTTCATAATGTAACCTTGGAGTTATGAAGGCAGACAGGTTTTTCTCCTCCTTGAAAGATGCCATGCCTGGACAATCTTCCCATGAGCTTTACTAATTCAGAGTATAGTTGGCAGATGACATTTGAATACTGCATGCACTAACCAACCAACTTGCAAGTTTTAGCTAGCTGGATGGCTAGTGTTAGAAGATTTATTTTTTACAATCTTGCATGGTGTCTCTTGTTGGAGTGACTGGGAAAGACTTCAGGGCTGGAGTGACTTGTATCTTACCAACTATTCCTTCCTCCCTTTGATTTGAAAGAGAGCCCTGCCCCACACTCTCTGCTCTTGGTTCTTTTCTTCTCTTGTTTAGTTGGTGTCAGCTTTATGTTGCTGCTGATCTGTTTGGTTGTTTGTTAGCATCTATACAGTAAAGAAAGCAGCATGCACACGTTTGTAACTTCAAGTAATTAAACGTAAAGAAACACTTTTTTTCTCCTACATATGTTTCTGACATTGAATGCCAGTTAATGAAAAAGGATAGATTTGCCATCTCATCTGTGGATATCTACACGTCTACTGTCAGCTAAATAGAATTTTATCAAAAATTAAAAGTTGTGCAATAGATAGTTCAGTGAGTTAGAATCAGTGATGCACTGAAGCCGGTCCTGTCCTGTCCGACCATACTGGTAGCAGAACTGGCTGGCCAAACCCGCCTCCCTCCCACACCACGCCCACCTCCTCCTCCTCTCCCCGCACTCTGGACGCAACCAGGAGCCAGGAAGAAGAGGAGGAGGAGGAAGAGCAGCTGCCGGCGGCACTACTAGAAGGTGGGCAGGGTGATGGGCTGGCTGCCTCCCCCACCCAGCAGCGCCATCAACATTTCTCATGTGCCTTACCGAGCCAAGGCCAAAAGCATGCTTTCACCTCCGCACTTCCCATGTGCCTTCGGCCCTGGCTGGGTGAGGCACATGGGAAATGTTGTCGCCCCCACCCTGCCCACCTCCCAGCAGCACCGGCAACGCTTTGCATGCGCCTCGCCCAGGGCTGAAGGCACACAGGGAGTGCAGAGGTGAAAGTGCGCCAAGAAATAGAGGGGCTGACCCGCCAGCAGTGCCTGGCTGCTCTGGGACTCCTCCTCCTTGTCTCCGGGACAACGGGTGAAGTGGCGGTGCTATATTTTTAATCTTAGTGACTGAGAATTAAGACTTTTACATAATAAATCATACTCCAAAAGCACATAACATATAAGGTAAGTGTTTCTCCTTAGCTTCAACACTATACATAATGGAGATTATGTAAACATCTTATGTAATATGCTTGCTTTACATTCACTCAGACTTACAGCTTCTTATTCTGTAGGCTTTGGACAACATTGAAAACAGGGGCCGTATCAAGACAGTCAGCTTCCCATATACAGTACAGTACACTAATACCTCATACAACATCCAAACTTGGTTCCACAAGTTAGGATGTTGTATGAATTCTGACTTTGTATGAGGCATGCAAAATCCTAGCTGAGATGCCTCATACAACATCTAAATTATTGCCACCGATGCTTTGTATAACGTCGTTCCCATAGGTGAGAGAGGGGAGGCGGGGGCTAGAGGCCGGCCCCAGCTGTAAGGCGGCCGGCGTGGCCCATAAGAAGACTTGCCATGCCGGAGTCTCACCCCCACCTCCCCGCTCTAACCAGGGGAAGCGACCCTTGGTTGTGAGCAGACTGCCCCCAGCTATGAGGCGGCCGGCGTGAGCATGGGGGAACCCCCCAAAATATCCAATGCTGACCACTGACTCACCCTTGGTTTGCTGCTTGTTGTTGCCTCCCCATGGCTGCTACCGACAGAGCCAAGCGACACCGACCTTCCTCGCCCGGTGGCAAACAGGACAGGAGGAACAGGCAAGGAGGAGGAATTGAAGCAAGTTCCGGGGTGGAAGGAAGTTGGAGAACGCGGTGGCGGAAGACACGACCAGTCTCCTCCTCTTCAGCCACGACGATAGCAGCGCCGCCCCGCTTGAGAGGAGTGGTCTCTGCGAATTGCTGCAAGGAAAGGCCGTGGCTGGCCGGCCTGCTAAGCAGCGCTTGCTTTCTCTCTCTCTCTGTTCCTTGGGGAGAGTGGGACCACTTCGGTGGGAAGGTAACAGTATTCTGTGCGCTCCAGTGTCTAGTCATGCCTGCCACATGACCACGGAAACGTCTGCAAAAGTCTCCCCGCTCTCACCGGATGCTTCCCTTAGTGAGAGCAGGGAGGCTTTTGCAGACATTTCCGTGGTCATGTGGCAGGCATGACTAGACACTGGAGCGCACGGAATGCTGTTACCTTCCCACCGAAGTGGTCCCCACTCTCACCAAAGGAAGAGAGAGAGAGAGAAAGCAAGCGCTGCTTAGCAGGCCGGCCAGCCACGGCCTTTCTTTGCAGCTCTTCGCAGGGACCATTCCTCTCAAGCGGGGTGGCGCTGCTACCGTCGTGGCCAAAGAGGAGGAGACTGGTCGTGTCTCCCGCCGCTGCGTTCTCCAACTTCCTTCCACCCCGGAACTTGCTTCAATTCCTCCTCCTCGCCCGTTTCTCCTGTCCTGTTTGCCACTGGGTGAGGGAGGTCGGGGCCGCTTGGCTCCATCGGTAGCAGCCATGGGGAGGCAACAAAAGGCAGCAGCAGACCAAGGGTGAGTCAGTGGTCAGTGTTGGATATTTTGGGGGGTTCCCCCATGCTCACGCCGGCCGCCTCACAGCTGGGGGCAGTCTGCTCACAACCAAGGGTTGCTTCCCCTGGTTAGAGCGGGGAGGTGGGGGCGAGACTCCAGCATGGCAAGTCTTCTTATGGGCCACGCTGGCTGCCTTACAGCTGGGGCCAGCCTCTAGCCCCCTCCTCCCCGCTCACAACCAAGGGAAGCGTAAAAACCCTAATGCCTCATACAACGTCTGGCAACGGTGTATGAGGCATCTTTTTTCCAGATATTGGGCGACATTGTATGTATCCGACGTTCTATGAAGTGGACGTTGTATGAGGTATTACTGTATATTGTCTTTATAGACTTTCATTTGGGTTCTGGATACTGCATACAAAGAGGTATGGTTTCAAATGGAATTACTGTACTGTCTGGTACGAACTGCGAGTGCGGAAGAAATTCTATTTGCATCTAAGGCAGTGTTTCCCAAACTTTGGGTTTTGGACTTCAGAAGTCTAATTCTTAGACTTCAATTCCCCAAAGCACTGATCAGCCAATGTACTGACTTAGGCTTCTGGGAATTGAAGTCCCCCTGTGAGGTGTGGGCCCCACGTTGGGCCCCACAAATGGCATTAACTGTGGGCCCCACAAATGGCATTAACTGTGGGCCCCACAAGTGGCATTAACTGTGGGCCCCACAAATGGCATTAACTGTCATTATTAGATGGGGGGAGAGAATCTAAGAAACAGAAAAGAGTGAGTCAACACAGAATGGAGGCAGATTTCTCAAAACGCTTTCCTCCAAACCAGATACCTTTCCCCTTCTGCCTTTCTGTTATGGTATTTGATTGCTTCTTGCTACTACATGAACTCCCTGTAGCTCCTCCCAGCTCTTTTATCAATTCCACACACGTTTTAAATTATTCTGCATTCTCTGGCTCTCTATTCCAGTCTCAAAATTTTAGTTAAAACGTGTTATTTCTGTTGGCAGAAAGACAACCTTGCATATTTACTAATACTGAGTATAAGTGTTTGGTGCACAGAACCATAACGGGGCAAAACATAACTTTATTCTGGTAACTGAACACGATTTTCCACTGCGCAGTAGCGACTTATATACAACTTGGGAAGGATACATTTAAGCGAGAAATAATTGGATTGGTTGCTGAAACTGGGGAGAGAGTGGGGTAATCTTCAACTGGAGACCATTCGCGTGTCTCAAAATAGAATGGCGCAAACCCCAGTCTCGCGATACTTTAACTCTGAGGGGAACCCAAAATGGAGGATCATTTTCTCTAAATACAATAACACAATCATTACATACATAACACATACACAACAAAGTGGGAGGGATTTCTGTGGACTAAAGTGAATGTCTGTCTTTTTGCCACTAACCAATTAGATTTTTTTGTTTCTACTTCTGGCCCAGATAAGAGACCAAAGGGGAATCAATGAACCTGTTGCTGAATATCACAAATGGAAATTGTGCTGGGCTGGACACATCTCTCGAATGACAGACGGGCATTGGACAGCAGCAATCACTGAGTAGTTCCCAGACCTCTTGGCAGGCCCCCAAAAGATGGGAAGACCCAATCGTGAAAGGTTTTGGTCAAACCTGGAGAAGAGCTCAGCAGTGAAACCAATGGAAAATGAGTTGCGACCATCAGGAACTTATTCTTTGATAGTCAATCAAGGAATCTGGCTCTTGAGGCAAGTTCACAAACTCCCACCAATGTTGAAATTATCTTTCTGTTTGCTGATTGCATCCTCTGTTGCTTTTTGTTTGTTAATTGTTCCCAATATGAGTCCAGAGTAGCATGCCTCTCTTTCTCTTCTGATCTTCAACCATATGGTTGCATGGAAACACTCCTGCTCTACATAGAGACTGCAATGTTTCCTTTTTTTAGCCTTGTAGTTATAATTAAGCAACAGAACTACAAGTAAAATGCTTTTTTCTATTTAAGCTGTTTTAGACTGATTTTAACTGTTTTATGTGCTGGTGAGTGCAGGGGAATTTTAAAGTAAAAATTGTGGTACTTCTTCCATTTTTTATGCTGTTGCTGTGTTTTTATGCTTTCTGCTGTGATAATTAAGGAAGGAATGACCAGATTCCAAAAATACATATTCAAAAATTCCATGCATATAACAATATACAGTAAAACCTCTACATATGATTTTTTTTCCTGTTCCATGAGTTTATTTGTATGTCAAAAATATGTATATTGAAAACACATTGCATTACCTGAGGAGGCCACTAGATGTCACTGTATTTTTTTGTATGTCAATTTTTTCCTATTAAAATTTGTATGTCGGATTTATTTTCTTTTATGAATAGGGTGGGGGTAGGAGGGTGGGTAAGTGGGTGGGTGACTTGTTTTTTTTAATGTGTTTTATATGTTTTTAATCTGTTGTAAGCCACCGAGTTGGGTTCGCCTGAGTGGGCGGCATAGAAATCTGAAAATTAAATTAAATTAAATTAAATTTTAAACTAGGATTTCTATTTGTATGTCAAATTTTTTGTAAGTCAAACCGTTTGTATGTAGGGGTTCCACTGTACTGTAATTCGATTTGCATTACTGTTGCCCATCAACTCAATGGGCATTTGATATTTAATTCTAATAGCTTTACGAAACATTTATAATAAGTTCATTTTTGTCATAGCCTGAAGAGGAAGTAAATTATAGCAGAAAGATCAAAGCAAAGCATGGATGGGAGAAAACTATTTCTAGTCCCAACTACAATTAAACAATTGAATCAATTATGATTATGAAATTCCACTTACTTGGTGAATTTATTTTAGTTGTGACTGTTAACTACCGTAAACTCAGGCCAATATCTTTTCGTAATGGATGAAATCCTGTCACTTAACATAGTAAGTCACCATTTAAGCAGGCCCACCGCATCAGTAGAGATTTGATGAGTCAACTCCTCTGTATGTTCTATGGATTCAATGGGTCTTTTCTAGTTGTGGCTTTAAGACTTCAGCACTTAATGTGTCAAGGTAGTAGTATGAATATATAATTTTTGCATATTTCTAAGTGTGAATGAACTGATAAGAGCTTCTCTCTGTGTGTGTACTCATGAAGAAGCTGATTTACACCTCATGTTGGACTAATTACAAGCATTTACAATTTTGTTAGTCAATTTGAATGTTCTGGATGTGACATGCAAAACGGTTTGGCAGTACAATATATACAACCTTTCCCACAAAATCTCCTTGTTACATTTTGAAGACTTTTGCCTCTAGTACAGAAGGAATGATCTTTACCCCCTGAAAACACTTTTCATAATACATCAATATTGCTAAAAGGACAAACAAACAAACAAAATATTTCCAGGAAAGCTAATTCTGGAAAGCTATAAAATTCTACTCAAAATCTGTTCAAACATTTTTCTCGCCTATGTTAACAAACCAGTGTTACCAATTTCAGCTGTGTTCCTAATATATTTAGCCACATCAAAGATTTGAGTGTGCCCTGGTAATAGCCACCTTGTGTTGCCAGCTAATCTTTCTCACACTGGGTCAGGCGAAAGGAACTGCAGAATGAACTCACCAAAAGGTGCCTTCATTTTGGCAGTTTCATGTCTGGCCTAGACACAGAAGAAGTAGTAACTGCTGGAAGTACATTTACACAAAGGCATTTATAATTTTAATGTAAAAATATTTTACTAAAGCCTCAAATGGTTTTACATTATGCAAATAGACAGATTACTTACCAGTAATGGGATGGATATAGAAAATATCTTCATGTTCACCAATGATTCTATACTTTAAGTTCTTTCCCATCAAACTAAGATCATGTGCAGTTACAGTAAAAACGGAAGTACCTAGGGGGGAAAAATATTTTTGCAAAGATTAAAACTTAGATACATCTTATCTTAAACAATAATTGATTTCCATGTGCAGTACACCAAAAGAGGCCAACCTATGAAAGCTTAGTAATCCATCTTCTTTAAACAGTTCTATTTTTCCCTTCTTTTTGTTTTATCAGTGTGTACAAGTGACTATTGGTGAAAGATTGTGAAAGCTCTCACAAAAGCAACAGAGAAGTCCCTCTTCCATGTCCCTACCAAACACATTTGTGAAGGAGGTGCGATGGAGAGAAAGGCATCCCCTGATTATTTATAAACCTGGTTAAGCTCATGCAATCTTTGACATAGCTTGGATCCAAGTCCTTTGGGGCTTTATAGATAATGACAGACTTTACATTCTTAGGATCAAAGATCACTGCAGATGGAGATTGCAGCCTTGAAATAAAAAGGCAACTGATTCTTGGGAGGCAAGATATAAGAAACCTGGGGAACATAGTCAAAAGTAGAGACATCACCTTGCAAACAAAAATCTGTAT
This sequence comes from Bradypodion pumilum, assembly GCA_035047305.1. Lineage (NCBI taxonomy): Eukaryota > Metazoa > Chordata > Lepidosauria > Squamata > Chamaeleonidae > Bradypodion > Bradypodion pumilum. The sequence continues at coordinate 207,303,470 of JAWDJD010000005.1, read as the reverse complement.
AGCCAAAGCAATGGTATTTCCGGTAGTAATGTATCATTGTGAGAGCTGGACCATAAAGAAAACAGAGTGCAGAAGAATAGACACCTATGAGATGTGGTGCTGGAGGAGAATTTTGAGAGTACCCTGGACAGCAAGGAGGACGAATAGGTCAATCTTAAAAGAAATCATCCCTGACTGCTCCTTGGAAGGTCAAATAGTAAAGATGAAGCTAAAGTATTTTGGTCATCAAATGAGAAGAGAGGATTCACTTGAGAAAGCCTTGATGTTGGGAAAGGTTAAGGGCAAAAGAAGAAGGGGACGGGAGAGAATGAGATGGCTAGATGGTATTCTTGGCACAGTGGGCACAAAACTGGGTGGGTTGAGGAGGATGGTAGAGGATAGGAGTGCCTGGTGTGCGATGATCCATGGGGTTGCAGAAGGTCGGACTCGACTATGGGACTGAACAACAAAATATAATAATAATAATAATAATAATAATAATAATAATAATAATAATAATAATAATAATAATAATAATAATAATAATAATATTATTATTATTATTATTATTATTATTATTATTATTATTATTATTATTATTATTATTATTATTATTATTATGTGTCAGATATTATTCTGGGTTGAAAGGGTTTTTGCAGGGAAACTCTGCTCAGGGAATGCCCAAATGAGGATCCTTTCATGTCTCTTAGAGCTGGGACAAAGACAGATGTTCAATCTGTCATGCAGTACCCAGGTTTTGAACTATCTACTTGCCAGCCTTCCAGCTAACAAGGTGAGCTTCTTAACCATTGAGCCACCACAGCCCTAATTACAGGCAATACTTTGAATTGTGCCCAGACACAGACCAGCACGTATTGGAGTTGCTGTAATTGTAGAGTTATGTGATCTCCAGTGGTCTAGCAGCAGCACTTTGAACCCTCTGAAGTTTACAAACACTTTCTAAAGGCAGCTCCAAATAGAGCACACTACAATACTCCACATACAACAAACTTGTGCGATAATGTTTCCTAACCCCAAACTTCCATGAATATGGTCTTTGAACAGTGTGACTCAGGAGAGGGGGAAAACATAGAGTCTGAGTTCAAAGAACCAAAAAACTAGGTCCAACAGGTAAAGTAAGGGTGCAATCCTAGCTAGCAAAAATGACTATGGGCTGGCTGAGTTTACTTTAAACTACTTTGAGCCTGTGATAAATAGACCTCTTCCATCCTGGGAATGTTGAAATGATCCAACAGTGTGCAAGCAAAATGGCTGTCAATGTGGATTGAAAGGGGTTTGGACCCAGCATAACACAACTCTTCCCTTCTGGCTTGTCTGTCAGCCAACCTCACCTAGCACAGCAACTATGCTAGCAGAGCCAGCTGTGCTGGGAGACCTAAGGTCAACACAAGAGGCATTTGCCCATTTTGAACCCACTACAGTTGATGGATCTTTGAGTTTGGATTTTACTGCCCATCTGCAATAGACCACACAGGTGAAACAAGTATACAGCTGTTGAAAGAGAGAAAAAAGTAAAAAAATTCCACTGGTTATACTTTTCCGGTGTGGCAAGAATTAGCCTTGAGATGTTTTACAAAGATAGACACAGTTTGTTATTAACATCAAAGTAAGTATACAAAGAATCCTAAATGCAGAAGAGAAATTATCTACCCTACAAAAACATGAAGTAAACAACCATTCTGCTCGCAGTAAAAGTAGGACGAATAAACATAACATGAGTTGTTAAGCTAACCAAACTCACCACCTTTAACTGTGGCTAAGTTTTTAAAACAATTAACAAGATAGATTTTTGTTAAGATTTCATCAAGATTTATAAAGATTAAAGCGCTGAGAATTTTAGTCAGTTGTAAAACCAATTTTGTAACATGGCAATTGATCTTAATCAGTTCTGATAGATTCAGGTTTACTGTATATTGACCTTTTCCAGATGAGATTATATTACAAGGAGTACTATGTCAAATGCTAACAGGCATACATTTGGAGGCAGGAATATACTGTACAATCTTTGTAGATTGCCTTGCAGTTCCCATTTGTTTCTAAACTAGCCACATAAGCAATAATATCTATGAAATGCCACGGATGCTATTGCAAATGATATGTTTTGGGGAAATTAGCAACAGAATATCCAAGTCACCCTTGCTCAAAATCCAGTTGTATCCATCTCCAGGGTTCGGTGCTCATTTCCGTTTATGTAGACGTTTCCATGGTCATGTGGTAGGCATGACTAGGCATTGGAGTGCATGGAATGCTGTTTTACCTTCCCACCAAAGTGGTACCTATTTATCCACTCTTGTTTTCAAACTGCTAGGCTAGCTCACTAGGGGCTCAAACTGCTGACCTACCAACCTTCCAGTCATCAAGTTCAGTGTCTTAACCACTAATCCACCACATTCAATGATAGATCCAACAGGTGTGCACAACTTGAAAATAAATATGGTGCTAATGTCTTGACAGTTAGTCAAGAGCAGGCTTTCTCAAGGTTTTTGGGTTTTTGGGTCATGGGCCTGACCACGCCTCCTGGACGGAAGTAAAATGTGCACCACATATTTAAATGTAATTTAATTTTTTATTTTTTATGCCACCCACTCAAGCGAACCCGACTCAGGGCGGCATACAGCAATTAAAAACATATAAAAACAGATTTTAAAAATCCCAAGTCACCCACCCACCTACCCACAGAATGTGTTTTAATTCTGCTTCTGGGATCGGCGAGGGCATTGGGGGCCGGATGAATTGGCATCGGGGGCCGGGTGTGGCCCACAGGCTGTAAGCTGGGAATGCCTGGTCAAGAGTTTTTAAGGTTATTTCCTGGGAAATGCCTACACAGTTACAACCACATTCTCATTGCTCATTGTTGGTCACTCCCATCCAACTAGTCAGAAAATTACAGTCAGTCCCCTTTGTGAGTCTTATATTCCATAAATATGCAACAACAATAACAACAAATGTTTCTTGGTCTACTGACCATAACAAGATCATACATTTCCACACAGTTCTTACCTATCTGGGCTGGGAAGGCACCTCAAACCAGACTTTTAAAAACACTTTTTATACTTCTGTAACTTCTGTGGTCCCCAAATAGACACGTTAGTCAGTGAACATAAGTATAAATGTGCCTCAAAATGGTATTTCCCCACCTGAGGGCTTCGATCAATGCAAGTACCAGTTTAAACAGAGCAGAAGCAAAAACTGGAATTATTCAGAAGAGCCTATGATTGACCTTCTTCAATTTGGTATTAAACATGTAAAAAAAAAAGTTGTTAGATTGTTCCCTCACGATATAAGACATTATATCCCTCAACATTTCAAAATAGCCTGTCATGGGTTAACAACGTCACATTCAATTTCTCAATGCCAACAGATAAACAAAGCCAAGATTATTTGTTTTAGCCCCAACCACGTTTCCACAATTTGCACAAGACATCTGTGAGCAAAACAACCACTTCTTCAGTTTGTGAGGCAAAGAACAGACAACTACACAGCAAACACCAAAGAACTGTCTGGGTGTTCAAAAAGACACAAATAACTCAGTCAATAGTTTTAATCTCTTAAAATATTTGCAACAAGGCCGCAATTGTCATATTTGTTTTCTATGCAATAAATGACATGATTTACAGAAACATTATTCTCACAAATATGGAAAATTCTAGACAAAACTGACAGAAAATATCTCCCCATCTTGAAGGAAAAGAGGCCAATTTTGCGGTTTCTTCTTCTTCTTGCCTGCACAAACAAGACAAATGAAGATTTACATCTCTATCTGGCATCTTTCAGAAGTTTTGGGCTCCATCTCCTTCCATCCACTCCCAGTACAACAAACAGCCAGCCTGGCTGGATGTAACTGCGGCTGGAGGCCAAAACGTTTGGAAACACCAGGATGGTAAAAGCTGATATAGATCTGATCCTGAAAATAATTTATACTCCTGTTTCTCTTTAGCTCGTATATAAATCTTTCGCCTTTTACTACTCTTCATACCTTCATGCTATACCCCTTATAAGACCTTAATTTTAAGCTTCAATATCATATTAACTAATTGAATTCCAGTACTGTAACTGTAATGCACATCTTTTATCTATACCTATAAAAAGTGGCCTTAACCGTTGGGTTCGTTCAAAGGCTCCTGCACCTGGCCCAACCATCCCCGACCTAGCCCTCCACACTCACTGTAACCCTCGCCTTCCCAACACCGTGGGGTTCCGGTGGTCACCAGTGGGGCAGTAGCCCCACGAACGCGACCCAAAAAAAGAAGTATGAGTCCCAGAGTCCTCTGCGCTGCACAACCCCTCAGCCAATGAGACTGAGGGATGCGAGCGCAGAGGAGGCTGGGAAAGTGCGGTTTTAAAAGACAAACCGTGCCGGCCCGGGAAAGACTTTCAAAGACCCAGCCGGAGCCAGGAAAAGATAAGTGCAGTCGATGAGGGTTAGGGAGTGGGGGGAGGCATGTCCCCAGTAACCATGCAGCCCCCCCTGCCCCACCACCTAGCCCCTCCTCCCTAACCTCCACCAACCCCATGTACCTGTTGCCGGCTCCGGCTGGGTCTTTGAAAGTCATTCCCTCCCGGTGCGGCCTTCTATGTAGGGAGAAGCACTGGCCTGTCCTTTGTCTCTGCAAGCGACATGGCCTCGGCGCCTGCAGGGATGAAGGAGAGACCGGTGCTTCTCCCTACGCAGAAGGCTGCGACAGGAGGGAAAGTGTTTCCCAGAGGGAACTGATTCGTTTTCCTAGGAGGATGGAGGCCAAAAGATTCGGCCCCTGTCTTCCCATGAAGACAAACACCTTAACAACGGGAGTCAAAGGCCAAGCACAGAGCACCATTCTCGGCCTCCGTCTCCCACAACCGCCCCCTCTTCCCCCACCCCCAGGCTTCTCACAGACAGCAGGGGGAAAAACATTTTCCTCCACAGCCTCGGAGTCTGGCACAAGAAGCCACCGTAGCATGGGGGTGGGGAAAGAGGATACCCCTCTCTTCCCCCCAACCAATGCTTCTGCGAGACAGCGGGGAAAAACAATGTTTTCCCCCACAGCCTCGGAGCCTAGCACAAGCTGGTCCGTAGCTTGGGGGGAGAGGGTTACCCCTCTTTCCGCCCCCAACCCAGGCTACGGCAAGGCACCAGCCAGCCCCCCTGTAAAAAACAAACACAAATAAATAAATAAATAACCCCACCCCAACGCAAGGATTTAACGCGGCCTGGCCAGCAAGGCAAGGCCACGTTAAACCCTCCTAACCCACCCCCACCCTCCCCCATACATTCACACTCTCACACACACAAACAAAAAACCCTCCCACCCACAAAAAAACCGGGAGCACTTACGGAGACGTCTTCCCTCCATGCCGACTGAAACGAACTGAATTTTTTTTAAGAAAACAAAAACTCTTACCACAGCACCACCTTCAAGCCGTAAGAGTAAAAACAATCAAAAACAATTTAAAAAACACCAAACACAGTACTCTTAAGCACAGCCCCAGCTAGAGGCCACAAGAGTAAAAACAGTCAAAAAATAATTAAAACAAAATAAACAGTACAATAAATAAACAAATTCAAAGAAAGTAAAAAACAACACATTCAAAACACCACCACCCAAACTACCCCTATCCTAAAAAACACACCCAAGAAACTGCCCGGCAAGGCCGGGCACCAATATACTAGTTGTAAATAAAAACTTGAAAGAGGGTGGGAAACAACTTTGTGGGACAATTGCCCCTACTGAGTTTGGGAAAACATCACAGGTTTTCTATGCATGTGCACATACGCATAAATACACACAGAGAGACTTTAAAGAACCATTATTCCATATGATGGAATGAAAACCAACAGATTAAGAACTGTAGTCAAAAGCACCTAATCTCAGACAAACAGACTCATGACAATCTATTACTTTATGTGGGGCAAAGAAAGATAAGAAGACAATTTTTCTCAATTTTGCTCAACATGAGTGTCTTTAATTGGGGGGCTAATGACACAGGTCTGCAACCAAAAAACGGCATAGGATTTTTTTTACTGTTTCTTATAGATTTTTACTTAGTGAAACTGAGAAAAATACTAAAAAATTCCATCTCATCAAGTTTTCTTGCAAAACTCGTATTTTTAGTTTAATTTAGCATGAAGTTTGCCTTTAACCCAAAATTTGATATCTATTCTTGATTCTAAAAACCCTATCCAAAAATTATTTCTTACTTAAATTTAATATTTATTAGAGTTAGAATCAAGAATAATGCAAAGAGAAAATAAGATGATTTTGGGGGTGGGGCGCGTAGTCAGTGGTGGGCATCAGCAGGTTCGCACCAGTTCACCACAACCGGTAGCTGAAATTCTGGCTGGCTGCACCCATCCAAGTTTTGAAATAAAGTAGTCCTAATTCGGGTGCAATGCAAGGCTTTCCCCCTGGCCATGCCCACCATACCATGGCCACAGTGTGGTAGTAAAAAAAATTTGGAGCCCACCACTGGGCATAGTGTAGTTTTAGTGATGTGAGAAAGCTCAGATGATCATGTCCCAACAGGTTTATTTTGTTTGTAGCGAATGGTGAACATATCCAGGAATCTTACTGGCTGGATTGAGCATGTTTCAACATGTTCTCTGGGGTATAGATGAGTATAAACACGCCTACTGTCAGATTTGATCATGTTTCAACATGCTAAATAAGTTCAGGATCTTGGTTGCTATATGAGCCACACCCAGTTTACATCCTGCATTCAAATATGACTGTGCTAATTTTTAGTTCTGTATTATGTCTCCAAGAGGTTGTGTTATTTCTCCAGACAACTTTTGTTTTATTTATGATGAATACACTATTAAAAGACAAAAAAGAAACATAAGTGATTTTGTGAAGAAAGCGTATTTTGCTTACTTCAAGTTGAAACTTGGGGATCAAGACAAAGCATGGACTCCTCATAAGGTGTGTAGAAGGTGCAAAGAAGATCTTTGTTTGTGGTTTAAAGGTAAGAAAACCTCATTCCGTTTTGGCGTTCCTATGATGTGGTGTGAACAGCAAAACCACACTACCGACTGCTATTTCTGTTCGGTAGATGTGAAAGGCTTTAATGCAAAAAATAAAAAGAAGATATCTTATCCAAACCTTAATTCAGCTATTTGTCCAGTGCTTTATAGCTCTGTAATACCAGTTCCACACCGACCTTGCAGTTTGGATAATATCCTGAGCGATTCAGAGGACAGAGACACATTGCCTTCCCAGGACAAATCTAGCTCCGATCTTTCTGTGATGAGGCACCTCAACATTTTTCTCAGAGCAAGCTCAATGATCTAGTTAGAGATTTAGCCCTTTCCAAAGATTCAACAGAAATGCTGGGGTCAAGACTAGCAAATAAAAACCTGCTGTCACCTGGAACATCATTTTCGTGGTACAGGCACCAAGAGAAAGAATTCACTCAGTTTTTTTCCAAAGATGGAAGTCTCATTTATTGTAGTGATGTTCAAGGGCTAATTAAGTGCTTTGAAATAGAATATAATTCATCTGAGTAGTGCCTATTCATTGATTCATCTAACACAAGCCTCAAAGCAGTCTTGCTACATAATGGAAATACATTTGCATCACTTCCTATAGGACACTTGATGTATTTGGATGAAAACAATAATGATTTAACTGTGACATAAGTTACAAAGGTTGACAAAATCAAATATCAAGAACATCGCTGGATGGTTTGTGGAGACTTTAAAATACTAACCATGTTGTTAGGCCAGAAGGCAGGTTATACAAAATATCCCTGCTTCCTATGTTTGTGGGACAGTCAAGCCAGAGACCTCCATTGGACAAAAACTGACTGGCCACTTCGAGAGGCCTTAATCCCCGGTGAAAAAAATGTCATTAATACAACCTTGGTTCCAACAGAAAAGATTTTATTGCCACCTCTTCATATTAAATTAGGGCTGATAGGATTGTGATGTCCTGTAGATATTGTGTAAGATGCATGAAGATGTATCTTTAAGAGATCCTTCAGCACAGCACCCAGCTGTAACCACTGAGTGGGTGACTGAGCAAATTCTCAAGTATAAATCTAGGCTTCTCAGAAGCCACTTTGCTTTTAGCCACAGGCTGTTATGCCAAAACTCTTGCTAGCCGAACTGCTTGCTAGCCATACTGCCTTCTTGCCAAAACTGCTTCACCCAGGATGCTTGAGTTCCTGGGGTTCTGCTACTGGCTTTGCTGAAATCTCTGGAGGAGAGAGAGATAGTCTGAAACTCTCCAGAGGATTGGAATCCAACTGAATGGACAAAGTGAGTCCAGTTTCCAGAAGCAACGCCTAGCAAAGACACTGAGCCTGGAGGCTCTGATATTTTCCTCAAGCCAGGACAACAAGGCTTTGCATAGCCTACAGCCAGCCTGGGAGAAGGCTGGAGTTTGCTGTGAGTACTTTGTCTGGGACTCAGACCTTGAAAGTACTGCTTACAAAGACTTACGAACTGTTTACCTGACTTTGTTTTCATAGAGAGGAAACTAATGTTTTGTGTTTACATTAAGAACTGACTTGCTGAAGTAAAAGCTATTTTGTTTTCATCGTTACTCTGCATGTTATTGTCTGGGTGAGAGTGAAAAAACTACACGGGCGCCACCGCTGCTGCCACAAGCTAACTGCTTAGCTCTGCAGGATTCACACCCACACCCCAATATCTAACAAGGGCTTATGAAGCAGTTTGTTAAATCACTGCCAAAAGATGGGGAATGTTTCAGATATCTGTGTTCCAAGTTCCCAGAACTGTCTGAAGCCAAGTTGAAAGAGGGAGTTTTTACTGGCCCCGACATATGAAAACTGTTATCCGATCCCCTCTTTTTAGAAACAATGGGAGAAAAAGAAAAGGAAGTGTGGGATGCTTTCAAAGACATAGTTCATAAGTTTTTAGGGAATACTAAAGACCCTCCCTACAAAACCATTGTACAACGCATGTTGAATGCGTATAAAGCTGAAGGTTGCAAGATGAGCTTAAAAGTTCATTTCTTACACTCCCATGTCGACTATTTTCCTGAAAACTTAGCCTACAGTGAAGAGCAGGGTGAAAGATTTCACCAGGATGTCAGTGATATCGAGAGACGCTACCAAGGAAGATGGAATGTCAATATGCTAGCTGAGAAGCATAAAAGAGAAGAAAAGGTTTCACAGACAAAAAGAATGAACACAGAATGTTAAGTATATATTATGAAGAAATTGTTTGTTTAATTGTATGAAATAATATGTTTAGTTCATTGTAATAAAATAGTGATTTTCTCATAACTCTTATGCTTTTTTAATGCAAAGCCCTCATATTTTGCAAAAAAACCTGTACGTGATGGGGGAAATCGAGGTCATTTTTGGATTCAGCACATAATGGAAATACATTTGCATCACTTCCTACAGGAGACACAATGCACACTAGAAAACCTAAAATTTACCAAAATATCCTATTTATTTATTTGCAGACCTGTATAATTATCTTATCTGTGCTGTTTTTGAGATTTTCCAAAACCCAAAATTCTGGATTAAAATAATTGGTGGGCTCCAAAAAAATTACTACTACACTGTGGGTGTGGTATGGTGGGCATGGCCAGGGGAAAAATCCTACATTGCACCTGAATTAGGACTACTTCATTTCAAAACTTGGATGGGTGGGGTCAGCCAGAATTTCTTGCTACTGGTTCTGGTGAACTGGTGCGAACCTGCTGATGCCCACCACTGATTAAAATACACAAGATATGAACACCTAACACAATATAATATTTATATCACATAAGCAGCTGATCTTGGATATGGTGTACCAAGCAACTAATGGAAACAAGATTCAATTTGGAATTTCTTCTGAGGAATCCAAGACAACATAAGACCTGGATAGGTCTTCATCATGCTGATTCCCAATATCACACAAAAACAACCATTTAAGTGGAAAATTGAACCAAACAGTAGAGTATTATCAGTGAGAAAACAGAAACAAACGTAATTATCATAAAAAGGTCCTTTCAGACTCCTAATAGAAAATTAGAAAAGAAAACAGACTGCCAAAGAAACAACTGTAACTGGAGTTACCCTTCCATCATGTACAAAAAGTTTGTTGGACCCTTCTACCTCCTTAAATATCCCAACAATATAAAAACCTAGATTATGATGAGGTACTCACCCATTTCACTATTTTCAGTGATGATTGCTTCATAGTGACTATAGCCAAATGAAATCATCTCAGTTTGTCCTTCAGAACAGATGGACAAAACAGCAGTAGCTGTTTTAGCTGGGACCCCTTGATCAGAAGCTGCTATCAGTAGATGGGTAATGAAACCTTCATCTGGTAGAGGTTTTTGCAGAAATATATCTCCTGTGTTTGGGTCAATCTCAAACATGGTTTCTTGTGTTACAATTCTAAAATTCACAGCTCCATTTAGTCCAAGATCTGCATCACTGGCTTCCATAGTAGCTATTGTCTGATTTACAGGTGTTTGAGAAGACAAATAAGCTTTCAAAGGATTTTGTAAGAAAACAGGCCTATTGTCATTAACATCATCAATAAGCACAGTTATGGTAACACTGGTGCTTCTTGGTCCCAGGATACCAAAGTCTGTTGCTATAGCCTTGAGAAGGTACTGAGATTTTATCTCCCGATCCAGTGGTTTAATAGCAGTTACAGCACCAGTAACCCTATTAATGGTAAATGCTCCAAAGGTGTCGCCAAGGAGAGAGTACATGACCTTTCCATTTGGCCCCTCATCTGCATCTGTTGCAAACAGCTTAAGAACTACGGACTCTTCTTCAAGAGCTTCTCTCACAGTTGTCTGATAATGGTTCATTGTAAAGATAGGACTGTTATCGTTGTCATCCAGGACTGTGATCTGGAGCTGGGCCACAGAACTTCTTGGCGGATCACCCAGATCAATGCTCTCAACAACCAAGGTAAAGTTACTGACAAATTCTCTGTCTAAGCTGTGAGTGGTGAAGAGTTCTCCTGATGTTTTGTGCAATGTGAAGTATCCTTGATCATTTCCACCTGCAAAATGGAGCAAACGTTTTCACAAATAAACAACTTCAAATGCCACATACTCACCTTATAGCACCACTGTGCTTTTTCTATATTCATGTCACATGCACCACCAACATATCATAACATAACATAGAAAGCTAAAATTAACATATCTAAAAATAAAACAGAATTAAAAAGGGCTAGATGACATCTGCCCAATATTGGGCCACTTCAAGAGCATTTTCTCTTGCCAGCATAAGGTGCTGAACACGTTTATTGTGAGCAAGACTATGGCCAAAGTAGATAAGGTCACCTCTTTCCCCCTCTCTTTCTGTTCCTGTTGCATCCTTTTCTAAGTTTCAATTTTGTTATTCTTCCCCTCAAATTGAAGGACAAGGAGATCTCTCTTTTGGAAGTAAGGACTCCTTGCTTACAAGGACCACATGTTTATTGAAATTAGTCTAATGGCTGCACACAAATAATAGTGACAACATACTATGTCATACTCGTAAAACAAACTATTATTCTTATCAACTATCTATAAACTGTTCACATCCAAATGCTTAATAGTAAAACTATCAGATAATTAGGCCAATGTTGGCATGTTATCCCAGTTATCTATGCCTATTTCAGATGGCCCCTCTGTTAACTGTGACAACCCAATGAACTTGAAAGGGCAGTGGTTTAGGTATCTGACTGTGGAGCCAACTTTTTGGGAGTTTGATTCCCCAATTGCCTCTAGAGCAGGGATTCTCAAGCTGGAGGCCAGATGTGGCCCATGACACCATTTCATGTGGGCTGCTGCCGCCACCGCCACCACCATCTCCATCACACAAGGAAGTGCCATGTGGTGGAAGAAGGTCAAAATGGCCATCAAGCCCCCAAAGCTGTCTGAAGGAGCGTGACCTGGCCCCCATCTTAAAAAGGTTGAGAACTTCTGCTCTAAAGGCTGAACTTGATAATCCTTACAGGATTGGTCCATTCCAGTTCTAATATTAAAATGCTCTAAACTGATATATCACATCTATGTTCTTTCATTTTCTATAAGAAGTTCTTTCAACTTCTGTAACAGTTAAAATTTATATCAAAATATAAATGACATAGAAAAGGTCCTAAAAGCACATGGCATATTTAAGAAGAGAATATTACTTTTTAAAAGGGAGGAAAACAGAATTTCACCTCAAGCAACACTGAGTTAACATTATTCTTACAAAGGTAAATGTGTTTTCCTGCACTGTAGGATGTACTCATTTAGCCTTTTAAACCTATAGGGAAGTCAAAAAATACATATCATAAAAATAAAAATTTTAAGGGTTAAGCTGAGTAAAAAAAGGCAATATTGCAAATTAGTTTTAAATGACATTATAAAACATTTCACATTACCAACAATTTGATACTGCACAGCTCCATTATTGCCAGCGTCCTTATCCACAGCTAACACAGCTGCAACTCTTGAAGGCTCCTGGTTTTCCATAATTTGAACCTCAGAAACTGGAAGAAGGAACTTGGGAATATGGTCATTTTCATCCAACACTTGAATGATGACTGAAGCGGTACTGAATAAAACAGGAGTTCCGCCATCTTGAACTAGCACTGAAGAGGGAGAAACAACCAAGAACTAATTTATAATAGCAATAATTGCAATAATTACACTGCTTATCAATAATATTAGAAAACTGTACATATTGTTCTTTCTAAAATACAGTGCAACTTTGTTTCTGAACACAAACAATTTACTTTGTTTTATTCAGTGTTGATGAGGCTGATCACAGGTCATCGGTAACATCTTTGGTGGCGCAGTGGTTAAACTGCTGTACTGCAGCCAGGGATCAAGGTCGCCTTCCATCCTTCCAAGGTCGATAAAATGAGTACCCAGACTTTGGTATCCTGGGACCAAGAATGCTAATTAACTTGTGAACCACCCAGACAGTGCACTGAGTGCTATGGGGTGGTATATAAGTGTAATTACTATTGCTATCTTTGTCACCTGAAAAGTGTGTAAAACACTTATTATACTGAACTGGATAGACAACTGTGGAAAGCCATATCTTTTATACAACATCACAACTCCTTTACCTTTAAGAGTGAAGGTTTCTTGAGCCTCCCTGTCAAAGGAGATGACTGTTGTAATTTCTCCAGTATCTGCATTTATTTCAAAAGCCTCAGATCTAGATCCTGGCAGAATTTCATAATGAAGTAGGGAATTGATTCCTTAAAACATAAAAAAAAATTAAAAAATTGAGAGTTATATTAATTGCTCCAGGTTTGACTTTTTAGCTATTTTATATATATAAAAGAAGAAACATCAACAATTTGAGATACGCAGATGATACCACCCTAATGGCAGAAAGTGAGGAAAACCTAAAGAAGCTCCTGATTAGGTTGAAAGAAGAGAGTGCAAAAGCTGGCTTGAGACTCAACATCAAGAAAACCAAGATAATGGCAACAGGCTCTATCAGTCCCTGGAAAATAGATGGGGAAGAAGTAGTAGCAGTGACAGATTTTATTTTATTTTTGGTTCAAATATCATTGCAGATGGTGATTACAGCCATGAAATAAAAAGGCGACTGATTCTTGGGAGAGAAGCTATGAGAAACCTGGGGAACATAGTCAAAAGTTAAGACATCACCTTGCAAACAAAAATTCGCATAGTCAAAGCAATGGTATTCCTGGTGGTAATGTATGGTTGTGAGAGCTGGACCATTAGGAAAGCTGAGCACAGAAATATGCCTTTGAGATGTGCTGTTGGAGGAGAGTTTTGAGAGTACCCTGGACAGCAAGGAGAATAAATAAGTTTACCTTAGAAGAAGTCTACCCTGACTGCTCCTTAGAAGGTTAAATAGTAAAGATAAAGTTAAAGTACTTCGGACATCAAATGAGAAGAGGGGATTCACTTGAGAAAGCCTTGATGCTGGGAAAGGTGGAGGGCAAAAGAAGAAGGGGGAGGCCAAAGATGAGATGGCTAGATGGTACTGTAGATGCAATAGGCACAGAGCTGGGTAGGCTGAGGAGGATGGTGGAGGACAGAGGTGCCTGGCGGGCAATGGTCCATAGGGTCGCAAAGGGTCGGAATCAACTGTGTGACTGAACAACAACAAATCAAGTCACTCTGAAAGGTCATGCTCAAGATCTTACAAGCTAGACTTCAACAGTATGTGGATCGAGAACTTCCAGGTTGGGTTCTGAAGAGGCAGGGGAACTAGAGACCAAGTTGCCAACATTCGATGGATCATGAAGAAAGCAATGGAGTACCAGAGAAATGTCTACTTCTGTTTCATTGACTATACTAAAGCCCTTGATTGTGTGGATCAAAACAAACTGTGGTAAGTCCTTAAAGAGATGAGAGTATCAGACCACCTCATCTGTCTTTTGAGAAATCTGTATGTGAGCCATGAAGCAACAGTTAGGACAGGATACCTAACTACTGATTGGTTTCGAATAGGAAAAGGAGTATGTCAAGGCTGTAAATTGTCTCCCTATTTATTTAACTTATATACAGAATACATCGTGTGTAATGCAGGGCTGGATGATGCACAAACTGGTATTAAGATTGCTGAGAGAAACATTAACAACCTGAGATATGCAGATGATACTACCCTAATGGCCGAAAGCGAAGAAGACTTAAAGAGCCTCTTGATGAGGGTGAAAGAAGAGAGTGCAAAAGCTGGCCTGAAACTCAACGTAAAAAAACAAGATCATGGCAAACAGACCCATCACTCCCTGGCAAATAGAAGAGGAAGAAATGGAAGCAGTGACAGACTTTATCTTCTTGGGCTCTAAGATCACTGCAGATGGTGACTGCAGCCATGAAATAAAAAGATGCTTTCTTCTTGGGAGGCAAGCTATGAGAAACCTAGACAGCATAGTAAAAAGTAGAGATATCACTCTGCTGACAAAAGTTCGCATAGTCAAAGCAATGGTCTTCCCAGTAGTAATGTATGGCTGTGAGAGCTGGACCATAAGGAAGGCTGAGCACAGAAGAATAGATGCCTTTGAACTGTGGTGCTGGAGGAGAGTCTTGAGATTCCCCTGGATTGCAAGGAGAGCAAATCAGTCAATCAATCCTGAAGGAAATCAGCCCTGACTGCTCATTGAAAGAACAAATACTGAAGCTGAAGATCAAGTTCTTTGGCCACCAAATGAGAAGAGAGGACTCACTTGAAAAGGCCTTGATGCTAGTAAAGATTGAAGGTAAAAGGAGAAGGGGGGCAGAGGATGTGGTGGCTGGATGGCATAGTTGAGGCGGTGGGTGTAGATCTGGCCAGGCTGTGGAAGGTGGCAAATGACAGAGGAGCCTGGTGGGTGGTTGTCCATGGTGTCGCAAAGGGTCAGAATCAACTGTGCGACTGAACAACAACAACAACAACAACAACAAAAATCTGTGACCTCTAAAAGTTCCTGTAATTAACAGCCACACACAGTTCTTATAAACTCTAGCTTGCTTTATTGAGTTAATCTATTCTCATATTTGGTCTTCCTCTTTTCCTGTTGCTTTCACATTTTGCCTCCACTACTGTTATCACTTCCCCCCTCTTAGATGTAACTCCTTCTTGGATGCTCACATGAAAGGAGAGGGACTAACTGTAACAGGGAAGCTGAGAGCAATACTGTCAGTAGGCTAGGCTCCATTATAAGTCTGCACTCCTGGCATGGTCAACTGCTGAGACACCAGACTAAGATGTCTCTAACTTCTTCTGAACTAACAGTTATATCCCTAGAAGGGAATAGATAGCTGCAATGGAGATGGAGGCAAAGACACTCCCAGGGGGTAGCAACTGAGCAGTAGCAGTAGTGAGATGAGACCCCAGTAGAGGATCATTCATTAATTGAAATCCAAGTTAACCTCTTCTAGCAAGGCTGAGAAAAGCAGCAGTAAACTGCTTTTTAATATTATATACCAGTGATTCTCAACCTGTGGCCCATAGGCTGAATGCAGCCCACCATGCCATTTCATGTGACACCCCCCCCCCCGCCTCCACCCACCAGCCTCAGCTGTAGGGCACAAGCAGTAACTTGGGCCCAATGCCTTAGTTCAGGGATTCTCAAACTGCGTCCCATGGGCTAGATGCAGCCTGTGGCACCATTTCATGTGCCCCCCCCCCTCACTGCTTCCTCCACACCAGGAAATGCCATGTTGTGGAGGTAGGGCAAAATGGCCATCCAGCCCCCAAAGCTGTCTGAGGGAGCGTGACCAGCCCCCGGCTTAAAAAGGTTGAGGACTCCTGTTATATACATTGAAAACCAACCAACCAGTCAATCTTTATTACAGTCCAAGACTAGCATTTTACAGCAAAAGGAACAGAAGTTAAAATGAAAATACAGTAGAACTCCGGATAACGCTAAAACTTGGTTCCATGAGTCTTAGCATTATCCGATTTTTAATGTTATGCAATACATGCATCACATAACGTTAAAATCCTATGGGATTAATCACAAAATGTTAAAACTCCATAGAGATACATTGTAACTGGGACAGGATTCAGTGAACGTTATGCAATACATCCCATAGGATTTTAATGTTATGCGATGCAATCCCCCCCCCCCCAGATTGCTTAATGTTATGTGGTTTTAGCGTTATCTGGTGCAAACATTATCTGAGGTATTACAGTACCTTGAAAACCAATCGAAAACAAAAAGCAATCTTTCAGACAACCCAAAACAAGTACTGTCTATTCTAACATGAACTTGCTTTAGTTCACAATTAGCAAATTAACTTGTTTTTGTTTTGTGTTTGGTCATATGAAAGGTAGCACAGGTAGAATCATTTCTAATGCATCGGACAAGAAGCAGTGAAATATCTACAAGCTGGAGGAGAAAGAATGCATTTCCCCTCACACATGATTTGACTTGTAATTTAGAGCTTCAGGGAGCTTCGACGATATCGTCCACATGACTTTCCATTCTACTTCATTATCTTGTAAAATCAGGACTGGACTTCAACATTGCAAGAAAAAAGTTTTTGCTTATGAAAGTTAGCAGCTGTTTGTTTGTTTCTGCAGCTGTACTATTTTTGTGCATAGCGGGCATCTTGTTTCCTACATTCCCATTCTTTATTGCTTCTAAATAAATTGCTCTCATATTTCTTGTGGTCTTAGTGCTCTCCGGAGACAAGCATGGCATCATTTTCATAAAATGTTGCACAGCCAAATAATGGATGCCATTAGTTGCAATGGATTCAATCCTATTTTATGAACAAAGGGTAGGAAACATACCTTTCAGGTGTAGTTTATACATAGACATCTTTTTCAGCTACTTAGAAGCTCAGTTCTGTCTATCTCCTACTTTTTGAAGTTTAAGAACAGCAACAAAGCAGCTGCTTTATCTGATTTCATGTAAATTGTGGTTGATTTGCATATCCATGTTTTGCTAATACAGTGGAACCTCATACAACAAACGCCCCGTGTAGCAACGAAATTGCTTAACAATTAGGTTTTGGGGAGAAATGGCGTCCCACATAACAATTTTCCCTATGTAAAAAATCGTACAACAATTTTTCAATGGGAAAAACCACTTAGCAAAAAAAATATTGTACGATGCATCCCATAGGGAAGATCGCTATATGATGCATGTATTGTATAGCAATTGCTTCGTAGAACAACAAGCCCCATGGAATGGATTAAAATCGTTGTATGAGGTACCACTGTACTATAAAAGACTGGCTAGCTTAGTGGTTTGATTTCTGGGAGCAGAGCCAGTAATTGGGAGTTTGACCTCCCCCCCTGCCCCTAGTGCCTCCTGAGTAGCCATGAGCAAATTGCACAGTCCCAGGGTACTCCCGGAAGAAGGGAATGGTAAACCACTCCTGTGTATTCTTCACTTGCAAAACCTGGAAAAGGTTTTCCATAAGTCAGAAGTGAATTGATGGTACACACAATTATTTTTACGTACACTAGCATATCCTAGTGCTTTTGTGTAGGAATTGGGGCCACTGGGGTGGCCTTAAGGTCCCGGAGGAGACTGATCAAGTGACGACATGAGGCAAAAGGAGCGAGATCAGATCAGTCTCCTCCGGGACCTTAAGGCCACCCCAGTGGCCCCAATTCCCCAATCCCGACGTGATTTACTCGTGAGTAAAGCGACCCAGGAGAGGTCTACTCACGAGTAGCGAGCCACGCGGTCCGGTTCTACGCTTGAACCGCGACCCGTCCGCCCGGAGGACAGCGCGGCGCTCTGGCCGGCAGCCAGTCGGTCAGAAGGACGGCCAGCGGCGAGGCATTCCAAGAGAGGCATTCCTGCACTTTGCTCCCGGCGTTCGGGGAGACTTGCGCCAAAGGGAAAAACGCGTTCCGCTCAGGGCAGCTGTGAGCCCCTGACAGCGCAGAGGCCGCCGAGGGCCCGTGGCAGGAGGCCACGCTCCGAGCTCCACCCAGACGATCGTCGCCGAAACCAGTTACCTTGCCCCCAGACGCGTCAACCCGTCCCGAGGAGGAAACTTCAGAGGACCACTCGCAGGTAATATGGGGACTTGTTCTCAGGGACAGAGTCCGTCCGCTAGCCAAAAAACTCATGAGGAAGAGTTTAAAATCCTGGCCAGGGTATTTAAGTTACGCTTTCACAGCAGGGAACTAGCGAGACTTTTGGCGTACCTTAGGGAACACTGCCTGCTTTACCCAGAAGTAGGTACGTTAACCCTACAGCTCTGGGATCGGATAGGAGACTGCATTCAGCAACCCCCGAAGGCCCCAGGAGGGATAGTTAGCACATGGAGGAAGTGTAGGAAGCTCTTAGCTGAGATCGAACCAGTCCGGATAGAAGCGGAAGAACCCCCGTTAGAGAAGTCATCAGTCCAGCCAGTCGAGCCGACTGCGCCCACCGCACTCTATCCGACATTCAAGTACCAGCAGAGTAGCGCAGGGAGCCTTCCCGCGGTGACAGCTGCAGACGTCACCGAGGGAATGCAGGGCATGAGAAGCGCAGGCGCTCCTCTGACAGCTTCGGGTTCCCGAGTTACCAAGAGTCCCCTTCAGCGCACAATTGAAGAGGAGATTAGGAAGGGGGAATTGCCAGCAGAAGAACTAGCTGAGCTCAGACAGATATGTCCAATCCGCATGGAAATGGACGCGCTCACGGGCGCACAGCAGATTGTTCATTCCCCAGTCCCGTATAAGCTGCTCATGGCTATGCGGAAGGCAATTGCAGAAACAGGGCTCCAAAGTCGTTTTACTAGGGGCACGCTTCAGCAGGTGTGCGAAACCACCATGTGGATTCCCCATGATTGGAAAGCCGTCATGAGGATGATGCTGACCCCTAGCCAGTACATGATCTGGGACAGCGAGTTCCACCTAGAGGCGCAAACTCGGGCAGCCAGGATGGGAGGCGCGGTGCTTCCTGAGCAGCTGTATGGCTCGGGTAATTTCGAGTCAATCAATGCTCAAATCAACCTGCCTCTCGCCACTCTCGAGATGTCAGCCGAGGCAGCCTTTAGGGCTTACTTTAAGATCCCAGCCACTGGCAAAGCGGCTAAGAATTACACCTTCATCAAGCAGGGAGCCCAGGAGCCCTACATGGACTTCATCAATCGCCTGGAAGAAGCCATTAGCAGGCAGATTGATAATGAGCAAGCCCAGGAAGAGCTCATGATTAAGTTAGCCAAGGACAATGCCAACTTGGACTGCCGTAGAATCTTGCAGTCCCTAGGCAATCGTCCTGACTTGACCCTATCGGACATGATTAGAGCTTGCGCCGACGTTGGCACAGAATCCTATAAGATGGGTCTGCTAGCGGCAGCGGTGCAAGGAGGGAAAAGACCTAATGGTAAGAGCAAAGGGGCATGCCACAATTGTGGCAAGATCGGTCACTTCGCTAGGGAGTGCCGATCCAAGGGAGGCGGGCAAAAGTCCGGCCGTCCCAAGGCTCCGAACACCCTCTGTCCGAAGTGCAAGAATGGCTATCATTGGGCCAGTTATTGCCAGAATTCGGGAAACCGGAACACGGGCATGTCTCTGGCCCCAGTCCAAACAGAGGCGTCCTTCACCCAGAACTCCCCAGAGCCAGAGTAGAGTCCAACCCCATCCCAGACATTGCGAGGGCGCAGGCCAGCCCCAGGGGCAGCGCGGGACTAGAATTGACTTGCCAGGTGGACGTTACATGCGACCTGCCAGGCACAGTCTATCTGGTCGATTCCCAGTACATGGGACCCCTGCCCAGAGGCTTTATAGGTTTAGTTTTGCCCCGTAGTGTAGCTGGTGCACGCGGAATTTTTATAATTCCAGGAGTCATTGACTCCAATTTTTCGGGCGTTCTCCAAGTTCAGCTTTGGACACACCTGCCCCAAACCATCCCTAAAGGAGACACCTTAGCGCAACTGATCATGGTTCCTTGTCGCTCGCCAGCAGAGAGCCAGGGAAGGCTCAGTGACAGCTTCGAGTCCCGGTCAGAGGACCGCTCGAGCGCCAGTGAGGCAGCGCAAGGATACCAGGTCTTAGCGACAGTGGAGACCAACATTGAGTGGAGACAGCGCCTGGTTATTGAGGTATTTCTGAATAATCGATCATTCTCAGGCCTGTTAGATACCGGAGCAGATGTCAGTGTGATAAGCAGAAGCCAGTGGCCAAGGGAGTGGGCCATTGAGCCGGTCTCTGATGTGTGGGGGGTAGGCGGCGTCCAGGAAGCGTTTAGGAGCCGAGAGTGGGTGGAAGTCACAATCCCAAGGGCTGAGGGCACGGCGGTAATTCGACCGCACATTCTTGACGTGCACATCAACCTTTGGGGGCGAGACATTCTGCAGCAGTACGGTGCTACGCTTACCTTTGGGTAATGGCGTTGCCACTTAAATGGCTCACCGATACTCCGGTCTGGGTAGAGCAATGGCCGGTAGTAGGGGAGAAATTGGTTGCTCTCAAGCAGCTAGTTAAGGAACAGCTAGACGCAGGACATATAGAACAGTCCACTAGTCCTTGGAATTCGCCAATTTTTGTTATTAAGAAGAAGTCGGGGAAGTGGCGACTCCTCCACGATCTCAGAGAGATCAATAAATGCATACAGCCAATAGGTCCGCTTCAATGCGGCATCCCGAATCCGAACATGATTCCCGAGGGGTGGGAGATTCTAGTCGTAGATCTCAAGGATTGCTTTTATACAATCCCCTTAGACCCCAGGGACCGGGAGAGGTTTGCCTTTACCGTGCCGGTCGTGAACCACAGTGAGCCCACGCAGCGTTACGCGTGGAAATTTTTGCCACAGGGCATGCTCAATTCGCCCACGTTGTGCCAAATTTACGTTCACGACGCACTGGCAAAGTTTCGAAACCTCTACCCACAAGCCTTAGTTTGTCACTTTATGGATGATATTTTGGTAGCGTTGCCAAAACTTGGCAGGGAAGTGTTTTCAGACCTCCAGGCCAGCCTGGGGGACAAAGGGTTACTCATTGCCCCGGAGAAAGTGCAGAGAACCGAGCCCTTCTCATACTTGGGCCATCGGCTTCTCCGCTCTTTCGCAGCACCAGTTTTGCCTCAGATTAATTTACAGGACTCAGTCACCTTGGTAGAATTACAGCAGGTTTTAGGAAACATTAATTGGGCCAGACCGTATTTTCGATTGGATACGGATCTTCTGAAACCACTCTTCTCGCTGCTAACGCTAGGTAAGCAGCCAGCAGACCGGATAAAAATTTCTCGAGATGCGCGCTTGGCGCTCGAGAAAGTTAACCAAGCTCTCAGCCAAAGATGGGTAGATAGGATCGCCCAGGGGCCCTATGCCCCAATCCTGAATCTGTACATCGTGCGATCGGGATCCATGTTCACTGGGGCGCTAGGAGTAGACTCAGAGAAGGGAGCGAAAATTGTGGAGTGGGTGTACTTGCCTAACACCTCATCTCGGAACATTGTTCCGCCCCAAGAACTGGTCTCCGCGGTGATCTACCGCGGCAGGCTGAGAGCTAGGGACATTTCTGGGCACGATTTAGCCAAGATCGTAGTCCCGTTCACCAAGGAACAAATTCAGCAGTTGATGCAGCTAGGTGACTCGCTTCCGATAGCTTTGGAAGGATTCACTGGAAGCTTGGCATACCACTTGCCTAAAGACCCTAGACTCATCTCGCTTCAAACAGGAACAGTCAGCTTGTTCGAATTGCTCTCGCTGGTCCCACTTCAGGGGGCCAGAACAGTTTTTTCTGATGGCGGACGCACTTATGGTGTCCTGACCTGGCAGGAGGGCGAGGCTTGGCACACGCTGCTAACTCTCCCACAGAAGTCCGCACAGCGGGCGGAGTTGGCAGCCGTGAATCTTGCTTTGCGCACCTTCGCCAAGGAACGTTTAAATATCATAACCGACAGCCTGTATGTTAGGAATTTGCTTCACAGTCTACCGGGAGCTTACATCACTCCCGCGATAGACAAGAATCTGCTTAGCCTGTTTCTCACGGCTCAATTTCATTTGCGAAACCGTACGGAGCCGCTCTACATTGCCCACATCCGCAGTCATCAAGACCTACCGGGTCCGATTTCCGCGGGCAATAGCAGAGCGGACGCGGCGGCAAAGGAAATTCAGCAACGTTCAGTTTTGGGAGTTTTCACTACTCCAATTCAAAGTCATGCCTTTTTTCACCAAAACGCCAAGGCACTCGCCAGACAGTTCAATTTGCCACTTTCTCAAGCCCAGGGTATAGTACGCTCTTGCCAGCATTGCGCAGGGGCGCTGGGGGGGCCCTTGTGGGGGTTAACCCGCGGGGGACAGAGGCCAATCAGGTGTGGCAAATGGACGTCACGCATGTGCCGCAGTTTGGCAGATGGCAGTACATGCACGTCTGCATAGACACTTTTTCCCAGTTCGTTTGGGCGACGGCGCAGAAGGGGGAGACTGCCTCCCATGTGGAGCAGCATCTCCTGTCCTGCATTGCGGCAATGGGCAAGCCGCGGCACGTGAAAACGGACAACGCCCCGTCCTACTGCTCTAGGCATACATTTGGCATTCCCTACAATCCGCAAGGGCAGGCGATTGTAGAACGGGTCAATCGGACGCTAAAGTCCTATATTGACAAACAAACAGAAAGGGGGGAGCCACCAGCCCTCCCCAATTCACAGGGACAGGCACAGTTTTGTCTGAATAAGGTATTGTTCACATACAATCACCTCAATGTTTTTTCGGACTGTACGCCGCAGGAGAAGCACTTCCGCCGTTCGGAAGCTCTCCCGCGACCTATGGTCCGGTACCGAGTGCCACCGGACCCATCTTGGAGGGGCCCGGTGCCGCTCATAACCTGGGGGAGAGGGTATGCTGCAATTATGTCTCCAACAGGTGTCGTGTGGATTCCGGCCCGGTGCGTCAAGCCCCATTTGGAACCTCATGGCGTGGACCCAGACCGACCCGAGTCCGATCCCGGAGATGGAGGACCTCACTCTGACCGAGGAGACCCACCAGGAGAAGCGGCGGCTGCGGACCCAAGCGCAGAGGATCACCTGGGGGATGGTCAAGACCCTTTGCAGAGAGGCCGAGGACGCCCTCCAACGTGAGGAGAAGGAGCCGACACTGGAGCACTTCGTTGCAGCAGTCTTTGCCCAGATTAATGCCAACTCCGTGATCTTCACCATCATCCTGGCCCTCGCCCTGCTTTTGGGGGGAGGCGTTCAGGCCGCTTCTCTTCAGGCCAACGGCCTGCCGCCCGGTGAAGACCTTTCAGCACGGATGCACTACAACTTGTGGGCAAGGTTGGCGGGTCTCGTCAACCAGTCCGATTTTTGCCTGAAGCAGGACATTGGTTCTGCCTCAATCCTCAGCACCTGTCTCATCCAGTGTGCCACACTCTCGACGCACGCGCCAGGGATGGGGACTGGCTGCTAAAGAAGATCTTCGGACCGCACCTCCCTGCGACTTTTGCAGCCTACGCTCGCTGGGGGGGATTGCGGCTCACCATGACTTTGCCGGCTGATGCAGCCACTCTTCACACCCCGCGAGTGGCGGCCAGCCCGAACTCTACTTGTGCGCAAATAATCGGCTGCGCCACAGGCGGCCGGACCCAGCGCAGCTGCCTCGATACCGGCAGCAGCAACTGGACTTGTGCAAACCCAGAGACAATTGGTTCATTACCTGCCCATATCACCCTACCCTCAGGGTGGTTCTTCACATGCAATCAGTATACCTTCAATTATATTCCTGCAAATGTGTCAGATTCCACATGTTGCCTTAGCCGGTTGACACTGTTGCTCCCCACTAGGGATATGGTTGCCCCAAGCACAAATGTTTCTAATGTTCCACATGTTTCAAATGTTTCAAATGTTTCGGCACCCATCAGGCACACTCGCACCACCCAATTAGACAGCTCATGTGACAGCAGCTTTAGAGTTCTAAGCCCAGCCGAATACGTCTCACTATCAGTCAGTATAGTTGGCGTGCCAGGCTTAGCCGTCGGCAACGCATGGAGAATTGGTCGCTTGGCTTGCGGTTTGGCAAAAGCCATCAACCATACCTCCACAGCAATAGCGCTCCTCAATCAGGAGCAGGCGGAACTTCGCCATGCCATCCTCGATAATCGAGTGGCTATCGACTACCTCTTATTGTTGCACCATCTGGGTTGCGAATCCCTTCACAGTATGTGCTGTTTCAACCTTACTGACAACTCCCGGAAAATCCAAAGTCAGCTCACTGATCTCCACACCATAGTCCAGGGCATCACTGAGGGTTCCGCATGGGGGGCTTGGTGGAGTTCATTGTGGAGCTGGATGTGGTCATGGATCCCCTGGGGGGTGGCTTCAGACGGTACTCAAGGTGGTAGTGGGGGTGACTATACTAGGCATAGCGTTATGCTGCTTTGCGCAATGTATTCCCTCACTGATCTCGAAGTGCCGCCCTGAGAAGAAACCCCGTGACGTCATTCCCGATCAACAGCTGATGATGCTTCTGCGCAGAGTCGCCAGTCAGGCCCTTAATATTAAAAAGTAAGGGGAGATGAAGATTCCCCGTGCCCGGTTGGGCATCAGTGGCTTCTGGCAGAGGTTAAACCAGTGAGCAAACTCCTGGCCTCTGGCCCTTGTCAGGGCATAAGGGGGGTGAATTAATGATAGGGATTAATTCGGCCCTTGTAGCCTGACCGACGATTCTGCCGAGCAAGCACCTCGCAGACCTCAGTTACCTATTAGAGTAATCACTCATCCTCTGGCCAAGGTAATCCCCAGTGTAAATATCAGCCATATTTACCCTTGTTTAAACCCTAAACAATGGTGTTCCTTGCCCCATGTTTGTCCAAGTTAATTAACTTCCCTTTGAGAGGTTTCCTATTAACCCGGGTACGTGGGTGAGGTAATTTTCCTGTCCGATGACAGTTTCGCCACCGTGGCGCTTTTTTCCCTATAAATGATGTTGCCTTTTTCCAATAAAGTACTGATCTGATCTCGCTCCTTTTGCCTCGTGTCGTCACTTGATCAGTCTCCTCCGGGACCTTAAGGCCACCCCAGTGGCCCCAATTCCTACACTTTTGTATTCAAATTGGAGTTTTCTCCTGGAGTTTCCTCAACTTCTCTGTATTTTCTCCACTCTGGAGGTTTGCCGCTTTGGAAGGAGAAGACACAACTAAGGTAAAGGTAAGAGTAAAAGTCTCCCTTGATCGAAAGCTAGTCATATCTGACTCTAGGGTTCAGTGCTCATCTCTGTTTATAGCCAAAGAGCCAGTGTTGTCTGCGTCTGCAGACATTTCCATAGACATGCAGCAGGCATGCCTCAACACTGGAGTGCACGGAATGCTGTTTACCTTCTCACTGAAGTGGTCCCTATTTATCTATTTGCAATTTCTTGTTTTTGAACTGCTAGGTTGGCAGGAGCTGGGACAGAAACGGGAGCTCACTCTGTCATGCAGTACCCGGGAATTCTCAGCAGTAACAAAATCAATATACAGTACTATTCAGGAACTCAAAGCTTGACCAGTCTGGTGCTCCACTTTACAGGTTACCTGCAGTTTATGACCCACTTCTCTATATAAAATTGTAGCCCAAATGTATGGACTAGTAATATCTGCTGATCTGACCCTATTGAGAAAGTTTTAAATTTGATCTCTTTGCAAGTATACATTTGGGGGGGAATTACTCTGGAATTTCTCTCTGACATGGCTACTTTAGAGAACCATATGAGCAAGTTCCGAATTCTATTCTGGGTTCTGCTAATAGATCATTGTAGAAATTCTAAGCAGACAATCCCAAAGTTTTCATGCTCATGCTTTTATGGGAACCTAAAGTTTTATTTGAGGGAAACAGCATTGATAATTGAGGGGAACAGCATTGGAATTAAGAAGAGGAAGATGTTAGTCCAGAAGTATAATCTTCTAGCAAGTTCTCCACTGACCAAGCACTGTGAGACCTTCACACTATCATTTTGTGCCATGTTATAAAAACACAAGCCCCACTGAAATGAATGGGGAAATAGAAAATATTATGGCCTAGAAGTGCTTGAGAAATTTCTGCTTTGTTTAGTTAAAGTTCCATATGAATTGACATGCTTTTTCTTCTGTTTTTGGCTTCAACGTTTTGGACACAAAGAAAGTCTTTGTGTCATTAATATTTACATTGAAAGTGTTCCTATTGCCTATAGTTATCCCTTTTTTGGCAATAGTTAAGACAAGGACAATTGCTGGGGTTACAGTGCCCCACTCTGGCTAGTTGAAATTAATGCATCTTTACAACCATTAAGAGTCCTATTGATTGAATCACATTTGAAAGACTACAGATCAGTGGTTCAGTAGAGCACTTCTTACCTACAGTTATCACAAATCAACTAAAGTCCTCTGTTGGTGGTACTCAATCTATCCACATTTTAGCCAGTAGAGAGGAAAAGGTACAATTATTTTATCATCCTATCCCTCCATTGAGGTTTACATCCTCTCTCCAGATGCAACAAAAAATAAAGTACCTGCCCTGTTAGTTTGATAAGCATAACCCCTCTCCCCCCCCCCATCCGCTTTGCCATCTGTTATTTAACTGGGGTGGAGGTATGGAATCAAGTAAGACAGGAAAGACTGGACAATTGTACATTGGTTTCCTGGTTGATAGAACTAAGAACCATATTTCCAGAAGTACCCAAAGGATTCAAACTACATACCCCAGAAGCTTTGTCATGGTTCATTGTTATTTGCACTCTGTGTATGTTATATGCTGTCAAATCATTTCCAATTTATAGCAACTCTAATAAGGTATTTTCAAGATAGATGCAAACGTTCAAGGAGTGGCTTACCACTGACATCTTCCAGTGAGTTTCTAAGGCCAAGCAGGCATTTAAGGCCCGGTCTCTTGAGTCCTCGTAAAATACTCTGTCCACTAGACCACAGTAGTTTCCATCTGCACCCTAGATTGTTTTCTGATTTGGGGCCTTGCCATCAAATTACCTTTAGTTCTTCAGGAGCAATGCACAGGCAGTGGGAACAAGGAAGAGGGGAACTTGGGGCACATGTAACAATAACAAAGAACAATATAATTTCCTTCAAATGTGGCAAATCTAAGCTATACCTCTTAAACAACACCCAAGCAAGAATAAAACAAACCACTGTCAAAAACTGATAAACTTGGGTCCAGTATTAGATTACATTTATTTTTCATTTTAATTACCTATAGGTCCATACACTAAAAGAAATCACAAGATTATAGCTAGCATTATATCTATTTTTAACATAAATTTATTTCTTGTTTCATTTGCTTGATTGTTAAGGAAGTCAGTTACCTGAATCTTTATCTTTGGCTTCAACTTTCAAAACAACAGTTCCAGGATCTTTATTTTCACAGATGGAGGCTTCATATACTGCTTTTGTAAATACTGGTGCTTCATCATTTATATCAAGGACAATTATTGTCATACTTTGAGTAGCAGACAAAACTGGAGTACCACCATCAAGAGCCATTACTGTCAAGTTGTGATATTCTTGGTATTCATGATCCAACACAAAGGTAGTTGTTAGCAGACCTGTTTTAAAATGAGATACAGCATATGGATATTGATTTTTTTCCTGATGTTGTTGCTGTTTCAATAATTATTACTCCATTAAATTCAATAAGCCATATCAAATGTACAGTTGAACCTAATTACATTTCATATATCAAACTGTGGGTTGAGATCTCATAAAAACAACATGATTGAGCTTACCATGCGAGTGCCTGCCTTTGTGTGCTACAGCTTCAAAAATATGTCTCTTGCAAAAAAAAAAACCCTTTCTCTGAAATAATGCCTTCCTCTCTTAAAAACAGAAAACTTACATGTTTTAACCATGGCCCCTAGATGTAAAATGTTTAATGTGGCTGCATGGTGCCTGAGCATGGTGACAACAACGAAACTCCAGGTATTTCCAGATGAATTTGTTTCTCTAGAAACTAATGTTTTCAATTAAGTCTATGGCCTAGTGTGGGGAGAAAAACTGACTTGGCTGCTTGAGTAAATTACTTATGCTATGAGAAAAACAAAAGGTGTATGACCCTTATTCATTCTCCTGGACCTCTCAGTCATATCCTTTATCTTTAGCCATGCTATTCTTAAAGACTGCTTCACAGGAAAAGAATTGTGTTGAGCTGGTTGCACTCAGTTCTGGAAGTGGTAGCTCAATGCTGTTACCATAGTATTGGTGAGTGTAAAGAAGAGCTTCAAATGTATTATTCCCATTTTATTGGTACTACACTGATTGCCAGCAGGTTGCCGACTTAGTCAAGGTTCTGCCTTTGACCTATTAATCCCTGAACACTCTGTGGCCTATATACTTTAAGAAACACACTCTTTCCCCTTGAAAACTCTGCTGGATACAGGAGGCCCTGTCTCTGATTCCCCGAACCTCAGTGGGAGTGTGTTGAGAGCAAACTATTTTAGGTTGTGGCATCAGCCTATGGAATGCCTCAGACCTAAAAATCGTATTCCATCTGGCATCTACACCAAACACAGCTATTCACAAAGTTTGAGCTCATTTATACCCATCAAGCGCCACTCCGGAAAATACGGGAACTGATTCGGCCCGGGTGCGCATGCGCAGGAAAAACTCCACTGTGCATGCACAGAACATGTTTGTGCATGTGCAGATGGGTTCTGAGTGTGCACGTGTGCACAGGAACCCCTTTCCCCACCACTCTAAATACAGGACGGTGCCGGGAAAGGGAAGGAATGTGCGCCAAAATACAGGATTTCCTGTCCAATCCGGGATACTTGACAGGTATGAGCTTGTTTAATCTAACATTACCTTTATTTTGTTTCCTTACTTGATTCTCCTAAAATAGTGGCTATTAACTTATTTATTCACTTCTTTGTTTTTTAATATTATGTATTTTATTTACAAAATCATCTCTCCTACTATTCTAAGATTAGCAAACTATTCAGTGCTGTCAACAACAATGAAAAGATCTTAAATGCTAAAAATTAAAAAGCACGGTTAAAACAAATTGATAGGGTAAATATTGTTTTATTGGTATTTTTAATCAACTCAACAGTCAAATACTTGCTTGTACGAACATCTTTTGTGATACTACAAAACACATGCAAAATTATATTATGTATGCTTATTTGACATGGTTCTCAAATATTCTGATGCACTGCTGATTTTGTTTTTAAAATAGTGTTTTGAGAATAGCTTTGAATGCTTCTGATGGAAAAAATGTAGGTCTAAGCTTCTTAAACTAGATAATTCTTCATAACAGCAGATGAACTGTCACTATCAGCAGGGCCGGCCCTACCATAAGGCGAATGGAGCGGTCGCTCCAGGCGCCAACCAACTCCCAGGGGGCGCGAAGGAATAAATATGTCTCCTGACATCCAGGAGGTCACAGTAGGCTTCTTCCCTGTGAGTTCCTTTCAGGAGGCAGTGGCCCTCTGTGTAATAAACTAGATAATTCTTATATCCCTTCTGGCTTTCATCTGGGTTTTACAGTGTTCAGCAATAGATTGCAAATCTGCTTCAAATCATAGTATCTTATTCTAGCTTGTTGGTCAATTTCCATCAAATGAAATTAATACCACACATTCTAAGAAAACTGATCTCCAAGCCTGCTGAATTCCACCCCCAACACAGATTAATAAATTGGTTGAAATCCTATTCTATAGGTTATGTCATGTAAGGCTGATAACATCATTGGATGTGGTAATTTTTCAGAAATAAGAAAAATGTGATTCCCATCCCTCCAATGATCTCAAGGCTCTATGGAATCTTTTTCATTGTTTGCAAGCCATCAGAGGCTGTGAGATAAGGGAAATTATTGATTTCCAAAACTTGCCACAGTCAGGATGACTTTACCATCGGTGGCAATTTTCAGAAAATAACACTCTCTCTCTCTCTCTCTCTCTCTTTCCATCACATAGCCCTCAATGGTTTCCCCATGACAAAATTAATTGCAGGAGGGCCTTAGGATCCTGGTGTGTTACCTAATATTTTGAAATTCACACTTTAGCTTAAGTTATTTTCTTTTATTTTTTTAATAAAGTTCTTTGAACCTTTCAATTTCCCTTGAAATAATCATCAGACAACCGTTTGCACTGAACATTACACGTTCCATGTCCCCCAGAACACAGACCTTTGCCCCTAAGGCAGTGGCAGATGATGCCTGCATCACTTAACACCCATTTGCTAACCATATTTTAATCTAACATCAATAAAGATTTCTCTTGTACCCCACCCCCCTTCATTGACCATTGGGTCTTCTTCAATGGTCTACATTTGTGAATTTAAGCTGGAACCTGGAAGTTAATGGAATACATTCAGGAATTAGACCAGGTGGCTGATCTTGGTGTCACCTTTGAATCTGTTAATCTCACCTCAGGAAATTAACTAAATGCCTATCTCTTGCTGGCCAAAGCCATT
Source organism: Bradypodion pumilum (assembly GCA_035047305.1). NCBI lineage: Eukaryota > Metazoa > Chordata > Lepidosauria > Squamata > Chamaeleonidae > Bradypodion > Bradypodion pumilum. Next base: position 207,272,793 of record JAWDJD010000005.1, on the reverse strand, counting down.
GTTTAACTAGAAGCTCAGCTCTTGGTCAAAATTGAAATTGGGTTCCTTTAAGATAGTGATGTATAGGTAATTTCTATGGAATTATTTCTGGTTTTGTCTGATTATGATATTAATATTGGATTTTATGTCTTCTCATTTCAAGGAACAGTTAAATGGAAAATTATAACTAAAGGGCAGCTCTAATAATTAAATCAATTGCAGATATGTGGAGGAAAAACACCCTTTGCCCTCAGGAAATTCTTTTCAAAAGATTCAAACTGGCTTTTCCAGCCAGGCCCATGAGATGTAGATGTCAACACCTATTGTTGTGGAAATAAAGCTGGCAGAGAGGAAATGCCAGTTTACATATCAATATGAAAACAAGAAGTCAAGAGGCCAATTTTCATTGAAGAACTGGCCCCCCATCTATATGATGTACGAACAACCTGATTGGCCATGGACGTTTTGCTCATCTTTGCAATCTCTGATATGATTTGCCTTTCATTGTGAAGGCTGGGATGCATAATTAAAAGACGGTGTTGTGTTACTGTATTGTTTTGTACTTGAAGAAACTTGTTGTTTTTGTGTTACTGATCTGCTATACAGTAAACCCCTGGTTAATGACGTTTCTTGGCTCCCAATGTTGCAATGTTAACTGGGAAATGTCGTTAACCAGGAGGCACTTCCTACTTCCCTTTGCCCCCCCATTGGGTTTTTCCGTTAATTATCAGAGGGTGGGGGTTTTGAACCCCTCTCCACAGGGTCCCCTGGGTCTGGAAGGGTTGGTGGGAGAGAACCCTTTTGACCCCCCCTCTCGGACCCATGGGACCCGGGAGAGGGGATCGAATCCACATGCCCCCTATGAAATAGAAAAACCTGATTGGTTTTTTCCCTTAATTATCAGGGGGTGGGGGTTACGATCCCCCTCTCCGCTGCGTCCCCTGAGTCTGGAAGGATTGGGGGGAGAGACCCCTTTTGTCACCCAACCCTCCCGGATGCATGGGACCTGGGAGAGGGGATCTAATTCACCACCACCCCAACACTCCGTTGTTAAAGAGACGAAACTGCTTGGTTTCTTTTCTTTAAAATGGGGTGTGTGTGTGGGGGGGGGGAAATCCCCTCTCCACTGGGTTCCTTGGATCCAGGAGGGTTGGGGAGACAGACCCCTTTTGTCCCCCAATCCTCCCAAACCCAGGGGACCAGGGAGATGGGATCGAATCCACCCACCTCCACAACACTCCGTTGTTATAGAGAAGAAACTGCTTGGTTTCTTCTCTTTAAAATGGGGTGTCGGGGGGGGGAACAAGATGGTGGCCGCAACTTTTCGCAGCTGTTGGGTGGGCCAGGGAGGTGCTAGGAAGGGGGAACAGTGCAGAATAGGTCCTCCCAGCCTCCCAGCCTCTCCTGGGTAGGCAGAGAGCCCGACACAGGGACCCGGAGATGGCGATTTTTTCGTCTCTAACCAGCATCAACAGGTAGGAGACCAAACACGATCTCCCGGATAATGATGTTACGTCGTTGTCCGGGGGAGTACTTTTCATAAAAAATGTGTCGTTAACAAAAAACGACGTTGTCCGAACGCATCATTAATCAGGGGTTTACTGTACTTATCTTTTGATCTGTGTACTCATCTTCTTTGAATGGCCATGAGCTTCCCCTTTGTCTTCCTAAACTGTCACATAAATCTGTAATAATCTGCAGTAGTTAGGTTGCTTGGCCTCGCAGCCACATGAATCATTATAAAAACTGAACTCTGTAGTCAGTACTTCACCTGATTCCTGACTTTTCCCATCTGCCTAGTTTTAGGTCAAAAACACAGATCCTTTTGCCTTTTTGAAATGGTGCCTTTCAGGGGGGCAAATGTCTGTATTGTTATTGTTTTCTTATTTTCGTATTTGTTTTCTAAGTAAACATCGGACGCCGGACTCTGGGGCTCCGCGCTCCTCCTCCTCCTCCCCCCGGCCCGGCCGGTCGGCGGGGAGTGAGAACAGCTGGGGATGGACTGCGCCTTCAAAAGCGCTGCCGCCACCACCACCCCCAACATCGGACGCCGGACTCTGGGGCTCCGCGCTCCTCCCCCCGGCCCGGCCGGTCGGTGGGGAGTGAGAACAGCTGGGGATGGACTGCGCCTTCAAAAGCGCTGCCTTTGCCGCGTTTCCCCGCTGCCTCCAACATCGGCGCGGGGAGGGAACAAGCTGCACCTCTGGACGTCGGTCCCTCTCCCCTGGCCCTGCCTGGCCAGAGGATAAAAAGGAACGCCCACATCGCCAGAGGACGCCCGCCGCAAACGGGACCTTTGCCGCGTTTCCCCGCTGCCTCTAACACTGGCGCGAGGATGGAAGCAGTTGTTTCCTGAGGTCCCTCCCCGGTCTGGCATTGGCCGCGGGGAAGTTAGAGCACCGCTGGAAGGGGTCGCTTCCCGGGGCCTGTATTTAGCACTTTGTATTTAATTTTTTAGTTCATGATTTGAACTGTAACTTGTATTTTGTAACTGTATTAATATGTGTTCTCTATTCGGTGATACTGTATTTTGAATTGTATTTTGTATGACTGTGTCCTATTATATTGTGTACTTTATTTTCTCTGTATTGTATCATTGTTTGATATGCTGTGAGCCGCCCTGAGTCGGCATATGCTGAGTGGGCGGCATACAAATCAAATAAATGAAATGAAATGAAATGAAATGAAATTTCTTTAATTTGTATCAAACAATTTGTCTGTGGCTCATTTGTAAAGCTTCTGCCCATGAAACGGTTCTTTAAATATTAAAACAAAATAATTTCCCACTTCTTGGTTTGGATGCTTGTAGCTCCGAGGCATGGAGTTTGAAATTTAGGTAACAGGTGTGTGTGTGTTAGAAAAATAGTTTTTATTTTTGAACAATTACCACAACTGATGATGTAATCAGCTTTACGCAGCACAGCTGTAAAAACAGATTTCAGCCATTGTGTTGCAGCTGCGAAATGCTAGTATCTGGCCATCAATGTAATTCTGAATATAATTTAAAATGTCTGTTTTTAAAAGCTCAGTCAAAGATGCAATGACTGCTATACCCAAAGCAACATTAATCAGTCAAACTTGCTATATTACCTGTAGTTTCGTCTATCACAAATGGATGGTCTTCACTGCTTGAGAGAAGATGGTATGTAACTTGTCCATTCCAACCTTGGTCTGGATCCTGTGCAAGTACGTGAAGAACTAACGAACCTATTTCTGCATCCTCTCTAATATAGGCAATAGAAGTTGAAATAAAGTAAGGGCTGTTATCATTGACATCCAGAATGACAATTGTTGCTGCCAGTGAGCTTTGCTTACGGTCAGTCAGATTATCAGCCTGATCAACTGCAAACACTGTCAAGACGACAAATGGTGTTGTTTCACGGTCAAGGGGAACTGCTGTAATTAAACTACCATGAGAAGGGTCAATGAGAAATGGATTTTCAGTGAAGTCATTCATGTGGATGGAATACTGAAGATTGCTGTTTAAAACACTGCCATCTTTATCTCTTGCATTAAACGTATACACCAAAGTACCAACTGGCGCATTTTCCTCAATCCCAATGACAATAAAATCATTCTGGAAATAAGGTGAATTGTCATTTCGATCCTGAACATCCACACTAAGGAAAATAGTATTATTCTGTGAAGCACTGTTTCGATTGTTGTTTACAACAACTCTAAAAAAGTAATGAGATTCTGTCTCATAATCAAGTTCGTCTACGAGAAAGAGCTCCCCCGTAGCACTGTTAATGTCAAACGGAACACCAGAATCTTCTTCAGAGATGCTAAAATATGGTTTTACACCAGAGTATAGATGCTGACCATGCAGTTTTAAGGAGCCCAGCATTTGAGCTGGCCTAAAGGTTTCTGGTATAACAAAATGTCTGATATTTTGGGAAGAAAATGTTCTCTGCTTTGGAAGTGGGATCACCTGAAATAAAATAAAAAAGACAAATTTTCTTAATCAAATTCCATTTTTCTAGTCTATTTTTTTCTATATGAGGACATCAATCACTCACAGTTTGAGCACATACATGAGGACATAAGAAGAGCCCTGCTGGGTCCAACAGACAAAATATTGTACCAGCACACTGTTCCTACATTTCCTAAAGTTTTCAATTTTCCACTTAAAAAATTACAATTTGTATTTTGTGAATCATGCTCCCCTGAATCATGACACAGTAGCTATATAGTCAAAGGAAAAATGGGAGACTTTTTTTCCACCTTTGTGGTTTGCTATTTTTATTTTGTCTGTTTGGCTTTATTAGATCACAGTATCACCTGTGATACTAAAGGGCAGCAATCAGAAAAGCAAAATAATATTAAGATAGTGACAACCTGCCAATGAAGAGGACATTTAGAAAAAATCCATGTAGAAAAAATCTAATTGGGCCAGTACAGTCAGACCAGAGGTGCCCAAACTTTTTGGGCCACAATTTAATTTAATTTTTAAATTTATATGCCACCCAATCAGGAGAACCCGACTCAGAGCAGCGTACAACAGTTAAAAATGTATAAAACACATTTTAAAATCCCAAATCGCCCACTCACTTCCCCACCCCAATTAAAAGAAATAAAAGGAAATGGGTGGGGGGGATAGAACAACACAAAGGGAGGGATATTAACTAAGCACTAACTGGGGATGAGCCAACAGGCTGGAGCCGTATTCCCATTAAGGCCCCACACCTGCCCAGCCAACCAGGTTTTCAGACTTTTCCTGAAGGGCAGCAGTTCTGTCTGTAGCCTCAGTTCTGTTAGAAGGAGATTCCAGAGGGCTGGTGTGGTCACGGAGAAGGCCCTTCTTCATGTGCCAGAGAGGCGGGCCCCTCTAGCTGAAGGCACTAGGGAGCCCCTCCAGTCGGCTCTGGTTGGACGGACAGACACTCTCGGGATGATGCAGTCACTCAGTTATCCTGGCCCACTGCCATATAGAGCTTTAAAGGTCAAAACCAGCACCTTGATTTGCACCCGGAGGCAAACTGGTAACCAGTGCAGCACCTGGAGTAGTGGGGAGGTGCAGGCATAACATCCACATTCCATCACTACCCATGCAGCCGCATTCTGAACCAGCTGTAGCCTCTGAATGGTCGTCAAGGACAGCCCCATGTAGAGCGCATTACAGTAATCTAGTCTGGAGGTGACCAGAGCATGAGTGACCATGAGTAAGGAGTCCCGGTCCAGGAGCGAGCACAACTGGTGAATTACTCAAAGTTGAGTAAAAGCCCTCCTGGCCACAGCCACCATCTGCTCTTCTAGCAGCAGTCGCGAGTCTAGGAGGACCCCCAAGTTGCGCACTGGGTCTGTCTGGAGCAAGACTACCCCATCCAAGACTAGAGGTGGTAGCTCACTGGATAACCCCGGACCCCCAACCCAAAGCCACTCGGTCTTGCCAGGGTTCAGCTGAAGCCCATTGTCCCCCAACCAGACCCCTACGGCCTCCAGTAATCGAGACATGACTTTGACCGCATCACTGAGGTCCCCACAGGCCGAGATGTACAACTGAGTGTACCGCACCCTGTGGGAATGGATGATCTCACCCAGTGGCTTCATGTAGATGTTAAAAAGGAGGGGAGAGAGCACCGAGCCCTGCGGCACCCCATATTTAAGGGGCCTAGGGCTGGATCTCTCCCTCTCCAACCACACCGACTGGGTACAGCCCTCCAGAAAAGAGGAAAACCAGGACAACACAGTGCCCTGGATCCCCAAACCTTTGAGCCGTTCCAGAAGGATACCATGGTCGACGGTATCAAAGGCCGCTGAGAGGTCAAGGAGAGCAAGGATGGTCAGATGACCACCATCCCACTCCCACCAGAGATCATCCATCAGTGCGACTAATGCCATCTCCGTACCATGTCCGGGCCTGAATTCTGATTGGAAGGGGTCCAGATAATCCGCTTCCTCCAGAGCCCCCTGCAGCTGGCGTGCCACCGCCTTCTCCAAAACCTTCCCCAAAAAGGGGAGGTTGGAGACCAGCCTGTAGTTGTTTAGGACAGCTGGGTCAAGGGACGGTTTCTTTAGGAGGGGGCACACCAAGGCATGTTTGAGCGGTGTAGGAAACACTCCCTCCTGCAAAGATGCATTTATTATTGTCCCGACCCAGCCTCCTCTCACAGCCTTGGTGGCTTTCACCAGCCAGGTGGGACAGGGGTCCAAAAGACATGTGGTGGCCCGCACTGCTGCAAGGAGCCTGTCCACTTCATCGGGGAAAACCGGATCAAACTGATCCCAGATCACACAGTAAGACTGTGCTCCGGGGGACCCCAGACCCTCAATGCCCACGCCGGGGTCAAACCCCGAGCAGATCTGATCAATATTCTCCACCAGATGGTCAGCAAAGTCCTCAGCCGAACTCTGCCAACCAGGCACCGCCCCCCCCCCCCACCAAGGAGGGACCTGGTTACCCAAAACAGGGTGGCTGGGCGATTAACAGCAGAGGCAATAAGGGTAGTGAAATATTGTCATCTCACCACCCCCATCGCCACTGGGAAGGCCCTAATAGCGGCTCTAGCTAGTGTCCAATCGGAATTGCTCTGGGTTTTCACCCAGTGGCACTCCAGGCGTTTCTTAGCCTGTTTGAGCTCCCGCAGTTCAGCCATGAACCACGGGGATGACCTGGCCCCTCAGGCACAGAGAGGCCGCAATGGCACGATTTCATCCAAGGCTGCTGTTGTCATCCTGTTCCACAGGTCGACAAGCACCTCAGATGAATCATGTGACAGATCCAGAGGAAAATCCCCCAGTTCCCACTGAAATCCGACCAGATCCATTAGTTGCTGGGGCCGGGCCAATTTAATAGACCCTGCCTCCCTACAGTGAAGCGTCGCCCCCAGAAAGTCCAGAGTCACCAGGTAGTTATCTGACCATGGCACAGGTACTATGTCTAATTTCTGTAATCTCAGATCACTCTGCCACCGCTCCGAGCTGGTCATGAGGTTCAAATCATCCGGCCCCCAACACCAATTCATCTGGCGTGTTTTACTTCTATTTCCAGGAGCAACAAGGGCAGTGTGAATTGGTGTTGGGGGCTGGATCTGGGCCACGTGCCATAGTTTGGGCACCCCTGGTTTAAGCAGAGAAAATGGCACCTTAAAATCTATCTCATCCTGTTGCAAAACAGATTGCAAGGTGTGCTTTACTTCCGCTTCTGGTGGGAGGAACCACTTATATCAAGTTGTACGGATGCGTTTTACTTCCACTTTCAGAAGCAATGAGGGCCAGATGAATTGGTGTCAGGGGCCAAATCTGGCCCATGGGCCGTAGTTTAAGGACCCCTGAGTCAGACAAATGAACAACTTGATATAAGTCAGTACTTTGAAAAGTTATATTTTAGACTGCAACTCTCAGAATCTGCTTGCTAGCCTGGCTGCTAAATAAAGAATAAACTTTTCTATACATTTCTAAAAATACATAAGGTCAGAGAAAGATAGTTTCACGAGCCTCCTTTCAATCCATTTTCAATGGAATTTAAATTTAAATAATGAGTATTTTAATCTTTCCACAGAGATTTCAAGAGGACCTAAGTGTACAGTAGCTCACTTAGTTGGGAAACAACACATTTACACCAAATACAATTATCTGCTTGCTTTTTCAAATACATTTCCAAGTCAACCACAATCTTCTGCTGCTGTTTCAGTGTATTGCTGATAATTACCGGTTAATGAAGCAGCTGTTACAAATCAGCAACAAATAAAACAGGTTTTGTTTCACAGTCTGAGCCTATGCAAAAAAGATATTTCTCTCTAACTGCTGTTCCATATACAGTAAAAAGTCATGAAAAAGTCTGTTCCATAGGCTTTTGCTTAAATGGTTTTTTTATGTAACTCAAAGCAAACCCATAGGAAAAATTATTTTTTCATGTAACTCAAAGCAAACCCATAGGAAAAATGAAATTTTTATGTAAATCGAAGCAAACCCATAGGAAATTAATTTTTATGTAACTCAAAGCAAAGCCATAGAAAAATGAATCTTTATGTAACTCGAAACAAACCCATAGGAAATTGTGTAAATCGGGACATGATTTTAGCACAAAATCATTAAGTTGAATTTTATGTAACTCGAGGCATTTGTAAGTCGGAGTTTTACTGTACATGTTTGATTTATTTTCTACTTCATCTCAAGGAAACAATGTCTAAGCCCATACCTCAATACTGATGATTGCTTGAGATTGAAGAGGAGGGATGCCCTGGTCAGTTGCAGTAACTACCATTTGGTAGCTTGAACACCTACTGTACAAAAGAGTTTCAGTGGTTCTTAATTCACCACTCCTGCTGTCAATCTGAAAGGGATCTAAACTCTTATCTGGAAGAGAAGCATCACCATTAATATTCCTCTGTGTCAGAAAAGCTCTATGTAAACAGCACAACAAAAAACACAATTTAGCATTTTGTGGGTGGTTCCAAATGCCTGGTCCATACTCCCTTTCTGTAAGTTGTACATTGCAGAAGTGCTCTAAATTTGTGCAATAGAGAAGAACACACTAAGAGTATACCATATTACAGGAGTTCTCAACCTTTTTAAGCTGGGGCCCAGGTCACGCTCCCTTAGACAGCTTTGGGGGTTTGATGGCCATTTTGCCCTTCCTCCACCACATGGCATTTCCTGGTGTGGTGGAAGCAGGGTGGGCACATAAAATGGCCCACGGGCCACAGGTTGAGAATCCCTGAACTAAGGCATTGGGCACAAGTTACTGCTTGTGCCCTACAGCTGAGGCTGAATTTAAGGAACAAGAGATGAACAAATAGAGATTATAGGATTCTTACAAAACACAAAGTAGGATTAACTCTTATGCTTTAGGAAGGGACATTTTAATCTTCTAGTTTTAATCACTTGAAGAGTTGTAAGCAATGTCTATGAGTTTTTGTCACTGACCATATAGTTTCAGTCTTTTAACACATAAAAATAGATGGCTGGCTTTAAAATGTCTGAACAGATCATTGGACATACTGTGGTTGTTATGTGACCTGAAGTCATTTCTGACTTCAAGGGTAAATGGAACACCAATCAAACTAATGTTATGTGCCAACAGTTTAAGTTTTGTTATTTTATGACCTACCCCAAGACTAGCACTGCAGAAAGACAGCTGCTAACTTCCATAGTTTACTGTTGGAGAAGTAATGATGATGCGACCAGATCTGGTGTAGGCTAGTCACCTGAAGTCGGGGAGATGAGCAATATGCCATTGGGTGCAATCCCCACATCCAAATGGCATACCAGCATGAAGCAATTCTATTTCCATTACTATGAAGTGCCTTAATAAAAGAATGCCAATCAAGAAACTGCCCACAGTTGCAATTCACCACACAAAAGTAAAGAAAAATTAATTAAATTTTGATCCAAGTGATTCAGCACATCAGCAACTGTCTAGCAGACTCAACATTTTTCTTCACTTCCCCTGCCCCTCCTCATAGGAGCAGGAAAGGTATTCAATTTGCTAATAACACAGAAAGAGCCTCCTCGAAGTTTGTGGCATTTTTAAACCACAATCAGGCATACTATGGTAATGGCAACCTTGTGTTGCCAGCTAATCTTTCTCACACTAGGTCAGGCGAAAGAAACTAAGGAAGGAACTCACCAAAACGTGCCTTCATTTTTGCAGTTTTATGTCTGGCCTAGAACAAGAAGAAGACCTGAAATAATTTGCTCATTAAGCCACTTCACAATACCTAAAACTGACATGGAAGCACCCTTTGACAGCTGCAAGACTCAATTTTGTTTGTTCCAATGAAACACACATACAGTACAGTGATTCCTCATACATTGATTTTAATCCGTTCCATGGGGCTCGTTGTTGTACGAAACAATTGCTATACAATACATTCATCGTATAGCGATTTCCCCTATGGGATGCATCGTACAACGATTTTTTTTGCTAAGTGGTTTTTCCCATTGAAAAATTGTTGCATGATTTTTTCCATAGGGAAAATTGTTACGCGGGATGCCATTTCCCCCCAAAAAACTAATTGTTATGCTATTTTGTTGCTATACAGGACAATTGTTGTATGAGGTTCCACTATACTGGGAATGAACTAAACTAGGGTGCACCTAGCCACCCAGAAAAAATGGCAGGGATAGGGGCTCAAAAAGCATAGATCTCTGGAACAGACTGAGATTACATTGTGTGATCGCTGAAGGGGGGAAGAACAGATGAAGCTGCCCCAACCACACAGATTGAGCTCTAAATCTCCAGAACAGTTTCCACCTATCCCATTTCTCAGAATGAGGAGTGACCCTCCTAGTCCTTGTAGAATTCTTGCTTTCTTGGAGTTGGCAGGTACAATGTATGCAAGCGTGGAAGACTACAATTGTTCTTGGGAGGATGGTAAGAAATCATTACCACTCTTTCTCTCTCCTTATAAACAAGAAAGGGTAGTTTACTTTTATGGTACAGTATAGTATTTTAGTTTGGTTCTTCAAGTGACAAATAATTATGAAAAGTAAAACATGACCATGGGACGTGGTTTTGAGCTTCTCCTACGTAAAGAATAGAAAAAGCGGATGAACGATGCAAAATTCATCTGTATCAGCACTATGGTATTTCCTACCCAGTTTTCACTCATTAAAGATGTGGGGCTGTGGTGGCTCAGTGGTTTAGAAGCTCACCTTGTTAGCTGGAAGGCAGGCAAGTCAGCCGTTCAAAATCCAGGCACTGCATGATGGATTGAGCACCTGTCTCTATCCCAGCTCTTGGAGGCATGAAAGGAGCCTCATTTGGGCATTCCCTAAATGGAATTTCTCCCACAAAAATCCTTTCAACCCAGAATAATTTCTGACATGAAATTATTTATTACTCATTAAAGCTGGGATTCTAAACCTGTGGCTTGCGAGTTGGATGCAGCCCATGATGACATTTCATGTGCCCCCCCCACTGCCTCCACCACACCAAGAAGTGCCATGTGGTGGAGGAAGGGCAAAATGGCTGTCCGGCCTCCGAAGCTGTCTGAGGGAGCATGACCTGGCCCCTGGCTTTAAAAGGTTGAGAACTCCTGCATTAATGGTATACTAGGCTACATAGAACTTCAGAAAATGACTGCAGCTGGTATGTGGGGGGGGGGGACCCCAGAGGGTTGTGTTTCAAAGGCTAAGAAACTTATCAAGATGTGAGCTTTAATAGGCTGTAGCTTAATTTATCAGACTGCAATAAATATGCTGGTCGGTCAGGTTGCCATGAGAGTGTCATTTTGGTTTTGCTTTCTCTGTTCTTTTTCAATAAATCTTGTAAAGCTGCAGAACACTGCTATTTTTTCCTTCAACCCCCTCCTAAATAGCATATGACTTTGTCTGTTTAACATTGCAAAAAGCTTATCTTCATTTTAGCCCAGCAAAGTTTTAGCCAGCAAAGCTTTAAAAAGTCTATATTTCATACAAACCAGAAACAGTAATAAAATATTGATTCCCCCCCACCCCAACCTCATCCCCTCCCATTTGTTGTTCATAGTCAGAGAAAAGATAATTAACAGCAGTTTGCCTGTAGAACTTAATCTGGCAAATTTTGCATCCAAGAATGAAACAGGATCTACACAAGCCTGGTTATTTGGTGTCTTTATCTTTTTATTCTTGTCTCAGACCATTATGGCCAATTCCTATAGGAAGAACACTTCCAATTAGTTGTGGGAAACAAAAGGTCATTTTTCCAATGGGATGTTTAAAATGCCTGCTCATGGTGAATGAAAAAGTAAGCTACAAAGACGATGCTTTAGCACCATGATGGTGAACCTTGGCACTCCAGATGTTCTTGGACTTCAATTCCCAGAAGCCCAAGCCCCCATGAATCCACTCAAATGGGTTTGCTGCGATTCATCTGGCCCGTACCACTCTGCCTTTGTTGCTCCTGGAAGCGGAAGTAAAACACACCTATACAGGCACATTTTATTTCCGCTTCCAGGAGCGATGAGGGGAGCGTGGCATGGGCTGGATGAATTGCAGCAAACCCATTCATGTGGATTCATGGGAGCTTGGGCTTCTGGGAATTGAAGTCCAAGGACATTTGGAGTGCCAAGGTTCGCCATCACAGCTTTAGCAACATTGTTCTTCTAATCCTGGTTAGTTGGGTGCTTTCCACTGAGAATTCTGTAAGAAATTTTTAAAGATGTGTCAAAAGATAAAAAGTGATGAAGGATAAGAAGTGTACAGTAGAAACAAACTCTTTCAATGATAATCCTGCAGAACTAGAGAGCTGATCTTGCTATACCTGCAAAAGGAGGCATAATGATTTCTATGAACTCTGAAAAATGATTGAACTATTTTAGAACTTTCACTTGAATCTTAGCTCTTCATTTTCACTAATGCCAGAAACAATCCAATAGTGCTTCTGGAGTGGAAGGATCAGCCAACCGGGCCTGTCATTATCCAAGGGCCACCCAAATGTGTTTACAGTCCTCAAACTCTTCCAGGAGGATCCTTCCATGTCTTCAAATGTCAGGTCTCAAAGTATATTTGTAATAACAGAACAGCAGGTCACATATGTCACAGACAAGTAAGGGACACCTCTCAACCCACCTGACTTAGCATTTCATTGGAGAAGAATGGGTTTGTGACAGCAGCCAGGAACACATCTATGCTAGGTGTTTAGAATTTATGATGACTGGTTTTTTATCCTACCTATTTCATACCTGTCAACCATCCCGATTTGGCTGGGATTACCACGGATTTTGACACCGATTGACGTCATAACCCGCCCCGCGCTGCCAAAACCCCGTAATTTGGCAGCGGGGGGGGAAACGCTTTCCACGCATGCATGGAAGCACTCCGCCGCTTGCGCAGCCCCTACACAAGCAGTGGAGCGTTTCCACGCATGCATGGAAGGGTTCTACACAAGTGTAAAACCCTTCCACACATGCATGGAAAGCGACCTGCGCACAAGCGATCTGCACAGGTCCCGTTTTTTCCAGAGCCGCGGGTTGACAGGTATGCTATTTTGCTACTATGCTTTTCTTCTTTCACTTACCAAGTAAGAAACTCTTACCTGAGGGTAATGAATATAGCACTATTCCATTGTTTCCAGAATCTAGATCCTTGGCAAGTATAGTAGCAATCAGCATTCCATCTGGCTGCCCTTCCAAAACCTAACAGCAAGTAGTTTGATTAAAACTGACCTTTTCAAATTGCAAAGAAGTCAAACAAACTAGATATGAAAGTCTTTGTGTGGCAGTTTCATGAAATCCAGCTTTCAATGCCTGGTGATGGCTGGGAGAGTAACATGGAATGAAGAATGAAGTCCTTGTCCTTCTAATAGTGGTGCAGATGAGGCTATTTTAGCCTTATACAGCTTGCATGACAAGCTGTCCCTACTGAAACCTCCTGTTCTCCAGAGGTATTAAAGCCACAGGAGCACTATCCTTCATTCCATATGGTTACCTATTCATTGCTAGACCTATATACCCGTGATGACAAACCTTGGCACATTTTATTTCCAGATGGGCACATTTTACTTCCACTTCTGGGAGCGACGAGGGCAGCGTGGGCCGGATGAATCGCAGTAAACCATTTGTGTGGATTCACAAGGGGCTTGGGCTTCTGGGAATTGAAGTCCAAGAACATCTGGAGTGCCAAGGTTCACCATCATGGGTATATACAGTTCACATTGTCCTCCTATCTTAGAAATTCTTCAAAGGTCTCAGGGGGGAAAACAGAATATATGGGCTCTTGCAATCTGTTCAATGAAAATTTCTGTTCCTAGTTTCATATAGCAGTGGTCCCCAACCTTTGGGTTTTGAACTTCAATTCCCAGAAGCCTCAGTCAGTATATTGGCTGATCAGTGCTTTGGGGAATTGACTGAGGCTTCTGTGAATTGAAGTCCAAAACCCAAAGGTTGGGAACCACCATCCTAGAGTATATAGAAGAGGAAAAATGCAGCCCACAGACTTTATGCACCACCCCCAAGCGCTACTGTACCTTTTGAATCCCCCCCCAATTAATTTTTATGGCCTCCCTCATTTCCCCCTCTCTCAAAAAGTCTCCTTGGTCCATCTAAGGGACAAGGGCCATAATCGTCCCATGCTTGTTGGGTTTTCTATCCACTCCATGTTAATACAGTATTCTACACTAAAGGATATGAAGCTTCATAGTTCAAAACATACAAACAAACAAATTCCTGGAGGAAAATACAAGGGAAAGAGGTGCAATCCTTAAAACTCTGGAAGCTGCCCACCCTCAATTTGTTGTTTCAATTCTCAGTGAAACCAGCCTCATTATTAGATCATTCAATATGGACAGTCATAAGAATTTCTATCTCGATAAACATGTATGTTTATTGTGCATATTCAGTGCTCTGTATGACAACATAACAGGAGGACAAGAGATGAAGCTGTAAAACTAAAAATGAAATTATATTAGCATTATTAGCAAATAGGTTTTAATCTAGCTGACTGATCACACACATTCTCATTATGGGCCGACACTGTCCTGTTTAATAATATTTTGTATTCCAGTTTTAGACTCTCTCCACAAGATGGTGCTCAAAGCATAATTTTATAATCACTTATTGGCACTACAGAAAGCACTTTCCAGCATAAGGCTTAACACATTTTGCTCACATTTTTGGTCTGTAATGTGAATTTAGCATCTACGTTGGATGGGACATAAATTAAGAATGAAAATTACTGTCCTCCACCTTCTATTTCACATTAGTGAAAACCATACATTGGACAACTGATTAATGGGGGTGGGGTGGGGAATCTGAATGATCTACAAACCTTGATGTGCAAAGGAATCTGGGCAAAGGTAGGATGGTTATCATTGAGGTCAGTAACTGAAATGTAGGCTGTTATCGTGGTATTATGCTGAGGAATCCCGTGGTCAGTCACCATAACAATCAGTTGATGATGAGATTGCTGCTCATAGTCTAACGCAACCCAGTTTATAATTTCACCTGGGAGAATAAGAAAAAGGAAAAGAAAGAGAATTACAGGCAGCATTTGATAGTTCTTAACCTAACTAGTTCGAAATTGCAAGTAGATAAATAGGGACCACTTTGGTGGGAAGGTAACAGTGTTCCGTGTGCTCCGGTGTCTAGTCATGCCTGCCACATGACCACGGAAACATCTGTAGAAGCAGGCAACGCTGGCTCTTCGGCTTTGAAACAGAGATGAGCACTGAACCCTAGAGTCGGATACAACTGACTTTCAAGCAAGGGAAACCTTTACCTTTACCTAACAAGTTTTATACCACACTCAACCACTTCCATCACTCTGCTACATGCACCATACACCATGCTAAGGCAGAACTGCCCCTGCCGCTTAGCAATTGTTCTTTTGTGCACTTTTAACATCCCACTGCTTTCAGTCATTCATCAAGACACACCACAATTAATATTCAGTTTCAGTCTCTCTCTCTGATTTCCTCACATACACATTAGACCAGGGAATCCCAACCTGTGGGCCAGATCTGGCTCACCATACCTATCAACCATCCCGATTTGGCCGGGAAAACCCCGTAATTCGACGTCGATTGACGTCATAACCCGCCCCCCGCTGCGGAAGTGCTACGCCGCTTGCACAGCCCCTACGCAAGCGGCGTAGCGCTTTCCGCGTATGCGTTGAAGGGGCTGCACAAGCAGCATAGCGCTTCCGCGCATGCGTGGAAGGGGTAAAACCCTTCCACGCATGCGTGGAAAACGACCTGCGCACGTCACTTGTGCGCAGGTCCCGTTTTTCCGGAGCCGCGGGTTTACAGGTATGTGGCTCACAGCTCCATTTCAAGTGGTCCCTGACCCCTCCAAGGGCTTTTGAGAAACAAAATGGCCACCCCTTTTAAGCTGTTGGGACAAAATGGCCACCCCCGTAGTGCAGGCGGTGCAAAATGGCTGTCCTGCCATCAAAGCTGACCGAGAGAGTGTGACCTGCCCCCTGGCTTGAAAAGGTTGGGAACCCCCGCATTAGACAGTAATTTGTAATCACAACATGTGCAAACCACTAGTATTAACAAAACACTGAACATGTTAAAAGGAACATGGAGACAACTGGAAAATGTGTTACCTGTATTAGAATTGATTTTGAAATATTTTCCATCTGATAAGAGGAAATAGGATAGTTGCCCATTTCTTCCAGAGTCCTTGTCAACTGCTGCAGTAATCCCAACCACACCTTGAGGCTGTGAACTTTCCTCCATTTCAAAAAAATAATCTTCATGTAGAAACACCGGAGAATTATCATTTTCATCAATTACATTAATTACTACGGAAGTACTTGCATGCTGCCCTAGTTTATCATTTGGGCTAGTAACGAAAGCTCGAAAGCTATGTATTTGTGTATGCTCATAGTCTAGAGGACTTCGTAGGTAAATTACACCTGTTTCAGAATCAATCCTAAATGAAGAGGAATCTCTATTCTGTTCCAAGAAATACACAACCTCCTCAGAGGTAAGTTGGGGATCTAGCCTCCGAGCTTGTATCTGCAGAATTCTAGCACCAATGGAAGATATTTCACTGATTTCAATCTGATACACTAAATTTTCAAAAGTCAATGCTGGCTGTCCTTTTTGCTCATCAATTACCACTGTCAGGAGCAACAGAGAACTCAGGGATGGACTTCCAAGATCTTCTGCTGTAATGTACACTATATGTTCATCAACAGTGACGGACATGGCAAGAAAAAGCACCCCAAGAACAGGATCTATGGTAAAAAACACTGTCTGGTTGCTTGCAATGGCATATCGGATTGCCCCATTCAGCCCGCTGTCTTTGTCTTCTGCACGAGCAATGTAAAGAGCTGTGCCAGGAACTGTGCTCCGTGAGATGTTTATCTGATCAGTGTCCACCATAAACACTGGCGGATTGTCATTGACATCGATCACCGTTACATTGACCTGGGCACTGCCGCAGACAGGAGAGCTTCCCAACTGGGACTGTACTGTGAGAACTACATGACTTTGGATTTCATGATCAAGCTGTTTTTTGATGCGGATGATTCCATACTGAGGGTCAATAGAAAATTGTCCATAGGGATCACCAGAAGAAATTCTGTAAGAAACAATTTCCAAAAAATCTGCAAAAAAGAAGAACAAACACAGCCAGTGTCAACTATGCAGAGACGTTTCATTTAGTAAAGTACACTATACTATATTGCAGGAATATGCGCCACAATAATATGAAGTACAGGTTTCCCCTCATATCTACAAAGGATACATCCACAGGGAACCGTATTTTCAACACAGATAGATACCTGAGTCATAGAAGCAGGGGAGGAGTTTCAAATGCCTCCATTGTTCTACTTTAGAACTCCTAAAATTTCTGCCTCATTTCCTTGCACTCAGATCATGGCCTGTAATGGCCAGCTCTGTTATGCACCATAATATAGTACAGTATGTATTTAGGGATTTTTTTAAAAAATTAGGAATTGAATATTTTTAGACCCGCAGATAACTGAATACACAGATACTGCATCCGTGTGTGTGTGTGTGTGTGTGTGTGTGTGTGTGTGTGTGTGTGTGTGTGTGTGTGTGTGTGTGTGTGTGTAAGAGAGAGAGAGAGAGAGAGAGAGAGAGAGACTTTTAGCTGAATATTTTAGAATTCTTTACTGATGTTTGTTTCCTAGATTCCTCTCCCCACCCCACATCACTCCCATTTTTGGACTACTGACTCTAGAGCAGGGGTCGACAACCTACAGCCCATGGGCTGGATCTGGCCCATGGCACCAAATTATCTGGCCCACGCCCTCACTCCAGCTGCTGCTGCCACTGGAAGCAGCCATGGCCATGTTTACGACAGATGTAAACATGTTTACGACAGCTGCAAACACATTTATGGCATTGTTTATGGCGGGGGGGACACATGTCCGGCTCCCTCAACTAAAAAAGTTGCCAACACCTGTTCTAGAGCATAGCAGAAAAATAAATATTGTGAGAACTCTACCTAAAGGCATTCTGTTAACCCATTCAGGAGAGCTATGTTTTCACCCACAAGTGTGATTAAAGTTTATGAAGGAATCAGAATCATTTCTCTGATCTAAAATATACTGAAATGTTTTGCCAACATTTGTTCAGGTTGAACAGAGGAATTCACTCTATGTAGACACACTTAACATCCCACTATTCTCTATGACTCTAGTACAGTGTATGTGAACCTATGGCATGCCAATTCTAGATACCACACACACACACACACCTCCTAGGAGGTAGAGGCGGCAGCAGCAGTGCACTCATGGGGGGGGAACCCTCAGAGGGCATGCACACGCACCCACATGACATCACTTATGGTAACCAAGGGTTTTTACATCTATTATACTGAGAGGTGGTTTGCTTTCTGATGGCACAGCTAGCTCAAGGGCTGTCCAGGTGGTATGGCACATAAACTGATCCTCCACACACACACTGGGTGATGTTGGCTGGCTCCTCTTCCAGGTGATGCAGTTGGGATTTGAATTCCTAGCTCTGCAGCCAGGTGCTCCCAACCCACTAAGCTCAAGACTGTATATAGAGATTATAATAAAATAAATTAGAAAATGCTAGAATATGCCTTAATGTATTTGAAGACCACTTACTCAAAGGTTCCCTTACTTTCACCGTCCCAACAGCACTACCTTCGGGGGCATCTTCTGGGATGGAAAACCTATAACGGGATCTTTCAAAGACGGCAGGAGCCACAGCACTTGGGACAATCCTTATAGTCACAACTGCATTAACAAGAGACCAAAGGCCACCTCCATCTCGTGCAGAAACAGTAATCTGCACACTGGAATGTTCAACATTATCAAGAGCAGATATCAGATAAACAATCCCTGCAAAGAGAAAGAAATGATGAACAGATGGGTCAGTAATGATGCCTCATCTAGACATTTTTAAGCTCAAGTATTAGACTATCTTTCCTTTAGCTTCAGAGCAGGTGTGTATTTATTTATTTTCCTTTTAAAAATATGTCACAAGCACATATAAAATATTATAAAAATGTGATATACTAATGAGTATGATGCTATAAGGCTCATCTACAAAATAACGCAATGTATTGCTAATTATATGTCACTTGACAATGCAAATATTTGCATGCCTTAGAAATAATCTCTACAAACATTACAGGGGCTCCCTCTCAGTTAAGCATGCATATGTCTTAATTATTCCTCAGATCTCAAATTTCTAGCAAAACCTGGAGTTCAAATGCTGCCTCCAGCGTCTTCGTTTTCACAAAGGCTATAAATGCATTGCAGGTTCCACTAGATCGTTGAGAATGAGGACAAACAGATGCACAGTCAGCATGAAGCAAGTACAAATGAATTCTGTGAGATAATACATACAAAGGTGAAGGACAATTTAAAATAATAATATATTACTAGTACTTCCATTTTGCTTTGGGGAATTTAGAGATTTTTTTCCATAAGTCATGCATAGTAATTGAACAAAGGTGAGTCTCTGTTTCTGTACCTCTTTTTTTTGTTTCAGAATTTCTGTTGTTTGACATGATTAAATAAATATAAAAAATACATTTTAAAAATGTGAACACCCTGTAGGTCATCCCAAACACCTTAATTTGTTTTTAGACTAATCAGTATCGTTCTCATTTTCTTTAAAAACATGATGATCCACTTATGCTTGACACTAAGAGGTTATGTTTTCCAGCCAAATGACTCCCTATCCCACTTAATCCAGATCAAATTAATATGCTCTGTATTATGTACAAGAACATTACACCAATAAGATGAACCCCCCCCCCCAAAAAAAAAAAAACAACAAGAAGAAGAGAGCGCAGGAAAAGAGCCAGTATTGCTGTTCTGTCTACATTTATGCAAAAGTTCAGACAAGGCTGGAATAGTAAGTTGTAGACCACTTGTCTTGCTCCTGCAAATACATGAGAGTGCACAAGAGAACATCACATCCTGTATGCTTTCTTCCCCTTTCCTCTGTAATAGGCTACTACTCAGTAGCAGGGTCAGTCCTACCATTAGAGAATGTGAGGCAGCAGCCTATACACTGTTCGAGGTGCTGTGAAAATGTTCAAGGAATGGGTCTCAAATTTTAATTCAGGTGACAATCCGCTCACCATCTGAAACAAAGGAGGAGGCACTATCCTATCTACCTCAGACTGAAAACTGCCTTGAACTGTCCCTGGTTGACTTCAGGTACAGTATTGTGGAAAAAGTCTTAGGTCAGTGATGGCGAACCTTGGCACTCCAGATGTTCTTGAACTTCAAATCCCAGGAGCCCTGATCAGCAGGAATGCTGACTTGCGCTTCTGGGAACTGAAGTCCAAGAACACCTGGAGTGCCAAGGTTCACCATCCCTGTCTTAGGTCACTAACAGCTGGTTTGGGGGACATTCAATGAGTGATGGGGAGGGGCATAATTTGGACACCCTGACTCCAAACTTCACCAAACTTGGAGAGGGGTGAGAGGAGAGTCAGCAGAAACCTTTCTCCAATTTTGGTGTGTCTAGATGAATCGGTGCTGAGTTATGTCCCCCAAGCCACTCACCCAAATTCCCCCCCAAATGGCTGGTGGTGGCCTAAGACTTTCGCACAGTATTGAGGTATTTCACGTGTGGAAAAGCACTTTTGAATCAACCAACCACCCTTAACTGCCAACAGTTACAGGAAAAACTCACATAACATTCAATTAATTTTCTACGTACATGTGGACTCCCCCCCCCTTAACATAGAAAGTATTTGTGAATAAATTGCTCTGACCATAGACATCTCAAGAGAAGCTTTCCAATAAAATATAATGTGTAACAAGTAAAAAAAAATAAGTTACTTTTTAAAATTAACTCCCCAAACTCTGAAAAAACACATGCTATCAAGAAGAAGGAAAATAAAGAAAGTATTAACTATCTGTAGGGACATGTTCCATTAACCAGCTGTAAGGCTTTTAACTAAATATGATGTGACAGTCAACACAGACAACAGCCAGATGGCTGAAAAAGTATGCACAGTTCATCACCCAAATTCACCTTCAAATCTGGCAGCTGAAGCAACTTAACAGTCAGGCCAGTCAATACTCATTTCCAGTGACTTATTCAGAATGTGTGCATCTTTCTTCAACCTGCCTAAGATCTCAGAACTATGACCTGGGAGTTAAGTAACAACAACTGAAATGTGGGTGGGTGCATTAGACTCTGTTTCTAATGCTAAAATCAGAAAGCAGCAAATGAGCAAATGCTAAGTAAAGTCAGGCTCAAGTCCTTCCACTGGATATTTATTGCCTAATAACAATATTAGAACATCAATTTTTATTAAATTGTATTCAAAATGCACTTGCTTGATTGACATAAGCAGCTTTCATGGAAGTAACCAGAGCAAGAGATTACTACCTTGGGTTGACTTGGCCCAGAAAGGCAGCTTATAGATATTTAAAACAAATAAGTACACTACAAAACAAGTACAGCTTATTAACTTGCACCATAGAAAAGAACATTCTTTAAAGTTACTATAATTCTGCTTTACTTCTTTGTTATGAAAGGCTCAGCTCTCTTATACAGCTTAGCTTATATCACAGTTAAGGAACTTTATGAATTTTCATAACATCTAAACTGCCAAACCATAGTTTGTGATCAACTTGCAAACTAGAATGAACCATAGCATGAAGTAAGTTTCCAAGCTATGGATTCTGCCGGCTCTAACTTGGACAGCATTTGAATTGACTTATCATAGATAAATTATAGCTTTGTGGTAAAGTACATGGTATGAATTTAGAAGGCTTTACATTCAATTATTTGCATTTCTAGTTTTAAGAATCAGATGTACTAGGATTCAAACACTGTTCCATATCGTTTGTTCATGATTTCACATTTTTGAATGTAGACTCCTGACTCATCCTCAGTATGAGTTCTGAACTAGCAAAAACCCAGAAAGATAAGTAAGATTGGATTTGGTCCACAGCACTCTGCAGATAGCTCTCAAATGAGCAATTGTATAGCGTCCTTCCCAGCCTTCTATATACTTGGCAGTTCCACTCAATCTAATTTATGTTCAATTCTGTGGTGGTATTTAGTGTAGGCAGGAATCAATTAGCAAGTAGGCTCAGACCACCAATAGGATTTCCATTACTAGATGTATAACTAGTTCTCAAAAGGTTAAAACCAAACAGATTGGCTTAGACCTATTCCTTTCAATGGCCTCAGTATGCTATCAATTACTTATGCAGATTAGATAAGAAAGACATGAATGGGTTTTCTTCAAAAGGATATGGTTTCAGAATGTTCCAGAATAAATGTTTCCAGCCTTGCAATCTGTCTTTATTCATGTCAACCCTTTCATGTGCTGAATTGATTACACATCACATAAAAATGTTATGTATAGTTTAAAAATGAGAGGATTATTTTTTCGCATAATAAATCAGAGAATGAAGTATATAATATTCAGAAACAAATTTTGATTTGCCCCTTCCCCCCTTCATTTTAAAGGAAACACAAAAGAGAAACTACAATTATACATTTATTTATGCTGGAGTAAATCTTACTGAATTGCTTCTGAGTGGACATGCCATTTCAACATTACACGGTAAATGTTATGCTATTTTGCTTCTGTCATTTTTCCAAGTGGACCTCACAACAAGTCCATTCACTTTGCTGTGTGGGCTCAACCCACTGTGATCTTCAACTTTTTTTGGGGGGAAATTTAAGCTCAAATCACCTGAGCCAATTCTCAAGCAGCCCCAACAGAAATGACTGGAGAAGTTCAAGATCAACTGCATTCCCACATGACAAAAGACAAATTCCCATGACTTATATTCAGCCATTTCCCAGTAAATCAGCTGCTTTACTGGAGTCAGCTTCAAAGCTAAACACCTTATTCCTTCAAAACATATTTGCTTTATTAATGCTGCACTCTTCATACTCTGTCTATGTGCTTTACAACATCATTTTAGCATATTATTACAATTTTAGGAGATTAACAGTCTCCTCACAAAACCCAGCAGCCAGGCAATGTCCATTATGTCACATAAAACACAATCAGAAGAGCATATGGGAAAACTATGATTTCAAACAACCTTTTCCAGAAAGGTAATGATCATGTTCCTCTCTTGGATAAATGTCTTAAAATTATGTCTGAGCATATCTGTGAGTTTGAGAGCAATTATTCAGATAGGCTAGACTCATAACCAATCTGGTCTCCTAACAGGGTCATCCAAGGCAGAACTATCTAACCTGATTAGGTTGTTTCCACCCTCTTCAGGTATTAACAAAAAAGAGAATTGATAATTTCAATGGGGATAGGAGGTAACAGAAGTAGTGGTAGGTGACACTGGCACAGGATCTTTTGTAGACAACGACAGTGAAACTGATGCTAACTCTTGTTAGTAAAAATGCATAATCATTATTATAGCCAAGAGGCTTCTGTTAAAACAAGATTTGCTCAAGTCTCCATTTGCTGGATTAGAGTCAGACACAGGAAGAGCAAAAATTGGTTGATGGTATATCACTAATTTCAGAGAGTACTCCGATGCTCATTTTTGAGTTTTGGATGCTTAAGTCTCAGCCATGGTCAGGAGATCATTTGAACGGTTAAGGTTATGTCCCTTCTGCATAATTTCCTTTAGACATTTTATTTTATAGTTGTGACACTTAACTTAGTTAAATCCTGTTTTGATTACTGTCACATACTCTATGTGGAGCTGCCTTTAACAACGGTTCAGAAGATTCAGCTGGCGCAAAATGCTGCAGCTTCTCATAACTGATCAAGGTCAGTTAGGAGAATCTTATAATTTCCCTATTACAGCAGCTTCACTGGCTACTGATCTATCTCAAACTCAATTCAAAATGTTGCTTATTACTTACGAAGCTCTATATGGCTTGGATCCAGGCTACCTAACAGGCCGTATCTCCCCCTATGACCCTCCTTGGACTTTAGGGTTTTCACGCAGGCCTACATCTCAAGTTCATCATTGTTCCAGGTAAATGTGACAGCGACCTGGTCGAGTGCTTTCTTGAAGGATACCCTCTATCCTTTCAATTCCAAGAGAAAACCTTTATTTTCACACAGGATTTTATTTTAATGTGTTAGGTGCCCTATGATTTATACTTCTGTATCCTTTACCTGTTTATGATTTTACTTGTTTTTAGATAACTATTTTACTATTATCTGCTTTTTAATTGTTTAATTTACTTTGTTTTAAATCCCTAGTTCTACTATCTGTGAGCCATCTTGTGCCCTTTCACTGAAGTGAAAAGTAGCTAGCTTTCCCAGAAAGTAGGTCCAGTTATATGTGTAGATCTCTAGATGGCTTGTACATAAGTAGCAATGGTTTCTAATTTCCAGTGATTTACGAGCATTCATAAATTAGTATTTTTAGCCTGGAAATAAGAAAAATGATGCATTTTAAATTGTGCCCAGCATCATGTATCATACCTGTAGATGTATCTACTGTGAATAGGGAAGAGAGTTGCCCAGGAACCAGTTCATAGGTCACGATACCATATACCCCAGAATCTTTGTCAGTAGCAATAACATTTATTATTTCTGTTCCTGGCAGAGTATGACTGCTGATGCTTGTCAGGTAAGTCACTGGGTAGAAGACAGGATGGTTGTCATTAATGTCTTCTATCTGTATTCGAACAAAAGCTTGGGCACTCAGCCCACCCTGTGTAATGAAGAAAAACAAAATGTAGATTAAACAACAGCTATAACAAAGAACAAAGCATATACATATTTCATCTTTCTAGACCTCAGCTAATTTGGAAAGGAGAAAGTGTACTACCTTAAAGTATGTATGGTAACAATGCAACACAACCAAACTAGGCAAAAGTTATACACCTTTTAGCTTCAGCATATTTGTAAAGGAAGAACTCATCAAAATCACATTTGGACACAACCCAGAGAACATGGACCAGACTGCCAATGGACAAAAAGCTTCAGACTCTGATCATTTAATGGCAGAAGAGTCTGAAAGACAAAACACCACATTGCTTTTGGGGAAAGTCTGAAATGTTTGCTTATTCAGAAAATAGGGCAATAAACATTACTATTTATGAATGCTACTAACCCCGCCTCCTAGATGTCCTCTGAGTTTCAAGGCAATAACTCCATGGGTTCTAGCTTTTGTATTACTCCAGCTTTTATTGAGTGAACAGAGTTTGCAACAGCTGTCATTTCTCCCTTGCCCCCAAGCAGTTGAGTTTCCAGCACTAACCCACAACATGCTGAACATCTAGGTGGGACTCCAGCAGACGTCACTGGGCCTCCTGAAAGTCCTGATTCTGAAAAGCTATCTGATTTCAAGTATTACTGTTCACCAGAAGTCCCCGTCGTTGTCTCCCACCCTGCCTCTGCACAGCTCCAAGAAACTCCCTGGCAACTTTAAAGAGCTCCCTTTATTGGTTATTGGAGCCAGCATTAAGCTCTATCTTGTATTGTCTCCTAGCCATTTACAAAGTATTGACATAATGTCTGGTGCACCTTTTAACAGCAGCCAGGTTGTCATCGATGGGAGCATTTCTTCACTTACTCTCTAGCCAGTTGAAAAAGTGTCTACCCACCCTGGCAGTCTCTGTATACCAATTATCTGCCAGTGCTGAGATAGTATCACCAGCCAAAGGCTTTCTGGAAACCAATAGGATCTATCAGCCTGCAAGGGCAGACTATCATAATAAGTCCATGCTCCCCACAGGGGCAGGTGTCAGCTTCACCCAGAATTGTAGCAGAAAGTGATCTGACCATGACAAAGGAATGGTAATGGCATCCTCCATCATCAGATCATCTCTCTGGTATTGAGTTTCACCTCTCTGTCACAGATCAGAGCCCTTTATTTTCATTTCAGTATTCAGTCATATGCAAATGCATACCAGTAATTCTGAATACTAAATAAATAGACACAGGTGAGCTATAAATTAGCTGAGAGCAAATTATCATTTGCAAGACATGAAATGCTGAATGAATAAAAGCAGATGGTATTTGCACATCCCTACATTTTGATTTCACAAATTCCATCCACATTTTTATTGCACACTTTGTTGTGCTTCCTTATAGATGAGTTTACAAGTGTGGTCTAACTATAAACCTCAAATTTAAAATCTGCCATAGCAGCAGATATTGGCTGAAATCCTGCTGTGGTTGATACGCTTTTTGAGGCCAACTGACTCAGGTTAAGAAACATCCACAGATAATATCTGTTGCACATCAAGATTTATGAGTTTGCTTCCAAAAGTTATGTCTTTTGCATAATAGTACAACAGGATTTCAGCCAGTGTGGCTTCCATTAATATAATTAAGCAGCTCTTCATATCTGACAAATCAAGAACAATGAAGCTCAACCTCACTATTCAGCCACAGGACTTGATACGCAATACTTGCTATATAGAAATGGTATTCAGAAAAGTATACTGGATCTCTTATTTATTGTTTTCATCACTCAAGTAGGGACTGATGTGGAGATGAAGCATCATTAATATCAACATAAAGTATCAAAGAGTCTTTCATTTTCTCCTAAATTTGCTCATGTAGCTGCATTGTCTATTTAGCCTGGCACGGAGATTGTCATTCTGGAGTTACAAGGAAGCTCCATTAAATGATGAGAAAAAATAAAGGGAATTGGTGTAAATGAAGACAATTTGAGTCTGTGTATGCTACAAATAAATTCAGTACTTGTTTCATGAGTCAATACAGATAAAACCTCACATAAAGAGCACCTCGCTTAGAGACCAACTCGCTTAAAGAGCAGAATTTTCTCTGAATGGTTGCCTCGCTTAACAACTAAAACCAACCAAAAACTCGCTTAATAACTAAATCGGGGTTCGCAATCCCGCCCGCCAGAAGTCACAATTGGTCACTAACAATGGTGTTTTGTTTAAAGAGCAAATTTGCTTAAAAAGCAATCCTGTGGAACGCATTATGCTCTTTAAGTGAGGTACCACTGTACTTATTTAATGAATATGAGGGAGAAAAGCGAATTTACTTTCTCCAAATGAACCAACACTGGAAGACAAGCTAAAGGTGACAAAGATGTTGTTTCAGATTATTTCCTATATCTTCATAAACCTCCCCGACTATGTGTTACCAAGTTAGAACTGACATAGCAACTCTAATAAGACTTTCAAAATAAATGAGATAGTTAATGAATGGTTTCACAAATTCCATACACACACCATGAGTTGCCATGGTCAAACGGGAATTCAAATTAAGGTCTCCTTAGCCTTACTTCATTACTGCACTATACTGCAATGGGCATTTCTTTCCCAACTAATTAACTAAGTTAATTGTGTTGACTAAGATTTCTTATCTGGGGTTTCATTCCAAAGAACTGGAGGTGCTGTTCCCATAGAAAAAAAGCACACTGGCAGGCAGTTGACTGGAGCTCTGCCACCTACAATGCAATAGGAAAGCTTAGCTGCTAAAGAAAAGATATCTCAAAACCTTCTGCTTTTCACTACCCATCAATTTCACCTAGCCACCAGAGAAAATAATAAAAAATACCTGCCCTTTTGCAAAAGTACTGTGAAATGAAGGGAGGACAACTTCATTCCAACTACATGAACTCTGAGTAGTAACCCACTTTTTTGGAAGTTGACAATTCTGTTATCCATCCATCCGGTATCCAACCTCCCCTTTTTAGGGAAGGTTTTAAAGAAGGCAGTGGTGCAGCAGTTACAGGGGATTCTGGATGAAGCGGATTATCTGGACCCCTTTCACTCAGGATTCAGACCTGGATATGGTACAAAGACTTCATTGGTTGTGCTATTAGATGATCTCTGGCGGAAGTGGGATGGAGGTCATCCCTCTGTCCTTGCTCTTCTTGACCTCTCAGCGGCCTTCGATACTGTCAACCACAGTATCCTTCTGGAACAGCTCTAAGGATTGGGGATCCAGGGCACTGTGTGGTCCTGGTTTGCCTCATTTCTCAGGGGCCGGACCCAGTCGGTGTGGTTTGAGGATGGGATGTCCAGCCCAAGGCCTCTCCAATATGGGGTGCCTCAGGGCTCGGTGCTCTCACCTCTCCTATTTAACATCTACATGAAGCCATTGGGGGAGATCATCCATTCCCACAGGGTGAGGTATCATCAGCACGCAGATGATACTCAGCTGTATATCTCAGCCCATGGTGATCCAAGTGATGCAATCGGAGTCCTATCCAGGTGTCTGGAGGCTGTTGGGGTCTGGATGGGGGACAACAGGCTTCAGCTGAATCCCGGCTATGGGTTAGGGGGCTCACGTTATCTTGGGAGCTACCATCTTTGGTTCTGGATGGGGCTATCTTGCCCCAAACTGACCCGGTGCGTAATCTGGGGGTCCTCCTAGACTCACAACTCCTGCTCAATGAGCAGGTGGCAGTCGTGGCCAGGAGGGATTTTCCACAACTTCATGTCATACACCAGTTACGCCCGCTCCTAGATTGGGACTCCTTGCTCATGGTAACACATTCTCTGGTCACCTCTAGACTGGACTATTGTAATGTGCTCTACATGGGGCTACCCTTGATGACCATTCAGAGGCTGCAACTGGTCCAGAATGCGGCTGCCTGGCAGTGATCGGGTGAGGATGTTACACTCATGCCTCGTCACTGATTCGGGAGCTGCACTGGTTACCAGTGTGCCTCCAGGTGAAATTCAAGGTAATGACCTTTAAAGCCCTACATGGTAGTGGGCCAGGATACTTAAGATACCGTATCACCCCAAGAACATCTGTCTGTCCCACCAAAGCAGATCGGAGAGGCTCTCTTATTATGTCATCTGCTAGAGGGCCTTCTCTGTGTCTGCTCTGGCCCTATGAAACCTCCTGCCAATTGAGCTGCGATTCCAGATGGAGTTGCTGCCCTTCAAGAAAGAACTAAAAATCTGGCTGGCAAAGCAGGTGTGGGGCACTGGGGATGCAGTGACCCCCACCTACTGGCTGATATAGTAATATTGCTCCCTCACTCTTTTTAGTTCTCGGGCTAATTTTTTATTTTATTTTTAATTGGGGTTTTTACTGGTTTTAAGTTTTTTATAGTTCTTTAGTGGGATTTATGCAGTTCATGATGTAATTGTTGTACGCTGCCCAGAGTTGCTTGCCAAGTGGGTGGCAATACAAATGTGACAAATAAATAAATAAATAAATAAATAAATAAATAAATAAATAAATAAATAAATAAATAAATAAATAAAATTCATCTATCCATGCATGGATGGATGGATCTTTAGCACCTAGATATAAAATAAGTTCAGGATAGAGACTTTCCTCCACATACTGCATGGATTACTAAAATGTGGCAGCAATTTCATTCAAAGTGTAGCTGTAACACAAAAGGCATGGCTCTACTGGCTTGATGACTCTACTGCGTGATCTGTAAATGAGGCACCTCAGCAACAGTGGGAGATAGAGAAAAGAGAGATCAGGTAAGTGTACCTATATGCAGGGCCGCCATCAGAAATTTCTGGACCCCTGACTGAACAATCCTGTTGTGTGTCCCCCCCCCCCCATTTTTAAACTGGTGGCAGGGGCATGGCCAAATATGTGGGCATGGCCAAATGTGACCATGTGTCATGCCTGCCACAACATAAATGTAAAGGTTTCCCTTGCTCGAACGAAAGCCAGTCATATCTGACTCTAGGGTTCAGTGCTCATCTCTGTTTCAAACCCAAAGAGCCAGTGCTGTCTGCTTCTGCAGACATTTCTGTGGTCATGTGGCAGGCATGACTAGACACCGGAGCACCCAGAACACTGTTACCTTCCCACCAAAGTGGTCCCTATTTGTGGTCCCCTCCTCCTCCTCCTCCTTGTCTTCCTCCTCCAGCCAGTCTTCCTCCTCCACAGCATAAGGGACCACCTGAGGTGGCAACGAGGGAGGCCTCTGAGCAGGGCGGCATGGAGGGGGCAGAACTAGGAAGGGAATGGAGCGCTACCGGGGCCTCCTCAGTCGGCAATAGCTTGCCTTCCTCCTCCTTGGCCTCCGTCCGTCGCGCCCATCACTGTGTATGAGCCAGACAGGCACAGGCAGACAAGGCGGGAGGGAGGGAGGGAAGCAGGGGAGTCTTTCTCTCCTTCTGTGTGTGTGTGTGTGTGTGTGTGTGTGTGTGTGTGTGTGTGTGTGTGTGTGTGTGTGTGTGTGTGTGTGCGCGCGCACGCGTGTATGTCTGCACACGCGCAGACACACATGCACACACAGAGAGAGAAGGAGGGAGAGAAAGACTCCCCTGCTTCCCTCCCTCCTGCCCTGCCTGCCTGTGCCCATCCGCCTCATACACAGCAATGGGTGTGATGGACGGAGGAGCACAGGGAGAGGGAGGTGAGACCACCGAGCACCCCAGCCCAAGCGTGGGAGGGCGCAGTTGCCCCCTCCTCCGCAGCAGCAGCCGCACCTCGTGGGCTGAAGGCTGAAGCCTTGAACCCAGATATCTGGGTCAAGGTGGAGGGAGCCCTCTGGTGGGGCATGCGCAGTGGTGCTGCCTGCCACCAGTTTAAAAAGTTTTTAAAAAGAAAAATTTAAGAAAAAAATTAACACACCGCCGCCTGGGCCCCTGCCAGCACAGGGCCCTGGACGTTAGTCCCCCTTGTCCCTCCTGATTGCGGCACTGTCTATATGTGTGGCTGTTTGTGTGTTTTTGTGTGTGAGAGATGGAGAAAGACACAGAGGGAAAGTGCACAGAGGAGAATAAGCATGTCATAGTAAACAAACAACCAGTCTACAATTTTACATTTTCCTCCAACTGTTCCTATCTTCACAATAATCCTATAAAGTAGTTATTCTCTTGTGTCAAAGAAGCAGACTCTGGTTCTTGTTCTTTAGTTCCACACATTGGTTTTTTGATCACTGTTTGATTTTGCCTACGAGTCAATGTGCTTCACTAAACAAGAAAGTTCATCCCCCTTGACAGCATGGTCCATACCAGATCAAATTTACAATTGTGACTCGTAAAGGAGACTTTTTCAGATTAAAAAAAACTTATTTTAAAAGTTAAATCTAATTCAGTTAACAAAAATTCACTGTAGCAAGTTATCAACCTTTACAGCACATAAGTAATCACAATATGGAAATAAGCCTTTTTGGGGTACAGCACTTGGGCTGCCAGAAAATCTGAATAATAACCTTTGGTCCGATTGAGATCCCTACTGCCCATCTTGGGCAAGGTGGCAGATAAAATGAGAAAGCAGAAAAAAGTATGACATCTAAAAAATTTGGCTAGGTGTTTTTGCCCTACAGTTCTGCAATTAAACTCAGTCTAAGATGGAAAGTCAGAGGGCTATGCAAATAGTTAACATAATATCTGGCAAAGCCCTGTGGGAAGCAGTCAATTCACACCTCTGATTCTAGTTTTAGACAAAACACAATTCTGTTATAAGTTATCTAATTTTGGTGTCTTTTCCAGGAGACATAGAAGGAGTCGCAGTAAGGACTAACACAGGTTTATTGGTTGATGATCAGAACGAACATGTGGTAATGGCGGAGATACCTCACATTATATACAGTAGTACAATACATTTGAATCTGGCTGCATGGTAGCTCATTGGCTGCTACCGGCGTGACGTCATCCGGGTCACGCCCATCTTCGGTGGTGGATCGGTAGTAGTTTGCTGTTGAGGGGAGTTCCCGCGGCTGCAGGTGATTTGAGGAATGATAACCATGTGAGTTGAACACTCGCAGCTGCCCTCCATAGGCAGCTTGCTCGCGTCCCTTTAACAGCTGGGTTACATTGTGATTGTGGCCAGGTTACATTCATACATTTCTTAAAGCGCAATGTACATACATATCAAGCAACATTGTACATACACAACATCCCTCCCCCCTAGGATGGGACGAAGTCCCTCAACCATTGTGGCTTGCCGCACGTGCGCCTGGGGCGAGCGGCCACTTGGCCTAACACAGTGGAGCCTGGCTCTGCGGAGTCCTGTCCTGCAACGGAAAGGGGGGACTCGTTAGTGGCTCGGTGTGGGCTCTGTGGTAACCTTGCATTGGGGGATGGGAATGGGATGAACAGTTGGGAAGTGAACTCCTGCCTACCGTTTGAGGAGCTAGGGGTCCCCCCCAGCACGAATCTCGGGACCGACGAAGAGACCCTCGTGGTCTCGCCACCCCCCGTTCCCTGCCTGGGAGTTCCGGGGACTGTGGTGGTTGGACTCCCCCCCGATGCCTGCCTTGGGGGTGTTGGTTTCCGGGGAGCTGGAGCTATGGTATATTCTAACACAAAAGGACTGGGGGGACTGGAGGTACCAGGGGCTGAACTGAAACCCCTCTTTTCGCTAGGACGGGTGGGGGACCACTCCGCCACGCCCCCCTGGTACCGCAACTCATAATCATCATCAAACTGATCCCTCTCTTCCAAAGTATCCTCCTCTGTGGCTGAGAACCGAGGATATGCATTTGTATCCCCGGGTTCCGCCGTGTCTCCCCCTTGGGTAATGCAGGTGGGGGAGGACCCTAACACTGAATCCCCTTCACTAGTGACCCGCCTTCTGAGTTGGTCGGCGTGCCTCCTCCAGAGTAGACCCGAGCTAGTCTCGACCCTGTAGGACACTGGCCCCGTCTGCTCGATGACTGTCCCTGGGACCCACGCTGGCCCTGACGCCGCGTAATTCCTGCAGTGAACTGGGTCCCCTGCCGAAAAACTTTTGGAGCTCCCTCCCCCTATGTTTATGTTTCTCCCTTCATCCTCCACCCTGGACGGATCCATCCAGTCAAAAAGTGTTACCGGACGCCTCCTCATGAGGAGTTCGGCTGGAGAAAATCTGAAGCTAGGGGGGTTGTCCTGTAGCAGATGAGAAACTGACAC
Organism: Bradypodion pumilum; assembly: GCA_035047305.1. NCBI lineage: Eukaryota > Metazoa > Chordata > Lepidosauria > Squamata > Chamaeleonidae > Bradypodion > Bradypodion pumilum. Next base: position 207,240,218 of record JAWDJD010000005.1, on the reverse strand, counting down.
AAATGGAGGTTCAACTCACCGGGGCCCATGCGCCGCAGTGAGTCTTTCGTAGTGCGCACTTGGCGCTCTACCTGACCGTTTGTGGCAGGGTGAAACGGGGCAGCGGTAATGTGCCTTATGGCGTTCCGCTCAATGAACGACTTGAATTCTGCAGACGTGAAGATACTAGCGTTATCGCTTACAAGGACGTCTGGCAGGCCGAAACAGGCAAAAAGCTTGCACAACTGCTTGATGGTTGCGGCGGAGGAGGTGCTGTTCATGGGGATTACCTCCAACCACTTGGAGTAGGAGTCGACTACCAGCAGAAACATGGACCCGCGGAAAGGGCCAGCGAAGTCGACATGGATCCGGGACCATGGCCCGCGGGCCGTATCCCATTCCCTATGGGGCAACCGGGACTCCTCAGGCCGAGAGCTCTAGCAGCTCTCGCACGTGCCCACTAAACGCACTATGTCCCCGTCTATCTGGGGCCACCAAAAGAAACTCCTGGCCAGAGCCTTGGAGCGCACTATCCCGGGGTGACTGGTGTGCAGTAGTCTCAGTACCTTGGCCCTCAGCTTCTCTGGGATAACTACCCGCTGGCCCCAGAGTAAGCAGCCCCTTTCCAGCGAAAGCTCTACTCTGCGCCTAAAAAATAGCCTGAACTCTTCATCGGGGGTAGTCGTGGGCCAGCCCTTCCTAACCCAGGAACTAACTTGGGCCAACATCTTGTCGGCCGCCGTGGCCTTGGCGAGGTCGGCCGGTACGATGGGGGATGAGTCGAGAGACTCGATTAGCAGGACTTGGTGATCCTGCTCTACCTCGCATGCGGGGTCCCCTAAACTAGGGAGGGGAGATCGAGACAGCGCGTCTGCATGGGAGATCTCCTTCCCTGGGCGATAGACCAGCTCATACTGGTAGGCGTTGAGGAAAATGGCCCAATGCAGCATCCTGGGGGATAGGATTTGCGGTGTGGGTTTGCCGGTAGTGAAGATCCCCAGAAGTGGTTTGTGATCGGTCACTACCGTAAACTCGCGGCCGTATAAAAAGTCGTGGAACTTTTTCGTTCCGGCGATGATGGCTAGGGCCTCCCTATCAGTTTGCGCGTAATTGCGCTTGGCCTTTGAGAGGGACCTTGAGTAGTACGCTACCGGGGCTTCCCTCCCGCTCTCCAACACGTGGCACAGGACTGCCCCCACCCCCACTGGGGACGCATCACAGACTAAAACCACTGGCTTTTTCGGGTCAAAATGGGTCAGGACAGCATCCGAGGACAGGAGTGACTTGAGCTCCTTGAACGCTCTCTCCTGCCTGTCCCCCCACCGCCAAACCGCGTCCTTTTTAAGTAGCGCGTGTAGTGGCTCCGCGACCGATGCCTTCCGAGGCAGGAAGGTATGATAAAAATTTAGGAGCCCTAGAAATGATTGTAGCTCCGGTTTTGCAGTGGGGCGAGGGGCGTTTTTTACGGCCGCAACCTTTGACTCAGAGGGCTTGATCCCGTCCGGGGTTACCTTAAAACCTAGAAACTCGACCTCCCTCGCAAAGAATACGCATTTGTCCCTCCTCAGTCGAAGACCTGCCTTCTCGAACACTGAAAGGACCCCATCTAGCCTCTTTGCTAATTCTAATTCGCTCCCCGCCGTTATCAACACGTCGTCGAAGTATGGGAGGACACCTGGAAGCCCCTTTAAAAGGCATTCCACGAGGGACTGGAAAATTCCGGGGGCCGAATTCACGCCAAACTGAAGGCGCGTTACCTTAAACGCCCCCTTGTGTGTCACTATCGTTTGCGCGGCGGCAGCAGCCGGGGTTACAGAGAGCTGCTGGTATGCCTGGGCCAGATCTAACTTGGCAAAACACTTCCCCCCATGTAACGTGGCCAGCAAGTGGCTGACCACGGGCACTGGATATGCATTTGGCCGAATGGCCTTGTTAATGGTACATTTATAGTCTGCACAAATCCTGACTTCCCCGTTCAACTTAAGGGCTGTAACAATCGGCGTTTCCCACTCCGCCGAGTCAACTGGAACCAAAATCCCCTGCCCCACCAATTTGTCCAGTTCTGCCTCGATCTTGTCCTTGAGTGCGAAGGGCACCCTCCTTGGTTTGAGGCGGATGGGCCGGATTTCTGGGTCCAGCTCGAAGGAAACCGGGGGCCCCTTGTATTTCCCGAGCCCTTTCTTGAAAACGTCTGGGTGCGCGTTGCACACGTCCCGCATTGGGTCAGTCTTGATGGCGTTAATGCCGGACAGTTCGATTCCCAGGGGAGCAAACCACTGCGTTCCCAAAAGGCAGCACCTACCCCCTTTGAGGACCACTAAGGGCAGTTTCTCGGAGTAGTTCTTGAACTTCACCTTGAAGTTTCCCACCCCCAACACCGGGATCCCATTTCCCTGCACGTCCCGTAGGTGTGACCTCATGGCCCGGAGCTTGGGCCGCTTATCTGGGGGAATACGCATAAACTCCTTTTGGGACAGGATGGAATAAGATGACCCCGAGTCTATCTCCATCCTCACTGGGACCCCTTGCAACAGTACCTCTATGAAAAACCGCCGGTGCTCCAGGCCCACGCGGTTCACGCCTTCCTCGCTGTAGCTGGCTGCGACCTTCCTGGTGCCGGCCACCTTCCGTTGGTGCGTCTGGGGATGGCTGGAACTCCCCTTGTCCTCGACTCGCCCGCGCCTGCATACTCGGGCGATGTGCCCCTTTCGGCCGCAGTTGTGACACTCGGCCTTTCGAAACGGTCATCAGCCTTCTCTGCAGTTCCTCGTCCCTCAAACCACCCAGCATGCGGTCACGGAGGGCCTGGTCCAGGTCATCCCACTGGCAGTGGACCGCCGCGAGCCTGAGGGCTGCAGTGTAGGCGGACACGGATTCGCCTGGTCGCTGGTCTCGCCTGTGAAACGCGACCCGTGCTGGGAAGAGCGAGACGGGCGGCTGGAAATGCTCACCCAGTCTCTCCAGGATACGGTCGATGGGGACCTCGTCTACCTTCTGGGGGGCCACCAGGGTCATCAGGATCCACAGCGTGGCCGGCCCCGCTTGGGCCAGGAAGTGGGAGCGCATCTTCGCGTCGTCGTCGATGCCCGCGGCTTCCATCGCGTGCCGAAACTGGCACTCATAGAGCTCCCATTGTTCGGGCTCGCTCACATCGGACTGGTACGCCTTGACCTTGGGATTCGCCATCGATCCCACCTTCGTCGCCAATTTGGTGTCTTTTCCAGGAGACATAGAAGGAGTCGCAGTAAGGACTAACACAGGTTTATTGGTTGATGATCAGAACGAACATGTGGTAATGGCGGAGATACCTCACATTATATACAGTAGTACAATACATTTGAATCTGGCTGCATGGTAGCTCATTGGCTGCTACCGGCGTGACGTCACCCGGGTCACACCCATCTTCGGTGGTGGATCGGTAGTAGTTTGCTGTTGAGGGGAGTTCCCGCGGCTGCAGGTGATTTGAGGAATGATAACCATGTGAGTTGAACACTCGCAGCTGCCCTCCATAGGCAGCTTGCTCGCGTTCCTTTAACAGCTGGGTTACATTGTGATTGTGGCCAGGTTACATTCATACATTTCTTAAAGCGACAATGTACATACATATCAAGCAACATACACAACAGTAATGGTGTTTTCTTATTTCTTTATGTGTATGTGCCTTTATGTGTGTATTTTCAAAAAAGTGGGGGAACACACAGTGTATTTGGCAGGATTAGTTGTTCCTGAAATAAAGGCTTTAAACAAATAAAATTTAATTGTTTTGAAAGACATACGAATGCCCCACATGTTCTGGTAGGAAAGACGGGGTGGATGCAAGTGAACCCATTCTGTCAAAATTAATGTTTTGAGCATATTGCCCAAAAGACAGTCCTCTCAGTAATGACCAGGATGCCTGCTGTCTTGAACAAGAGGCAGATTCCGTCAGCATCCCCAAGAGCAGCTCTTTTATCAAATGGCAACCACTAAGACAGGGGTGCCCAAACTATGGCCAGATCTAGCCCATGGCACCATTTCATGTGGCCCGCTGCCACACCCGGAAGTGGAAATGGACACGTTTACGTCAGCCATAAAACATGCCCACACATGCGTAAATGCACTCATGCCTGTTGTAAATGTGGAAGTAGGTGCATTTACAGCTGTCATAAATGTTCCCGCTTCCACTTCTTGGGGGGACATGGTCAGGCCCTCTCAGCTGTCAGAGGGTCATTGTCAGGCCTGCGGTGTAAAAAGGTTGGGAACCTGTTGTGTTCGGTTCAAGGATGACAGAGACCAGCATTTGTTGGGTCAAACACAAGTGATTCATCTTTATTGCTTGCACAACACAACTAGGCTCAGGGCAGAAACAAGGACAAGCGAGGCATACAATAATAGATACATTTTGGTGGGCTTAGAACCGATTGGTTAAAACACAGATCAGAAATATACAGACACTCATTGGAGGAAAACCATGGTTAAACTATTTACAGGGAAGTAACTGGATGACAGCTATTCAAACTTGGCGCCTTTTTTCAAGATTCAAAACACAATAGAACCCCTGCACTAAGAGCTAAACTAAGCTCAGAGGGAACAAGGAACCCTGAAGGGGACAACAGATGATGTCACAGTCCCTGCTACTCAGAAACTCCTTGGGCATCTGTCCTGGGAGCTCTGACTCCACTACAGTATTGTAACCTAAAACTACAGGTTGAATTCCAGGCATTGCTGAAAATCTACTCCCATCATGCCTCATCATGTGACCACACTGCTTAAGCTGATGAGAATTGGAGGCTAAGATCAACCAAAGGTTCCCCAGTCCTCAGCTACAGCAAACACAATGAGGCAAATAAATATGATAGGTTAAAAAAGAGATGAAGGAACAGCATTTTTATGTTACAAAATACAATCAACCTGGACAAGCCAATGCAGGCAGAACTAGTGATGAACATTGAGAAAGTTACCCTTATGCCTCAATAACAATAACAACAAGAGTTGAAATTACTTACCCCGTCTGTAGCTTTCACCAAGAGATCATAGATAGCTGGATCCTCTTCCCTGTCTATGTCCTGAGATACACATATATTGCCAGTGTTTAAGCCAACCTGGAACACTTTTGATTTTTCATGGTTATGAAAGCCATCATAAAGAGAATATTCGATATGGCCAAAATGGCCCGAATCTCTGTCTAATGCCTTCACCTGAAATGACATGATGAAGGAAAACCCATTAATTTTTCAGTCATATCAATGCATCTCATAATTATATCAGGTACAGAGGTACACTGTGGTTGGTTATTATAACAGATAAGTTTACAAATCAGTGTGGCTTTTTACAATCAGTAATAACAGAAGATCACTTATTGGTGTTCAGATTTATTACTGTGAATTTTGGTTCTGTTAGTTGTAAATGGTTAGGAGATGGAAACAAAATAAACGTTATGGCATTACACATCTAATGAGTTTATCTTTCGGACCTGCAAAATATCTTGCAAGTCTGCCTTTGCCTAGCAGACACATGTGTGATGTTAAGATGCTCTTCAGCAGGGGTTCCCAATGTTTTCCCATCGGAAAAACAGACCACGCCCCCTCAGACAGTTGAATGGGCCAGACATGTGGTTCCCCCTGCTGTAAACGCTGCCATAAAATTCAACTGCAGTTGTCGTAAATGTGTTTACAATAGCTGTGGGTGCATTTACAGCACGTTTTCAGCTGTTTTCATTTCTTCCGCTGCTTCCGGCAGTAGTAGCAGGAGCAAGGGTAGCAGGCTAAATGAAATGGTGCCACAGGCTGAGGCCAGCCCATGGGCCATAGGTTGTGAACCCCTGCACTTCAGTGTTAAAATTTTACAAAGCAGCACCAACAGTATTCAAAAGGGGCATAACAAACCTTTGAAACAAAAGGAGCCATTAGGTTGCACCTAATCTGGAGGTAATTTTGAATGTCACAGATGGATTTTATATTTTAAAAAATGAAGAACCATAGTTTTCTGATTTTCCTTCCTCCAGCATTCCAGGGGTTTACTCAAAGTGAAATTGTAAACCTGCACACCACCTGGTGTGGCTTCACTGTAATGTTGACGGATTCCAAAAGGCACATCATCCATTGTCTTACTTTGCTTTTCTGCTGTCTGTCTTCATCCTTGTGCACTGTAATCTTTATCCCATAAAATCATTAATACCTTGAAGAAGCTTAGACATATGCTGTTAGACTTCCACAGATATAGTTAAAACCATGCTGAGGCTGGGACACATTAACAGCTAATTGTCCAATAATTTGATAATAAATTGTAATTTTTAACACATCCTCTTGCATACAAAGTGCTCTACTACTTTTATCTTGTAATGCCATGTTATTCAATATGCAAAGCAGCAAAGTATACATGTCTTGCAAACAGAGCTCCCATTTCCTCACCACAATCTTTTGAAGTATGATAAACTAATTCTCTGCTAGATTCCTCTCCATTAAACGGACTAAAAGTCAATATAACTGTCCGGAAAACCAGCTGGCACAGAGCCCAACATTAGCATACAGTTTCAGAATACACAAGTTTTGTTGTTCAGTCGCACTGTCGATTCCAACCCTTTGTGACCCTATGGACCATTGCCCGCCAGGCACCTCTGTCTTTCACCATGCTCCTCAGCCCACCCAGCTCTGTGCCCATTGCACAGAATACACAGGACAACTCCACATTTCAGGGAACAACATTTTAGAGTATTTGTGATAGTTATTACTGATGTGCTTGCATATAATTCACATGCATCAGAGTTGCAGAATTCCCAGAAGCCCAAGTCAGCACTCCTGGTGATCAGGACTTCTGGGAATTGAAGTTTAAGAACAGCTAGAGTGCCAAGGTTCACCATCACATTCAGGTACATAGGAAAATGGCCAACTTTCACTGTCAACAATTCCTTCCTGGCCCTCCCTGGAGCTTCTTGTTTCTCTTCAAGTTCAAACCAGACTGCCCCTGCTTAGCTCCTAAAATCAGATGAGATCAAGTGTGTTCAGGACAATACTTCAAAATTGTATTTTTTCCAGTTGCCAAAATATAAGAAATACATATTTAACTCAGTCATGAATGAGTGCATCGAATGCACACCTATAGGTACATTTGTTCTTTGGATTCACCTTGATACCTACAACTTCCCTAAACCTTTGAGTGACAAACTATTTGCCTCAGTTTTTAAAGTAACCCAGACACATGCACTTAACTCCTTTTAATATCCCCAGATAGCTACTGCAGCCCTTCAAAATCTTTGCTCAAATCTTAATACACTTCTGCATAATAACCATTGTGTCCTGTTGCAGCCTAACAGATGGTCACCTCTGTTAGGCAACTGTATGTCTATTCCTTTACTCTTCAATTAATTACATCTGAAACACTACATTTACAATTCATGGCATAGAATGTATGGTACCCATACATCTGGGGTGAGGAAGCAGGGCTGTAGCCAGGATTCTAGATTTTGGGGTGAAGCAAAAAAAAAATTCAGGAGGGACAACAATGTCACACACACATATATAACATTGGCATCATGGGGTGGGGTGGGGGGCAGGCTGTTAGCTCAGGAGGGTTTTCACCTGCACCCCCAATCCCCCTGGCTACGGCCCTATGAGGAAGATAGTTGCATCTATCTGCATCTTACTGATTAGAAAGTAGTCAGTCATTCTTTCAAAGGAAAGTTTAATGCTCATAAAGAGTTTGAACAAATGAAAAGCTGGAAATTTCATTAGGAAAAATTGTACTTTCTTGAAACATAAAAGAGAGCCCATGGCCTAGGTGTAAAATTCCCTTCCGGGATGTAGTTTTCAAAGAAGTAGATGTGCTAACCTGTGCAAGCATCTCAGACAAAATAAAAGAAAAATAGAAATAAAAATTAAGAACATTGGTTTATTTTAAATATTTATTTAAAAACCTGATTCAAAATGCTCATATTAAAAGATAATATGTTTGACTTTTATTTATTTATTTGCATATTTTGATTTTGTCTGTTATCCATTCCTAAAGAGGCTACATTTGACTCCATCACTAGCAGCCTTTAGAGTGCTAGCAAAAACTATATGGTTCTCCAAAGCTTCTACTGACTTTGCAGTACGTTTCTAAATAACCACTAGAGCTGAAGGTCAGCTCAAAGGGGTTATCAACAGAAAAGGCTTCTGTCTGTTCCAAACTCACTACAGCTGACATATCTTTCCATTAAGAGTAACTCTCTGCTAACGCCTTTCATTCCTTTCTTTCATAGTAACACATCCCATCTGCTTTTAATTTTTGTGTGTGTTTGCAATTGAATTTTATTGTGTTTATGTTCTTATTATAAAACACACTGAGGAAATATTAGAAGAAGGGTAACTCTGGATTAACAATAACAGCAACAAATCAATGATAGTTTTTTAAAAATTCCTTCAAATCCTGTGGGTTCCTCAAGCCTGAAGATATGAAAGCTGTGGAGCTCCAACAACCCATTCCTTACATAATGCCACCTCACACAGGAACACCAAGCACAAAAATTGGAGGGAGGGGCAGAAAAACTGGTGATTTATCCTTTTTATTCAATTTTTTCTAGGGAGCACTCAGGAGCTTAAAAATGGTCTTAGGGTTCAATTAAATATTGCTATGCAATGCACTGAGGAATATGAGTAATATCATCAGCATATAGCAACTGTAATATATAGCAACTGCCAATGTAATATAGCACTGAATACTTAAGACAGTTTGTAACAAAATCATGCCTCTGCATACCAAGAGCTACCTAAACACCTTTTGAACCACATCACAGGCCTTTTCCTCCATCTGAGGAATAGATGCAATAGAGATTAATCCAATTAAAAGGATAGACTGCAGCAGGGGATCACAACCTATGGCCCACAGCAGGCCAGATCCAGCCCACCAAATAATCCAGCCCCTGACCTTGCTCCAGGTGCCACCACCACTGCTGGAATTGGCCACAGACTCATTTACGGCCGCATAAATGCATTTACTACAGCCGTAAATGAGTCCATGGCTGTCATAAGCGCATTTACTACAGCCGTAAATGAGTTCACGGCCATCGTAAACACATTTACGACAGGCACGGATTCATTTTATGGCACCAGTCCAGCCCACTCAGCTGTCTGAGGGAGCATGGTCCAGCCCACAGCTGAAAAATGTTGAGAACCCCCAGACTAAGGAATAGAATGTTGGGGGAAATTAGCTTCATTTGACACTTCCTCTTAGTACTTCAGTAAACATTTCTCATTGGATGTTTATTACCTGAGGTCTTGTCATAATCTGCCATTAAACAAGATGTAGCTTAAAGATTATATAGATAGATAGATAGATATAGATATAGATAGGGGGAGAGAGAGAGAGAGATAAAAAAATCATTAAGGAATAAGTGAGACATCTCAAGTGATGCTGGTTAGTGCCCCAATAATGTACTGTTATGGTCCAAACAGAGGAAATTAAAGTGTCAGACCAAGACAACGTTTACAGGCATATAGTTAATAGACCAGAAAAGTTAATTGCTCTTTTTCATGTGGGAGGCAAAAATCTTCTGTCTCAGATCTTTCATCTAAACAGTTTGGATGCGGATGGGAGTATTCACCTGCATGAACACAGTGGGGTCAAGATAAGGTTTCTCTTTCAAGTGGATATTGCTTTAACTGGAGGAGGAAGGAAAGGAATGACACTGAAATATGTCATCATACACTATTGTGTTTGTCCTAACAGCTTTTACCACAAGTCCAGCCCTTATAATATGAAACAACAAAACACCTTGATGGAGGGATAAAATTCTCTTCTCAATTTTGTGTTACCAGAGTTGCAAAAAAATCTATACACGAATAACCAAAAGTCTGATTATTTACTATGAACGAAGTTTTCAAACTGTAGTTTACACAGATGACTCAAAATCATTGTTCTGTTGCCTTAGACAACATAGCAAATGCAGAAGTTACACTCTTGACCGGAAGTATATGCGTTGGCCCTTCCATGCTGTCTGGGGATCTCATGGAGTTGTTGACCAGGAAACAAATCTTAACATCTCTGTGCTTAACCATTCTTAGGTGACTAATAGCAAGACATGAGATCATTTGTGTTATGTGTACTATATAGAATGTCTCACACCCACTATACCAGGGATTCTCAACCTGTGGCCTATGGGCAGGAAGTGGCCCATGGCACCATTTCATGCTCCCCCTGCCTCCACCACCATGCCAGGAAGTGCCATGTGGTGGAGGAAAGGCAAAATGGCCCTCCAGACCCCGAGGTTGTGTGAGGGATTGTGACCTGTGCTTAAAAAGGTTGAGAACTCCTGCACTATACAGTTTCTTTGCACTATTGTGAATATATCCAGACACAACATTAAACTATAGCTTCACATCACAAGAAAGTATTTTGGCAAGATTTGAACTCATACACAATCTATTACACTTTGCCTGTTGCACACACATAAAAGAATGAAAGAGAAAGTTGGAGGCAACTTGACAACATGAAACAAAAACAATAATTCCATACGTTAATTCTTTATTATATCAACATACTCAAGTGGGGGCTGCTAGCAGACAACTGCTAGCAGACAACAACACGTGCTGTGAATGTGAAGAGAAGATACAGAATCCGGCTCATTTACTGGTCTGCTGATTGCTGGCAGAAACATGCATCAATGAGGATTTGAGTTTGGCCAAAGACAAAGCAAAGAAAGTGGCTTCATTGTGGCAGTCCAGGCTTTGATTGGAACACATAAGAAGACTGTGCTTCAATAATTTAACTACTGTTTGTTTAAATGATAATATGCATATACCTGGACAACTAGTATATTTAAATGTCCTCCTCCTCATGCAAAAGAGGAGGTAAAAACATATAAGCACAAGGCTTAGATTGTTATTTTAATGCTAGACCATATCCAATTGCAGATTTTATTTAGATTTTAATTGTTGTTTTGATGAATCTTGTGTCATTGGAATTTTATAATGAAACTAGCATATTTGCCCGACGGTGCCGGGCTCTTTAAAATGGTTTTAGAAGGTTTTTGTTCTTTGTTTATGCAAATGAGGTTAGTTTTTAATTGTGGATTTTTAAATTTTTATTTTTACGCATGGGCTGTTATAAACTGGGATTTTTTGTTTTTTGTTTTTGGTTTTTAAAAAGAGGAAAGGATAATATAATTTGTTATAATTATTGTATTTAACCAAATAATGTGTTACTATGTGAATTTTTTTAAATAGTTGTACCTTGGATAATAATTTTTAAAATGTGTAAGAATATGGTTTTTTTTTAATCAATGTTTCTATACTGTGTTTAGATGTTTTGTTTTTTTGAGTGAAAACCTATTTTTTAAAAATTATTTGTGATTAGTGTGAATATTTTTGAATGTTTTGATAACTTATTTCAGTAGTTTGGGAATTATTTGTAATTATTTTGAATATTTTAAAATGTTTTTTTCTCTTGTGGACTCTGGGTGGGGCTGGTGAGCTTTTTTTGTATTTTACTATTTTTCTCTACTGTCCTCTCGGTGTCGCTTCTTCTTCCGGCAAGTAGCCTCTTTCTTTCCTCAGTTTAGTTCCGGTCGTCATGGAGTGAGGACATCTCCCGGTAAGGTCTCTGGTTTTATTTATTTTTGGGGGGTGTTTTGGGTTTTTTGGGGGGGGTCTGTGTGTTTTTTCTTGTTTGTTTTTGGATGTTTTTGTGTTTCCTTTTCCTTTTTATTTTTGGTTTTGATTATTTTTGACTATTTTTGGATTGTGTTTTTGGAAGTTTCTGTGTTTACTTTTTCTGTTTTTATTTTGGTTTTGATTATTTTTGACTGTTTTGGGATAGTGCTGTTTTGTGTTGGGGTGGGGGTATTTCCGTGGGCCGGTCTCGGGGGCTGGACCGCGGAAATAACATCACCGCTTGATGCGGCGTTGGGTTAGTGGTATTTCCGTGGTCCGGCCTAGGTGGCCAGACCACTGAAATTGCCTCGCCACTTCATGCGGCGTTGGGGTGGGGTTTTTTTGTGGGCCAGCCTTGGTGGCCGGACCATGGGAATCCCATCGCCGATTGATGCGGCATGGGGGGAGGTATTTCCGTGGGCTGCCTGGGTGGCCAGACCATGGAAATTTTATCGCCGCTTACATGCGGCGTTGGGGTGGGGGTATTTCTGTGGGCCGACCTGGGTGGCCGGACCACAGGAATTCCCATCGCCGCTTGATGCGGCGTTGGGGTGGGGGTATTTCCGTGGGCTGGCCTGGGTGGCCGGACCACAGGAATCCCATTGCCGCTGTATGCGGCGGTGGGGGTGGGTGTTTTGCGGCCTGCCTTTTTTATTTTTATTTTTCCTGCACCGGCTGACTCAGTGTTCTGCGCGCTCATGGAGCGCAGGATGCTGGGACTTGTAGTTTGGTGTGTGCATTTTTGGCTTGTGCAGCGGTTTTTTCCTGCGGGTTTGATTTTGATTGGCTGTGGCGTGTCTCCGAACGTTCCTTTTGCTCGCGCCGCTCAGCCTGATTGGCTCTGGTGCGGTGCGGCACAAGGAACATTGGGAATTGAAGTTCCCTTTTTTTGTTTGCGTTCAGGGGCCTCCTGCCCCACTGGTGCAAAATTCAACCTGACAGTTACCTGCGGACCCCGGTCAGGCAAGTGCACAGAGGCTCGGATGGGGCTAGTGGGGCCTGGCTAAACATCCTTTGTCACATTCCAACGGTTAACGCACCATTTTATAGGTGTAGATATGGGTTATAAATATTTTAAATGAAGGAAAGCACACAGACAAATATCTTGCTGCCAGTCTGATAAATCATGGTTTCATTTGAACTGTATCTTGAAGGAATTCACTATCTACTTAATACAGACAGCCATCCAACCAAGTGGGAAAAGTAGAAAAGCTTTGCCAGATGGCAAAATCCCAACATTCACTCAGCACTAAGCATCAGTGCTAAAATCCTCCAGTACAAGATTTTAAAAAGGCATAAATTTCAGTCCATTGCTTACTGATAAATAAAGAGTCCCTACTGTGACTCCCAGGGACCCATCAGCACATCAATGCACCAAGCTAGGATGCATGTAGGGACTGCAGTGGCTCAAGTGGTTAAGACGCTGAACTCGATGACTGGAACGTTGGAGTTTGATTCCCGAGTACTTCACAACAGAGAGAGCGCCCGTCTCTGTCCCAGCACTTGCCAATCTAGCAGTTTGAAAGCAAGAAATTGCAAGTAGATAAATAGGTACAATTTTAGTGAGAAGGTAAACAGCATTCTGTGCACTCCAGTGTTGAAGCATGCCTGCCATGTGTCCACGGAAACGTCTGCAGACACAGTCAGCGCTGGCTCTTTGGCTGTAAACAGAGATGAGCACTGAACCCTAGAGTTGGATATGACTGGCTTTTGAGCAAGGACGACCTTTACCTTTACCTAGTATGCACATGTGTGTCCTGAGAATTGCAACAGGAACTCTTTATTTAGTGGCAAAGTGTGGATCAAAACTTATGATTCGGCTTACATTATTCAAAAGGGTTTCAGTCAATAATGTAGAGAAAATAAATGTCATCCACTTGAAATGTGGTAAATATGTTACTCAATTTTCTTTTCACAAAGTGTATAATTGTAATTTTGTAATTGTAATTTTTATTTGTATACCGCCTACTCAACCCAATGGGCAACTCAAGGCGGTTCACAGGCAACTAAAAATATAGTCATAAATCACAATATATACAAAATATAAATTCAACAATAAAACACATTTACAAAGTAGCACTGGCGAGCAAGTTCTTCATGTAGGCGCTGTGCCAGCCACCCCAGCTGGAGCTGGTCTCGCCTCTCCACCCTCCTGCCAAGCCGGCCAAAGGAGGGGAGGGCGAGCGTCCTGGGACCATTGTGCTAGCGAGCAAGTTCTTCATGTAGGCGCCACGCCGTCCACCCCAGTTGGAGCTGGTCTCGCCTCTCCACCCTCCCGCCAAGCCTGCCAAAGGAGGGGAGGGTGAGCGTCCTGGGTCCGTAGCGCTGGCGAGCAAGTTCTTCATATAGGCGCCGCACCGATTAGAAAACAGAAATATTGGGGCCTTCCCACTATTACTCCTAATTTCTTCCATTTAAAAATGCTAGAGAGCCAGGACCCATTTGCCTCTCCCTGAGCCCACGCCGTCGGCTCAGAGATGGGAGGCCAGCTGCATCCAGCGCCTCCACCCCTCTAGAGCCCTACCTGCTCAAGGGGCTACAAGAGATGCAGACTTTGCCGCTGCTGTCACCACCAGGACGTTTGCCTCTCCCTGAGCCCACACCATCGGCTCAGGGATGGGAGGCCAGCTGCATCTGGCGCCTCTGCTAGGGTTGCCATAATTCTTTCCCAACAAACCGGGACAGCCACATGACATCATTGCATTCTTCAAACTGTACATGCGTCAGATGGGGCTGTTGAGGAGACCTACTGGAGCACTTTTGTCCTCCTCTCCCCCCCATGCTTCCCTCCTTTTCCTGATTCTCCTTTCAGAGGCCTGTCAGCTGGGAGGTGGGTTCAGTGAAGCCCCCCCCTCCACTGCTGCTGGGGACCTCCACTTACCAATAATCAGGCCACACTGATCAACCCAATCTCCTTCTTCTTCAGGCACCAAGCTGCTGTGGCTGCTGCTACAGATGCTGGCTGGTGCTTAAGTAGAGGCGCTGGTCTATGGCAGCAAGAAAAAGGTGAGATTTTTTTCCTCAAACTAAGAGCATGCCCCTTGGTTTGAAACCTTGCAAATCCAGGACTTTCCAATGATTTTTACGGAACCAGGTGGGATAATCAAAATCTGGGAAATTCCTGGTTTTCTGGGACATATGGCAACCCTAGCCTCTGCCCCTCTAGATCCCCGCCTGCTCTAGGGGCTACAAGAGATGCCGACTTCGCCACTGCTGCCGCCGCCGGGACCCGTTTGCCTCTCCCTGAGCCATGCCATCGGCTCAGGGTTTGGAGGCAGGAACTGTTGAGGGCATTTGATCCCAGGTTCCACCAGAGGCATTGAGCCAGGCTCCATTAGAAATGTTGAGCCTGGCTCCATCATGTGATAGAGCTTTGCACATTGTAAGGTATCTTTGTGAGCTACTTCTATGGGGTATTCTTGTTTTTTGGGATGACATTTTCAGTTGTATTATTGCTATACCTTATTGTGACTCTGATATTTTTGTAAAGTATATTGTGAATCTTATTATTATTATTACTGTATCTTATTGTAATTTTGCTCTGTTGTATATTTCATGTATCATTATACATTGTATATTGTATATCATATCTGTATATTGTATTTATTTTTGTTGGAAGCTGCCTTGAGATACACTTGTGTGAGTAAGGTGGGGTATAATAATAATAATAATAATAATAATAATAATAATAATAATAATAATAATAATAATAATAATAATAATAATAATAATAATAATAATAATAATAATAATAATAATAATAATAATAATAATAATAATAATAATAATAATAATAATAATAATATCACACTGTATTACAAAAATATTAAGCAACAAGCAGTTGGTATAATTTTTGGTTTTTACATTTCTTTACATTTATGTCAAAATAATTCTTTTGATGGGCCCAATACAGCACAAACCTCAGAAGACTGCTGAATTTAATTAGGACAATTACAATGTTTTACTTAAAGAAAGGGAAGCCATTATTACAGTTAGAAAGTGATAAAGAATATACTATAGAAAACCAGGTGTAAATTATTAGCAGCTCGTTTTTAAATGGCTCCATTTAGTATTGAATACCAAGTAGATGGTGATTTCTGCGATTCAGTCATAAACTGGAGGAACATGTCAACTATTCATTTATTCAACCAAAATCCCCAAGGAATGTGCAAGCTGTCTGTGAACAATCTAAAGATCAATATTTAAGTGAAAAATGACAATCCAAGTTTATTCAGTATCATACCATCAGTTAAAAAATAAGATATTATATTCCATCAAAGCACTTTGGGGTTATGGTAACCTTGTGAATTAATGACATCCCAAAGAGCCTATCATTAACCTTCACAAGCAAATTTGTTTTTCTGCTATTCGTCTATTTTAATTATACACAGAGGACATTTAACTCTCAAACCTTAAGATGACTAATCAATAGTACAATATGATTTTTTCCCTACTTATCATTCCACAAAAACTAATGCAAATGTCAGTGCATATATGTTTGCATATGTCAGGAGTGGCCAACCATTTTCTGTCGTGGGCCTGACCATGCCCCCAGACAGTGTCGTAGGCCAGACCACACACCCCAAAAGCATTGGCGGCTGACGTAAATGCACCCGCTTCCACTTCCAGGTGTAGTGGAGGCAGCGATGGGCCAGATGGGATGGCGTCAGGGTCCAGGATCAGTCCATGGGCCATAGGTTGAGAAACCCTGGTATATGTGCAACAGACATAAAAATAAGCAAATAGAAAATGCTTTGCTCACAGTTTTAGCCCTTTTTATCTCTACATAGGGATGAAAGGGACTCTGGTCGGAAATTTTAATACCAAGCTAGCTAAAACAGGGATACAGAGTAAGGCAACTTAATATGTTCCATGTGTTGATCAGATGAGCTAGCATTTCTGAAGCTGAGATACTACACAATTCAAAGATGGGCACTAACTAAATGGAAGGAAATCTGGATGCAATAATGATGTAATGTTGTTATCAGATTTAGTTCTCTTTTTGGAAGAGAACATTTCAAACATAAATGGATTTACAAACCAAAATCTATATTTCATTTTCCCAAGAAACTTCTGATTATTTTCAACAAACCTCTGGATATTGTACCTCTCTGTCCATTATTGTAATGTAATGTATTGTTTGTAAGCCGCCCTGAGTTGCTACGGCGAGTGGACGGCAATATAAATTTGAACTAATAAATAAGTAATAAATAATTATTCAAAACACCAGAAAATAGCTAGATCTTGCTGCACAATATTGTATCTACGTTGCAAACAGGAAAAGGGATGCCAAGCTTTACGCCGCAAAGGACAGCATGAATGTTGATAACACCGATGTTAGTGATCAAGATTGTCTACAAAGTACCCTCTTGAGCCCATGACCCACACAGAGAGAGAAATAGCTGAAAATCCCAGAACCTGATTCCTTTATTCACCAGTTATACATTTCTCACCCAAAGTTTAGACTGCTCCAGATGCAGACCTGATTTCTCCTTTGAAAAATGTGCCAGGAAACAATTTGGTCTAAGAAATCATGACATGTTTACTTGTAAGCGCTCTGGCTATAACAAAACACAACTGGGTGACTTCATGTTGTGCCTTTTTGTAACGTAAGCAGAAATACTTCGAATATGCCTTGCAAAATTGTATGCTTATTACCTGAAGACACACGGCAAAATATTCTCCTTTCTGGAGGACTATCACACTATTACTTTCTTTAAAGTAAGGTCATTTTTGCCCTCCTTGTTCCTTTCGGTTATGGCTGTTCAGTTAGCTCTCTTGATAAGTCTCTGGCTTGCCCATCCCCACTCAGCTCTAGTTTTGGCCAAAACCACTTTACTTCTCAGAAAGCTCAGTGTTAGATGAAATTGAAGTTTCTCCCATTTGTGAAAGGCCTTTTTTTTTTTTTTTTGAGAACCAATATTTCATCCCCCATAGCCTTACTTTTTCTCCAAATAAAGAAAAGCTGATGGGGGTGGGGGACAATTCTCTTTTAAGATAAATAAGTCTTGGACAAAGTAAACTTCACAGTTGAGTGGGTATCTGAACTCAGGTCAGCCTTGTTTCAGTTCTAGTCTGATACTGAAACCACTATATTATATACAGTACCTAAGTTCACATACGTATTGGTTAATAATAACTGTAGACCACCAAGTCTGGTGACCCATTCCAGGGTTTTCTAAGTAGAAAGTACACAGAAGAGTTTTTCCATCCCCTTCTTCTGGGTTCACTCTGGGACTGTGAAACTTGCCCATGGCTACACAAGCTGGCTCTTTTAGGAGATACAGTAGAGAATCACAGCCAAATATCTAAATCACTGACTTTTCCAGCCAACTTACTGGTTGTTGGTCAGTCACACAGTCGATTACGACCCTTTGCAACCCCATGGGCCATTGCCCGCCAGGCACCTCTGTCTTCCACCATCCTCCTCAAACCGCCTAGCTCTGTGCCCATTGCGTCTACTATACCATCTAGTCATCCTATTTTCTGCTGCTCCCTTCTTCTTCCCAGCATCAAGGCCTTCTCAAATGAATCTTCTCTTCTCATTTTGTCCAAAGTACTTTAGCTTCAACTTTACTATTTGACATTCTAAGGAGCAATCAGGGTTGATTTCTTCTAAGATCGACCTATTTGTTCTCCTCGCTGTCCAGGGTACTCACAAAACTCTCCTCCAACATCACATCTCAAAGGCATTCTGTGCTCAGCTTTCCTAATGGTCCAGCTCTCACAACCATACATTATCATCGGAAATACCATTGCTTTGACTATGCGGACTTTTGTTTGCAAGGTGATTCTCTACTTTTAACTTTGTTACCCAAGTTTCTCATAGCTTGTCTCCCAAGAATCAGTCGCCTTTTTATTTCATGGCTCAATCACCATTTGCAGTGATCTTGGATCCTAATGTCTGTCACAATAGGACAGTGTGGTGTATTGGACAGCATGACAGACACACTCAGGAGACATGGCCTGTCATGGAAACTCATTAAGAGTTGGAACTGGTAAAACCACTCCTCAAATATCTCATCTAGCTTGAAAGCCCTATTAGGGTTGCCATAAAGTTGGTTCTGTCTTGATGATGCATAACATCTTTATTTTAGGATGTATAACCAAAACACATGTGCTAATTCAAGTTTTACTCAATGTAGACCATAGGACAAAAATTCCAGAAATTTTAGAATAGACCCCTCCCCCTCCCCAAAATCCCATTATCACTGAAGAAGCCACATAAATACCCACTTTAATTTCAACAGCAAGTGATATTGCTTATAAAACACACACACAAATGTTTTACAATTCTAAAAAAACTATATTGCAACCAATGGACAGCTATTTTGAAAAGCCTTAAGACTTATCAGATTCTACATACATGGATATCTATTGCTGAGGAAATGGCAAAATATATATTTTTAATAAAAGAGCAAGTAATGGTTCTATTCCTTTTTAATAAATCTTATACACTGACACTGTCAGTTTATTTATAAGATTGTTATTTCAAAGAGAAAGGAGAAAGTTTAACATCTGTAATAAAAGCTGATGAGTCGTAAAAATACAGTCTGTAAATCACAACCATAATTACATCAAGAAATCAAGGGTGTCACAATGTTTTGATTAAACTTTTTTTTCTTTTGCTAGGGTATATGGAAAATTCAAAACACAGCCAACCTCACAGCTTTTCTCATTTATACAAACTGCTTTATTTAAAAACCCTCCCATTTTCTCAAAATAAATAATGCAGTTGGCAAAAGACTACATTTCTTCTAAGACATCTTGGAATTGTACAGATCCATTTGCCTTTTAACTTTCCCTCACGATGGACTTTACCTACGTTTGCCTTGGCCAATTATCACGCAGGTCCTTTCAAAGAACATGGGAGCTGTCAGCCTAATTCTGAAGATAGAGCTCAGCTGTTCGTCATAACCAACAGTACTTGCAAAAGAAAGTGCTGAATGTGCCACTTCTTCTGTAAATCAAGTGTGATTCCATGAAGCTTCTTGCGACACGAAAGCAGTAGATCTTAGATTCTCATGCTTGCATTGAAATCAAACCTTTTGGCAAAAGTATGCTTTCCATAAAATTAACCAGTATGGCATTTCCTTAGCAGAAATGAAAAACTGTTTATTCAAGGCAATCCAGATTAACTGAATCTGAATGCAATTTACTGGTCCAAGTTGTCAAAAACCATTCCTTTAAAAAGGAAACTTAGAAGCAAAAAACATACATAAAGTTCACAAGAGTACTGCAGTGGGAAACACAATTCTTGTAACAGTTCTGTAGTGTCTCCCTTCATGACAATATACATCAGGGGTTCTCAACCTTTTCAAGCCAAGGGCCGAGTCATACTCCCTCAAACAGTTGAGGGGGCCAGACTGGTTGTCCCCCCACACACACACACACACACAGTTTACAGCTGAAGTAAACCCGTTTATGATGGCCGTAAATGAGTCCACTGCAAATTACGGTGGCGGTGGTTGGAGTGAGGGTGGGGGTGGATTATTTGGTGCTGTGGGTAGAGAACCGCTGGTCTCAATCTTCTTAAATTGTTTTTTTTTTTCACAAACTATTTTGTGGCTACAGCCATAAGGTAGAAATCCCCTTTGACCCTAACTACTGTGGGGGGGAATATATATGTACGGGTAGAATACAAGAATTCAGCTTTTAAACTCCAAACAAGATATTCTGTACTATCTTTCCTATTGTGGAAAACAAGGTAGAATAAGCACTGCTCTAAGCTAAAAGTGGAACACTCAAATGTTGTACTTCTATTTTATTTTAATTTAATTGTGTACTGCAAATGAAAACTGCTTATTAAAAAAATCCTTTAGGACAAGCTATACAGTCCCAGGGTGCCTACAAAAGAAGAGAATGGTAAATCACTTCTGTGTATACTCTACCTGGAAAACTGTGAAAAGGGTAACCATAAGTCAAAGCCAACTTGACAGCACACAATTATTATTAAATGCAGCAACTCATCAAACAAAGCAAAGCAGAAAATGCATGGGTTCTCGTCCTTGCTATTCAATATGTACCCAAAAGCAAGAACACTTTTCCAGTTTTCTAACAAACCATGCTAGGCCAAACCAATCAGGATCTATACCAGGGGTTCCCAACATTTTCAAACTGGGGGCCAGGTCACACTCTCTCAGTCAGCTTCGAGGGCTGGATGGGCATTTTGCCCTGCCTGCATGATGGGGGTGGCCATTTTGTCCCAACAGCTTCAAAGGGCAGCCATTTTGTTTCTTGAATGCCCTTGGAGGGGTGGAGGGCACATGAAATGGTGCCATGGGCCAGATCTGGTACATGGGCCTTAGGTTGGGAACCCCTGATCTATACACTAGTTGGAAAATGAGAGATACTGCTTAGTACAAAGAACTAAGATGCATACTTGTCAACCCGCGGCTCCAGAAAAACGGGACCTGCGCACATCGCTTGTACGCAGGTCGCTTTCCACGCATGTGTGGAAGAGTTTTACCCCTTTCACGCATGCGTGGAAGCGCTAAGCCACTTGCACAGCCCCTAAGCAAGCGGCGTAGCGCTTCCACGCATGCGTGGAAGGGGTAAAACCCTTCCACGCATGCGCGGAAAGTGTTTCCCCCGCTGCCAAATTACGGGGTTTTGGCAGTGCGGGCCAGGTTATGAAGTCAATCGACGACGAATTAGGGGGTTTTCCTGGCCAAATCAGGATGGTTGACAGGTATGCTAAGATGCATGGACCTGCAGGAACAGTGGTGATTAGAATAGACAGGCTTGCAAGGGTGTTTCAGTTCTTGTGAAGTTAATCTCCTCCCCCTTTGCTCTAAAACCAAAATATGTGGTCAGGGAAATCACTTCTTCCCCACTCAGTTCTAGCCTGGTGCCTGCTCTCTCCACAATCTATAGCCAGAGTAGCACCAAATAACTTCTGTGATCTTGGGTGCAGTCTCTAAAATATTTATTTTACTCAAACTGGTAGGATGTATTTGAAACACATTTCATTCATCATCAACAACAACAACAACAGGGTATACGAACAGACTGAAGCAAGATACAGTACATGCTAAGGAAAGCAGCTTATTAACTACTGCATGCTGACAGCTGCTCAGATAAATAGGATTTCCAAGTATCAAAGAACCACTGGCAATAAGACGATTATAATAATTAAGCCATGGCCCATCCTGTAAGTCTGAAAGATCTTTATAAGCAAAAAGAGTTTGTTACTATCAGTGGCATTATCTACCCAGGATAGCAACAAATCTCTTCACTATCTGGGGAAATGCTTCCTAAAGTTAAATTAAATTATATTAAAATATAGACTTTAGGCTTTTATAACTTCAAGCAGTATTTTGGAATAGTTATTGTACAGCTAGAAAAAACTGTGAGAACTGCACTGCATTAATGAATATCTATGTTCCTTGTTCATAAAGCAACAAAGTATGATTCTTTGCTTGTCAAGCATGAGTCATACCAAGTACAAGTAGACAGGCACTTAAGTTTGTTTAAATTTTTATGGTTCATCATATTACTGTGCATAAACCTCATGGTCACACGTACTGCCACTACACTGGAGCATGAGCTCATTGAAATAATATGTCTGCATGACTCCCTCGTGGAGATGCCCTTAGTCCAGGGACTCAACCTGCAGCCCACAGGCTGGATGCGGCTCACGACACCATTTCATGTGTCCCAGCACCACCTCCACCACCTCCAGAAGTGCCATGTGGTGGAGAAAGGGCAAAATGACCGGCTGTCCCCAGAAGCTGTCTGAGGGAGCGTGACCCAGCCCCCGGCTTTAAAAGTACATAGTACATAGTCACTAGACCCCAGCTCCTGAAAAGCCAGCATCGTGTATAGTAGGCTAGTGTAGTGTGCCCCTGTTTTCCAGCACCATGCTTCATTCTTATTTCATTTTCTCCCCATCATTCCTTTACCAACTTGTTACTACAGTTATGTGTCATCAAGTCACTTTCAACTTGCGACAACCCTAACAAAGTTTTTGAAATATCTACGGTGTTCAAGGAGTGGTTTGCTACAGTCCCCCTCCAATGGGTTTTCATAGCTAAGTGCGTATCTGGACTCAGGTTTTCTGGTCTTAGTTCAACACTCTGTGAGTCGCACCCCCTAAAATGGTTGAAAAGTGTTTTCTGGGGGGGGGGGTCACTGTGGCAATACTACACATGCAACACCAAACATATACATATATGTATAAAACCATTGAACATATATATATTTGTTTATTTAGTATCTTTTTTTATTTAGTATATTTTTATACCGCTTTCCTCACCTATTGGTGACCCAAAGCTGTTTACAGACAAACAAAGATGGTAAATTACATAAAACTTGAAATACAATTAAACATTGTGGCTGAACATCTGAGGGAGCCTAAGAGACGGCATCCAGGCTCAACATCAGTGACGGAGCCTGGTACTCAACATCATCTGCAACATCCTTGGGCGTCTTAAGGCCCATGTCATGGGTAACAGTCACTCTCACTCCCCTCCAACCAGCTGAGGGGAGGAGCTTAGGGGGCTCTGTGGCAGGGATGAAGGTGGAAAATGTCCTCCTGCCACGGAACAACGGTCGCTCCCACTCCCCTCCAACCGGCTGAGGGGAGGAGCTCAGGGGGCTCTGTGGCAGGGACGAAGGTGGGAAATGTCCTCCTGCCACGGAGCAACAGTCGCTCCCACTTTCCTCCAACCAGCTGAGGGGAGGAGCTTAGGGGGCTCTGTGGCAGAGACAGTGGAAAATATCCTCCTGCCACGGAGCAACGATCGCTCCCACTCCCCTCCAACCGGCTGAGGGTAGGAGCTCAGGGGGCTCTGTGGCCCCCTCTGTATATAAGATACTATTCAGATTCAAAGCAGATTTTGGTAGAAATACGTTTTCAGACTACCACTCCATGAATCCTCAAGCCAGGGAGTTCTGAAAACTGTGTTCCAAAAAATATATTTCTAGATAAACTATTCAGGAACTGCAAGAAATTTAAGTGGAAGGAAGAGAAAGGAATATTTTATTTCTTTGGTTGAAATTCAATAGTAAGTTGCAACTGGTATAAGCCTACTGAATATAAGAGGGTTTTGATAGCTCAGAAGCCACCAATTGTGGAACTTTTCAGAGGATATCTCTTAGTCCCATTTCAAAAAATTTCAACAAGTGTTGGCAAATCAGAAGGATGATTTTTTTCTTACCTCCTCCAAGTTACCTAACTTTAAAAACAGGATTTATCATATATTAAAACATAACAACTGCATTCTCTTCACTCAAGTATATCTCCTGCATTCTGTTCATTTATAAGAGACAAACTGCTAGTAAACCATACCTGTCAAGTTTTGGATTTGGAAATAAGGGAAATTCCTGGCAAATAAGGGATACTTGACAGCTATGCTTATCCTGTGCTGCCTTCCAATGGCGGAAATAGGGCATTGCAGTCTAATTAATAAGGGATGACAGTGGGAAAGAGGGTAAAATAAGGGTTTTTCCTGGCCAATAAGGGGTACTTGACAGCTATGTAGTAAACCACATTTTCAAGTAATGTACTGAAAATGTCTTGGTACATGTATATAAAGTAATATAACCCAGTAATAAGCTATGGATTCTTACATTCATTCAAAGTAACTGGATATTAATATGTATACAACTTTATTCTCCAAAGCATCATTTTCTTCAGTTGACCACAAACTTAACTTATTAACTGGCTGAACAGTGCTTAACTGTACTGAATTAGTTGACATCATACATATGGTATAATTTGTGTCATATTTCTTCATTGGTTGTAACCAATAACACTGTGATGAGCAGAACATATGATTCCAATCAAAGAAAACAGGGAGAATCTTAACTGAAAAGTGACATTCCACCAATTTGCTTCCAGACCTCTTTGCAAGACAATTATCTGGCACCAAGAAGCTTGTTTTCCCTTGGCTGTGTCTGCTTAATTAAATTCAAATTGTGAATATGTATTACAAAACTTTATAAAGACCTTCTTTAAAAGCATGATCAACTAAATTCAACTGTTATTTGTTTCTTTAAAAGGCAGTCTGTAAAACATACCCAGAAACACTATCATTTTTGATTTGCACACTTAATTTTACCACCAAAAATGTTTCGGAAAAGCCATGGTAACTTCAAAATGTATAAAGTAAATAAAGGTTCAATTCCAAGGAACCAATGTGAATTCACATCAAGAAGCACCAGAATAAAGCATGTACTGAGCGCACTGTCTCGGGGGGGGGGGGGGAGTGGGGGTCAGAAATATTCCATCTCTTTCTTGAGATATATAAAAACGGTGGCTAAAGAAGCAACCTGACAGAGGACCCTGGTGTGCAGTGTCCATGGGGACTCAAAGGGTCGGAGTCAACTGTGTGAATCATGGGTTCCCAACCTTTTCAAGCCTGGGGCCAGGTCACGCTCTCTCAGTCAGCTTCTAAGGCTGGATGGCCATTTTGCCCTGCCTGCACAATGGGGAGGCCATTTTGTCCCAACAGCTTCAAGGGGATGGCCATTTTGTTTCTTGAATGCCCTTGTGGGGTGGGGACCCACATGAAATGGTGCCAGGCCTTAGGTTGGGAACCCCTGGTGTGACTGAACAACAAAGAATCAACCACTTAATCTGTTTTAAATACATGGAGGGTCTTTGCGTCAGTGGAAGCTGTTATAGCAGATCAGTGAAACTTTAGCTGCGTATTGAATCTTCCCCTACATATACATTGCTCTTCTGTATGTGTCTTTATGTATCTCAGGGTCAAACTGCATGCTACAATAATTATGACCCTTCACCAAAAACAATAGATTTTCTTTCTTCCTTCCTTTAAGGGAGGATTCCAGGAAGGAACCAGCTGGGACGGGAAGCATTAAACTTTTCTTGAAATCATAAGGGAGGCAGCAGAAGGCAAATTGCACATTTTATATGGACCATGTGGTACTACCAGGCATGATATATAATGGTCCAAACCAGAAACTGGCACCACTGCTTTTTCATGTCAACCTAATTTTTGTTACTCCACAAACCACAGAGGTCTGAAACACAAAGGTTTCAATAACTTGCCAACAGAAATCTACTTTTGTTTGCTCTAAGAGAGATAATACTGTAATGTATGCAGAATTCTGGCACTACAATAATTGAGTCTGCACACTCCTAATAGCAACAGTGAACAAAATGCACATTCACAATGAACTCTTTGAGTTTCTTTCATCCATGAATGAGGGAAAATGCTTGCTTCATAACATAGACACAAGGATAACATTGCTCATGAAAACAGTACTTATTGTTCTAAATAATAACACTGAGGAGTAGCCCTTGTCACATGGAGTGGATGATAGTAAGTGCTAAGTCCCTTCCAGTACAGTTTGCCTCATACTATATAATGTCATCATATGAGCAAGTCAGCATCCAAGCCCAACAAACCCAAGTGGCATGAGAAATTTCTTTGGATTGGGAAAACAGCTGTTAAATTTATCAGTCTCGTCCAAGCTTTAATTTCACAGCGAGGTATCCTGTTTTACAATAAAAGTGGGTGTGTGGTTTCCGCTTTCACTGTATAACCCAAAAGGCTTGTTTTAGAGCACCCAAGATGAAAGCTGTTGGACACGCTACAGCTGCCCAGCTCCGGAAGACGGAGAGTGGAATTCCATCATAAAATGCCACCCATAGTTATTTCATTGGCATAAAGTATCTGAACTGGAACTTTATATTGGGGGTGGATTGCACAGTAATTATTTCTTCATGTTACCCAATGAGCCTGCACAGCTGGCATTCGGCCATACAGACAGTGCAAGAGGGGAGGGGTAGAGAAGAGTGACATTTCCTATGGATACAAGACATGGTTTTTAAAAAGTTTCAACACTGTCCCTAAATTTCAAGTATTGACTTTTTTTTAAAAAAATGTTTTTGAAATGGAAGTAAGTGATTTGCGCAAGAAATGGCCCAACATGACACAACTAACAGTCATAATTTTAAAAGTGAAATCAAAGGCAGACCAACTTAAAATACAGGGTGTAGCTCTATAGACATTTTAATGGATTTGTGCTTCATCATTGGCTACATTGGCTGTTAACAGATTCTGTAGGACCACACCTTGCCCCTCACTTTTCTAAGGTAAAAAATAAACAACAAAGGATATTTGCCTTTCCAGAAGCTTCTGATTATAATTCCACCATTCCTTATCATGGGTCATGCTGGTTGGGCTTATAGCAGCTACAGGCCAAAACATCTGGTGGGCCAAAGGTTCCCCAGTCCTGCTTTAAAGCAGCAAGCAAACGTATGAACACCACTCTTGCAAGAAAAATGAATGTATACCAGTTCTTGTATTAAAACAACAAGGACTAGCTTCTGAATAACCCTGGTCTGGCTTCTCCTTTTCCAATAGCTCCATGGAATTAAATAACGCATCATGCCTGAATATATTCCCTCAAAAGTGGAAGCATCTAGTCAGGTCACTGGCTTTTCATCCTTCCATCTAATAAGTGGTCTTACATTTTTTCATGTGGCACAACAAACCTATATGCAGTCACTAGCATTAGGACGGCACACATAGGACTGCAGAAATAACTTGCTCGCTCACATTATGACAGCCTGTACATTGGTCTTTCCCCAATATAGTGTCCTTCCTGGTGCGATGTATTCAGTGGTGGGCTTTTTAAAAAATTACTACCACACTGTGGGTGTTGCCAACTCTGTGGGTGTGGCCAACCCTATGGACATGGCCAACTCTGTGGGTGTGGCCAGGTGACTGGGTGGGCATGGTTAAACTGCTGTATTTCAATGTGAGCTTTTGTGGATCGAGTTCACTTCATCAGACCATTAGTTAGCAATTACACTTTGATGTTCTAATTTTCCTTTAAAGAGAAACTGCAGCAGAGTAACTGCTGGCTCAGCCTCACTCACCCCACTCTGGGCGCCAGGACCCAGCAGCAAGGATGTTGGAGTCGTGTCTGGAGTGGGTTGAGAGGAGGAGGAGGTGGGCGGGGCAGGGCAGGGCGATGGGCAGGGCCAGCGAGTTTTACTACCAGTTCTCCCGAACTTGTCTGAATCTGCTGGAGCCCACCACTGTATGTATTCAACTCCCTGCAGCCCAGCCAAATAATGGAAACTATGACCCAATATGCTGGGCCTGGAAGCACTTGGTTGGGGAAGGGCACTTCAGGATTTTCAGCAATCCTGCTGCATGCTTGAGAGTTCAGCAGAGGCACAGTTTAGCAGATAGGCCCAGCGGGCTATGGGCAGACAGTCACCAAAAGAAAGGTTCCCCATAGACTTGTAATGGCATCATCAAGATTAGAACTGAAACCATGCTCACTGTTTCTGCCTCTGAACATGCCTTCAACTCCATCAAGAGAAGCAGTTTCACTTTATCATCTATCATGGCACAATGATTTACATTCCCAGAGCTTTAATCTAAACACTTTATGCAGCTTTCAGCATCAATTTGGTCTCAGAGAGAAATTCTTTTGTAATAAACCATTGTACACGTTCACTAAAATGAATCTCCTTGATGTGTCAATATTTTCTGGTTGGTTTTTTTTATATATTTTCAACATACTTTGCTATGTTCATTATACACAGCATGAACCCTTGATAGTTTCATCTGTAGATGGCTCTATAATATTTATTTCAGGAGTGTGCTTATTAAAATCATGTCCCTTAGAAGCAGATGCAAAATAATTCATCAGCCTCTGTTCTACTTTATGCCATCACAAAAAATCTCATAATAACAACCACTCCAACAATTCTCCCGTGGGATGGTCCTGGGATTTAAGAAAGTTTTGCCCCAATACTTGTAGGATTTGAGAATACAAAGTAATGTTTATAAATTGGAGATAGATATGGCAAAATACTTGAATACTGTACTGTACTTCTGAGCATAAGAAACTATACAATGGAACCTATTGGAAGGCTACCTATGTCTAGGTAGGAGTGGGAAAATTTTACTAGCTTAAGAAAATCTTTACTTCCAGCCATTCTTGAAGAAATGTTGACCTAGCTACAGTGATTCATTCACTGGCTGAACTCCTTTTCATTTAAATTCTGCATCATAAGGCTGATGAATCAGCTGAGATAGTTTTTTTAGAAATTAAACATTTCTTCTGTCCTGAAGTCCCCCTGAATCCAAAAAAACATCTTTCAATGTCAGGAGCCCATTAAACTCACGGGATGGAAGAAGGAAGTCTTTCATTCCAAAAAAATCACTGATACCTGTGAAGTCATTTGATCAGTGTTGATTTTCCACAATTAAATGTCTTCTATCTTGCTGACACCACGGGCGCGCAACAATTACTCAGAGGTCTCAGGAAACCTCAAGACAGGAGGAGAAAATGCTCGATTTCCAAAAAATTATCCTGGCTGATAATATCATCTGCCTTACACTGTAGAACTTACACAAACTTACCCTCACAGGAAAAAATAAATGACTTATTTGAAATGTGGTCCTGGAGGAGAGCTCTGCGGATACCCTGGATTGACAGAAAAACAAACAAGTGGGCCCTTGATTAAATCAAGCCTGAATTGTCTCTGGAGGCAAAAATGATGAAGCCGAGGCTGACTTGTTTTGGACACATCATGAAAAGGCAGGATTATCTGGTCAAAACAATAATGTTGGGAGATGCTGAAGGCAGCAGGAAAAGAGGAAGCCCAAACATGACATGGGTTGACCTCATAAGGGAAGCTATAGGCTTGGGTTTGAAGGAGTTGAGCAAGATTGTTGAGAACAGGACATTTTTGGAGAACTCTCATTCATAGGGTCACCATAGGTCAGAGACAACTTGACATCACATAAACAACCACCACCTACATAAGGTTGCTTGAAGCAACAACATGCAGCACTGAAAGCAGGAAAGTTGGAAGAATTCCATTTTTAAAAATGGCCTCATGTCTATAAAATACACACAACTGTTCCATCACATCTAGCTTGCAGTTAAACAGTCCCTACTAGAATTCATGAGAAAGGAGAACTTACTCTGTTTGAAGTTCTGCCTAATCTATACAAAAACCATAAAAAAGATGTTATCCATTTTGCCATCCATCTTTGACTTGTATTTCTCATACAGGTCTTGGAATCCACTCTATGCTTCTAACAGTGGCTTGTACTTACAATAGAGTCTTCTATTGTATTAGCATGTGTACAGTATGGTTCGGTGTCAACACACATGCTTGGGTTGCTTCTTTGATAAATGATTGTTTTTATTTATGATGGGCTCTTTGAAATCAGTAATTTTGTTATGAACTTTGTTTTAAACAAAATAACATAGAGAAACATATGCTTTCCAGAGAGTGTTTTGCTTATGATAATATGCATTAGGAAAGCAAAACAAAATTTTCTCATTCTAGAAAACTTAAAAAAACCAACACTTTTTGGCAGTTATAGAAATTCCATTTTAAACTTGCCAGTTACAAATGATTGCAGCCACTGATGTTGAAAACAAAATATCTTTAATACCACATTTATCAAAGCTCCAGATCATCTGATTGGCTTCTCTACAATGCTCTCAGCTTCTATTGTAGAGTATCCTCACACATTTTAAAAACCATTTCTAAGGAGAGACCACAAAGCTAAATGTGTTTGTTTGCCGATCTCTGTTCTGCCTTCCTCATAATTAACAGACCCAAGGCAGCTTAAAAATTATTTAAAAAACGAACCAGTTCCAAACATGTTAAATTATTAAATTTTTAAAAAATTAAATATATATTACTATTAAAATAAATTCAGCCTGTGTAAACTATGTTTGTAATTAATTTTAGCCATGCTCCATAAAGCTGAAATGTCACATTAAAAATGACTGATGTTTCATGTCTCACATGAAGACTCTACATAGTGGAATTTGTTCTGTAATTTTAGAGGCTACAGAGAAAGACTGGGACCTCCCATGCACTGCTCTGGAGTAAATTTGACAAACCCAACCCTTTTTCCATTCAGATCCTGCTGAACTTTCAAAAATGCATGCAAGGGTTTATTTTTGACTCTCGGTGCCTTAGTTCTGCTGGGAAATTTGGCAGAAACTTGCCTGTTTCCACAGTTCCAGATCCGCTCTTTATTATCCATACATGGACTAGCAAGACCAGAAGTTGGATAAGTTACTATTGTTAATTACGACTCCCTGAATACCTGAGCCAACATGGGCAGTGGCCATGACAGCTGGAGGATTTGTGGAGCCATGCTGTATAAAAAGTTAACTTTATAGCTTCCAAGCAAAGATCCTCTCATCCGCTCCCGCTCGCACACCTCTGCGCCTTGCCACCGCCAGAGGAGGAGGAGATGGTCCGACTCCAAGCCAGGTGGGGCCACTTGGAGACTCTCGCCTGCCTTGTCCCCCCCCCCCCGGAAGGGACAAAAAGCCACCAGCTCAAGACCAAAGGACACTCCTGCTTGCACCCCTCTGCGCCTTGCCACTGCCAGGAGGAGGAGATGGTCCGAGCCAGGTGGGGCCACTTGGAGACACTCGCCAGCCTTGTTCTGGGCCCCTCCCGCCCGGGAAATGACTTTGCTGCTCTGTTTGATGCTTCGTGGTAATTTGAATTTGTAAAGTGTATTATTGTCTATTTTATTTTGTTTTTTGTATACTGCTTTATTGTGTATTTTGAACTCTGTATTGTGTTTTATTTTGTATACCTTACTAGCTGTGTATTTCTGGACTATATTGTGTACCTATTGGATGTAAAACTGCTTTGAGTCGCCCGCTGGGCTGAAAAAAGCGGTATATAAATTAAATGTTGTTGTTGTTGTTGTTGTTGTTGTTGTTGTTGTCGTCGTCGTCGTCATCGTCATCATCCCCCCCCCCGGAAAAAAAACCTGCAAAAATACCTATCCAACTTCAGAGATCCACAACCTATTTTTGGCTCAGTTATAAAATTCCATTAGTTTCTGATAAACAGGTCTCTCCTAGCATCTCTGCCACCGAAGGTATCATACCTTCCTCTAAAATTTCACCTTGTGATCATCCTGTAATGGGGTCTGTTAGGGGTGGACTGGGACTCAGGAGACCTGGATTCAAATCCCACTTGGCATGAAATCCCTTGGATAACATTGGGCTAGTCCCACTCTTTCAACTTATCTACTTCACTGGGTTTTTGTGAGAATAAAGTTGGAAAGAGAGCTGGAGCAAAAATATAATCTTCTTCTTCTGCCGTATTTTGAGTATTTATTTATTCATTCATTCACTCATTCATTCATATTTATATGTTGCCGCCCCACTCGAACAAGTGACTCTGGGCAGCATTACAACAGAATAAATAAATTACAGAATAAATAAATTACAGCAGCATTACAATCTTAAAACATTTTAAAAACACATTAAAACCCTTGATAAACACTAAAATTCCCTCTCCACCCCATTTAAAAAGTCATCCCCAATTAAAATCCCACTCACCCCATTGCATCTGTAAAAAAAGAGGGAGAGCTTTACTATAGCTTAAACAAGCCAATAGGCTGGGGTCATGGTTTCATCTGTGCCCCACACCTGTCCTGCCAGCCAGGTTTTAAGTTGTTTCCTAAAGGGCAGCAATTCTGTCTGCAGCAGCAGTTCTACTGGCAGGAGGTTCCATAGGGCTGGTGCATACACAGAGAAGGCCCTCCTCCTTGTGCTAGAGAGACGAGCCCCTCTAGCCAATGGTACTATTAGAGAACCCCTCCAGTCCACTCTGGTTGGACGGACAGACGTTCTTGGGGAGATGCGGACTCTTAGGTATCCTGGCCCACTACCATGTAGGGCTTTAAAGATCAACACCAGCACCTTGAATTGCACCCGGAGGCAAACTGGCAATAAGTGCAGCTCCCGGAACAGTGGTGAGGCCCTGGCATAGTGCCCATACCCCATCACCACCCGGGCAGCCACGTTCTGGACCAGCTGGAGCCTCAGAATGGTCACCAAGGGCAGCCCCATGTAGAGCGCATTGCAGTAATCTAGTCTGGAGGTGACCAGAGCATGTGTGACCATAAGCAAGGAGTCCCAGTCTAGGAGTGGGCGTAACTGGCGAATCACACAAAGTTGTGTGAAAGCCCTCCTGGTCACGACTGCCACCTGCTCTTTGAGCAGTGGTCGTGAGTCCAGGAGGGCCCCCAAGTTGCGCACTGGGTCAGTCTAGGGCAAAGTAGCCCCATCCAGGAGCAAAGATGGTAGCTCACAAGAAAACGCAGGGCCCCCAACCCATAGCCACTCAGTCTTGCCGGGATTCAGTTGTAGCCCGTTAGCCCCCATCCAGACCCCCACAGCCTCCAGACACCTGGATAGGACTTTGACAGCATCACTTGGATCACCACGGGCCGAGATGTACAACAGTATTGGCGATTATCATGGTGATCAGCCATGAAGATTGTCCTGGGAACAATATAATGCAGTGACTTTTCATCTGCCTTCTGCATCGCAGCATGACACCTGTACCACTGATCCAGTTCCACGAGTCACTTTCTGGTCCGGAGCCCTTTTTGCACGCAAAGTCATCCTAGGCCCCAGGTCAATATGGATGAAGCTTCTGCCCTCCATCAAGGTGGATTCAAGTGGAATTTAATACACTTTGGGGCCATCACCCTTCCCTGTGGACTTTGGAACCCAAGACCGCTAGTCCTCAGGTTTGTGAGGTTAGTTAACTGCCACCTGACACTCAGTGTTGAGTCGCTGGCAATATGCAGTTGTGGGCTCCAAAAAAAAATTACTACCACACTATGGGCGGAGTATGGTTGGCATGGCCAGGGGGAAAGCCCTGCGTTGCACCCAAATTAGGACTACTTTATTTCAAAATTTGGATGGGCGGGGCCAGCCAGAATTTCTGCTACCGGTTCTGGTGAACTGGTGCAATCCGGCTGATGCACACCACTGGCAGTATCATAGCAGAATAACCTGGCCAGACTAACAGAATAAACAAATATAATGAATAAATAAAATAAATAAATTCAACAGCATATTGAATGCCTCAGAAAAAGCCAGTCAGCCTCAGTTAACTCAGTATGTAACGGTCAGTTTTCAGACAAATGGTTCAGCTCATCACAAGGCAGGTAAAATCAACACGGGGTGAATGATGTTAAGGTAAAGGTTTCCCTTGCTTGAAAGCCAGTCATATCTGACTCTAGGGTTCAGTGCTCATCTCTGTTTCAAAGCCAAAGAGCCAGCGCCGTCTGCTTTTGCAGATGTTTCTGTGGTCATGTGGCAGGCATGACTAGACACCAGAGCGCACGGAACGCTCTTTACCTTCCCACCACAGTGGTCCCCATTTATCTACTTGCAATTTCTTGCTTTCAAACTGCTAGGTTGGCAGGAGCTGGGACAAAGACGGGAGCTCATTCCGTCCAGCAGTACTCGGGAATCGAACTGCTGACCTTCCGCCTCCCAGTCAGCGTCTTACCCACTTGAGCCACTGCATGTAGTGATGTTACCATACCAAAAACCAAATAAATGTACCTTTAGGCCCTTATCATGACTATATCACTTTCATTCATCCTGTGTGACTTTTGCAACCACTTGACCTCTGATAGGTTGCTGCTGACTTCAATCACAATATAAAAATATTCGCCAAATTAACTTTAGATTAAGTCAACACATGAAAGTGTTGGAAACAATAACCTGGTGTTTTGCTGCTCTGGTTGAAATGAAAAATGGTTGGTAAGCCCCATGTTGCAAGTGTTTCGTGTGAAAATACCGCTAAAATGCCTTTTTTAAAACTGCTATTATAAAGCAGAAACTGTTGGCAGCACAAAATTAATGGCATACAGATTTATGCTACAGTTTTGATGTACAAAATCCATTGTGCTCTCTTGTTTTTTACTTTGTAAATAGAAACAGAACACTCCAGGAGTCTAGTAGCACCATAAAACCATTATGAATCTTTAGTGACGCAAAAAACTGTACTGAAGCCTGCAACTTCAAAGGCTTCTTTAAAAAGAAAACGAATAAACAAAAATGCTATCCCATAACACAGAGCTTTGCCTCGAGAGTCATCAAAGAGAACAAACAAAAATACTGACCAAACATATTTTGGTTTGCATAAATGTTTGGGTTTTAAACTATTCCAAAAAAAAAGAGAAGAAGCTTACAAAAAGTTTTGAAGGAAATTATCTGTGTAAAATCAAACCAAAAAAACCAAAGAAGTTACCATGACATGAATTGGCTCTCCTAGGCATTTTTTAGGAACATCATTTCTTTCCATTCTCATTCTCTTCTTCCATGTGCACATCATGTTTCTATGAGTTTGGAAATAATAGATCAGATTTCTTTTCTCTCTTACTTCTTTTTCTATAGTATTAAAACCATGTATATTCCAGTTATAGACTGCCACAAGACATCTAACTACAGTCAATACAAATTTACTAGGTGTCAGAAGCTGGGGGGCTTGGGATAACATTTATTCTATCCAAGGTTAGCCCTCATTGGCATGCTTAATATCAACAAAGGATGATGGCCTCTGATTAATTCTACTGGTTTTCTCATACACTGCAATTACTATCAGAAACCCATTTATGTAACATATGGAAAAATGTAAGTTTTGATTCATTCCTTCTCAATAAATAATGAGACCCTACCACAACACTTCAGGAGGCATCTGAATATTGGCTTATACCCCATGCACACGTGTAATCCCAAAGGATCACAACAGGGGTATTTTATTTACCGGTGAAGAACAGATTGAAATTTACAACTTTGCTTATTTTTTATTTATTTATTTTTATTTATTTTTATTTATTTTTATTTTATATTCAAATTTATATGCCGCCCAATCAGGTAAACCCGACTCTGGGCGGCTCACAACAACATAAAACAATACAACCAATTAAAACCCAATATACCCACCCACCTACCCCATTTCTCTTAAAAACCCACATTAAAAAACTTATACTATGCAACAGGATTTCAGCGACAGTACCTCATAGTAACACTACTACTCATACACTGATTCTTCTTCTTGTGCCATATGCAATTCCAAATATTGGCGATCATCATGGCAAACAGCCATGAAGATTGTCCTGAGAATATAACGTACTGGCCTTCCATTTGTCTTCTGCATCACAGCATGACACCTCTACTACTGATCCAGTTCCACAAGTCACTTTCTGGTCCTACGCCCTTTTGGCACACAAAGTCCTCATCAGCCCCGGGTCAGTATTGATGGAGCTGCTGCCCTACATCAAGATGGATTCAAATGGGATTTAATTTACTTGGGGACCATCACCCTTCCCTATGGACTTCACTACCCAAGGCCATTATTTCTCAGGGTTGTCAGGTTAGTTCACCATCTGAGGATCAGCATTATATAGCTAGCAGTAGTCTACTCTATTACCATAGCAGGATAACCTAGCCGGACTGGATACACTAATATAAATTAGTATTCTTCTAATGAAGCTGAAGCCTACAGAAGAGCTACTAATCAGCAGAAAGAGATTAAGACCTATGAAGCACCTACAGTTCTTATAAAAAAAACAGACTGCAGAAAGGGGTAGATTGCAGGGTCTTAGCAAGAGCCATTTACTGCTATATATTCCATTATCAGAACATGCATGTGAGAACGCCCAAATGTTACCAACAATTTGGTCTGAAGCCGGTGTGAAACACTGGTATGTGTTCAAGGCTCGCCTTGTATGAAGATCACACAAGACCTCGTGTAAGCCCTTCCTAGACTTTATGGAAGGGCTTACATGAGGCAGGCACGCCACTGAGATGACTAGTGAATACAGTAGCAATTATATATAGCTACAGATCCATTCCATTTCTCAACACATTTGAAGGCGCTGATTGTTACTTTTAAACAGAGATTGTCTATAATACCTCACATATGCTCACATGAGTCCAAGATTTCTATCCACGTGTCCCAGTATTGGTAGCATGTAAACTGAGCTCAGTTGATTAGAGCACGTAGAGGAGGAACTTGCAGCCCAGGAGTCTGCATCTTCTTACCCATGGCCATGCCTACGGCCAAAGCTTTCTCAACTACTATCTGGATGTTTTAGATTACAGTTCCCATAAACCTAGTCACTATGGCAAAGAGCAAGGGATTATGGGAACTGCTGACTCTTGATTCAAACAACTAAAAGCATCATATTAAAAAAAAAAACACCTCACTAGCACTGCCATAAATCTTTCTTCACTCCTTCCCCAACTGTACGATTAAAAACCATTCAGGACCTTGGAAAGCTTCTGTGTGGATTCCTCTTAAAGTTATCTCCTCTAGATTTACTATGTTACTCATGTGATATCAGGACTTTTACCTATTAATGGGCATAGCTCACTCACCTATTGGGCAGGATACAAATCAAATCAAATACAGTATTTTGAAAGCAGGAAAAAGAACAGGAGACTATTTCCTAAGCACTGTCTCAGGTGCTAATATTTCCTTCTAAACTTCTTCCTCCAACATGAAATGGGAATAACGATGTCACTGTATTTTAACAATGTGCCACCATATAATGTACAACTATATCTGTCTTTGCACCACAGCATCCTAAAGTCTTAGGTCAGAGGTTCCCAACCTATGGGCCCACGAGCCAGACCCAGCCTGCAACACCATTTCATGTGGCCCACTGCCACCACACCTGGAGGTGGAAGCTGACATGTTTACGACAGCTGTAAAACATGCCCAAGTATGCATAGATGCGGTTACATCAGCCAAATGTGCCTGTGGCTGTCGTAAACACGGAAGTGGGTACATTTATTTCCGATTTGGGGGGCATGATCCAGCCCGCTCAGCTGTCCAGGTGGCATGGTCAAGTCCACAGGAACCCCTGACTTAGGTACTCCAACTTCAGTATAATGGCTTTGAATAACTTCAGACCTGAGTGTAACACACTTCACTATAAAGGCTTTGAACAAATCTGTTTAAGCGTTTTTTCCCACCATGACCTGA
This sequence comes from Bradypodion pumilum, assembly GCA_035047305.1. Classification (NCBI taxonomy): domain Eukaryota; kingdom Metazoa; phylum Chordata; class Lepidosauria; order Squamata; family Chamaeleonidae; genus Bradypodion; species Bradypodion pumilum. The sequence continues at coordinate 207,202,844 of JAWDJD010000005.1, read as the reverse complement.
AAGTCTAATTCCAAGTTTAACGGCACCTTCAAAGCAATGGATAAACCACATGGGAATGCAGAGTAAATCTCAGTATATAACAGCTTTAAATAGTTTCAGTGCATGGAAATGTACATCCAGTTCTTTGGAAATTGCATTAAACCATATGCATTTGTTTTTATTGGTAAGAACAATAAAGCATACACACAGTTGTTTGTCTCAACTGTGTTTAGGGGGTTTAAATCACTGCCCTTCCCATTAGCCTTTTCCAACTACCAGATGTAAGTACCGCCAGTGGAAATGGAGCAGACAAAAGCATGACATTCCAATTCCATCCGTGAAGGAGAAAATAACACACAAAATAAGAGATTCCTGAGGTTAACACAGGAAAGTGAGGCATCTGTCAAGCCTTGAAATGCATACTGTTGTTTGCTGTATATACAAAAAGTAGTTACAATACAATGAACAGTTTCATGGTTAAAATTATTCAAACTTCAAAGTGAAAGAATTGTTCCAACTACACAGGTCTAAAAATATTCTGACATTTATGTTTGAAGAAAATTGGACTTTAAGAAATAGAAATCTTAAGAATGAGCAAAGTCTGGTTTAGATTTTTTTTTTTTGCTTGCCCCCAAAGGAGAAAACATAAGAGACAGGGGTATGGAGGACTGATGGCTATAGCCTTTTCTTAAAATGGAAATTTTTTGATAAGGAACAAATCTTTTTTAAAAAACCAACTTGTTTCTTAAGAGGAAGCAGTTTTCAAAACATATTATCTTAATCTTGTGGTACAAATGGCTGTCCTTTTTTGAGCTGGAGGGATAAAAAGACTTTAGCTTTGCTATAACCCAAAGGTTTTAGCAGCCACAAGTATGCAAGAGGCAAAATGTCCCATATCATGCCCCACAACTTTACTGGCATTATGAAAGTGTCATCACCAGTGGCGTAAGCCTGATAATTAAATAATTCCTGCTTCCATTTTGGGTAACATACATCTCATTGCATGCAAGTCATGTGCAATCTAAAGTGGAAGAAGTAGTCCTTTAATTAGTAACTATCTTCCACTACCAGTGATATCACTCCGTTTGCACCAGTGGAGTTGCTGAAAAGGATAAAAACACAAATATATTTTGATGGGAGGGTGATAAAGCCACCTATGGGCAACAGCAAAGTCTGGCCAGGTTGCAGTAGGTTACTTCTGGGTATTCGTCTTGCTCGGCTGATTTGTTCTTTAACCATAATGGAAGGGAATTGTACTTTGAGAAATGCATTTTGTAGATCCTTGAGCTTGGTGTTCCTGTCTTGTGGATCTGAACAGATGCAGTTGTACATGAGGGCTTGGCTAAAGACAATGGATGTGTGTTCTGGATGGAAGCTGGAAGCATGCACGTAGATGTATCGATCCATCGGTTTGCAATATAGTGTGTTACTGAGATGTTTATTTTGTAGTTTCACTGTGGTGTCTATGAGTTTAATATTTGGATGAAAATTATTGAAATCCTGGTGAAATTTCTCTAGAAAAGGAGTTCCTGACCTATGACCTATGGGCCTAATCTGGCCCACAAAACTCATTAATCTGGCCCACAGTGTCCACCCAGGCACCTCCTGAACCACCACCACCAGAAGTCGAAATATGTCATTTATCACGGTGGCAGCGGTGGCAATTGTGCCAGTTTTGCAGCTTCTTGCACAGCCTCCACCACTTCCCAGAGCCGCCGAAGGCTTTTTGGAGCATTTTTGCTGTTTTGGGAATTTTTCGCCACTTCTAAGATGCGATTGAGCAGTTGGGGACTTCTGGTGCCAGGTGGAGCTTACGTCAGCGTGGCACCAGGAAGTCCCCAAGTGCTGTGGATTAGCAGCCGAAACACAGCAGAGAAGTGGCAAAAAATCCCAAAAATTAAGTGGAAATGTTCCAGAAAGCCTCCTGCCGCCCCGGGAAGTGGCAGAGGCTGTGCAAGAAGCCGCAAAAATGGTGTGATTGCTGCCACTGCTGCGCGCCACCATCAACAACAACAATGAAAACGTAAGCAGTGAGTGGCAACACGCCTCTGGCCCCCACAGCTGAATGAATCAGACACATTAGTCTTTACTGAGCTGGGACATTTCATAAACTTTCAGGAATGAAGCATGTCAGATCCTGTCAGATCCAGTACCTAAATAATTTTATCAATAATATTAAATGCTGAAGGCATGCTAATAGACTGTGCAACACAGTGGGGGTTATAACACAAGAATTCCAATGTGCTGACTTGGAATAACAACAATAACATCAATATCAATAATAACAACAATATCAATATCAATATCAATATCAATATCAATAATAATAATAATAATAATAATAATAATAATAATAATAATAATAATAATAATAATAATAATAATAATAATAATAATAATAATAATAATAATAATAATAATAATAATAATAATAATAATAATAATAATAATAATAATAAACAACTATTATTGTTGTTGTTGTTGCTGTTGTTGTTGTTATTTCAACTCAGAAATTATTATGGGTTGAAAGGATTTTTGCTGGAGAAACTCAGCTCAGGGGTCACCCGAATGAGGCTCCTTTCATGTTCCCAAGATTTTTTCCCCACCAAAGTGGTCCCTTTGGTGGGCTGCAGTGGCTCAAGTGGATAAGACGCTGACTGGGAAGCGGAAGGTCAGCAGTTCGATTCCCGAGTACTGCAGGACGGAATGAGCTCCCGTCTTTGTCTCAGCTCCTGCCAACCTAGCAGTTTGAAAGCAAGAAATTGCAAGTAGATAAATAGGGACCACTTCGGTGGGAAGGCAACAGCCTGCCACATGACCATGGAAACGTTTGCAGAAGCAGACAGTGCTGGCTCTTCGGCTTTGAAACAGAGATGAGCACTGCACCCTAGAGTCGAATATGACTGGCTTTCGAGCAAGGGAAACCTTTACCTTTAAAGTGGTCCCTATTTAGGGAGCTGGGACATAGACGGGCAATCAATCTGTCATGCAGTACCCAGGCCTCAAATTATCGACTTGCTGGCCTTCCAGCTAACAAGGTAAGGTGAGCTTCTTATCCACTGAGCCAACGCAGCCCCTGCTTTTTTACCCACAAGCAAATGGGAATATTTACTCATGAGTAAAGCAAGGTAAAAAGTGGGAGCAGCTGTTTCCAGGCTACCATTATATGCCTGGCAGGCAGATCAGACTGACTTCCTATGCAGAAATGCTTTTACTACACACAGATCTTACTTTGGGCACATGAAAAGCTTTTTGGGGGTGAATTCCACCAGAGAAACTGAGGCAGGTGGAAGGGGAAAACCTCCAAATATATCCTCTACAGAAAGGCAGGATGAGATCGGGAAGAGATGCATCATTAATTGAAAAGAGGAAAAGCTGAAGACCAGTGTAAACCCTTGTCACAGGAGAATAAATATCTCTAGTGTGGATCAAAGGGTCACTAAAATGCGAGCTTAAATGTACAGATAAAAAGCTTTTCAGCACGAAACACACCACTCCAAATTCCCCTGTGTGGACAGGCTCACGTTGTTTTGTTTTCTCCCACCATCCACCCCCTCTAATTGCCATATGTTCTCGGCTTCTAGCTGGTTATTCCCCCAGGGTTACAGCAAAGGTTGTGTGAAAACAGGTTCTTCATTTAACCTGTACCGTATATCTAAAATGCTTTCCTTTCCTTTTTCTTTTTTATTTCTTTCTTTTTCTTTTTCTTTTTCTTTTCTTCTCTTTTCTTTCTTTCTTTCTTTTTGCTTTCTTGCTTTTTGTTTAATTTTTGTGCCACCCTTTTCCCAGTGAAGGGTCCCAAGGCAGCATACTAATAATTAAAACATGTTGGATTAGAAACACAATAAATTACAATGTTAAAAAATAATTGAGCACAACACAAGAATTAAAAACGGCCCTCTTAAACATTAAAAGATGACCACTTGGGTTTGGGTTTTTGTTCAGGCTTTCAGTCATGCAATGAGTTTCCATGATAAAAGGCAACTTATTAGCCACACTGAAATAGCCAAATGCCATTTTAAATTTACCTCAGCTGTTTTTGTTAAAAACATTTGATTTTATTAGAAATGTTAATAAAGTCATTATTTGTTGTTTTTATGCTTTCCAGTGAATGTTCACAAGACCATCAACTTCGATTTATTACTTGGCACCACTGCTATTTTTCAAATTCCTCTTTTTATTTCAATTTATTTACCTTCCAGAGTGCTGGTTTTAATTGGTTCTTTAATTCCTTTCCTTGAGTTATTTTTCCTTAAATAAATGAACAAAGATTCTTTTTTACACAGAGAATGTAAAAATGAAATGTTTCTCTCACGCACCAAAACACAATTACCAAAGCCTGTGGGGACATGTGTTCAAATGGAACATTTTACACAGGGTTTTGATCTATTTCGTTGCCAGGTAAATAATCCTGGAGTAGACAGCAGAAGACTTAGAGGAAGCCAAAGTATATTAAATAAAATATGTCAATACAGTCAGTATGAACCTCTGTAGCCATGCCAGGATTCACTACAATTGGTTCACCAATGCAATTGCTTCCATTAGTAAAAAGAGAAGAGCAATACCACCCAAGGCTTTGTAGCACCCCCTCCCGGTACACCTGCAAAAATATACTCTGGAGCATTAGGAAACCCTATGGAAATAGATTTCTGCTGGCACAAAAGGCTGTATGGAAAAGGAATAAATCCTGACAGAAGTCTTGCTTTATTGCAGGGGTTCACAACCCAGATGCAGCCCATGGTGCCATTTCATGTGAGCCCCCCACCCCCTCCAGGGGAATCCGAGAAACAAAATGACCACCCCCTTTGAAGCTTTCGAGACAAAATGGTGAACCCCATCATGAATGCAGGGCAAAATTACCATCCTGCCCTCAAAGCTGACTGAGAGAGCATGACCCGGCACCCGGCTTGAAAAGGTTGGGAACCCCTACTCTATTGTGACACTAGATTTAAACCGCTTGGATACCTTGGAGTCATTATTCAACAAGGAGTCCACACAATGGTAGACATCTCCACAAAGACATTCCACACCTGCAAATGGACCTGGGAAATCAAGCCCATCTGTGTGCGTTTTTTTTTTAAGCCATTTGGATATCACGTCATCCGATGGCTAGGCAGACCATGACATGAGCAATGGTGGGCATCGGCAGGTTCGCACCAGTTCGCCAGAACCAATAGCAGAAATTCTGGCTGGCCCCGCTCATCAAAGTTTTGAAATAAAGTAGTCCTAATTCGGGTGCAACGCAGGGCTTTCCCCCTGGCCATGCCCACCATACCATGCCCACAGTGTTGTAGTAATTTTTTTTGGAGCCCACCACTGGACATGAGCCCTCTGCTTTCACCTTGCCCAAGGGATCTGACAGACAACGCTTCGGTTAGTCTTAGTCTTGGCCTAACATCATTGACCAATGATGGTCAACACTGCCTAGTTAGACCGCTCAAGCTCCTGTGTCTCAACAAGGCTCTCACCTTGCACAAAATATTTAAACCTCCTACCTATTGATCTCTTCACCTTTCTTCACCTTGTGTCTAAGAAAGGCAGATGTAGAAGTGGACAGGCAACAAAATAAGAGGCTAACTACAAAGGACGAAATGGGAAGGTGTCAAAATGGTGCATTTAGGCATAGTTGGGGGGAGGGCATGCTGAAGGCAAGAAATCAATGAAATGGCTTTTTATTTGCCTACCATCCACTGCACTTCACACAGTGCACCAGAACAGGATTTCAACAGTCCCAGTGAATGGGTCAATTGGTTCGGGAAAAGGCACCCCACCCCCACAACTCAATCTTTGTGTGCTAAACTCTATTCTTAATCTTTCAAGTGTCAGAAGACTCCAAGATGTATTAACCCATGTTTTGATTCTAAAATGTGTTTATCAGGTTTGCAGTAACAAGAAAAGGCTGGCTTTCAAGCAGAAAAGAGAATGACCTTGTGAAGGTCATCATTGCTGCAGCCAATTGATTGAACCTTAATTCAAGTCATGGTCCAGGGGATTCAGTAAAATGTAAATTAGGACACTGAGTGACACAGCTGAATTAGCAATCAGCAGAATACACTCTTTTCCATACTCCCAGAGGAATTGATGCCTGCTTCAATTTACATTACCTGCAAGAAATGGGTATTTCATGATGAATCAGTTTAAGCTTATTAATGTAACAATAATAAATCTCATGGAATATCATATCAAAATCAGTGATGTCTGGAGAAGAGGGGGGCATATGGCACTGACAATTACTCCAAAAGGTTACCATTTAAATCAGGGATTCTCAACCTGCAGCCCGCAGGCCGGATGCAGTCCACATCACCATTTCATGTGACCCCTCACTGCCTCCACTACACCAGGAAGTGCCATGTGGTGGAGGAAGGACAAAATGGCCATCTGGTTCTCCAAAGCTGTGTGATCCGGCCCCCAACTTTAAAAGGTTGAGAACTCCTGATTTAAATAAACAAATAAAAGAAGCTACAAGTGAAAAGGAAGCCAACCAAATGAGTGCCCCCCAAATCTCAGAAATGGTACTGTACATCTGTGTTTGCACAACAAGGAGATACAAAATTTTACCCGATGGTTCTGAAAGTATTTCATATGCCAAATCTCAGGCACCAGGTTTATATGTTTATGTTTATTTTATTTATACCCCACCCTACTTGGCACAGGCCAACACGTCAAAATACAAATGGTAATACAAAAATAAATAAATAGTACAGTATCAATGATACATATCAAATAATACAATACAATAATACAATATCAGCAATACATATCAAAATGTATCAGCAATGTATCAAAAAGTATCTGCAATATATCAGCGAAGCAATATGTCATTAAATATTGTCAGAAAAACAATATTACCTCAGAACATATCAAAAACATATCATATCAAAACACATCAGCAAAACAATATATCGGCAAAACAGTATATCAGCAGACAATATCAGCACGACATATCAAAAATAAATGCTTCACATAGGATACACCCCAATTGTGCTCGATAATGTTCAGGAAAATGAATAAGAGAGGGGGGCATATGAATGACCTCAAGGGTTTTCATACACCCCACAGACACACTCTGGGCAGATGTCCCGGGACCACAAATGAAGGCCAAACTTTCATCTTAGCTTTCCTCTGCAGCTCCCCACTAGCTCTGCCTGAAACCTGCTCGGGAAGACTTACAAGCTATCTAGAGTAGGCATTTAGAGAGATAGAGAGGGAGGGAGACATCAAATAAATGGGATTTCTCTATGCCCTTGATCTTGCTAACAGTATCAGGCCTATCGGCAGAAGCAACCTGTAGGATTCTGGACATAGAAAATACAGCAAATTGAATACGGCACATGTCCATATTGATTTTGCCAAGAACAGCTATAAAGCTCCCTCAATAAACCATCTACTTTCCATAAGAAAAAGAATATAGTCTTGAAAACTTGCAACAAGGTAAGCCTGTTTGTTGTTGCACTCATCTTGACTGTATCAAATATCTTAGTCTTAGTACACAGAAAGAGCCTCCTTGAAGATTGTGATAAACAAAGTCAACCATGTGATCCATGTATAAAACATATACAGAAGTAGAAAGTGATACCTTTTCTGGATCACTAATTTCAAAAAATTATTGTGAGCTTTCATGAATCATGATAACTTCTTCAAGCATGCATTCAAATATTCATGGCACGATGGTCTGCCAGGTTCTGTCCTTAAAAGCAGCAGTTGAGTTGATGCTCCGCACCCATTTTTCAAACACAGGAAACCAGGCCTCTATATTTTGCTCTCCCCAAATGGCTCTATTGAGGCTGTATGTTGAAGCAATGCAAATGCCAGTAACCTCCATCAGGGACGGGGGGAGAGAGACTTGGTTTACACACTAGGAGGTTCAATTTTACCCAATTCAAAGTCAATTAAAATATTACCTAGTGGTTCAATTTGTAGTGCTGCTGTCCTGATGTTAAAAAGTCCATATATTTCTGAAGCACAATCAAGCATGCCCTAGTAATGACAACCTTGTGATGCCAGCTAATCTTTCTCACACAAGATCAGGTGAAATAAACTGCAGAATTAACTCACCAAAAGGTGCCTTCATTTTGGCAGTTTCCCATCTTGCCTAGACATGGAAGAAGAAGCAGCTTTCAAAGCCAAAGTGAGGACAGGTTTTAGTGAAACATCATAAACATAACAAAGAGCATCTTTTCTCTGCATGCGTATAATCAGCAGCAAGTATCATTTGCAAGTGTCATTTATCCAGCAGACCAGGGTTTCCCAATCTTGGCCCTCCAGGTGTTCTTAGACTTCAATTCCTAGAAGCCCTGATCAGCAGGTATGCTGATTTGGGCTTCTATGAATTGAAGGCCAAGAACACATGGAGGCCCAAGGTTGAGAACCCCTGCAGTAGACGACAAGTGTGCCATTTCAGGTGAGGAAGAATAGCTCCACTCTTCCTTGAGTTACAAAGCAGAACTGCATATATTTTCATATTTTGCTTAAGAGTTCTAGATTAGTGGTATACTAATAAATCTGGATGCACAGGCTCATTATGACAATCTTCATAACCTGTCTTCTCTCGAGTACAAAAAGTCCAAAGAAACATTCAAATGGATCACAGTACATATTAACAAATGAAAATTAGCTCTTCTATAAAGTTAGTGACTCTTAATTAGACTGGTGCATCATATTCAGGAGAATGCCAAAACAGTAACTGTACCAGAGCTGCTTGTGTCTCTTTAGGGACCAACAAACATAATAAATGTCCAGGGGCATTCACGGGACAGAACAGATCCCTCATATTAAACCTAGCATTCATAGGTTCGGCCGGCGACCGGCCGGAGAGGGAATGAGCAGCACCTGAGAGCCACTCCACCACTCTCAAAAGCTGCTCCTCGTCACCGCCAAGACCAGCGTGGGTTCGACCGCCGGCCGGCTGGAAGGGTATGGGTCCCCACCGCCGGTGTTCTGCTGCTGTTGCCACTCTCGGGACTAATCCCCTCCTTGGTCCAGGAAGGGAGTTAAGTCACCGGCGGTTGGAGTCAGTGCCAGCGTGTTGATATTCACCGGAGCTCTTCAGCTGCAGCCCCCCCCCCCGGGAGTCAACTGGACGAGCTCCTTCCCCAGTCCAGCATTGGCTGCGGGAAAGTTTGAGCACTTTGGGGCTGGAATACACTGCGGACTTTAAAGACTGTCACCCCGCTGCCCTGTCAGAGCTTCTTTATAACCTGTAATTCTGTTTATTTATTTATTCTGAAATTGTAACTTTATGTATTTTTTGCTGCACTTGTAATATTGTATTTTGTATCTTATATATTGTTTTATTGTTTTACTTTTGTATTGATATTGACATGTTGTTGCCGCCTTGAGTCGGCCTTGGCCGAGAAAGGCGGGGTATAAATTAAAATTGAAATTGAAACAGGGTTTAAAAATATTAAAACAAAACAAACATGATACAATTTAAAAGAAGAGGAGCCAAAATAAGAAGTGCCAATAACCTATGAAGAAGATGCTGAAGTGGTGTTCGAAATAAGCCATCTTGGCTGAGAGACTTCGTCTCATCCTAGGGGGGAGGAGTGTTGTGTTCTAATAGTGTAACCTTCTACATGTCCTTAAAGGAGGAGGCCCCCAACTTAAAGAACTACTTCCATGAAATTCAATACCTCTTTGCACAACACTAGCCATTAAGATGCTGAAAAAGATCTGTGTGAATAACTGGAATGCATATACTGTACCCTTAACAGTTGCTTTTAGCAACATCTGGCTTGGCTACAGTGCAAAATGAGGTACTCATATCATTGTAACACAGTAGCCTTATATGCTCCCCACCCCCGTTACCATCACTTACAATACTAGGCCCAAGTGTGGAGGTGCACAGGTATGGCTGGGCTCTGAGTTCTTAGGTCAAAACTTCACTGCAGAATGGTGGGGGCTGTGTTTGGTTTCATTTTTCTTATTGGTGTGGGAGGGTCACTGGCAAAGTGAATAACAGCTGCCTCTGTTTTTCTTGTGTTCTCTGCCAAGTAATTATTTCTCCTATAATTCTGATAACTGCTGTGTAAAAAGCTTCCTCCAAATTTAGCCACATATCTTTCCTATACATGGGAATTGGTATCCATCTCACCCACCCACCCACCCCGCGCGCGTGCCTGGACATTCGGTAATGCACAGGTATCAGGAAAGGTACAAATGCAGACCAGTTAGAAACATTCCCAAGAGAGTGCCAGGCAAATTTGGTCCCCATCTGTATGCTTTATTCATACAGGAGCTTAAAACCTGGGAATACACAGTACAATCAATAAACTGCCTGTTCAAACCACCCTCAAATACTTTGCATTACACAGGGCTGGATATGAATTGCTCAGAGCAGAGACTGGAAACTACTATTTTGGACAAGATAAGGAACAAGATCCTAGATCAGTGATGGTGAAACTTGACACTCCAGTTGTTCCTGAACTTCAGTTCCCAGAAGCCCTGATCAGCAGGAGTGCTGACTTGGGCTTCTGGGAATTGAAGTCCAAGAACACCTATGGTCCTAGAGGCTGCAGTCCTGAAAAATAACCTTTTCAGTCAAGTAATGCTAACTGTTATGCAAGTTGCCTGAAGCTACATCTGGCCCAGAATGCCTTTGAGGGCAAGGATTTATCTTCTTCTCCTTCTGAAACTCTGATAAACTCCTAGCATAAAGCTAAATATGGAACAGAAGTTAGAACATCTGCCATTTTAGAACATCTGCAATTGTATATAAGTGATACTCTCCCCCTCCCTCCTCCTTTAAGACAATATATGATTGATTTCTAGCAGGTGCAGACTTCAGGAAGTTAGCCATTTTATTACTAGCCCTCTTTTAAAAATGACTGCCAAAGACATGCTGATGTAAGCACTGTTGGCATGCTAGCTGCAGTATTAGAAAACAGAACTCCAAAGCACCCAACTACAGCAGACTGTGGAGTGTCAGAATGAAAGATGCTAGTGTGAACAGAGCTGAAAACCAATTTTCTGCCTGCCGATTTGTTTTTTTAAATACTCCAATAAAACAACTTCATTGCAAAAAAAAGGCAACACCCTAAGAAATTATGGAGCACCTTGTATGTGCATAATGCTCCCCATGTGGAATGCTACCTTCGATGTACAAATTAGGGTGCTAATTGTCCCTTTGGTAGAAAAGCACACACAGAGCCATTAATTCAAAGTTACAAGTTAACCTCAAGTGTCACTGAAGCTATGCTTCCGGAGGCAAGGGCACAAAGCCAGGAAATTAGGGTGGCATTAGAGAACCTTTCACCCAAGTTTGTGCAAAGGATCTTCAGTTCCATCCATTTCTCCACCAAAATTGCATTCTTGCTCCACATGCTACTCTTGGGGTGGGGGTGGAGTAGATTTTGGAGGGCCAAGAATAGATTTTCATGGGATCCAAAGTCTGTAATAATGAAAAGTGGTTCCATTCCACAAACAAGGTTCTGTCTGCATTTCTATGGATCCCAGCAATTATACCAGGTTTGCCCAAACTAGAGCCCATGGGCCAGATCCGCCCCCCAGCACCAATTCATCCAGCTTGCACTGTACACCTGTATGACACATTTTTCTTCCATTTCTGGGAGCAACAAGGGTGGCATGGGCCGGATGAATTGGCACCGGGGGCTGGATCTGGCCCAGGAGGCTTAGTTTGGGCACTCCCGGTTTCAGCAGAGAAAATGGCAACTTAAAATCTATCTCATCCAGCTGCAAAACAGATTGCAAGACATGTTTTACTTCCGCTTCCAGTGGGAGGAACCACATGACTGGCCTGCTATACCACATGACTGGACTGCTGAACCACATGACCAGCCCACAGCCCGAAAAGTTTGGGCACCCCTGAATTACAGAGTCATGTCTCATGGATTGAATTCAGCCATGAGAACTTATAATTAACTGAAATTACCAGCCATTCATGGCTGGGGGATTCTGGGAAATGTAGTCCAAAACAGAAACTATGCTAATCTCTCCGTCAAAGAAACAAAATTGTACTCTCCAAATAGCCGAAGTCTGTTCTCTTCCAAACTACTGGATATAGTGATTTGACTTTTGCAGCACCATGTCTGATGCTGCAAAATCACTCAGTGCTCATTATAATCACAACCTGCCAGGTGGGAAAGAGTACACAATGTAAATAGCACTATAAGCAGTCAGGAGTAGAAGAAAATCCTGAAGTGATGATTGAGTAGGGCTTTCACCAAAAGTGATATTCTCATCCCCTGGGTGAGTTGTAAATTAGCTTGCTTTGGTCAGTGATCAACCTTCATGTCATAGTAAAGGTAAAGGTCACCCTTTATCTTTACTAAGGTAAAGCCAGTCATATCTGACTCTAGGGTTCAGTGCTCATCTCTGTTTATAGCTAAAGAGCCAGTGCTGTCTGTGTCTGCAGTGTTTCTGCGGACATGTGGCAGGCATGACTAGTCCATGGAACACTGTTTACCTTCCTACCGAAGTGGTACCTATTAATCTAATTGCAATTTCTTGCTTTTGAACTGCTAAGTTGGCAGGAGCTGAGACAGAGATGGGCACTCACTCCATCGTGCAGCACTCAGGTCTTAAACTGCTGACCTGCCAACCTTCCAGTAGTCAAGTTCAGCATCTTAACCACTAAGCCACCACAGTCCCATGCATGTACTTTATTTGTAAGTATTTCTCAAATGCAAAAGAATACTCCTGTCAGGTGTCTTCAACACTAATGCAACTTAAAGCTCTAACACAGGAGTTCTCAAATTTTTTAAGCTGGGGGCCGGGTCACACTCCCTCAGATAGCTTTGGGGGCTGGATGTCCATTTTGCCCTTCCTCCACCCTATGGCACTTCCTTGTCTGGTGGAGGCGGTGGGGGGGGCACATGAAATTTATTTTTTTTTTTTAGATTTGTATAGCCGCCTTCCTCGCCTCAGCGACCCAAGGCGGCTCACAGCATTGGTTAAAATCATCCCCCATACAGTAAAACCCAATGCTAAAATTATCTAAAACATTTAAAACATCTATAAACATCTCTGATCATTTTGAAAAGCGGGACACCTGGGCGGGAGAAAAGAAAATGGTGCTGTGGGCCACAGGTTGTGAATCCATGCTCTAACAGGTTATCTTTCACATCTATTTTGGTCCTAACAGGAAAGTAACAAACCAGAACCTGTCCTGTCTCACACAGCAGGTTAAACAACAGCCAAAATACTATTGCGAATACTGTGCACATAAGAGTAACTGAGCAATAGTTGTTGCACCTGTCATGCGCTAGGATACACAACCTACTGTACAACCCTGGCATGTTGGAGCACATAACTAATAACTGGCAAGACAGCACACACTGCTTGTGTAATATCTGGCATATGATATGTGGTACCAACAGGATTCTGGCCACTGAATCTATTAGTGAACTTTAGTGATACTACCAGCCCACACAGAAATATAAAAATATTCAGTATCAACACACGGATAGGTCACAGGGTTTGCGGTAACTGTGATCTATGGCCTGATATCTAGTTGCATGGCATTCTGACTGGAGCTAGGCAGAAAAAAAAAGACTACCATGCTGACACCTGACAGAAAACAAACAAATGTGCTAAAAAGAAGTCATTCACTGTCAACAAATAACATGCTCCATGAAGAAAAGAAAATTCAGCCCTCCTCGGGCCTCTCAAAACCCAGGGAAATGTTTAGTCTAGATTGCTTCATTGGCCAGTACACCAAGCTTTGCTTTACCAAACTGAACATATTAAATGGGAATTTGTTTCATAACTGGAAGCCTTTGGTTCAACCTTAATCATAATAATTGATACTATTGATTTGTCAAATTTGTACAGTGGTACCTCGCTTATAAAGCATAATGTGTTCCATGGGATTGCTCCTTAAGCAAGTTGCTCTTTAAGCGAAACGCTTGGAAAAAGTGCCACCTCTGCCATTGTAAGTGACCGATTGTGACTTCTGGTGGGGGAGGGGAAATTGCAAACCCCGATTTAGTTGTTAAGCAGTTTTTTTTTTGTTGTTTTTAGTTGTTAAGCGAGGGCAACCATTCAGAGAAAATTCTGCTCTTTAAGTGAGTTAGTCTCTAAGCGAGGCATTCTTTGTGTGAGGTTTTACTGCACTGTACCATGTTTTCCCACCCGACGATGCTCCATCAGAGGTAAATACCAGGACAATATCAAGCATGTGGTTCAAACTGCAAGTATGTGGCTCAAACTTTCTCTATACAACTGATCAGTTCTACGGATGAAATATTTAAGCTAGAGTGCATTGCTGGCATGACTTTCTGCTGCAGTAATAACCCTGCTCCATTTGGAGCCCTTCCAGTCATATATATCTGGTCCATTCATTCCACTGCTGATGGCATTTCTACTCCATGTATTGATGAGGCGTTCTGGCATGCCTCTTGCCAATCCATGAGCCTGAAGACTTTTGCCAAGAAGAATCTGCAAACTAGAATCTAAGGGACATTAAGAACAATGATTTGCTTACAAAAGTGCTCGTCTGCCAGCAGGTCGGTGTGATCTGTATATGAGGAGACAACTTACAGGCTGAATAACACAGTGGGTTGTAACGCAGGGGTCAGGAGTTCAATTCCTTCCTTTGCATCCCTGGAGAAGAGCCAGCTTAGGCTGGCTTGATCAGGATGCACAATCCCACATGGCCCCAGAAGGAAAGATTGGTTAACCACTTGTAAACACTTTATGCATTTATAACCCCCAGGAAGGACCACCATATACCAGAATTAAGTTAATGGCCCAGCATTACATTATTATTAAACAATGCACTTAAATTCTTGAAGATGCACCAACAGCAAAGTTATTTTGCTGCATGAAGCACGAACACCCCACCCCATCCCACAAAGACTGCTCCCCCATTCCTGGCAGTTAAAATTCAACTTGCTGCTCTTTTGATACTCAAAAGCCTGGTTTCTGAGATAGTCCCTTCACACTGCCTAATCATAGGGCTGGCTTTAGTGTTACTAGCTGCACTGGCAACAATTTCCCTATTCAGGCATTACTGATACTGGGATTTTGAAGAGGCTCAGAAGGTAGTGCCTAGCCTCAGCTTTGGGCGTACCCTAGTAACAGCAACCATGTGTTGCCTGCTAATCTTTCTCACACTAGGTTGGGCGAATGGAGCTGCAGAATGAACTCACCAAAAAGTTCCTTCATTTTAGCAGTTTCATGTCTGGCCTATACAGCCCTGCTGGCTTTCGGGCTTGGATCTCGTCTCACCTGCCTCCTAGTAAAGGGAACCAGGGATCGGACGCTTCATCCCCGGTTCCCTTTCCGAAGAGGTAGACGCACCCGCCGCCCCTCCAGGAAGGGAAGGCCCGTTCCCTTCCAGGAGGGGTGATGGGCTCTTTGTTTTGGGATCAGGGTGGGTGGGGGTGGAAGGGCCCTCCAGCCTCCCTGATCCCAAAGCAAAGAGCCCATCCAGGTTGTCCGTTTTGGGATTGGGGTGGGTGGGTGGAAGGACCCTCCACCCACCCTGATCCCAAAATGGACAGCCAGGGCGGGCTCTTTGCTTTGGGATCAGGGAGGCTGGAGGGTCCTTCCACCCACCCCCTGATCCCAAAATGGACAGCCCGGGCGGGCTCTTCGCTTTGGGATCAGGGAGGCTGGAGGGTCCTTCTAACCCCACCCACCCTGAAACCTAAACGTTAAAAAAGTCAGCTTCCTTTGGGGGAAGCCGGGGGCGAGTGCGCCCACCCTCTTTCCCCCTAACAAATTAGAGCATCTGATCCCCGACTTGGTTTGGGGGAATGAGCACAGACGTATGTGCCCACTTTCCCTGGGGGGGAAAGTGGGTGGGCGCACTCACCCCCGGCTTCCCCCAAAGGAAGCCGACTTTTTTTAACGTTGTGCGATAAATGTATCGCATAACATTTAAAATCGAATAATGCTAAGACTCGTGGAACCAAGTTTTAGCGTTATCCAAAGTATTACTGTATCTCTATTTCAAGGTCTTTTTCTCTTTGTGATCTTTTTAGAACCTCTGTCATGGGGTTCTAGCTTTTATGATCGCTGAGAAAAATGGCATTCCAAGTGCCTCTGTAAACATCCAGTTTGCTGACAGAGGTAATGAGCCTGTCAGCATACTGGATGTTTCAAATTTACACTTCCCTTGCTTCTTTACAGTAAGGGAAAGTGCAAATGTGGTTTTCTCTTTCTGACCTGTCATAGTGCTGGATCAGCAAGGAGAAAAAAAAATTTCCCATTTGATTGGCAGTCAGAGCCACTGCTGACAGCAAACAGCTGTGGCTTCATTTGGCAATCAAAGGATTTGTTATTGTTGTTCAGTCGCATATTCAAGTCCAACTCTTTGCAACCCCAAGGACCACTAAATACCAGGCACCCCTATCCACTATCCTCTTCAGCCCACTCAGCTCTACACCCATTGCATCAATAATGGCATCTTGCCATCTCATCCTCTGCTGCCCCCTTCACCTTTTGCCTTCGATCTTCCCAGCATCAAGGTCTTTTCAAGTGAGTCCTCTCTTTTCATTTGCTATCCAAAGTACTTTATGAGAAGAGAGGACTCACTTGTGAAGGCCTTGATGATGGGAAAGATCGAAGGCAAAAAGAGAAGGGGGCGGCAGAAGATGAGATGGCATTGTTGATGCAATGGGCATGGAGCTATTGTTTTGCCTTCCTTGTAATCCAGCACTATGACAAGTCAGCTTTCCCTCCCTCTGTAAAAAAAAAAAAAAACCCCGAAAAAATGTGCCTGTATAGTCAGCCATTTCACCATACAGGCAAACAGGTTGCTTTGGGTGTTCACACAGGGTGAGCAAGCTAAGTATAAATTAGCCCTTCCCCTGAACTCTGAAGTTCCATGTGAAAGTGAGAAAGTTCAGACCACCCTGAAAAGGGCAATCTGGACATACAGTGAAACCTTGGTTAACCTAATTA
The DNA here is from genome assembly GCA_035047305.1 of Bradypodion pumilum. Classification (NCBI taxonomy): domain Eukaryota; kingdom Metazoa; phylum Chordata; class Lepidosauria; order Squamata; family Chamaeleonidae; genus Bradypodion; species Bradypodion pumilum. The sequence continues at coordinate 207,185,996 of JAWDJD010000005.1, read as the reverse complement.
ATGTGTTCTCCGGGAAAATTACTTTAGCCGAATTTCCCATAGGAATGCATTTAATGCAATTTCCCATAGAAATGCACTGAAAAGCAAAATATCCTTTGAGAACCATTTAATCTGTTCTGAAAAAAATTCCGTAATCCAAGCCACTATTTTCTATGGATTTCCTTTTGTTATACAATTTTTATGTTAACTGAGCCGCTTGTTAACCAAGGCTCCACAGTACTCACAAGGGTTTTTCTCCCCCATATCAGCTGCCACTTTGGTTTCAAGATATAAATTTGCTTTCCCTACGAGATCTTTGAAGTAAATACATATGTATGACATCTGTCCAGAAAAGAGAGAATCATTTGTGTGATATTCTAGATAATACTCTGGATACCTCTATTGATTTTTTACCTTTATAGCTATTTTGCATTTTACGCTTCTTCAGTTACTCTTAATTTGTAATATTAAAAGTGTGATGAAGAAGGACTGGCTGCAATTGCGCTGTCCACCTCATGGTGGCGCATAACTTGCTCGTCTGTTTTCACCTTGATGCTTCTTCATTGGGGTGGACATACTTTGTCCGATAGAGCTCTCTTCAGCATCAGAGAGTTATGCCTGCCCTGTGTACAAGCCTGCCTTGCTTTAATACTCCTGGTGAGCTTGCCTCAACTTCTGTTACAGGAAATTAAACCAATGTAAACACTGCAACAATTTGAGGCTCCCCATGGTCAGATGGAGTAGAAAAATGAATAGCAACAACAACAGCAACTACACTTCCGTATACCGCCCCATAGCACTGATTGCACTCTCTCGGCGGTTCACAAGCTAATTAGTATTTTTGCCCCACAACCTTACTGGATCCTCATTTGACAGAAGGCTTGGAAGGCTGAGTCCACCTTGATCCTCATTGGGATGAACTCACCACATTGTGGCTTCAGTACAGCAGTTTAACCCCTGCATCACCAGGATTCATTATCACAGCACACCACCATGTTATTGGATCTAAGACCACCTATGGCAGCATATAGGCAACTCCTGACAAGTTGGACCATTCTAATATGCCTGGAAACGACAAAACCCACAAGGCATGCACAAAGGAAAGCCAAACTGCCTGAAACAGATGCCTTGAACAGGCATCAACCCAATAATGATAGATCACAGTTCACCATTGTCTGGATAGAAAAATAAGTCTCTGCTCTCTGGGCCAACACTTCGGAAAAGGTACTTCTCTGAGGTAGAATTCCCAACCCTGTCACACCCACTTAGCATAGACAGTGGCCATACTGGTGGTGAGCAAATGGAAGTAATGGAAGTCTACTCCCACAAGTAAACCTTCCAAGCTCAGGCTTATCCATGATGCTAAAGCAAATCAGCTGTTGGTACTGTAGCATCATTGGTTCTGCCCACAACCAGCTAACTGCCACAGACAGTTTTACATGTTGCACACAATGTAGGTCTGCGGTGCCCTGCAGAAAGCTTGGTCTCCCACAATGCAATGGCTGGCAGACAATGTAGAGGGCATTCTAAACATGCCCCTGGCGCTGCTGATTCATCTTGGCACAAGTGGAGCAGCAAGTGCAACAGGGAACTGATGTCCTACTCGTCGTGTGGATTCACAGGGGGCTTGGGCTTCTGGGAATTGAAGTCCAAGAACATCTGGAGTGCCAAGGTTCGCCATCACAGCACTAAGTCGCTGCAGTCCCTTATGGGGTGGTATAGAAGTGTAATTGCAATGTGGCTCTTTCCTATCACCACCCCCCACCCCCGCAGGCAGGAGCCATGGGGCAAGTGGCTGCAATCATCTTCTGGCCGGGTCTCCCCTCCCCGTCTCTGTCTGTCTGTCTGTCTGACGCCTCCTCCTCCTCCTCCCTACCTCCGGGCCCATTTACCTGGAGCAAGCAGTGGCCAGGCGTGGTGTGCTCTGCCAGGCTGGCGTTGTAGACCTGGCGCGGGAAGAAGACGGGCTCGTTGTCGTTGGCGTCCTCGACGGCGACGCTGACCAGGCAGGCGGCCGAGAGGGGCGGCTCGCCCAGGTCCCAGGCCACCACCCGCAGCTCCACCTCGGCCTCCCGCTCGTGGTCGAGGGCGGCGCGGGTGCTGAGGACGCCGCTGAGCGGGTCGAGGCGGAAGAAGACGGCGCCCCCGGGGCCCCCCTGCGCGGACTCCTCCAGGGCGTAGCGCAGGCGGGCGTTGCGCGACCCAGGCTCGTCCCCGTCCGAGGCGCTCAGGCGGAGCACAACGGTGCCCGGGGCAGCCGCCTCCGAGACGGCGGCCCGGTAGCGGCGCTGCGCGAAGGCCGGCGCCTGATCGTTGAGGTCGGCCACGCGGAGGACCAGCGCCCGGTGCGAGGCGAGCGGCGGGCGGCCCGAGTCGACGGCCAGCAGGCGGAGCTCGTAGGCGTCGCGGCTCTCCCGGTCCAGGGGCCCCTCGACGCACAGGAAAGAGACGCCGTCGCCCTCGCCCGAGGGCCGGAGCGAGAAGGCGCCCTCGCCGCCCTGCAGGCTGAGCGCCACGCCGCCCGAGCCCGAGGAGGCCTCGTCCGGGTCCGAGACGGACACGCGGGCCACGTAGTCGCCCGGGCGCGCCCCCTCGGAGACGCTGGCCCCGGCCTCGGAGAGGTAGAGCAGGTGGATGGCGGGCGCGTTGTCGTTCACGTCCAGCACCTCCACCACCACCAGGGCCGTGGCCATTTCGGGCTGGGCGCCGCCGTCACGGGCCTCGACGGCCAGGCGGTGGAGGGCGCGCTCCTCTCGGTCCAGCGGGCGGCGCAAGCGGAGCAGCCCGGCGCGCTCCTCCACCTCGAAGTAAGCGGCGGCCGAAGGGTCGCCCTGGCGGCGGCTGAGACGGTAGCGCACCTCGCCGTTGGCCCCCAGGTCCGGATCGGTGGCCCGGAGGCGGCACAAGGAGCTGCCCGCCGGCGCGTCTTCGCGGACTCGGACGCGGTACTCGCTCTGCCCGAAGGCGGGCGCGTTGTCATTCTCGTCCAGCACCTGGATCTCCACCCGCAGGCGGCCGCTCCGTCTCGGGCTCCCGCCGTCCCAGGCCTCGACCAGCAGCCGGTGGGTGTCGGCCCGCTCCCGGTCCAGCCGTCGGAGCAAGACCAGGTCCAACGTCTCGAGGGGGAGCCCGTACCGCAGCTGGAAAAGCGGCCCTTCCTCCTGCTCCTCCGGAGACCCGTCGCGGGGCCGCTCCTCCTCTCCCGACGGCAGCAGCGAGTAGCCCTGGATGCCCAAGCGGCCCGAGTCCGGGTCGCGGGCGGCGGGCAGGCGGAAGGCGCTGCCGGGAGGGCTGAGCTCCGACACTTCGAGGCGGGCCGAGTCCCGCGGGAAGCGGGGCGCGTGGTCGTTGACGTCGGCCACCGCGATGCCCACCTGCACCATCTCCCCGCGCAGCGTGGCCGCCACGAAGCTGTAGCGCGCCCGGCGCTCGCGGTCCAGCGGCCGGGCCGTGCGGATGATGCCCGTGTCGGTGTGCACGTGGAAGTCGGCCAGCACCGCCGACTCGCCGCTGCCCTCGGAGAGGAAGAAGCCGCCCGGGTGGGCCTCGCCCGGCGGCAGCCCCGCGCTGATGTCCCCCACCAGCGTGTCGGCCGGCAGCCCCTCGTCCACCGACAGGCTCAGGTTGTACACCACCTGGCCCACGCAGCGCCCGGCCCCGCCGCACAGCCCGAGCCAGAGCAGCCCGAGGAGCCACCCCGTCCCGTCGAGCCCCGGCATGGCCCGCTCCGGGCAGGGGAAGCAGGCACGTCGAGCCCGGCTGTCACTGTCCGCTCCAGGACCTGCTTCCCTCGCCCAGGCACGGGGAGCGCGCCTCGCCTGCCTCCTCTTAGCCGCCCCCCTCCCCTAGGCTGGCCGGCCCCTCCGCCGCGCCCCCTCCGTCCAGCACTGAGGCGGGCGCGAACCCGAGCACTGCCTGGCTGCCTCCACCTCAGGGCAGGGGGGCTACAGCGCCTGTTCCCCTTGGCGCGGCGGCGGCGCTGCCTGCCCTCCCCCTCCCCTTCTGACAGACGGCGCGGGGGGGGGGTCGTCTCTCTCCGCTTCCCCTCGCAAGTCGTCCGCCTCCAGGGTAACTCTCCGGCTGGGGGAAAACCCAGGGCTATTGGCTTGCTCGCTGTGGCGCAAGCGATACTTCCCCCCCTTCCTCCCCCTCCCCCTCGGACGCCCCCCTCACCCCCCCCCCCCCAGCCGTGGTGCGGAATACTAAGGTCGGCGCAGCCGGCGGGGAGAGGCATCCCTGAGCCTCTTAGGAACCTTTGTAGGGATTAGGGGAGGGGGTGGAGGAAAGCGGGTCACGTGGGGTGGGGGTACTCCTGGTAGAGTATCGGGGAATTAACAGGTGGGGGAAAAGCCGGAACACAACGTTGCAGTCTTGCGTGCCGCCGCCTTTGATGCTGTTCAGGATCTCTGAGCCAGGATCATAATTTCCCTCGCCATCGCCCACCCAGAGGTTGCACACCCCTCCTTTGGGATGTCTAAAACAAAACAAAAACCCACCTATGATGGTTTAAGGAAGGGGTGTCCAAACTTTTCTGGCCAAGGGCCGGTCACGTGGTTCAGCAGGCCGGTCACGCGGTTCCTCCCACCTGAAGCGGAAGTGAAACGTGCCTTGCCATCTGTTTCTGCAACAGGATGAGATAGTTTTTTAAGCTGCCGTTTTTCTCTGCTTAAAGCAGGGTTGCCCAAACTATGGCCCCGGGCGCCCAATCTGGTCCCCAGCGCCAACTCAACTGGCCCGTGCCGCCCTCGTCACTCCCAGAAGCAGAAGTCAAATGTGTCTATATGGAAGCGTTTTATTTCCGCTTCCGTCAGTGATGGGGGCGGCGCAGGCCAGATGATTTGGCATTGGGGGCTGAATCTGGCTCATGGGCCATAGTTTGGGCACCCTAGTGATGAATTTTGGCCAATGACAAAACCAGGAAAGTGGCTTCATTTTGGCAGTCCAAAGTTTGATCTTTGAGTCTGACCAGGATATTCTGTTATGGTAGTATTATTTTATTTATTTATTTATTTGTTTGTTTGTTTATTGGACATAGACCACACTGCCAGCAATTCAATGCTGACCATCAGACGGTGGTCAGCTAACCTGACAACCCTGAGGGCTAACAGCCATGGTGAAGTCCACAGGGGAGAGTGATGGTCCCCAAGTGGATTAAATCCCACTTGAATCCATCTTGATGGAGGGCAGCAGCTTCATCAATACTGGCTGATGAGGACTTTGCGTGCTAAAAGGGCTCAGGACCAGAAATTGACTCGCGGAACTGGATCAGTGGTGCAAGTGTCATAATGCGATGCAGAAGGCAAATGGAAGGCCACTGCATTATATTCTCAGGACAATCTTTTCATGGATGATCGCCATGATGATCAATATTTTGGATCAGATACAGAAGGAGGAGGAGGAGATGATGAAAGAAGACAACCTTTTTGACTGCATTTTCTGTTTCCAGGCTTGGAGTGTCCTTTCATGCTGCCTCATGCAGCCTTGTTAGCTGTAAGACTGGCAAGTCAGCAGTTCAAGACCTGTAAGGGGACTGTGGTGGCTCAAGTGGTTAGGACACTGAATTCGACAACTGGAAGGTCGGAGTTCGATTCCTGGGTACTGCATGACAGAATGAGCTCCCATCTCTGTCCCAACTCCTGTCAACCTAGCAGTTCGAAAGCAAGAAATTAGAAGTAGATAAATAGGACCACTTCAGTGGGAAGGTAAACAGCATTCCATGCACTGCAGTGTTGAGGCATGCCTGCCACATGTCCACTGAAATGTCTGCAGACACAGACAGCACTGACAGGTGAGGTCTTGCTTGCTCTCTATACAAATCCACACCCCTGCACCAATCGCGCTGCAACTTGGCACATGCCTACCTTGCACCTGCAAGAGTGCCACTGCAGGGGTCCAGCAGCCCATGTAGGGATGTATGCCCCTAAATTGCTCTGCAAAGGGAAGAATACTCAACAGGAGGGTGTGTATGTGTCATAGTGATGTCATAGTGATGCTAATGTCATAGCCCCAGGTAGGTCACCTGAGTGTGAAATCATCGTGATGTAATTGAGCTGGCCAATGTCACAGTCCCAGGTAGGGACGCAAAGGGAACAGATGTATGGGAAGGATAAGGGCAGACCGTCAACGGAGAAGCGGGACAGGTGAGGGAAGAGAGAGACGGAGGAAGGGATGTCACAGTCCCAGGTAGGGACTGGTGAGGGAGGCAGAGAGGGGATGGGTGAGGGAAGAAAGAGACAGAGGAAGGAAGGCAGGAGTGACCCACACACACCCCATGAGGTTTCCATGGGAAAGGCTGGCCTACGGTAAAAAAAAACCTGGGCAAGGCCGGGTAATCGGCTAGTTGAGTCCTGAACCCTAGAGTCAGATACAACTGGCTTTCGAGCAGGAGCGACCTTTACCTAAAGGAAGTTAATATTGTTATTCTTCATATTTCAGATGGGAGGTTATTGAAGGAGTGGTTTGCGTTAAAAACGCTGGATGAGTTGACAGCAGAAGTAACATTCAGCACAGCACTTCTTGGCTTATACCTGTGTCTTAACTATTGTGTTATAACCATTCTCACAAAGTACAGGAAAGCACCAAGATGCAGTTTCCATATTTAAACACATACCCCGCACCATACAATAACAGGGGATTTTTAAAAATCCACTCTCCCATCACACTGTGTTACAGAAGCCGCACAGAACTTTATGGATGATGTAGGCATCTTGTGATATTATTGCTTAACAATTGTAAACAATGTATCTAACTTACAGCCGCTTTAACATGCACAAGTCTCTTTTAATGCAAACAAACACATGGAACAAAAGAATGCCCATGGGGCAGGGGTTGGCCTGGGGATCAAGATCAGGAGGTATTCATAAAAAGCATAGCCCTAGCTACAATTCTCAGTACAGTACCTTGGAGTTCTGATTTGTGACAGAGGGATCAGAAAATATCCCACAGCTCTCTCAGTGCAAGGTTTTGTTTTTATTTCTCTAGGCCAGACGTGGCCAAACTATGGCCCATGGGCTGGATTTGGCCCACAATGCCAAATCATCCAGCCAGGGGTTGACACCAATTTTTTTTACAACCACACTGTGGGCATGATATGGTGGGCGTGGCCAGGAGAAAAGTCTTGTGTTGCACCCGAATTAGGACTACTTTATTTCAAAACTTGGATGGGTGGGGCCAGCCAAACTTTTTGCTACCAGTTCTGGCAAACTGGTGCAAAGCTACTGATGCCCACCACTGCATCCAGCCTATGCTGCCCACACAGCTCCCGTAAGCGGAAGTAAAATGCACCCATGTATGTGCAAAATACTGCCGTAAATGCACCTGTGGCTGTTGTAAACATTTTTATGACAGCCGTGGGTGCATTTATGGTAGCATTTTGCACATGCGCAGGTGTGTTTTACTTCCGCTTCTGGTGGGAGAAACCACATGACTGCCCTGCTGAACCGCATGACCAGCCTGAGCCCAAAAAGTTTGGCCACCCCACCTCTAGACAGGCTGTACAATTGATAGTTAATCTACTGTTGTCCAATGAAGCATTGTGCTTTAAGCTCACAACTCTTTGTTTGCATGTTAAAAGGGGTAACTGGATAAAGCTGGGTTTGAGATTCATAACCTGGCAATGTCTGTTCATTCGTGAGAGATTTGATTTCTCTGTACCTCAATCTTCATTGCTGTACCTTTGGCCGTGTGATTTCAAATCCTCCAGACTCTTTATCTACATATTGATACAGATCTTGCATTTTTAATAGAACCTCTCAGCCACATTGAAGCCAAAGCACTTTACAAATTTTATTAAATCATGGTACAAAGCCATTAGTGGACTATAAGCGCAAATCACTCTTATAGTTAAGATCTCCTCTTTTCTTTTAAGTGATTAATGTGGCCCACATTGCCATGGTTTATTTATGAAAATACTAGAAAGAGAAGCCCATTCTAAGGGTCGGAAACTGTGCGCTGAGGTAAGTGCAATGTAACAATATCGTTAACTGAATAATGATCCAAACCACATAAAGGGGATATATGTTCCCCAGCTGGGAAATTACAAAATTTTAAAATGAGAACGGGCAGGGAATTTCCTAGGTTTTCCTCTTGCACAAATACGCTGTTGCAAATTATGAGCTCTGGGATACTGCTAAGCATCACTTAGCTGTCAGTTTTAAGCCCTGTTACATATGTTTATGACTAATGTTTTACAATGTAAAGTTTAACAATAACGATCTCATTCAACTTTATAATAACCTTGTTAGTAGTTGGGAAGTAGATCCATTTTGAAAATATGGAAATGTGGTTGAAGCTATCTTCCAGTACACATGGAAGAGGTGGGAAAGATGTAGAAAAAGACAGCCAAGTGGTCAAAGGGTTGGAGCAATTCCCTTATGAGGAAAGTGTATAACATTTATCAGGAGCCTTGGTGGCACAGTGGTTAAACTGCTGTACTGCAGCAAGAAGGGGACCACAACAGGAGTAAAATCATGCATGATGAAGAAAAAGTAAATAAAAAAATGCCTCCCCCCATCTCAGGACAAGACTGTGAAGTTATTCAGCAAAGCTCAATGTTAAAAAATTCGGAACAGACAAAAGGATATATTTTACACAACAGGCAGCTAAACTGGAGTTTGCATCCATGCAGGGTAGTGCTGCTTCAAAAGGAGGCAATTAAGCAAATTTATGGAGATAATATCAGCAGGAAGCATTCCGATTCCCTGTGTTAGCTTCAAGGTCTCAGTGCCTCTACCAATCAGGTTGGAAAGATAGTGAAGATGATAACTGCAGGAATGCAGTGGCTTAGTGGTTAAAACACTGAACTTCAAGACTGGAAGGTGGGAAGGTCAGCAGTTCAAGACCTGAGTGTGGCATGATGGAGTGAGCTCCCGTCTCTGTCCTAGCTCTTGCTAACCTAGCAGTTCGGAAGCAAATAAATTAATAGGTACTGCTTTGGTGGAAAGATAATAGCATTCTGTATGCTTCAGTGTCTAGTCATGCCTGCTGCATGACCACAGAAGCATCTGCTGACATAGGCTGTAAATGGAGATGAGAACCAAACCCTAGAGTTGGATATGACTGCCTTTCGAGCAAGGGCGACCTTTCCCTAAGATGAAAACATTCCTTCTGTTCTGAAGATAACTTTTTAAGAATTATTAATAGATACAGACAGTAAAGTAAAGGCCAGCTAAATCCTTTATGCCAATAACTCCAAATATTATGGGGAAATGATTCCAAGGCCAAGATCCATTAACTAAGACCAAGGCAAAGCTGCAGGCATTATAGTCCTCATGGAGTCTGTGAATAGTTCATGGACCTGTCAAATAGTTATTGCTGATATGATCATCACATCCTGTTTGTGAGCTTCACACCAAATCTGTTTGGGCAATACACGAGCAGAATGTTGGGTCAAATAGGCCTTTTATTCGAATCCAGCAGAATTCTGCTCTGGCTAAAAGTGACTTCTTTTTGCCAGTATATGTTTATATTAAAACCTCATTTCCTGAAAAGGTGTGCTTAAATTTGTTTTACATTTTCCTTGAAAGTGTTACATATACAACATATTTGGAAACACACTTTATCTGCAGGTTGTTTCCAGACATACTGGGCAAAGGGATTTGGATTTAAGTAATCTCCATTGTCCCATTGGCTCCTTGTGAGCATAGCTCTATCTTGCCAAAACAGCACACTTTAAGATCAATATCACCTATAAAGATAATGGCCAGGATGCAAGCAGCTACATTGGTATCACTCAAGCACCTTAGAAACACAGAGAATACCTTAAGCAGAGTCAAACTCTTGGCCTGTTGAGTTTGGCATTGAGTATCTATTATGTGGATGAAAGTAGCTCTCAAGGATTTCGGGCAAGGATGGATAATCTCTGAGTCCACTAGGACTTCTCTTGGTTTCATACTGTACTTCAATATGTCTGGAATCATTTATGCACCCACACAAAAATTAGAAACTGAATTTGTATTCAGTAAGCGCTGATACATGAAGGAAATTGGATCTATCTCAGAATTCCACCTTTAGTTGCACTAGATGTTGTACACATGTTGTGTTCTTGTCTTTGTGACTTGCATTAACAAGATAACTCATTTCTATTGGTTTGCAGTTTGGTTTTATAACCAAATGTTAGAAAGCTGCTGCTTCTCTCTCCCTCTCTCTTTCTTCATTGCCTTTCCCTTACATTGAGTCCTTTCTTTACCGGTGATATAGTTTTGCAACAAACCACAGTTAAGTGTTGTGCAGCCGTGATTTGCCCTCAAACTACAATGACAAACCTGGGTTTTCTTGTTATTCCAATTCCCTAGAATTTGAACACTCAGAATTTTTTACTCAAAAACACTGCATATTCCATGCCTATTATTTCCCAGCTTCCACAAGATTTTTAAAGTGTGCGGTTGGGCACAAAATGTGTAGTTGGACAAAGATTTATACAGTTGGAAACTGATAGATAAGCAGCTAGAGGAACAAAGACAAAATAAAACAGATATAAATATCCTTTTTTTAAAGAAGTTAAGCCAATCTGGCCAGGTTATTCTGCTATGGTAATAGGGCAGATCGTACTGCCAGCGACTCAATGCCAAGTGTCAACAGCCGCTGTGCAAAATCTTTCAAGATATTCAGTATCTGATATATATTCATCATCAAGTTTTGCAGTGGATAATTCTAGCTACTATGTTTGATTCCTGTGTCACTCAAACAAACCCTGTGTCACTCAAATAAACTCTGCCAGCTGCTTTGAAAATAGCTTAAAACTTTGGTGAAAGCCATTTCTTTTTAACTGCAAGTTAAATCTAGTTAAATGACTTCGTGTCTGAAGCTAATGGATGTTTCTTTGATTTAGGCTGCAGACCAAACCATACTTAACTTTGACGTGGGTTCTTCTGCAATGGATGAGACTAATAACTGTGTCAGTGTATTTAAAATCATGCTGGTTGTTTGTTATCCAGATACAAGAGAATTTCACACACTTTCAAGAACCAAGTGACTGAGAACCAAAATATGCTTTTGAAAATTATAATTATAGACAAATGTCCTTGCATTGCATCATTACTGTTGATGAAGTTGATGTTGACCTTGGAGGCAAAGATCGTCCTTATTTTGTCGTCTCTATGAGATATTTATGGCTTGCATAAGAGGCAAGGATGAACACAACTGCACAAGTGACTTTTAGCTCCCAACTTGAAAGTACAAACTGAATGGACAGGGAGCTCATCAAAATTAAAGATGTAGAAGCAGCATAGCTGTCAATTATCCCGCATTGGCCGGGAAAACCCCTTATTTTACCCTCTTTCCTGCCATCACCCTGTATTAATTAGACTGCAATGCCCTATTGCCACCATTGGAGGGCAGCACCGGATAAGCATAGCTGTCAAGTATCCCATATTTGCTGGGAAATTTCCCTTATTTCCAAATCCAAAACTTGACAGGTATGAGAAGCAGATGTTGCAACCTCTAGAATCAAGTTGTCTTGAATCGTACCTAAAACTGTAAGCTGGTTTAGCTGAATACATTGCATTTTAGTAATCAGAAGCCCTTCCTTATCAGAGCTTCTAATCATAGAAAAATGTTAACAGATGGATGTTCTTACAAGCAGCTCTGTACACTTCATGGCCAACAGACACCTTACATCTTCTGGAGTAGTGATGCAGGACATTCTTACATCCCTGTGTCATTACCACAACAATAGCCTTACACATTTTCAGTCTTAACACCTATCAGAGAGTTTCATGTCATCAGAAAGTATTTCTGAACTACTTCCTCAAGTTCTTTTAAGTCTGCAAAACTGTTCAAATTCTTAATATTCAGTCTACATAATCATGGGCACAACAGTCAGTCATTGCTACCTTCTGATCTCATTGTTGTTTTTAATACCATTGGTGCAAAACAAAACTGAACATGAATCAACTGGGCCAATACTATATTATGTTGTGTCCTATTCAAGAGGTCAACCTTGCTTTTTATTTTTTATTTTTACTGTTTAGACCAGGGGTGCCCAAACTTTTCGGGCAATGGGTCAGTCATGTGGTTCAGTGGGCCGGTCATGTGGTTCAGAAGGCTGGTCACGTGGTTCAGTGGGCTGGTCACATAGTTCCTCCCACTGGAAGCGTAAGTAAAACGAGCCTTGCAATCTGTTTTGCAACAGGATGAGATAGATTCTTAGGCTTCTATTTTCATTACTTAAACCAGGGGTCTCCAAACAATGGCATGTGGGCCAGATCCAGCCCCCAACACCAATTCATCTGGCCCACGCCACCTTGCCGCACCTGGAAGCGGAAGTAAAACACGCCCATACAGGCGTGTTTTACTTCCGCTTCCAGGAGCAGCAAGGGCAGCATGGGCTGGTTTAATTAGTGTCAGAGGATGGATCTGGCCCATGGGCCATATTTTGGGCACCCCTGATTTAGCCAGCCATGCTCAGAATCCCTTAGAGAATGGATACAACTCTCACAGTCACTTCTTCAGTGGGCTTTTTCCTGACTGCTTTTACTTTTATTAACCAACAGCTGAAGTAAGATTCCCACAAGCATTGCCTTTTTGACAGAGTTTTGGCACCAATGTTTCTGATTCCAACCTTTGGGCTAAAATGTAAACTGTGTGAACTTGTCTATCCATCTTTTTAGAATAATAATAATAGTCCCTAAACATCCTTGCATTTACCAATGGGTTTTAGAATGTATCTGTTTTTCAGATAAATTCACCTAACTTCCCTGCCCAGTTTTTTTAATGCTTCTCATGAAACTATTTTGATTATATTTTTATGCCATAGGACACCATAGAGGTCTGTATCAGAAAGGCCCTCACAGCCATCATCCAACCCAGCACTGTGGTCTCGGGCAGTATTGTATATTCACATCCAGCTACACTCAAGAAATCCTTACAAAGCAGCTTGTAATCAAAATTTGCTGAGTATAGCACTAACCGCTGCAGAGTAAGGAACATGAAGATCAATGTTCCTGAAACAGTGGCAGTGTCTGCATAGAGGTGCTAAGAAGGCAGCTCCTTCACCGTGCTAGAGTGCTGAGGGCCAATCATCTGCACACCCAAATTTAGCTAATTAAAAGAAACACACAAGGAAAAACTAAACTGATTTCACTGATGACAACCAGGCAAGCAACAAGGATGATGACTTGTCACATTAGGAACAGCTATTTTATCATTCAATACTCAGTATGGCTTATGTTTTTAAACAATTCAATATCGGTGGCATTGATCCTGTTAGTCTCTGTGGGATGCCTTTTTGTCTGCTAATGGCTTGTAGATGATTTACATTTTAATGGGCCAAATTAGCTATTTTTACGCTGTTATTGTGCCCTTGGAGATAACCCACCCAAATACTGTGTCCTAGATAGAATTAACCAGTTCTTGTATTTATCTACCCTCTTCCTCTGGAATTGAAGGAGACCAAATTTTCTGCAAAGGATGACCCTGGATTGTGGTTCAAAAGCACCACAATCTTCGAGGAGGCTCTTTCTGATACTCCTCGAAGATTGTGGTATTTTTGAACCACAATCGGGCTTACCCCAGGCAATGACTAACCTTGTGCCAGATAATCTTTCCCACACTTGGTCAAATGAGAGGAACTACAGAATGAACTCACCAAAAGGTGGCTTCATTTTGGCAGTTTCACATCTGGCCTAGACACAGAAGAAGAAGTAATAGTAGTCATGGTGTTGTTAGAAGATAATTGTTTTCCTTAGACTTGAAGACATTTCTGATGCCTTTTTGTCCAGTGATCGTCTAGTGCAGGGATTCACAAACTATGGCCCATGGCGCCAATTAATCCGGCCCGTGGTAAGGTCCCTGGAGTCGCCACTGCCGCCGCCAAAAGCACAGAAAACATGGTGGGGAAAAACTGAAAATGTGGCAAAAACGTGCCACCCTCACTCCTGCTGCCACAGGAAGTGGTGGAAGCAGCAAAAACAGCCAAGATCACATCGTGAATGCACCTGCCACCGAAACTGGAAGTGGCAGAAGCGGCAGGGGGAACCATGGCTCCCTGACTGAGGGGGCATGGTCTGGCCCACAGTGCAAAAAGGTTGTGAACCCCTGATCTAGTGTCTATAAGGAAAGACAAACATAAAGCAGAAATATACTAATTCCAAAATTTATTGCTAACAGAAATCAGATATGATGATTAAGTGCTTCTAAAAATAGATCCAGCATAGATGGCTAATATAAAGAGAAGCTGATGTAATAGATGAAACATTCCAGTGTGACAAGCTGGGGTGCTGGTAAATTAGCCAGGACTGCTGAAACAATGCAATATCATGGCTTATGACACTTGCTGCAAAGTTCTGGGTTAGGCAATACTGTTATCGGATCATCAAAAAGGCATTAAGAAAGGAAATTGTCAAGTTCTTCAGAAATCTTGATCAGCATCTGGAGCACTACAACACCTGACTGACTATGTCACAACCACATACCCTCATTACTAGACATGTCCATAAGCCACCCAACTCAGTGTGGCCCCTACGTCAGCTGTTCAGAAAACAGCCTGATTGAACTAATAGCTCTTTAGAGGCGTCTAATATATCATGTTGGCTGATATACCCTGCTGGCCAGACAGGATATATTACACAGCTGAAATCCTGTTACAGCTCAAGAGCTGTGATACAGAAATTTTTTTTCTGCCTGAGAAAACAGACTTACAAGCAAAGAACACCCCGGGGGCAATGATTTTCCCACTGCAAAAGTCAGTTCAGTTCTATGTAGGATATTTAAGGAAGACTTTTGTGACCAAATGGGAAAAACCTACTGGCTAAACCTTGTCCTTGAATACCTTGGAGTTTTTAATTCAATGAGGTGCGGTTTCCCCATGCCCAATTGGCATAATTAGCCTCTGGCAGAGGTTACACTGGCGAAGGAGGTTCCTGGTCACTGGCCCTTGCCAGTACGGAAATTGGGGGGGGGGGCAGATTGATAGTATAAATCATAAGGGTTTATTCACTCACATCTGACCTGACCGGCGATTCTGCTGAGAGAGCAGATCGCTAACCTCCGTTACCCATTAAGCAATTACCGACTCATGGATCAGCCTAATCTTTGGTGCAAATAGAAGCCATATTTACCCTGGTGTAAGCCTCAGACAATGAATTTCCCCTTTCAGTGTTTGCCTGAGTTAATTAACTTCCCCTAGAGAGATTTCCCATTAACCCGAGTAAATGGGTGATGTGATTTTCTGTCAGATGACGGTTTTTCCCTGTTTTGCCTTCTGATCTATATATGATGATGCTTTTCCCTCAATAAACCACTGATCTGATCTCGCTCCATACTGCCTCGTATCGTTACTTGATCAGTCTCCTCCGGGACACAACGGCCGTCCTAGCGGCCCCGATTCCTACACCTGGTGACCCCGACGTGATCTACTCGAGAGTAAGCGATCCACACGGTCCGGTTCTGCGCTTGAACCATGTCCGATCGTCCCGGAGGACAGCGCGGCAGCCCGGTCGGTAAGCCAGCCAATCGGGCAGACGGCCCAAGCGGCGGGGCAGTACCGAAGAGGCATCCTACAGCTTGCTCCCGACTTTCGCGGAGGCGTTGCGGTTACGGAAAAACGTGTTCCCCTCAGGGTCAGCTGTGAACCCCTGACAGCGCAGAGGCCGCCGAGGGCCCGTGGCACGGGGCCACGCTCCGAGCTCTACCCAAAGAATCGTCGCCAAAACCTATTGCTTGCCCGAGACGCGTCGACTCGTCCTGAGGAGGAAACTTCGGAGGACCCCTTCGCAGGTAATATGGGGACTTGCCCTCAGCGGCAACGTCCATCCGCTAGCCAAAGAACTCATGAGGAAGAGTTCAGAATCCTGGCCAGGGTGTTTCAGTTAAGGTTTCACAGCGGAGAACTAGCGAGACTTTTGGTGTACCTAAGGGAACACTGACTACTTTACCTAGAAGGAGGTACGTTAACCCTTCAGCTTTGGGATCAGATAGGAGACTGCATTCAACAACCCCCAAAAGCTCCAGAGCGCGTAATTCGCACATGGGGCAAATGTAGGAAGCTCTTAGCGGAGATAGATCCAGTCCGGGTAGAAGCCAAAGAACCCCCAGCGCCAGTCGAACCATCGGCGCCCACAGCGCTCTATCCGTCACTCCAGTTTAAGCAGAGTAGTGTAGGGAGCTTTCCCTCGGTGACAGCTGCAGACGTCACCGACGGAATGCATGGAATGAGGAGCGCAGGCGCTTCTCTGACAGTTACGGGCTCCCAGACCAAGAGTGCCCTTCAGCGCACAGTTGAGGAGGAAATTAAGAAGGGGGAATTGCCAGCAGAAGAACTAGCTGAGCTTAGTTAGATTTGTCCAATTCGCTTGGAAATGGATGCCCTCACAGGGGCCCAGCAGGTAGTCCATTCACCAGTCCCGTATAAGCTCCTCATGGCTATACGGAAGGCCATCACAGAGACAGGACTCCAGAGTCGCTTTACTAGGGGCACGCTTCAGCAAGTGTGCGAGAACACCATGTTCATCCCGCACGACTGGAAAGCCGTCATGCGGATGATGCTCAACCCCAGCCAGTATTTGCTATGGGACAGCGAGTATCGCCTCGAGGCTCAGACAAGGGCTGCCAGGATGGGAAGTGCAGTACTTCCTGACCAGTTGTATGGGTCAGGGGCCTTCGAATCCATCGATGTGCAGACCAACTTGCCTCTAGCCACTCTCCAAATGTCAACCGAGGCTGCCTTCAAGGCATTTCTCAAGGTTCCCGCAACCGGCAAAGCGGCTAAAAATTACACCGCAGTCAAACAGGGAGCCCAGGAGTCCTACATGGACTTCATCAATCGCTTAGAGGAAGCGATCAGCAGGCAGATCGATAACGAGGAAGCCCAACAAGAGCTCATGATAAAATTGGCCAAAGATAACGCCAATTTAGACTGCTGTAAAATCTTGCAGTCACTGGGCAACCGTCCCGACTTGACTCTCACAGACATGATCAGGGCTTGCGCCGACGTTGGCACAGAATCCTACAAGATGGGTCTGTTGGCAGCGGCGGTGCAGGGAGGCAGGAAACCCAGACCCAAAGGAGCATGTCACAATTGTGGCAAGGTCGGTCACTTCGCTAGGGAGTGCCGATCCAAGGGAAGCGGACAAAATTCCGGCCGTCCCAAGGCTCCAAACACCCCGTGTCCGAAGTGTAAGAGAGGCTACCATTGGGCCAGGAATTGTCCGAGTTCGGAAAACCGGAACGCGGGCACGTCTCTGGCCCCGGTCCAAACAGAGACATCCCTTGCTCTGGGCGCGCCAGAGCTAGACTAGATTCCATTCACATCCCAGGCATTGTGAAGGCACAGGCCAGCCCCAAGGGTAGTACAGGGCTAGAATTGACTTGCCAGACAGACGTCACATGCGACTTGCCAGTCACAGTCTATCTGGTGGACTCCCAGTACATGGGACCCCTGCCCAAAGGCTTTATAGGTTTAGTTTTGCCTCGCAGTGTAGCAGGAGCACGCGGAATTCTTGTAATTCCGGGAGTCATCGACTCCAATTTTTCAGGCGTTCTCCAAGTTTAGCTTTGGACGCACTTACCCCAGACAATTCACAAAGGAGACACATTAGCGCAACTGATTATGGTTCCTTGTAACTCGCCAGCAGATAGCCAGGGAAGGCTCAGGGACAGCTCAGAGTCCGGGTCAGCAGACCGCTCGAGCGCAAGTGAGGCAGTGCAAGGATACCAAGTCTTAGCGACAGTGGAGACCAACATTGAGTGGAAACAGCGACCAGTTATTGAGGTATTTTTGAATAAAAAAATCATTCTCAGGGTTGTTAGATACCGGAGCTGATGTGAGTGTGGTCAGCCGAAGCCAGTGGCCACGGGAGTGGGCCATTGAGCCGGTCTCCGATGTGTGGGGGGTAGGCGGCATCCAAGAAGCGTTTCGAAGCCGGGAATGGGTGGAAGTCACGATCCCAAAGGCTGACGGCACAGCGGTCATTCGGCCGCACATTCTGGACGTGCATATCAACCTTTGGGGGCGAGACATTTTACAGCAGTACGGTGCTACGCTTACCTTCGGGTAATGGTGTTGCCACTTTAATGGCTCACCAATACGCCGGTCTGGGTGGAACAATGGCCGGTAGTGGGGGAGAAATTAGTCGCCCTAAAGCAACTGGTTAAAGAACAGCTAGACGCAGGACACATAGAGCAGTCCACTAGTCCTTGGAATTCGCCAATTTTTGTCATAAAGAAGAAGTCGGGGAAGTGGCGACTCCTCCACGATCTCAGAGAGATCAATAAATGTATACAGCCAATGGGTCCGCTTCAATGCGGCATCCCAAATCCAAATATGATTCCCGAGGGGTGGGAGATCCTAGTTGTAGATCTCAAGGATTGCTTTTACACAATTCCCTTAGACCCCAGGGACCGGGAAAGGTTCGCCTTTACGGTGCCGGTTGTGAACCACAGTGAGCCTACGCAGCGTTACGCGTGGAAATATTTGCCACAGGGCATGCTCAATTCGCCCACCCTGTGCCAAATTTATGTTCACAATGCACTGGCAAAGTTTCGAAGCCTTCATCCCACGGCTTTAGTATGCCATTTCATGGATGACATCTTGGTTGCAGTGCCGCAACTCGGCAGCGAAATGTTTACTGACCTCCAGGCCAGCCTGGGGGAGAAAGGTTTACTCATTGCCCCAGAAAAAGTGCAGAGAACCGAGCCCTTCTCATACTTGGGTCATCGGCTTCTCCGTTCCTTTGCAGCACCAGTTTTGCCTCAGATCAATTTACAGGACTCAGTCACCCTGGTAGAATTGCAGCAGGATCTAGGAAACATTAATTGGGCCAGACCGTATTTCCGTTTGGATACGGATCTTTTGAAACCGCTCTTCTCGCTGCTGACGCTAGGTAAGCAGCCGGCAGACCGGATACACATTCCTCGAGAAGTACGCTTGGCTCTCGAGAAAGTCAACCAAATTTTCAGCCAAAGGTGGGTGGACAGGATTGCACAGGGGCCATACGCCCCGATCCTGAACTTGTACATAGTTCGGGCAAGATCCATGTTCACCGGAGCCCTAGGAGTAGATTCCGAGAAAGGAGCGAGTATCGTGGAATGGGTGTACTTGCCGAACACCTCTTCCCGAAATATCGTTCCTCCCCAGGAATTGGTCTCCGCGGTGATTTACCGCGGAAGGCTGAGAGCTAGGGACATTTCAGGGCACGATTTAGCAAAGATCGTAGTCCCGTTCACCAAAGAGCAGGTTCAGCAGTTGATGCAGCTCGGTGACTCGCTTCCAATTGCCTTGGAGGGATTCACCGGATGCTTGGCATACCACTTGCCGAAAGACCCCAGACTTGTCTCACTTCAAATGCAGACAGTCAGCTTGTTCGAATTGCTTTCTCTGGTTCCACTTCAGGGGGCCAGGACGGTTTTCACGGATGGGGGTCGCACATATGGTGTCTTGACTTGGCAGGAGGGCCAGGCTTGGCGCACGCTGTTAACTCTTCCACAGAAGTCCACGCAGCGAACAGAGTTGGCAGCGGTGAACCTTGCCTTGCGCACCTTCGCCAAGGAGCGCCTAAACATCATTACTGATAGTCAGTACGTCAGGAATTTGCTTCACTGTCTACCGGGAGCATACATTACTCCCGCGATAGACAAGAATTTGCTGAGTTTGTTCCTCACTGCTCAATTTCATTTGCGAAACTGCACGGAAGCGCTCTATATTGCCCACATCCGAAGTCACCAAGACCTGCCGGGTCCGATTTCTGCGGGCAATATCAGAGCGGACGCGGCGGCAAAGGAAATTCAGCAACGTTCAGTGTTAGGTGTTTTCACTACGCCAATTCAGAGTCATGCATTCTTTCATCAGAATGCCAAAGCGCTCGCCAGACAGTTCAATCTGCCACTTTCTCAAGCCCAAGGCATAGTTTGCTCTTGCCAGCATTGTGCAGGGGCGCCGGGGGGGCCCTCATGGGGGGTCAACCCATGAGGGACAGAGGTCAACCAGGTATGGCAAATGGACGTCACGCACGTTCCGCAGTTTGGCAGATGGCAGTACATGCACGTTTGCATCGATACCTTTTCGCAATTCGTCTGGGCAACAGCGCAAAAAGGGGAGACGGCTTCTCACGTGGAGCAGCACCTTCTGGCCTGCTTCGCGGCGATGGGCAAACCTCGGCACGTGAAAACCGATAACGCGCCATCCTACAGTTCTAGGCAGTTAGCTAACTTCATGGCCACCTGGGATATTAAGCATACTTTCGGCGTTCCTTACAATCCGCAGGGGCAAGCGATTGTGGAACGAGTCAATCGGATGCTCAAGTCCTATATTGACAAACAAACAGAAAGGGGGGAGCCTCCAGTCCTCCCCAAGTCACAGGGTCAGGCACAGCATTGTCTGAATAAGGTATTGTTCACGTACAATCACCTTAATGTTTTTTCCGATTGCACGCCGCAGGAGAAACACTTCCGCCGTTCGGAAGCTCTCCCACGACCGATGGTCCGATACCGGGTGCCACCGGACCCTTCCTGGAGGGGCCCGGCGGCACTCGTAACCTGGGGAAGAGGGTATGCTGCAGTTATGTCTCCTACAGGTGTCGTTTGGATCCCAGCTCGGTGTGTCAAGCCTCACTTGGAACCACATGGCGTGGACCCAGCCCGATCCGAGTCCGATCCCGGAGATGGAGGACCTCACCCTGACCGAGGGGACCCGTCGGAAGAAGCGGCGACAGCGGACGGAGCCGAAGGTCACCTGGGGGATGGTCAAGATCCTTTGCCGTGAGGCCGAGGATGTCGTCCTGCGCGAGGAACGGGAGCCAACGCCGGAGAATGTCGTAGCTGCAGTCTTTTCCCTGATTACTGCCAACACCATGGCAGTCACCATCATCCTGATCCTCTCCCTACTTGCGGGGGGAGGCGTTCAGGCTGCCTCACTTAAGGCCAACGATTTGATGCCAGGCGGAGATCTCTCTGCCCGGATGCACTACAACATATGGGAAAGGTTGGCGGGTCTCGTCAACCAGTCCGATTTTTGCCTGAAGCAGGTTCTGCCTCAATCTTGAGCACCTGTCTCATCCCTGTGTGCCACACTCCAGGCGTGCACCCCAGGGATGGCGACTGGCTAGTGAAATGGATTTTCAGCCTGTACGACCCAGCAAGTTCCTCGGAATACGCCCGCTGGGAGATGCGGCTGACGATGACTTTGCCGGCTGACGCAGCCACTCTCCACACTCCTCGAGTGGTGGTCAGCCCGAACTCTACTTGTGCTCGAATGACCGGCTGCTCCGCAGTCGGCCGTAGGCGCCGTTGCCTCGAAGTCGGCAGCGGCAACTGGACTTGTAATAACCCACAGACACTTGGCTCAATGTATGCTCATGTCACCCTACCTTCGGGTTGGTTCTTCACATGTAACCAGTACACGTGGAACTACATTCCTGCAAATGTATCAGATGCTGTATGTTGTATCAGTCGTTTGACACTGTTACTCCCCACTAAGGATATGGTTACCCCAAGCACAAATGTTTCAGATGTTTCCTCACCCGTTAGACACATTCGTGCCACTCAGTTAGACAGCTCATGTGATAGCAACATTAGGGTCCTTAGCCCAGCTGAATACGTCTCGTTGGCAGTCAGCATACTTGGCGTGCCAGGCTTAGCCGTCGGCAACGCTCGGAGAATTGGTCAATTGGCTTGCAGATTAGCAAAAGCCATTAACCATACATCCTCAGTGATAGCGCTGCTCAATCAGGAGCAGGCAGAGCTTCGCCATGCCATTCTTGACAATCGAGCGGCGATAGACTATTGCACCACCTGGGTTGCGAATCTGTCCATGGCATGTGTTGCTTCAATCTC
This sequence comes from Bradypodion pumilum, assembly GCA_035047305.1. Lineage (NCBI taxonomy): Eukaryota > Metazoa > Chordata > Lepidosauria > Squamata > Chamaeleonidae > Bradypodion > Bradypodion pumilum. The sequence continues at coordinate 207,164,252 of JAWDJD010000005.1, read as the reverse complement.
ACTGACAACTCACGCAAAGTCCAGAGCCAGCTCACGGACCTCCACACCCTAGTCGAGAACATTAAGCAGGGTTCGATATGGGATTGGTGGATCCCGTGGGGGTGGCTCCAGACGACGCTTCAAGTAATCGTGGGGGTGATAGTGCTAGGCATAGCAGGATGCTGTTTCATGCAATGCATTCCCTCACTATTCTCACTGTTCTCGAGGTGTCCCTCGTGGGGGGAACCCCAAAGCGTCATCCCCGCTCATCAGCTGATGCCACTCTTACGCAGGGTCACCTGTCAGGTCTCTAAACAATAGAAAAAGGGGAGATGCGGTTTCCCCATGCCCAATTGGCATAATTAGCCTCTGGCAGAGGTTACACCGGCAAAGGAGGTTCCTGGTCACTGGCCCTTGCCAGTACGGAAATTGGGGGGGGGGCAGATTGATAGTATAAATCATAAGGGTTTATTCACTCACATCTGACCTGACCGGCGATTCTGCTGAGAGAGCAGATCGCTAACCTCCGTTACCCATTAAGCAATTACCGACTCACGGATCAGCCTAATCTTTGGTGCAAATAGAAGCCATATTTACCCTGGTGTAAGCCTCAGACAATGAATTTCCCCTTTCAGTGTTTGCCTGAGTTAATTAACTTCCCCTAGAGAGATTTCCCATTAACCCGAGTAAATGGATGATGTGATTTTCTGTCAGATGACGGTTTTTCCCTGTTTTGCCTTCTGATCTATATATGATGATGCTTTTCCCTCAATAAATCACTGATCTGATCTCGCTCCATACTGCCTCGTATCGTTACTTGATCAGTCTCCTCTGGGACCCAACGGCCGTCCTAGCGGCCCCGATTCCTACAATGAGGAGTCCGCACATTGGTAGACGACTCTGCAACGACATTCCACACACACAAATGGGCCTGAGAAATCACGTCCACTTGCATGTGGGTTTTTTAGCCATTTGGATATCACGTCACCTGCTGGCTAGGCAGACCATGATGTGTGCCCACTTCTTTCACCTTGCCCAAGGGATCCAACAGAGGGCACTTCGGCGAGCTTTTAGTCCCGGCCTAACATCATTGACAAGAGATGGGCAACACTGCCTAGTTAGACCGCTCAAGCCCCCCCCCCTGCTACGATAAAGTTTTCACCTAGTGGGGGTACACCCTGCTCATAGATTGATAATTCCCCATTCTCTGCTCATCAGGGGTGGAACTACCCAAGCCATGGAACATAAGGGAAAGAGCTCCTGGCACTGCCCTATACCTTACTCTACACCACAGGTTCCCAGCCTAAGGCCCATGGGCTAGATCTGGCCCACTGTGCCATTTCATGTACCCCCATACCCCTCTAAGGGCATTTGAGAAACAAAATGGCCACCCCTTTGAAGCTGTTGGGTTAAAATGGCTGACCCCATCATGCAGGCAGGACAAAATGGCAGTCCAGCCCCCGAAGCTAACTGAGAGAACATGATCTGTCCCCCGGCTTGAAAAGGTTGGTTGCTCTATAAACAGACCCCCTTCATAGAAGTCATGGGTGAAGGGGACACCTTTTCAATGCTGTAAGTAGGGTGAGGCAACTGGGGCAAACCTTTGCTGCTGGAAGGACACAAGTGTGCCTCTCAGTGTTTGCTGCAATGCTGCTGGAAGGGTGTGGACATGCTCACCCCAAGTGTGTAAACCAGGGGTGCCCAAACTTTTCAGACCATTGGCCAATCACATGGTTCAGGGAGCCAGTCACAATGACCTGGAGTGGGCTGGATGTAGCCCCCGGCCCGTAGTTGTACATAAAGGAATATTCAGGATCGACAAACAGCTCATTCAATTTTGAAGCACTGCCACCTTGTGTTTCAACAGACAAGTAAACAATATCCAAAGTGTTTTAGCCTACCTTTGCCTCGAAAGCAAGAAATTGCAAGTAGATAAATAGGGACCACTTTGGTGGGAAGTTAACCGTGTTCCGTGCGCTCCGGTGTCTAGTCATGCCTGCCACATGACCATGGAACCGTCTGCAGAAGCAGACAACGCTGGCTCTTCAGCTTTGAAACAGAGATGAGCACTGAACCATAGAGTCAGATACGACTGGCTTTCGAACAAGGGAAGCCTTGCCTCCCTCCCTGCATTTTTAGCACATCATTCTAACACTTCAAAGTATTCTCCTACTTATCAGTGTGAGATATCTTCTGAAAGCTAGGGCAATTTGCACACACTTACATACCTTAGCATTTAGGATCCATCTAATGGCCCTCCCAAAACTGGAATGCTTTCCCCTAGTCTTCTTCAAAGAAACACACTAAGATTTTCATTTTCCATTGTACATTGTGTTGTTATATACAAGGAGTTCCCAACCTAAGGCCCACGGCACCATTTCATGTGGCGCCACCACCCTTCCAAAGGCATTTGAGAAACAAAATGGCCTCTTTGAAGCTGTTGGGACAAAATGGCCACCCCCATTTTGAAGGCAGGGCAAAATGGCCATCCGGCCCTCGAATCTGACTGAAAAAGCATGACCCAGCCCCTGGCTTGAAAAGGTTGGGAACCCCTGTTATACATCATAAAGTTGTTTCTGGCTTGTAGAAACTCTACCAATTTACAACCTTCAGAAAATCCTAACATTAACACCAATGGTCATAATTCACAAAGTAAAAAGCCATAGCTTCTATTACTGAGGAAATACACCTCAGATTTTGGTCTATCTCTTTTTCTGCTGCTTTCTTCTCTTCCCCAGCATTTATGTCTTTTCCAGTGAGTCTTGTCTTCTCATGATATGTCTGAAGCATCATGGCTTCAGTTTAGTCATTTGAGCCTCCAGTGAGAGTCAATGCTTGATTTGGTCTAGAACTCAAGTCCTGTACAGTACAGTATCTGTCTTTCTGCACTGCTAGCTTTAGACATCGTTATTTTTCTTTAGCCACAGTTTTTTTAAATGGCTGTGATGATGTGGCTTTATTTTTATTTATATACAGAAACCATTGTAAATGGGTTGAATGAAAAGATGGGGAAAGATACAAATAACCAAACCAGTTGGAGGTGCCATGCATCTTGATTTTGAAAGGGACATTCATTGTTCTGCCTCAGGCAGGAATATGTCAGAATTTTGCTTGCACAGTATGGTTCCCAGTCGCTGTGGCAGAGAGGGGAGAACCAGGAACATCATCATAAGAAGTGTGACAGAAATAATTGGTTGCTTTATGTTCCAACTCAAAAATTAACTACTGAAGAATAGTGTTATAGAATCAGGAAGATACCGTATTTATTCGTGTATAACGCGCACTCGTGTATAACGCGCACCCCTAATTTTCCATGAAACCTCGGTATAAAATTTTGTTTCACACCACGCATTGTAATTGAATGCGTGGTGAAAAAGCTTATTCATAAGAGCTACCTCCGGGCCACGCCTCGTCTCCCGCGGCACCCAATCAGATCCCGTCAATTTCTTCAAAGCCACGCCCCCGCCTCCCCTTCACCCGCCGCAGCAATAGACAGCCGACCCAATTCTAAAAAGGAAGTAAAAGAGGCTTGCGACGGGGGTGGGACTCCGGGAGTGAGGAGGCGTATGGCGGGAAATGGCTGGAGGCGGAGGCCACGCCTCGTTCTGCTGGAGAAAACCACGCCGGCGCCGTCCTTGTAGGGTGGGTGACGTCATGCGCTCACTGAGTTTCCCGTGTGGGCGAGGAAATGAAGCGGCACAACCCTATTTGTGACGCACACTGTACACGACAAGGTGACGTGAACTCGCGGGAACTCACCATTCGCGCCCTCAAGGGACCGGCCGCCACTGCCACACCAGTCCTCGTTTATAACGCGCACCCCAACTTTGATTTCTTTTTTTGGTATAAAATTTTGCGCGTTATACACGAATAAATACGGTACATGGATTATATTACTATTACTCAAGGATGTCCTATGCTTGAGAAATTGTATTTTAAAAGTACTGGAATTTGTGGGCAACATGACTCTCAGAGACAGCCTATGCAAGGGGTGGCCAACCTTTTCCCACCTTGGGCTGGACCATGCCCCCTCAAAAAGATGTGCAGGCCAGAGGCATGGTTCATCCCACTGTTTCTGGTGGTGGTGATGGTGGCACCATCGTGTTTTTGCCTGTTTCTGCTGCTTGTGCCACTTCCAATGGCTGCAGCAGCGGGAACAATGGTGACACATTTTTGCATGTTTTCGGTGCTTCCGACACTTCCGTGGCTTCCAGTGGTGGCGGTGACATCCTCATCATGGGCCGGATTAATTGGCACCACAGGCTAGATTAGGCCCATAGGCTGTAGGTTGGCCACCCCTGGCCTATGCTACATCTGGCTCATTGTCTACTATTTTGTTGGTCTCTCTACGAGAGGAACTTCACTTTGATGATGGTACTGTTGCCTCTGTAAGGTGGACAGTTCCTGAATCAAGCAGCATCTAAACTAAAACACTGATTAATTATGTTAATGGTCCATTGTGGGTAGTACCTTCCTTTGGGCCCCTTTTCATTCATAGATACAAATGTGGCCAGTGGAAAAAGCCATGTTTCTCTATTTACAGAAAGTCAACGCAACATATTATAACCACCCAGACGTGGGGGAGCAAATGCCAAAGTTCTGATGAAGAGAGCACAGCAGTGCCGTATTTAGGATCTGTGGGCCACTAGGCTGAACCTGTGGCACGGGCCATACCGGGGAAAGTATCTTTTTTAAAATTAACCTACAAAAACATAGAATCACGTGGTGCAGGGGGCCCCTTTGTGGTGCGGGCCCATAGGCTGCAGCCTAGGTAGTCTGTGCTTAAATTGGCCCTGGAGCACAGCAGAGGTTATACTTCTGAGAATCCTCAGAAAGAACAATATTTCAAAGGACCTGCTGTTGGCATTCTACCACTGTACCACAGAGAGTGTGTTAACCTATGGTCTGTGTGTATGGTTTGGGAGTTGTACAGCTAGGGAAAGAACAATGCTGTCCAGGGTCATAAAGACTGCGGAGCGGATAATCGGGCGTACTCTTCCCACTCTAGATCAAATCTATGCTGCCAGGTGTTATAAGAAAGCTGTAGAGATTGTGCAGGATAGCACGCACCCCAGAAATGATCTCTTTCAGCTTCTGCCTTCTAGAAGAAGGTATAAGTTTATAAAGACCAGGACCAGCCACTTGAGAAATACTTTCTACCCAAAAGCAGTTCTGTCTTTGAATGCAGTGAAATGCAGTCTATGAGGGAGCTTCTGTATAGAGTTTTTAGAGTTTTTAGGGTTCTGGAGTTTTTTAGGGGTTAAATGTGTATATGTGGGGTGGGAGTATGTTGATAATTTTGTATAGTTGTATTTTGTTTAGGTTTTGTTGGGTCGATAAGTGGTTTTTCAATCTCGTTCTGTGCAGAACAATGACAAGATTTATTTAGCTATCTATCTATCTAAGTGATCCCCTCAGTAGTTCAATTGCAAGGTGTGTAAAAATGTCTCTTTTAGTAAGATGAGATTCTAGATGTGATCAGGTGGGGAAATTGCTTGCATTTTGGATTGCTCGCATCACAGTCCAGTGTGAGCTATTTCCCAGTGATCTTACAATATGCAGGAAACTGGATACCAGACCAACCCTGATTCACACGCAAGACAAATCATTTTGGTCCAGTGGCAGGTTTGCTCTTTTGGAAGGGCTGGGTCTCAAACTGCTGACCTGACCTTCCGATCATCAAGCTCAGCATCTTAACCACTAAACTGCTGTGGCCCTCCTTCAGGCTCAAGCCCTCCCTAAATCTAAATCTTTTCTCTAAGCGTCACTGAAAAAAACACAGGTAAATTAATGTACTAGTTCATAAAGAAGGTTCAGCCGAATTGTACAAGATTGTGTTTCTTTATGAAAAAGAGAAACAGAGGAGGGGGAGAGAACTGCATTCCACCTTGAGCAGGGCTATGGCATCAAGCTATTTTTACTGGAAAGGTAATGGAAAACAGGAGTTGATGGTGAAGGAGTCAATGGCTGTTTCCCACCCACTCTAAGCTGCAGTTGGAGTGCCGAGAATCTGGCTATTCAAGAACAGCTGGAAGAATGCCGTCCAAACTCATTCAAACAAATAGAGAACAACACGCTATTTCCTGCCTAAGGGCATCATGAGAAACAACCATACCATGAAGACATTTCTGAGGCAATGGGACTGGGGTTGGCTTTGTTCTGCAGCCCCTTTAAAAATAAGTTCAACCTCACCTATGAGTGACAATGCAGCAGCTGCCTAACAATGACAACATGTTTATCCGTTGTCTCTCTTTCCTTTTCATGCTGCAGCGGGCTCAGAGTCGACAATGAGCTCTTAGCTTTAGACTGCTTTGAGGAAGTGCCAGTACATTCCTGGGCAGCTGCCATTGGTGCTGGATCAGTAGATAATTTATATTGGTGCAATTCCATGGCTGCACACCAAAGCCACTTAGTAACATGTGTACAGTATATCTGGATATGTACAGACTCCCACATCTGTTAGTGCCTCAAGGTGTGAGCTGTGTTTCCAGGATTCCCTAATTCACTTCTCATGTCTTGAGATGCCAGCTTTCCTGTACCTGTTACTGTCCGTATGCGGTCTGAGACCCCAGATCTGAGGAGCAGCAGATTAACAAACCCTACACAGAGAGCAAAGCACGGATCTCAGGAATGTTACTTTTTAGGCTACAGCTGCTAAATCCCATCCCCAGCATGTAGCAGGATTTTAGGAGCTGGAGTCCCAAAAAGGAGGGTGTGTGTGTTTCCATTCTTGTTGAGACCAGAACAAGAAGTACTCTAACCAGCAGGATCGGGTTAAACTCAGTGATTCTTTATTCAGCTTCAGACTGGGGACTATGTACAGGGGTGGCCTTTATATATACAGTGAATTGACCATTACAAACAAGACACATTTAGGCGGGCTTCCAAACGACAAACAAAGTTCAACATTTCCCACTTTGACATGCATTTGAATTCCGCGCCTTTAGAAATGGTTCACGTCTGCTCTTTAGCTTTGGCGCGGTTTGTCTTTTGAAACAGAATTAGGCTTTGGACACAATAATTCTGTAGTTAAATTATTGCCATTTTACCTGGAAAAAATATTAACCTGCCTCCAAATTTGTTTTTTCAGAAGAACAATGGTTCCCAATGCCTGATTTAGGCTTCCCAGAAGCATAAATCAGTACATAGGCTGATCAGTGCTTTGGGGAATTGACTTTGGCTTCTGGGAATTGAAGTCCAAAAACCAAAGGTTGGGAAACATTGGTCTAGAGGTTGAAGGACCAAAGATTATTTAAAACAAACTGCGGCCCATGGGCTGGATCCAGCCCCCAGTGCCCTAGCCACTCCCGGAAGTGTACAGGGGACGCACCCACCAATGCGCATGCATGTCTGGAACCACTCTTGGAAGCGCATGTGCAAACATATCTATGCCACTCCTAAAAGTGGATGGGGATGCCCCTGTGCCACTTCCGGACATGGATGTTTCTAATGATAACAGATAGACCTTGGCCTGACCCTTGCCCTGGGGCTCTCCCCGTTTCTTCGTGAGCTTCCAAGACCGGCAAGCTCTGTGGAACTCCCCAAGACTCTGAGCCCAGGTGGTCTAAATGTCATCCCACCTGATGCAGCAGCAGCAACCTGGGGCTTACCTGTATTAGCAGAGCCCAGCAAATAATATGGAGAGAATTGTATTAAATGTGGTAGTGTGTGGCTTATGGCTTAACTCTGGTCTTACCTCCTCTCCCAAAGAACAGGTGTTTTTGGTGAAGTAAAAAATGTTTATTGTTTTCAAAGCATATTGTAGAAATAATAGTTCTTCAGATGGTTCAGGATACAAAAGTACAGCATACAAAAAATACTAATAAAAAAGGACGGATAGGGAAATCCACACTCAGGCCTTCTCCCAGAAATAAAAGAAAACCTGACTAAGCTAAGTCATCATAATTACTTGGGTTAGAGAAAGGGCTAGGTGTTAGAGGCCCCCTCTCCCTTCTGAGGTGTCCATCTCAGAACTCATCCTAACTTCCAAACCCATGTGTCTATAGGAAAGACATGAGCTTGGCCCACCCAATTAGCATACAGCCAATTAGAGACCAGGGTTTGTGTAAACATACCCTGGTTCCCATAACAAATGTTTGCTGATCCCAGGCTCTGGATGTTTACGTAACGGACATTCCAGAACTAGGGAAGAAGACAAAACAGTGGCCAAAGCTTGGTGAAGCTTCTACAAGCTACTCTGCTTCATAAACGCAGAGGCCTTTGCAAAGAGCAATGCTACATTCTAAAACAGTTTAACAACCAAAGAAACTCCATGTGGAATAATTTATGACCTATACCATTACAGGAGAGATGTGTTTGCGCATCCAGAACCACTTCCAGAAGTGGTTCTGGACACACATGCGCAAACACACCTGCTTCCGGGGCATGGTCAGGCCTGCTCAGCTGTTCCGGAGGTGTGGTCAGGCCCCTAGTGCAAAAAGTTTGTGCTACCCTGATTTAAACCAGGGGTGCCCAAACTTTTTGGGCTGAGGGTCAGCCCACACCCCCGGAACAGGGTGTGTTTGCGCATGTGCATCCACATTCACTTCCTGGTTTGGCATGGGCACTTTTTGCATGTGCGAGCACATCTGCACTGAACCAGGAAGTGAATATGGAAACATCCGCACATGCACAGAAACATCCCTATTCACTTTTTGGTTTAGTGAGGGTGTCACGGGCCTGATGGAATGGCTTTGGGGGCTGTATCTGGCCAACGGGCTGTAGTTTGGGCATGCCTGATTTTAAAAGTCCAGACTGCAACAACCCATAACTTAGTAGTGTCTCTGTGACAACATTCTACTGCTTTTAAAGGATGCAATGTGGATTAGATTAACAGTCACTTAATATAAGGAAACAATAGTGCCTCCAAACCACTCTCAAATGAGTAATAAAAAAGGAAAGCATATGAAACTATACTGCAGTCCTACTTTAAAAAAGTTATTGTGGAAAATGTCTGGAGCATCTTAATAGCCCTACTTAACATCACATAATTCTGGGCTTGTTAGGTTTGGTGTATGCAAACCAAGACACGGAACACAGCCTCGGGCTGGGTTAACTCAGGTTTATTGCATCGTGGACAGAGGGAACATGAGGTAATGGCGGATCAATAGCTCTTTATATACAGCAGTAATACATTTGAACGTGGTGCCATGGTAGCCCATTGGCTACTGTCTGCGTGACGTCATTGCAGGTCACGCCCTTCTTGTCCAGGTGTAGGTAGTGGCGGGAAAACTTCCCGCGCTGTTGCCTTTGATGAGTTCGGACCAAGAGAGCTTGGACGCTCGCTGCTGCCAGCTGGTGGTCATTAGCTCGCGTCCTATTACAGGGCTTATATGATACAGCTGAAGGTTACATTGTTGCTATAGGCAAGGTTACATTGACTCAGATACATTTCAATCCATGTGTACAGTAAAACCATCAGAACACAACATCCCTCCCCCCTAGGACGAGACAAAGTCTCGAGCCCACCTTAACACACTCCCCCCCCCCTTATGAGACAAAGTCTCTCAGCCAAGATGGCTTATTTCGAACACGCTGGGGTCTCGGTGCGGGCTGCCTCTCCCTGGGATTGCTACCTTCTCTTTGTCCCCTGGTCTCCTGTCCTGCAATATGAGAGGGAGACTCGTTAGTGACTTTCCGCGGCTCCGCGGCGCTGTTGGGAGGTGTGCTCTTTCTTAGGGAGGAACCGGGGGCACTGGGGGCTAACGAAAAACCCCTCTTCTCGCTTGAATGGGTGGGGGAACACTCCTGAAAACCCCCCCGGCTCGCCAAATCAAAATCAAAATCAAAAAGGACACCTGGCGGTCCTTTTCCGCTCTCGCCTTTTGGGCGTCCGACAATGGCAAAGGGGATCTCGAAAGCGCATCAGCATGGCTGATCTCCTTTCCGGGCCTGTACTCCAACTCATGTTGGTACGCGTTGAGGAAAATAGCCCATCGCAGCATTCTCGGGGACAGGATCTGCGGCGTTGGCTTGTGTGCCGTGAAAATCCCTAACAGCGGTTTGTGATCGGTCACGATTTTGAACGGGCGGCCATACAAAAAATCGTGAAATTTTTTGGTCCCCGATACGATTGCTAATGCTTCCCTGTCGGTTTGTGCGTAATTTCGCTCCGCTTGGGACAGGGACCTTGAGTAAAACGCTACCGGGGCCTCCCTTCCGTCCTCCAACACGTGGCAAAGCACCGCCCCCACCCCCACCGGGGATGCATCACAAACTAGGACCACAGGCCGTTTGGGGTCGAAATGCGTCAGGATTGCCTCAGATGTTAGGAGTTGCTTTAGCTCCTTGAACGCCCTCTCGTGCTCGTCACCCCACATCCACGGCTCCTCCTTTTTCAGCAACCGATGGAGCGGTTCGGCCACGGACGCCTTCCGCGGGAGGAATGTATGGTAAAAATTTAGGAGCCCCAGGAAAGATTGCAGCTCGGTCTTGGATGTGGGGCGAGGGGCCTTTTTAACGGCTGCTACCTTGGATTTAGACGGCTTAATCCCCTCGGGTGTGATTCGGAACCCTAAAAACTCGACCTCTGTTTCGAAAAAAACACATTTATCCTTCCTCAATCTCAGCCCCGCTTTCTCGAACACGGTCAGTACCTTGTCCAACCTTTTCGCTAGTTCAGCCTCACTCCCCCCTGTTATCAACACGTCATCAAAATAAGGCAACACCCCCTCCAGGCCCTTTAGGAGGCGTTCCACGAGCGATTGAAAAAGACCGGGTGCCGAGTTCACGCCGAACTGTAACCGCGACACCTGGAACGCTCCCTTATGTGTAACTATCGTTTGTGCCGCGGCCGTGGCGGGGGTCACAGGAAGTTGCTGATAGGCTTGTGCCAAATCGAGCTTAGCGAAACACTTTCCCCCATTTAGCCTGGCCAAAAGGTGGCTTATCACTGGCACCGGGTATGCATTAGGGCGGATCGCCTTGTTAATTGTACACTTATAATCTGCGCAAATGCGCACCTCCCCGTTAGCCTTTAGAGCCGTTACAATTGGAGTTTCCCACTCCGCGGAATCAACAGGAATAAGAATCCCCTGGCCCACCAGTTTGTCCAATTCCGCCTCTATCTTGTCCTTGAGTGCAAACGGCACCCTGCGTGGTTTGAGTCTTATCGGGCGGACCTCCGGGTCTATGTCGAAAGCTACAGGGGGTCCCTTGAACTTCCCGAGTCCTTTCTCAAAAACGGCGGGATGCGCATCGCAAACCGCTTGTATTGGGTCTCCCCCCACGGTATGCACCCCCCCTATGAACAACCCTAAGGGCTGAAACCACTGTGTTCCCAGGAGGCTACAGCTTCCCCCTTTCAGGACAACTAGGGGCAGTTCCGCCGAATGTCTCTTAAAATTGACCCGAAACTTCCCAACCCCCAATACCGGAATGTTGTTTCCCTGTACGTCCCGTAGTGTGGACCTCAACGCTTTAAGCTTTGGCCGCACGTGGGGGTCGATTTTCAGGAACTCTTTCTGGGGAATTATGGAAAAGGAGGACCCCGAGTCAATTTCCATCTTAATAGGGGCCCCTTGTACTAATACCTCAACGAAGTAATGGGACTGTCCCGCGGACACGCTGAACACTGAGGCGTCGTCCTCGCTGCTGTCCGAGACGCGGCCCACGCCGTCCTGCTTCCTCGTGGTCTGGGCGCCATCTTTGGGCCTTGCTGGACGGTCCGGCCTGGCCGCGCGGTCTTGTGATTGCCTCCGGCCCTCTTTCCGCTTTCTGCACGCCTTGGCGATGTGCCCCCGACGGCCGCAGGTGTAACACTCGGCCTTCCTGAACGGGCATCTCGCGCGCTCGTGGGCCGCTCCGCAACCCTCGCAGCGTCGACCGCCCTTCCGGACCTTCTGGACCTCTTCGCCGTCGCTGCCTTCCGTAGACGACTTTGAGGCCCGCCGAGTCGCGTGCACCGACTGTCCGGCCTTCCCGTGCACCGAATTTTCCGCCTTGCCGGCTTTAGGACGCCACTCACGCCATTGATGCATCTCGTCCACTCCGGCATTCGTGGACTCTGCGGCTTCCGCGGCCTCTATGACTTCGGCCAGCGTGGGTGGCGGCTCCTTATTCATCAAGCTGCGCTGCACCTCCTTGTCTTTCAGGCCACATAACACGCCGTCCCTGAGGATCATCTCCAGGATGTCGCCCCATTTACAGGGGGCGGCGGCTATCCTCATGGCGGCCACGAATGCCTCAACCGACTCGTCTGGCGCTTGGACTCGCCTCCAAAACGCGCTCCGAGCGGGAAACATTGCCCTCGAGGGGCAGAACCGCTCTCGCAGCAGCTTCATGATGTCGCTCGCCTTAAAGTCGCTCACCTTCTTCGGAGCGATTATGCCCACCAGCGTCCGCTTGGTTTCCATCCCGAGCATTCTGGTGAGGATGGCCCTCTTCCTCTCCTCGTCGTCTTGTTTGACTCTGAGTTCCACCAGTGCCGCCTGGAAGTCCATCTCAAGCAGCTCCCAGTCCTGCGGTTTGGTGATGTTGAACCCGCTCTGTGCCCTGGCTGTTCCGTGGGGATCCATTATCCCATCCTCGTCGCCAATTTGGTGTATGCAAACCAAGACACGGAACACAGCCTCGGGCTGGGTTAACTCAGGTTTATTGCATCGTGGACAGAGGGAACATGAGGTAATGGCGGATCAATAGCTCTTTATATACAGCAGTAATACATTTGAACGTGGTGCCATGGTAGCCCATTGGCTACTGTCTGCGTGACGTCATTGCAGGTCACGCCCTTCTTGTCCAGGTGTAGGTAGTGGCGGGAAAACTTCCCGCGCTGTTGCCTTTGATGAGTTCGGACCAAGAGAGCTTGGACGCTCGCTGCTGCCAGCTGGTGGTCATTAGCTCGCGTCCTATTACAGGGCTTATATGATACAGCTGAAGGTTACATTGTTGCTATAGGCAAGGTTACATTGACTCAGATACATTTCAATCCATGTGTACAGTAAAACCATCAGAACACAACATTAGGATATCAATGACTGTCATGGCAAGGAAGGAGGAAAGACTGATGATCTCTTGAAATGCTATGCTATACATCCAGATTCAGCTTTGCTTGTAGTTTTTCACCACAGCAGTTCCCACTGATGGAGAGACAAAAACAGCTGGTTGCCTTCTCAGCAGATACTGTTGCAGAGAGAACTATAGGCTTCCTTACCTCATCTCCCTTTGGGTCCCCATTCTCGAGGGCAAAGGATGCTGTCAACCAAGGGTTGCTTTGCAGTACCAAGATGATTGCAGTAAATGGGGCTGACATTTTTCTTTCCTGCATTATAAATAGCTAACACATTTGAACAGAGCACTCTGCATAATTTTTGGGGGGTGCGCAATAAATTCCTATTAAAGAGGAATAGGCAGTTTGAGATCCCAGTTTATGTAACAAGCAGACAATGTCCACTGAATAGATCAGGAGTTCTCAACCTTTTAAAGCCTGGGGCCGGGTCATGCTCCATCAGACAGCTTCGGGGGCCGGACAGCTGGGTCGGCGTTGGGTGTGGCGAGCCTGGCGTCAATCTGAACCATGGCGGAGTGGTAGTGGGTTGGTGCGAGCTGTGGGTTATGGGATTTTGGGATGAAGTAAGTAAAGGTCCTGTTTGTTGGCCACTGGGACAGATGTGAAAAACTGGTGTGAGGGACTGGCATTAAGAACTTGGGGGGGCATGGCAGACATTGCCTCCTGGCCAGTCTAGGCCTTGCACTCTCTGGTGGGCGATTTGTGAGACTTCTTTGAATGATTGACTTTCTTCTTTTTTCTCAATGTTTTATGATGGTTGTGATTTATGATGGTTGTGATTTAGTTGTGATATATATGATGTTGTGATCCATTTATTATTATGGTATTGTATTTCACTATATTGTGATATGTATATTTTCCAACATGATATGTATAATAATGTGTATTGGATGCTTTATTGTTGAGAGCCGCCCAGAGCATACCTGTCAACCTTTCCATATTGGCCAGGATTTCCCAATTTCTGGCACCGATTTGTGCCATTTCCCGCCCGCAGCTGCCAAAACTCCAGAATTGGCAGCAGGGGGGGAAGAGGTACTGTGCATCCCTTCTGCGCAAGTCACATTCTACGCATGCGTAGAAGGCTTTTATGCTTGCGTAGAAGGCTATTATGCTTGCGTAGAACCCTTCTACGCTTGCGTAGAAGGCTATGCAAGTGTAAAAGGGTTCTACGCAAGCGTAAAAGCTTTCTATACATGCGTAGAACGCGACTTGTGCAGAACCGTTGTGCACAGGTCCCGGATTGTCCGGAGCCGCAGTTGACGGGTATGGCCCAGAGTCACGTTGTTGAGTGAGTGGGTGGCATACAAATCTAAATGCTGCTGCCATTGTTGTTGTTGTTGTGTTGCCCTTCCTCCACCATATGGCACTTCCTGGTGTGGTGTCACAGGCCTCATCTGGCCCATGGGCTGCAGGTTGGGAATCCCTGGAATAGATAGTACCATGACTTTGTTAGGGATGCAATCACAAGTGGTCAACAAAAAGTTAATATTCTCTGAACACTGAATCCTGGGCGCTGAAAGAAGTAAATGAGTTAAATGCATGTCTACTCACAAGTAGTTTTCACTGAGTTCAGTGTGTTCAGTGTATCTAGTTCCATAATTGATTAGTAGTCTATTCTATTAAAAATAAGAATCAGGAAATCGTACTTAAGCAATGAGTAAGAGTTTAACAACTTTATCTGATTGTTTGTTAGTGTCAGCACTTTTCATAATTCACTTATTCTCATTAAAATACAGGAGTTAGTTTTTAAGGTGCCACAATGGCTTTTGACTTTGTTGTTGTTTTGATTACTTCAATATCACTTATTATCAGTTCTCTTTACATTCTACCCAGACACACCTAGTTTTTAATCATAGCAGAGACAATAACTTATCATATACAGTAAAGTAGAACCTTGGATAAAGTCCAAACTCCGTTCCACAAGTTTGGACTTTATCCGATTTTGGACTTTATCTGAATCAAATGGGTGATGCATTGGAGGTTCCTATACCAAATACCTTGGATAACGTCCATTTTTAGTGGTTTTGGACTTTATGTGATGCATCACGTGTGCATGAAAACCGCAACTTTATCCAAATCGGACTTTATCCAAATCGGACTTTATCCGAGGTACCACTGTACATGTATATACAAATTTTGGCTCAAATTCAGTTCTCTGGGCAAATTATTCCAATGCACTGTTTGTTTGTTTTTTGTTTGCCTGCATGCTTGCTTGCTTATTTTCTTACTTCAACTTCCAGGATTCAATTTTCAAAGAGTTGAAGGTATTTTGAAACTTTAGGATAGACTAGCAAATGCATTAATGTTTAAGCTTACATTTAAACAAATATCTGCAAAGCTTCACTTTCACATAAACATTTCTCCTTCTTGCTAAAAGCACAGCTGACAGGAGGCAGGTAACAGAACAGAAATATCAGTCCAGTCTATCACTCTTTCCCCTCCATTATAATAATTTCATGTCAGAAATTATTCTAGATTGAAAGGACATTTGAGGAAGAAACTCCACATAGGGAACACCCAATGAGGCTCCTTTCATGTCCCCAAGAGCTGGGACAGAGACAGGCACTCAATCCGTCATGCAGTACCCAGGTCTCGAACTGCAGACTTGCAAGCCTTCCAGCTCCCAAGGTGAGCTTCTTAACCACTGAGCCACCACAGCCCCTTTTCTTCAAATATAGCACGGAAAAATTAATTTAATCAAGTCAATGTATTTTAGATTTTAGTTACTTTAAGAACAATTCTTTAAATTGGTGTTATTTCATGTGGATTCCCTTTTTTTTATTGTGGTTGTATCCATAGAGAGGAATGAGAGACATAAATGCTACTGCATTGAGCAGGGGTCTGGACATGATGTCCTAAAAGGCCCCTTCCAACTCAGTTATTCTATGATAAAAGGTTTCCCTTGCTGGAAAGCCAGTCGTATCCGACTCTAGGGTTCAGTGCTCATCTCTGTTTCAAAGCCGAAGCGCCAGCGCTATCTGCTTCTGCAGACGTTTCCGTGGTCATGTGGCAGGCATGACTAGACACATTAGAAGAAAAATGAAATACAGTGGTACCTCACTTAAAGAGCATAGTGTTCCACAGGATTGCTCTTTAAGCGAGTTTGCTCTTCAAGCGAAACACCATTGCAAGTAACCAATTGTGACTTCTGGTGGTGGGGGGATTGCAAACCCTGATTTAGTTGTCAACTGAGTTTTTGGTTGCTTTTAGTTGTTAAGCGAGGCAACGATTCAGAGAAAATTCTGCTCCTTAAGCGAGTTAGTCTCTAAGCAAGGCGCTCTTTATGCGAGGCTTTACTGTAATTAACAATCACAGGTTGGTAGTGAAGTTCTTGTGGAGTAATCTTTCAGCACAATCTACTCTTTGTTAGTATTTGATATACTTTTTCACAGGAGGCAGGATAGTTGTCTGCTGGTTCCTAGGGCTTATTCCAAACAAGTGTTATGGTCTAAGCTTGAATTGTTACTGTGTACAATATCACTCATTGTCCAATAGTCTGTTGGTTAGAATAGTAAATCTCACTACAGTAGACTTACTGGGTCAGTGGGGATTGGGTGAGTCAATTCTTCCATAAATTCCAATGATTCTAATGAGCCTACTAACTATGACTTATGCCAAAGTAAGGCGTTGACTTACTAAATCTCCACTGAATCAATGGAGCTACTTTAGCTTGATTTACTATGCTAAGCAACAGGATTTTGGCTGTTTTTACATCACTGTTACATGAGGTAGACAGGAAATGAAAAACTGTCACAGCTATAATCTCCTTAAATTATCCTTCACTATTCTACTATGTGGTTGGATGTTGCAGGAATGTTATAGGGCCAGTTTCTGTTGGAGACCAGAACATGGCTAAGCGATGTATCTTGTTGGGTTGGTATTTTTAACGGTTATTGTTTTATCTGTGGTTATATTGCATTTTATATATGTTGTTAGCCACCCTCAGTAATGTTTCTCATCAGGAGGGTGGGATAAAAATTCATAAATAAATAAATAAAATAATGTTATACCTCCAAATAACTTATACCTTTCCATTCAAGACATGCAAAACTTCTCCATTCAGACATGCAAACAAACCTATGCTGTCTCCCAAATGACAAACTGCAAAATTAAAAAAAAGCTAGTTTGCCAACTGTTAATTGAGACAGACTCTTGCTACAATAAACAGATCATCTTTACCTCTTAAGGTTGCATTGCTTCTAGTTATGGGATGAACTTCTCATCCACTGAGGCCTCTGGTTGCTACGGTAGTTCAGCACCTTCTCATTTCCTGAGATTTCAGGGCCAAATCCTGACACCAATGGATGGGCCCTTGTGATGTTACAGAAGGCTTATATTTGTAGTCAGAAGTATTTGTTGTGAAAATCCATGGTGTGGCTTCACGAGGAAGAAGTTATGTTTCTATGCCAGTTACTTTGTAGTCATGTAGGTAACACTGTAGGAGATTCGTATTCTCTCTAGTTTGAGTAGCCTAACTCTCTGAAGAGAGCTGCTGTAACACCATTTTGCATTCTATTGTCTACGCACACTTCACACATTAGCAAGTCATTAAGGACACAAAGCTTGCCAATTTAGCAAGGCCATTCTTGTATGCAAATCAAATAAAAAGACCATCTTTGAGATGGGAACATCGAGATAAGAACACCTGCAAGACTTAACGAGCATTAGTATTGTGACGAGGGCAGCGCGAGCCGGATGAATCACAGTAAAACCATTCGTGTGGATTCACAGGGTGCTTGGGCTTCTGGGAATTGAAGTCCAAGAACATCTGGAGTGTCAAGGTTCGCCATCATGGTCCTAAGCCAAGTGACCCCAATATAGTAATATTTCCTCTCAGGAAAATCAGAAGGCATTTCAACCAACTTAAATACATCCATTTGAGTCATTCTCTGCTCCCTTTGCAACAATATAAGAACAGATCCTTTTTCTAAACAAGGAATATATCCCTGAGTAATGTTCCAAGTGAGTTACATTTCCTGAAGACCCATGAACAAATAAACATTGGGCTAAATCCAGTGCTTGGCTGGAAGTTGTCAGAGAAACCCCCACAACTCCATATTGGTGAATCTATGTTTGATGTTGGCAGATTGATACGCAGCAGCCAGTAGTTACAAAGCTAAACACATCTTTATTTGGTGGTATGCAATCTGAACATGTGGTAATGGCGGCGGTACAGCTCCTTTTATACAGCAACAACAGATTTGAATATGGATACACAGTAGCCCATTGGCCACCGCCTGTGTGATGTCATTCTGAGTCACGCCCTTCTTCAGGTGTAGTATGGTGGGAATGTTCCCGCGGCTGACAGTAATTGAGGAATTTGTACCATGTGAGCTGAACGCTCGCAGCTGCCCTCTATGGGTAGCTAGCTCGCGTTCCATTACAGCTGAGAAACATTGTATTCATTACAAGGTTACATTCTTACATTGGTTACATTCATTCTTAAAGATATAGTGTTTCCATACACAACACCCCTCCCCCCTAGGATGGGACGAAGTCCCTCAACCATTGTGGTTTTCCGCATGTGCGCTTGGGGCATATGGCAGCCTGGCCGAGCTCGGGGGAACTAGAGGTTCCGTGTTCCGTGGATTCTTGCCCTGCAAGGGGAGAATGAGACTCGTTAGCTGTCTGCTGTGGATTCGCTGTCCTCGATGGTTCTCGTTGAGGGGTAGGGGTAAATTCTAGCCCTGAGAAACCGGGGGCACCTAGGACTAAACAAAAACCCCACTTTTCGCTCGGACAGGTGGGGGACCACTCCGCAAAATGCCCCCGGTTTCGAAAATCAAACTCAAACTCATCAACCACTTCATCATCCTCTTCCCCCCAATGCTTCCAAAGGATATGGATTTGTATCATCCCCCTCCCCTCTTGGTGGGAGCCAAGGACATGCATTTATACTTGGAGAGCACTCTGCGTCTCCCCCTTGGGATGACACCGGCCCCGTTTGCTCAACTACCACTCCTGGAACCCATGTTGGTCCCGAGGTCACGTAATTTCTACAATGCACCAATTCCCCTACTGCAAAACTTTTGGTGCTCCCAATTTCTATATTCTTCCCCTCATCCTTCACCCTGGTTGGATCCAACCGATCAAAGAGTGTTATGGGTTTCCTACGCATGAGGAGCTCTGCAGGTGAGAGCCCTGACACCAGGGGAGTTGCCCTGTAGCAGATTAGAAACTGGCACAGTTGGAGGTTCAAATCCCTGGGGCCCATTCACCGCAGTGCGTCTTTTGTAGTCTGCACCTGGTGTTCTACCTGACTGTTTGTGGCGGGGTGGATCGGAGCAGAGGTGATGTGCTGAATGGCGTTCCTCTCAATGAACGCCTAGAATTCGGCAGATGTGAAGGTACTGGCATTATCGGAGACCAGCACATCAGGTAAACCGAAACAACTAAATACCCTGCGCAACTGCTTTATTGTTGCGGCTGATGAGGTGTTGGACATTGGAATGACCTCCAACCACTTGGAGTACAAATCTACTATCAACAGGAAAAGGGAACCCCGGAACGGGCCAGCGAAGTCGATGTGCACTCGGGACCATGGGCCGTGAGCCGTGTCCCATGCTCTGTGGGGAAGCCAGGATTCCTCACGTCGAGAGCTCTGGCAACTCTCACAAGTGCCCACCATGTGCTCTATATCAGCGTCTATCTGGGGCCACCAGAAATAGCTTCTGGCCAGAGCCTTAGAGCGTACGATCCCCAGGTGGCTGGTATGCAGTAGCTTGAGCACTTTCGGTCATAGCTTTTCAGGAATGACCACCCATTGGCCCCAGAGGAGGCAGCCCCTCTCTATGGAGAGTTCAACCCTTCATTTGAAAAATGCTATGAACTCCTACACAGGGGGAATCGTGGGCCACCCTTTCTTAACCCAGGAGCTGACTAGGGACAGAGCTTTGTCCGCTGCAGTGGCTGTGGTGAGGTCTGCAGGTACTATGGGGGGTGAGTCTAGAGACTCGATCAGCAGGACCTGGTGCTCCTGTTCTACCTCACATTCAGGGTCTCCCAACTGTGGGAGGGGGAACAGGGAAAGAGCATCCACATGGGAGATCTCCTTCCCCGGGCGATGGACCAGTGCGAACTGGTAGGCGTTGAGGAAAATGGCCCATCGTAGCATTCTGGGAGACAGAATCTGTGGTGTGGGCTTGCCCGTAGTGAAAATCCCCAAAAGAGGCTTGTGGTCGGTCACAATGGTGAACTGTCGACCGTACAGGAAATTGTGGAACTTCTTTGTTCCTGCGATTATGGCAAGGGCTTCCCTATCTGTTTGCACATAACTGTGCTCTGCCTTTAAAAGTGATCTGGAGTAAAAGGCAACCAGGGCTTCCCACCCATTTTCCAACACGTGGCACACCACGGCCCCCACCCCCACTGGTGAGGCATCACAGACCAGGACTACAGGTTTCCTCGGGTCGAAATGGGTCAGAACAGCATCTGAGGACAAGAGCCTCTTGAGCTCTTTGAAAGCTTTTTCCTGGTTATCTCCCCACCGCCAAACCGCGTCTTTCTTCAGTAATCTGTGCAGTGGCTCCGCAACGGATGCTTTCCTTGGCAAGAAGGAATGGTAAAAATTTAGGAGCCCTAGAAATGACTGCCGCTCTGGTTTCGCGGTGGGCGAGGGGCATTTTGAACAGCTGCAACCTTTGACTCGGAGGGCTTAATACCATCGGGGGTTATCTTGAACCCAAGAAACTCAACCTCCCTCGCAAAAAACACACATTTGTCCCTCCTCAGCCTCAGTCCCGCTTCCTCAAATACTGTTAGGACCTTGTCTAGCCTTTTCGCTAGTTCTGATTCGCTCCCCCCAGTTATCAAAACATCGTTGAAGTATGGGAGAACACCTGGGAGGCCCTTTAAAAGGCGTTCCACGAGGGACTGGAAAATCCCGGGGGCCAAATTTACGCCGAACTGTAGGCGTGTTACATTGAATGCACCTTTGTGCGTGACGATGGTTTGCACTGCAGCGGCAGCTGGAATTATAGTGAGCTGCTGGTACGCCTGCGCCAAATCTAGTTTAGCGAAACATTTACCCCCGTGTAGAGTGGCTAGTAAGTGGCTAACTACTGGCACCGGATATGCATTGGGCCGAATGGTCTTGTTGATCATACACTTATAATCAGCACAAATCCTAACCTCCCCGTTAGATTTCAATGCTATAACAATCGTAGTTTCCCACTCCACAGAATCCACTGGAACCAAAATCCCTTGATCCACCAATTTGTCCAATTCTGCCTCAATCTTGTCCTTGAGGGCGAAGGGGACTCTTCTTGGCTTGAGCCGCATGGGTCGGATTTCTGGATCCAAGTCAAACGAAACTGGGGGCCCCCTTTACTTCCCGAGCCCCTTTTCGAAAACCGCCGGCTATGCATCACATATATCTCGTGTTGGGTCAGTCTCGATGGCGTTTATGCCGGACAGTTCGATTCCCAGGGGGGCAAACCACTGAGTCCCCAGGAGGCAACAAGACCCTTGTTTAAGAACTACTAGGAGCAGTTTCTCCGTGAACCTTTTAAACTTCACCGTGAAGTTACCCACCCCCAACACTGGGATCCCATAACCCTGTACGTCCCGCAAGTTCATCTTCAAGGCCCTCAGCTTGGGCCGCACATTAGGGGGAATGCGCAGGAACTCCTTCTGTGAAAGGATGGAGTAGGATGACCCTGAGTCTATTTCCATCCTAACTGGGACCACTTGTAACAGTACCTCCACAAAAAAACGCCGGTGCTCCAGGGACACGCGGTTCACTGCCGGCGCAGCGTCGTCGTCATCGGAGACCTTTCCGATCCCGGCCGCCTTCTGTCGAGGTCTTTCTGCTTAACCCTTGTCCTCCGTTCGCCATCGCCTGCACACCTTGGCGATGTGGCCTCGCCGCCCGCAGTTGTGGCACTCGGCCTTTTGGAACGGACACTTACTCCGGTCGTGGGATGCTCCGCAGCCGTCGCATCGGCGACCTCCCTTGCTTCACTTCTCCGCCAACTCCTTCCTGACCTTCCGGATGCCTTCATCCTTCTGGAGCCTGAGCCCGCGTTCGCTGAGGCCTCCGGGGATGAGGGAGGCGACAACAAGGAGCGCGGTGCCCGCTATGTTGCTTGGACTGCAGTCGCTGCCCCTTCGAGCGGTGGGGGCCTCGCCTTGAACAGCTTGACTCCAGTCCTCATCGCTTTGGCCGCCTGCGTTTCTTTCATCAGTTTGGAAAGTCAGATCGTGGCCATGATTCATCAGTTTTCTTTGAATCTCTTCGTCCCACAGGCCGCAGTGCAGGCAGTCCCTAAGGGCAATCTCTAAGTTCTCCCACTCACATGGCCCCGCTGCCAGGCAGAGGGCCGCCGCGTAGTCAGCCACCGACTCTCCCGGGTGCTGGTCCCTCCTCCAGTATGCAGCTCTGGCCGTGAAGATGGAAATTGTTGGCTGAAAATGCCCCTGCAATGCCGCCAGAAGTTGTTTGAGGGGGACCTCCTCCACTTTTCTTGGCGCCATTAAGTTCACTAGGAGCTTCATTGTAGGGTACCCGATCAGAGTGATGAGGTGGGCCTGCTTCTTCGCCTCATCGGTGATGTCGGCGACCGCCAGCGCACTCTGAAAATGCATCTCGAACAATTCCCATTGTTCTGGGTGCTTGATGTCGAAGGTAGGTGTTGTCTTGATTCCGTGGGATGCCATATCCCACCTTCGTCACCAATTTGATGTTGGCAGATTGATACTCAGCAGCCAGTAGTTACAAAGCTAAACACATCTTTATTTGGTGGTATGCAATCTGAACATGTGGTAATGGCGGAGGTACAGCTCCTTTTATACAGCAACAACAGATTTGAATATGGATACACGGTACCCCATTGGCCACCGCCTGCGTGACGTCATTCTGAGTCACGCCCTTCTTCACCAGGTGTAGTATGGCGGGAATGTTCCCACGGCTGACAGTAATTGGGGAATTTGTACCATGTGTGCTGAACGCTCGCAGCTGCCCTCTATGGGTAGCTAGCTCGCGTTCCATTACAGCTGAGAAACATTGTATTCATTACAAGGTCACATTCTTATATTGAAGTGGTTACATTCATTCTTAAAGATATAGTGTTTCCATACACAACACTATGTGACATGGGCTCACTTCCGATTCCTTCCTCCAGAATCTGTTTCTGCTGGCAGAAATCAAGCACTGTAAATTATTTGGACCAAATTTTGAAAAGATACATGCACATGCACGAACACTTCCATAAATCAATTTTATTCCATATTTGTGTTGCAGAGAATATATCCAATATTCTTATTTGTTTTTTTAAAAACATAATATAGTTCAACTGTTGCCCAGTCTTCCATTAATAACATAATATCCCTTACTCTAATTTTCATGCTTTAGAGTACAGGCAACTGATTTTACAGCTATTTTATCACCTTCACCAATCACTGTAAATTGCAATTATGTTACAAGAAAGTGCATTCCTTTCTTATTATTATATATACAATGTATTTAAGAAGCCTTATGGCAGAGGCTCTCAACCTATGGCCCAGGGGCCGGATGCAGCCCTCAACACCATTTCATGTGGCCCACCACCACCTCACCCAGAAGTATCACGTGTGGCAGGCAAGGGAAAATGGCCATCCAGCCCCAGAAGCTGTCTGAGGGAGTATGAACTGGCTCTCGGCTTGAAAAGGTTGAGAACCCCTGCCCTATGGCATAGTGAGAAAAATGTGAATGCATTTATACGCTCAGTATGGATTTCCCCAAGTGAAAAATTATCCAAATTCTGATTCCTATCTGAAATACTTCCACTAGGAATCATAAGATAAATCTTGGAACAAAACTTCGGTTATTTAAAAAACATTAATACAAACAGCAAAAACCACACACACACACAGAGGGTGTTCTCTGCACCATGACAGACAGAAAATGCCACCTTGAAGATTTTTTGTGTGTGTTATTTTCTGAACCACAATTGGTTTTCCCCAGTAATGGCAACCTTGTGTTGTGGGCTAACCTTTCCCATACTAGGTCAGCCGCAAGGAACTGCAGAATGAACTCACCAAAAGCTGCCTTCATTTTGGCAATTTCATGTCTGGCCTAGACACAGAATAATAATAAAAATAATCTGAAAGACATTGCTAAACACTATGTTTCGTAAGATTTGTAACCTAAGAGACCCCACTTACAGAACTTTGGATCCACCTTTGTGTGGAATGCTGAAGCTCAGGTTACTTTGTATTACAGCACAATCTTAGGAAAAGAAATACAGTGGTACCTCGGATAAAATCCGTTTTGGATAAAGTCGCGGCTTTTATGCACACATGATGCATCGCATAAAGCCCAAAACCGCTTAAAAATGGACATTATCCAAGATATTTGGTATAGGAACCTCGGATAAAGTCCATTTTTGGACGTTATCCGATGCATCGCCCATTTGATTCAGATAAAGTCCAAAATCAGATAAAGCCCAAACTTGTGGAACGGAGTTTAGACTTTATCCGAGGTTCTACTGTACAGTAGTTCCTAGTGCTTCTAATAGCTCACTCTTTAGCGCATTGGTTTTGGAATGCAGTCATAGTGTTGCACATTTTTCTAACTGGGGACACACATATCTAGTACTGACAAAGATACAGTTATTAACTCTTGGCTAGTTACAAATATTGCTGGGGGATGGGCATACATTATTTTAAATTTCCACCTTTCCCAGTGTAGATTCAAATAATCTCATTAGTACCTACGGTAACGTCACTCAATCTAAAATTCAAATGTGTAAATATAAGATTACATAATGTTTTGCCCTTTATGTGGACATTTGGCTACAGTCCCGTTTTAGACACCCCATTCCTTTTTGCCAACAACTGAACAAAATATATAAAACCAACAGAAACAAATGAATAAAACAGTATCCACACTTTCCCTATAAGTCACATTGCAAAGGCCAAGAGCATTTCTGTCTCTATATGTAAGTGCATGAAATGTGCAAACACATTTGCAATATTGAGTATTTCCTTGGTTTCAGTAATTTTGACCATATGTAACTCATTTGGCAGGGTTTTAAAATTTGTTTTCAATTGAAAGAAAAAGAACAATTTATGGAACAGCACGTTGCTCAGGATTTTTACACCTCAGTGTCTTCTTTTTGAAAATGTGCTGGGTTTAATTTGTAAGGGGAAACAGTTCTTCCCACACATGTGAATATGGCCTCAATCAGAAATGGTTCTAAAGTTAACCCAATTACCAAATTATTTTAAAGAGACCAGAATTCAATCCCACTTCTCCCGCTATACAGTTAAATTGTCTGATTCTATAAACTGCTTCCTTTATACAGGAGACTGGACTGTCAGATATTCCTCAATGAGACCTTCCATCACTGTGGACTTCACTTCAATACTAACAAATGTTATCAGATTCCCTTTTATCAGAGTCCTGTGACACTTTAAGACTTATTTATTACAGTGTGTTACTGTAACCCACTTCATGTGTGGAATACTACTGAGAACGCCAGATATATACACATAGATGGTTGGACTGTAAACAATTAGATCAGAGGGAAATTAAATGAATAGTGGTGATAACATTATCAAGCACTGACCAACCACAGAACTGTTTCTGCTAATGCAAAAAGCAGCAGGTGAACTAATAAAACAGATGTAGAATTGTAAGAATGTGTTATCCTAGTTTAAACGTGTCATTAGTTGGAGACTACAGTGGTAACTCGCATAACGAATGCTTCGCATAGCGAAAAATTAGCATAACGAAGCATTCGTTATGCAAAGGCGATACCCTGCATAACAGAAAAAACCATTTGTTATGTGGGGTTTTCAGTAGCAGGGGTATACCCGGTCAAAGAGAACCCTGGATAATGAACATTTTTGTTCATTATCCAGGGCATCTCCCATTAACTTTGCATAACGAAAAAAACCACATAGCGAAGCAACTCGCAGAACGGAGTTTTTTTGTTATGTGGGGTTCTACTGTATACAGAAATCAGGTGGATAAATTAAGTTACAAAGTTGATATTTACTGGCAATATTAAATTTCTACATAGACATACACCTATAATGTAAATTCCTATTGATAGCATTAGACCAGTATAAGTGAAGATGTAAAAGGATGCCTGACTCCTTGTACAAAAATGGTACAAATTAACTTGTGGGTGGCATGCGACCTCTGTCCATCTCGGTCACATTTTCCAAACAATCAGAAGCTAAAGAGCAATAAGGCCAATGGCAGCTTGTGTAAGCCTAACAAACCTTCCCATCTGAAAAGTAGTACCTGAAGATTATAAGCCCACTAGAAACAGGGTTGTATGAAAGGTTCTGACTCACCATAAACAGAATCGTTTTTCTACCTGCACACAATCTTTTCTGATCCAAGTCAAATAGTGTGTGTCACTGAAGGGTTGTTAGTCCACTGCCTCTGCTAAATACTGCATTCAATTTCAGCTTTTGAATTTTTGCTAAGTGAGAACCAGAGGGGAAAAAACCTAGCCAATGTTTTAAGAGTTGATTATGTTAAATGTAAAAGTAGGAGTCTATTATGGGAGAAAATACCATTATTCTGAAACAGAACAAGATACACACAACACAGAAATTCAGTTCTCTACTTTAGCAGTTAAATGTAAATTAAATGTATATTTTATTGCATTGCAGTCTGACAAAAGTAGTACATTGTATTAAGGATATAATTACTACAAAAATGGCTTTCGTGCCACTCCTTGGTAGTTTTCCTACTCCATGCCCTAAGACTTTTAGGGCCACAGGCCGGCACGTGGTTCCTCTCACCAGAAGCAGAGGTAAACTACTGCCTATGGCAGCATTCTGCGCAAGCGGGGCACGATTTACTTCCGCTTCCGGGAATGGCATGGGCTGGATAAATTGGTGCCAGGGGCCAGATCCAGCCCGTGGGCAGTAGTTTGGGCACCCTTGGCCTAAGATAAATTACCAGGTGGAGGAAGGTTTCTTGAAATTACCTTCCAAATTCCAAAAATGTATTTCTCTACCAAGCAAGAGTGGAGAGAGAAAAGAGTTTTGAAAAAGTTTCTTCTGCCCATACACAATGACATGCACACATTTGGTGACTATAATCACCAACACATTACCATTTTATTCAACAAAGTTTTGGGTTCTTCAGACATGTGTAACAGCTGCAGCTGATTTCCTGGGATAAGAGAGAGGATAAATCCTAAACAGGATTTAACTGCAACCTCAACAAAGCAATGACTTTAGCAGAGTTCAGACTTTGCAGACAAGAGTCGGGATTATGGCACAGCTATACAGATGGACTCTCATTAAAATCTTTTCCTCTTGATAATTTCTGGTTTCCAGCTGACAGGATGAGTTTCTTCAGTCTAAAAAAAAAATTTGAAAACACAGAATGATTGAAATCCTAACTTTATATCAGCTATAATCACATATTTAAAAAGATAGACTCCAGTAAACAGGACTATGAAATATCACTCTTTAAAAAAGGTTTGGCTTTGGTTTAGTATAAGTAATCATTTAAAGGCACATGTCATATATATTTGGTTTAAAAACTGCACAAAAGCTCATATGCATAGTATATATTCAGAAAAAACTCTTGAGGAGGAATTTAAACTGGTAATCTTACTCAATCTCGTCCCATTAGCACCTAGTTAAGAAAGTAACTGATACAAGATCTTCCAAAAGCAACACAAAGAAAAACAAACTACTTTAGTGTTTATCACTTCACTGCTACTTTCAGTGGGACTAAAATACATTGACGATATGGAAACAAGCAGCATTAATATATTCCTTACCAGAGAAAGTCTAGCTTTTTATGAAAGGGTAATATTTTCAATTTGAAAGACCACAGGAGAACACTGATGCTTATGTACAATTGTGTTGGATGGAACTGAAGAAATCACAGTGGTGCATTGATGCTTGCTAATATTAGATTTATATTCTTCTTGTGAGCCATTCATGTGATTTAGTGCACCAAGAGGAACGCAAATAGTAACTCCTTAAGCAGGAGCAATTAGTGGGTATGATTTATGCCGGTTCACATAGGATTCTAACCTGTAGGTCCCACAGAGATGAGTCAAATAGGCATAACTATCGGCCTACATAGAAAAAGAACTGAAGCTATTCTTTGAACGCTAATCTATAAGAATGTATATGTGGGTGCATGTAGGCCAATTAAAGCTGTAATACCAAGATAATGGTTGAAATCCTGTTTCCAGCCTAAGAGCAACTTTAAATCTCTTCCTCTCTAATAAACAAGCCACCACTGCCATGATTCCCATGGGAATAATTCAAAAACAGGAAACATTAAGAGTACCCTCACCTCATGAGATGCATTTACAATCAAAGGATGCCTCTTTAGTTAACAGGTAACTGCTCTAGTTCTTAGGAGAATGCTTTTGAACATTTGCCATAAGAATACCCTGTTTGACACATAAGTATGTGCTGTTAAAAAGAATATTCCATACCGCAGTATCATCTTCCCTGTAGACTTTTATAGTTTTGTCAGCTTCAGCAGTAAGAAGTCTGCTTTCAGATTGATCAAACACACATGAAAATATTCCAGATTCGCTGTCCAATGACCCTGGCTGTACAGCTGCGTGTACCCTCTGGAAGTTGTAGCCAGTTCTCCAGTCCCAAAGATGCATTGTACCATTGTCAGCTGGGGGGAGGGGGGAAATACACACACACCAGTGTGACATGGAGAATTAACAGAGTACTGTACAACTAATGTAACAAACGTAGTACTGTATGTTAAAATGTAAAATTTACACTAACATGTTCCTATATAATATGAAGACACACTTTCTGCCTATTCCATGTTAAAAATCCATTCCGTACCAAGAGTGGACTAAAGCACCATTCTTCGCAAGTCTATATGTAAGGAAGCCTTTCTAAATTCACTGGGGCTTATTTTCAGGCAAAGGTATATTGGATTGCAGCACAATCACCTGTTCAGTCAAATCTGCACAGGCCTTCAAAACATTTTTCCAAAGCATACTTTCTTTTAACATAATGTATACCACAAACAGCATCATCTATTAAGAGACATTTCTACTGTTTTCTATCCTGCTCAGTATTTATACACCTGGAGCACCAAGTGTGGAAACTGCTGTGGCAAAGAGCCAATCATATGAAGTTAGGTGTCGGATTACCTGCTACAGAAAGTTCCAAAGCATGAGCAGTTAAAAAGAATTTCCTTCTGAATAAAATGTCATCTTCCCTGTAGACTGTAAATATTAACCAAGATATTGGGCCAATGTCTCTAAAGGTGATTGTACCTGATGTACATTTATGGTCCCCCCCCTTGGGCATTTGTATTATCTGTTTTGGGAGCTGCGGTGGCTTAGTGGTTAAGACGCTGAACTTGACGACTAGAAGGTCGGCAGGCCAGCAGTTCAAGACCTGAGTGCTGCATGACGGAGTGAACTCCCGTCTCTCCCCCAGCTCCTGCCAACCTAGCAGTTTGAAAGCAAGAAATTGCAAGTACAGTACTGTAGATAAATAGGTACCACTTTGGTGGGAAAGTAAAAAGCATTCTGTGCACTTCGGTGTCTAGTCATGCCTGCCACATGTCCACAGAAACGTCTGCAAACACAGAACAGCGCTGGCTCTTTGACTATAAAGAGATGAGCACTGAACCCTAGTCAGATTCAACTGGCTTTTGAGCAAGGGTGACCTTTCGAGCAAAGGCCCTTTACTATTATGTTTCACCCTTCCCGAACTTGGTGCCTTCCAGATGCTGGTTCGGCCCCATGGTTAGAGAAAGCAATTTTAAATACCCTGCCTAGGTCCTCCTTGGTATCATTTTGCCTAGCTGGTGAACACTTTAAAAAAATTATTCCCAGTATATCAATCTCTTCCTGAACGTATTATCTGACATATCTGGACTAGGTTTTTATTTTATTTTTGTATATTCTAATTTACTGAAAAGTATTCTTAATATGCTTGCTTACTGTAATTACCTTGAATGTATGAATTTACAGTATATGAATATATAGATATTTTAAGCATAAAAATATACACTTTTTTCAAATCATATTTATGCCACATTTTTGACATTAACTAATATAAAAATTGCTTTAGTCAATTGTATGTTGTAGATCCAAAATAATAATAATAATAACCATAATACTGTAATCCAACTTCCAGTAAACAGCAAGCAGTAAACATCAATTATTATCCAACAAAAGTTCAATGGAAGAAAAAAAAATCTTCATTACAGTTAAAGAGAAAATCTCATTTCTTTTGCAGAGTTCCATGAATACAGTTATCATAATCATAAGGTCCCTGCTTCTTGTCCCAATTGAACAACAGATAGGAAAGCAATTTGGCACAAGAACTCTTAATTGCATATTGGTAGTGGTGGTGGTCACATAGGGAAGAATCTGGCAACAAACTGGTATCCAACAGAGTTGTTTCAGTGCTAGTTATTTTGTGTTTATGAATATCTTCCGCAACTAAGCCGGCCTATGAGTCTGACGCAGTTTCCAAGGAACACAACAAATAGTCCTGCATGGAGAATGCGTGACAGTACACAAAGTGGAAGGAACATTCTTCCTATTCAAGCTACTGGTAACATTCTCACTTACCTCCAGAAACTAAAACACCATCTGAATTCACAGCTAGCGTATTGATAATAGCATTATGACCCGAAAGATTCTGGATGAAGTTTCCATCAGGAAATTTCCACTGTTTAATGTTATCTGGGGACCCAGAAGCAAAGGTGTACCTGAAAGTGAGAAGTTTATTTAAAAATGTAGCATTGCAACCCACTTACAGACTCCTAGTCTAATTAATTAAAGATTGTCATACTTGATAATCACTATAAAAGTACTACTTCTATTACAGCTATGACATATATATCAAAAATATTTGCTCCAAATAGTTTAAGCACTGGAAATATGCCTATCTGATATAAAAATAAAATAAATAACCATGTGCCATCAAGTCAACTCTGACTTAAAGTGACATTTCCAGGGTTTTCTAGGTATATAACACAGAGAGGTAGGTTACCATTCCTCCTTCTAAGGGCATCCTGGGACTCTGCAGTTTGTTCAATGCCACACAGGCTGGATACAATGTGGGAAGTTGAATTCCGACTTCTGGTTCCACAGACACTAATCCACTGAGTTATAGACCCAGGTATTTATTAAAGGGCTCTATCATTAGATTTTATAAAAACTAAAGTATTCATAAGCATAAGCCATCCATCCATGTGTACAATGATTACCAGTCTTGCTTTTTAGATGCCATTTGTATCAGATAAGCCAACTCTAGACTTTCACAAATAACTCAGGAGGGAACAAAACAATGCAGCCAAGAAAAGCGCATGTGAATTAACTGTGGGATTATGGAAAGAGAATTACAAAGGTGTGAGGAAATGAAATCTCCTTCTCCCTCAAAACAGGCAAAGTAGCAAGGCTAAATTTGTTCAATGGTGTCAGACATCTACTAAACGCTAGGTTATAACTACCCATACTCTAACATAGGGGGTAAAGTGGAAAATCTTACTGTCTTGGATGTAGTACAACAGCTCGCACTGATTTCTTGTGATTTGTTAAGGTGACTCGGGTTTTCCCTGCCACCATGTCCCAAAGTCGTATAGTAGTATCATGACTTCCTGCAGTTAAAAAGGTTTTGGAAAGTTATATAGCTAGACCAGATATACTGGATACAATTTTGTCACGCTTTGAAGTCTCAATTGAAGCAGCTCTACCTTTGAGAAAATTTTATTAAAAATACTGCATAAGTACGGTAACTGTGGTTATATCTTGTTGCATTTTAATTTCTGGGAAACTTCAGGGAGTTGCCCAACAAGTCAAACAGTAGTAGGAAACAACTTTTCTGACAAGCTTCTCTCTGTTTGTGGTACTGAGACATATACTGGTCAATGACCGAAATAAACTATGATGATACTGAGACATGTGAACAAAACAGCTTCCATATTTTAATGGATGACCATTTGCCAGCACAATCAGAAGTCCCTCATTTTAAATCTCCTGTTTCATCTGTATTTGTCACTCAATGTACAACAGGTTCTGTCAGTTATAATCTGCAGCATTCTTGCAAGCCAGCAGTTATTTTCTCTAGTCCTACCAAAATGGCGTATCAGGGCTCAGAACCAGCTGTCCTGCATTGTTCTTAGTTCTTATGTTTATACCCAGTCAGCACCATAAAAATGCTATTATTTATTTACATTTTAAAATGTGTTTGTTTATTAAATTTGTACACCACCCTTCTAGCCAGAAGACCCACCCAGGGCAGTGAACATAAAAATATTAGACATAAAATACACAGATGTTCACACATATTCTCTAGAGTATAATGTAAATAACATTATAGAATGTTATAGAAATGTGTCCAGCTGGGTTCAGTATTTGGCACCAGCCTAGGGATGAGGGTAAGGGCGTGGCGTGGCCATCATAGCCAGGGAGTCACTGGGAGTCACCAGGGCTACCGCTCCACAAATTCTGGGTTGTGAGGCCCTGCTTCTGCGTCTGGGCTCTAAGGGTCAGTTGGGAGTCTTACTCCTGTACCTGCCCCCTTGCAGGGTAAGGGACTCCCTGCCTGAGCTCCTCGAGGCCGTCTCAGCGTTGGCGTTGGAGTTCCCTAGACTGATGGTTCTGGGGGACTTCAATTTGCCTTCGCTGGGGACTGGCTCCGAGGTGGCTCAGGAGTTCATGGCTTCCATGGCAGCTATGGACCTGATTCAGGTAATTCAGGGCCCGACCAGGGGCAGTGGCCACACACCAGATTTAATCTTTTTGTCGGAGCAGTGGCAGAGTGATCTGAGACTACGGAAACTAGACATAACACCTGTGCCATGGTCAGATCATTATTTTGTGGCTCTAGACTTCCTGGGTGCGACGCTTCATCGTAGGGAGGCAGGGCCTATTAGAATGGCCCGCCCCCGGCAACTGATGGATCCTGATGGATTCCAGAGGGAACTGGGGGATTTCCCTCTGGATCGGCAACACGATTCGCCCGAGGCGCTGGTTGACCTGTGGAACAGGATGACAACAGCGGCCTTGGATGAAATCGCACCACTACGGCCTCTCAGAGCTCATGGAGCTAGGTCATCTCCGTGGTTCACAGATGAACTGCGGGAGCTCAAACGGGCAAAGAGACGCCTAGAGCGCCGCTGGGTGAAGACCCAGAGAGACTCCGATTGGACACTAGCTAGAGCCGCTATTAGGGCCTATCTAGTGGCGATGGAGGTGGTGAGGCGGCAATACTTCACCACCCTTATTGCCTCTGCTGATAATCGCCCAGCCACCCTGTTCCGGGTTACCAGGTCTCTCCTCGGTAGGGGGACCCCGGTGCCTGGTTGGCAGGGGTCGGCTGAGGACTTTGCTGACCATCTAGTGGAGAAAATCGATCGGATTCGCTTGGGGTTTAATCCTGGCGTGGATGGGGAGAGTCCGGAGGGAGCTGGAGCACAGTCTTGCCATACCATCTGGGACCGGTTTGATCCAGTTGCCCCTGATGAAGTGGACAGGCTCCTTGCAGCTGTGCGCGCCACTACCTGCCCATTGGACCCCTGTCCCACCTGGTTGGTGAAAGCCTCCAAGGCAGTGACAGGTGGCTGGGTTGGGGCTATGATCAATGCATCATTGCGGGAGGGGGTGTTTCCTGCACCTTTAAAACATGCCTTGGTGCACCCCCTCCTGAAGAAACCTTCCCTCGACCCAGCTGTCCTAACCAACTATAGGCCTGTCTCCAACCTCCCCTTTTTAGGGAAGGTGTTGGAGAAGGCAGTGGCGCGTCGGCTGCAGGGGGTACTGGATGAAGCGGATTATCTGGACCCCTTTCAGTCAGGATTCAGGCCTGGATATGGTACCGAGACGGCATTGGTCGCACTGATGGATGATCTCTGGCGGGAGCGGGACGGTGGTCACCCATCCGTCCTTGCTCTTCTTGACCTCTCAGCGGCTTTCGATACCGTTGACCACGGTATCCTTCTGGAACGGCTCCAAGGATTGGGAATCCAGGGCACTGTGTGGTCCTGGTTTTCCTCATTTCTGAGGGGTCGGACCCAGTCGGTGTGGTTGGAGAGTGAGAGGTCGAGTCCTAGGCCCCTCAAATGGGGGGTGCCTCAGGGCTCGGTGCTCTCTCCTCTCCTATTTAACATCTACATGAAGCCGCTGGGTGAGATCATTCGTTCCCATGGGGTGCGGTACCATCAGTACGCGGATGACACTCAGTTGTACATCTCGGCCCATGGGGACCCCAGTGATGCCATCAAAGTCCTTTCCAGGTGCCTGGAAGCTGTTGGGGTCTGGATGGGGGCTAACGGGCTACAACTGAATCCCAGCAAGACTGAGTGGCTATGGATAAGGGGTCCTGCGTTAACCCGGGAGCTACCATCTTTGGTTCTGGATGGGGCTATTTTGCCCCAGACAGACCCGGTGCGCAACTTGGGGGTCCTCCTGGATTCGCGGCTACTGCTAGAAGAACAGGTGGCGGCTGTGACCAGGAGGGCTTTCGCCCAACTTCGGGTGATTCGCCAGTTGCGCCCACTCCTGGACCGGGACTCCTTGCTCATGGTCACTCACGCTCTGGTCACCTCCAGACTAGATTATTGCAATGCGCTCTACATGGGGCTGCCCTTGACGACCATTCGGAGGCTACAGCTGGTCCAGAATGCAGCAGCCAGGGTGGTGATGGGGTGTGGGCGTTATGCCCATGCTTTGCCACTGCTCCGGGAGCTGCACTGGTTGCCAGTTTGTCTCCGGGTGCAATTCAAGGTGCTGGTTTTGACCTTTAAAGCCCTATATGGTAGTGGGCCGGGTTACCTAAGAGACCGCATCGCCCTGAGGACGTCTGTCCGTCCAACCAGAGCGGACCGGAGGGGCTCTCTAATTGTTCCATCAGCCAGAGGGGCTCGCCTCTCTGGCACAAGGAGGAGAGCCTTCTCCGTGTCTGCGCCGGCCCTCTGGAACCTCCTGCCAACAGAGCTACGTCTCCGGACGGAATTGCTGCCTTTCAGAAAAGAACTTAAAACCTGGCTGGCGGGTCAAGTGTGGGGTGCAGGTGGAAGGGTAACCTCCATTGGGTGGTTGGTGTAGAAGAACTCTTCCCCATGGTGCCTTTGGATCCTGCAGCCCTTGTTTTTAGGGGGTGGGTAGTTTTAACTGTTTTTAACATGTTTTTTAATTTTTATTGTGAACCGCCCTGAGTTGGCTTTGGCCGAGTGAGCGGTATATAAATGTGACAATTAAATTAAATTAAAATTAAATTAAACAAAACAAGAACAAAATAATTGGCTACAATATACCAGGATGCTGGCTACTATAGACGTGCTGGCCACAACAGTAAAAAAACTATACAAGTTGTTTCCATGGTGTTCCACTTTGATAGATAGCAGTCGCCATACCTGTGATAATTTGTGGTTCCGCTGCTTGACATTTAACTGTTGCTACAGCATTTGTGTGTCCACTCAGAGTATGAACGCCGGCTTTTGTCCTCACATCCCAGATCTAATGAAATCACAAACACATTTGAATAATTTTCAAGTAGAAAGGCATGAAGAACTAAGGTTGTTTTATAATTTTACCAGGCCTAAACAACTTAGCAAACATTCATTCCTTTTCTAAGAAAATTGAAAAGCTTTATTAAAAATATGTTAGAGATCTGGAATAAAATTAGAAAAGGATGTACAGTATTTCCATTATAGAACTGCACGCATCATTCAGAATTCTTTTGACCTAAAATGTTAACATTTTCTCTTTTCATCATCCCACATTATATTTTTCTAGCATTATTGTTCTATTTTAGCAACCGTGTCTGCAATACATTTCCTCACAATCCACTTATGTACTCCAGTCAGTTATTTAAGACACATTGCCTAAGTAATTAGAATTTTATTTATTCTAGGGTGGGAAATACTACATACATCTGCAAAACAGGTGGCTTCCTAAAAAAATTCCCAAGACACCTTATTGCAAGGCACCTTTATCTTCCCTTTTTTTTAAAAAAAAATGACAAGAAATAACAGATTTTTATTATTTGCACCATGAACAAATTGAAAATCCATAAAGAGCATCAACACTGATCTACAGAATAACTAAATAATGTCAATTTGACAATATTGTGCAGGACCTAGTCATGTACAGTACTTTCACTAAATCCTGCTGCTTTCTCCCATACTGTGACCCCCCTTTTTTATTTAATTGGATTTATATCCCTCCCTCTTGCCCTAGAGCAACTCAGGGCAGTAACCCAGGGGTACACAACCTATGGTCTGCAGGCCAACCCTGGACCCCCATGCCATTCCATCCCACCCATGGCAGTGACCCCAGAAGCGGAAACATTTACGATAGCCGTAAATGCACCCATGCATGCGCAAACATGCCCGCCGTGATTTACAGCAGCGTTTGTGGCAGGGGAAAGCCATGTGTCTGGCATGCTTAGCTTGAGAACCCCTGCCTTAACCCCATTACTCATGCATTAAGTACCAATCTGCCTTGCAGGGAAATCCTCTGCAGCAGATTTCTCTTATTCCCAAAGGCTGCAGTGCAAGGGGAAGATAGTCGCAATTCTACTTCTTCCGTGTCTAGGCCAGATGTGAAACTGCCAAAACGAAGCGACCTTTTGGTAAGTCCATTCTGCAATTCCTTTCGCCTGATCTAGCGTGAGAAAGATTAGCCAGCAACACAAGGTTGCTGTTACCAGGATATGGCTGATTGTGGTTCAAAAATACCACAATCTTCGAAGATGTTCTTTCTGTGCACCCATCCCACTGCAATTCCACTAATAATGTATAAGGAAGTGCACCACTTGATCTTTTTCTATTTCTATTTTGCTCAACTGGCCAGATTGTCATTCTGGGCAGTATACATAAATATTTAAATAAATATTTTGCCATAAAGACAAAGTTTGCAACTTCTCACCTGCTTGTTTCAAACATAGCTTTAATTTTTCTTTGTAAGATTCATATTTGAATAAGGCTTCGAACTATAGAAATAGGCTAAGTACAATTTATAGATTTTTAGAGTCTTGACAGGTTATCCTTCTTTGCTCATAGAGCAGGACATACTGCCAGCAAGTCAATGCCAAGTGTCAGGTGGTGGTTAACTAACCTGACAACCCTGAGGACTAACGGCTTGGGTGCTGAAGTCTCCAGGGAAGGGTGATGGTCCCCAAGTGGATTAAATCCCACTTGAATCCATCTTGATGTAGGGCAGCAGCTTCATCAACATTGGCCTGGGGCTGAGGAGGACTTTGCGTGGCAAAAGGGAAAAGGACCAGAAAGTGACTCGCAGAACTGGAACAGCAGTACAGATGGCATACTGCGATGAGGAAGGCAGATGAAAGGCCACAACATTATATTCTCAGGACAGTCTTCATGGCTGATCGCCATGAGAGCCAATAATTGGATTCCGATACGGCAGAAGAATGGCTTTTGAAATGGAAGCATTAAGAGCCTAGTGACAGGAATCCTATTAAATATTGCCTTGCATAAAGACATACAGTTTTACTTACACGGGCTGTCGAATCTCTGCTACATGTTACAAGTACATCTATCGTTGGGTGCAAGTCCAAGCCATACACAGCACTTAAGTGGCCGTGGTAATGCCTAATAACCTGCAAATAACATATTGCAATTAAAAACCGATCGTTCAAAAACTGATAACCTTTAAAAGATCAAAGTATTTCAGCCATCACCAATTGTGCTTTGCTTACCTTGTTATATTCGAGATCCCAACATTTCACCTGCTTATCTTCTCCACAAGAGAAGAGGTATGGACTCCTTGCACTCACTATTACACCTCGAACTGTACTAATATGACCCGTCAAAGACAGCTTTAACTTGCCACTAGCAAGGTCCCAAATCTGTAATTAAAAAAGCAAATGTCATAGATTCCTGTAATTGCAAGTCAACAAAGCCTGCCAATTGAACAGAGGCTAACAGCTCAAAGCAATGAAGCATACAGCCCTGCATAAAGCAAAAACACTGAAAACTTGGATGTCACAACCGGGCAACTCAGAGGTCTGGGGATGACATTAAAATATCTTAAGGCAGTGATGGTGAACCTTGGCACTCCGGGTGTTCTTGAACTTCAATTCCCAGAAGCCCTGATCAGCAGGAGTGCTGATAATTGAAGTCGAAGAACACATGGAGTGCCAAGGTTCACCATCACTGTCCTAAGGTATACCATCAAAGAAATACCAGTACAGTGAAACCCCGACTAACAATGCATTCGAATAGCATTATTTTCGATTAATGACGCTACTGACGCACCCCACGTGATCTCCCGCATGACGAAAAACCGTCGTGTGAATTTTGAGTTTTTTAAACGTCGCGCGAATAATGACTTTGTCATTCTGCGGGAGATCTCCCATAGGAAACCGCATAACATTTTCTGCATAACAACACTACTTGGAGAACCAAGTAATGTCGTAGTGGGCCAGGATACCTAAGAGACCGCATCGCCCTGAGGACGTCTGTCCGTCCAACCAGAGTGGACCAGAGTGGTTCTCTAATCGTTTCATCAGCCAGAGGGGCTCGCTTCTCTGGCACAAGGAGGAGAGCCTTCTCCAAGTCTGCGTCGGCTCTCTGGAACCTCCTGCCAACAGAGCTACGTCTCCGGACAGAATTGCTGCCTTTCAGAAAAGAACTTAAAACATGGCTGGCGGGCCAAGTGTGGGGTGCAGGTGGAAGGGTAACCTCCATTGGGTGGCTGGTGTAGAACTCCTCCCCACGGTGCCTGTTTTAGGGGTGCCATTGTTTTAGGTGCCATTGTTTTAGGGGGTGGGTAGTTTTAACTGTTTTTAACATGTTTTTAAATTGTGATTGTGAACCGCCCTGAGTCGGCCTTGGCCAAGTGGGCGGTATATAAATTTGACAATTAAATTAAATTGAAATTAAATTAAGTTATGTGAGGGTCTACTGTATTTATGAGAGGGTCAACGACACCAGAGAACAATAAACTCAGCTCTTCAGTATTGCTTACCTTTATGGTTCTGTCAGCAGAACCAGTAACAAACCACTGATTTCCTGGTTCTACCGCAATGCATCTCACCCAGCCCAAATGTCCGCTGATAACCTGAAAATGGTCCAAAACAGATTCTAACATTTAAAAAAAATCTACAGCCTCAACTGCTATACACAAATCAAGTTCTTAACATCTATATACTAATGGACCTTTCTTTGTGTATTTTACTGCAATACTACACCAAATTGAGTATCAAAGTTATATAACTATTTTACAGCATAATCTGAAGTTTAGGGTTCAAGATGTGTTTTGGCTGTGCCATACAGATGGCGAATGTTCAGCAAATTTCATGTATAAAGGTTTGATCTTCTTTCCACCTCAACACCTGTTTGCAAAAAGACAACCAAACTACTGGAGCATGCATGCTGTTTCATAGCACTGAGGTGCTGAGTACAAATCCAGGCATCTGTTTCCTTTCCGTCACACACATTACAAAGCCAATTTAACTCACATAACATAAATATCTCTTTCTCCCCAATCTACTACTCAGTGCACTTATAAATCACTGGGGAAACCCACCCCCACAAATCCACACTCAAAAGAACCACCTTCCTAGTTGCTTTCTAGCTTCAGCATAACACTATTTTCCAGGCATTATGTATATATGTGTTATGTACCATCAAATGAAAAATGACTTGTAGCAACCCTAACAGTGTTTTCAAGGTAAGTGAAATATATGAGAAGTGGTTTTGCCAGTTCCACCTCCCCAGTGAGTTTCCATGGCCAAGTAGGTAGTCACACACAGGTCTCCCATTTGTCTCGGAATTTAAACTTTTAACTTACTAACTACTTACTCTGTACAGTTTCCATGGGGGGTGCCACTGTGGTTTTGGCATTGTTGGGGCCTTCTTTGCCATCAGTGCAGAATTTTTATTACCACCTGCTTCTATCATAGCCTATAAATGAAGGAAAAAAACACTATGTTACATACAAATTTTTTTTAACTCTTTTCCACACAGAGTTAACCCTTATCACAAAAATACCTGTGTAAAGCATCTTAATCACTAAGCCCTAGTTATCCTACTACATTTCCATTATATGAGACTTACCATGGTCACACCTGGAGGCTGTGACCGTTCAGCAATTCCAGCATGTCTGTAGATATCACCTACGCTAGCAGCAGTTCGATTTGCTTCCATCCTGGAAAGAAAAGAAGCAAACAGAGGTGAGACAAAAAGCATACTAAAAATATCACCATCTGGAGAATTAACAAGCTACCTAAAATTACGGAAGACTGCAGCTCTGCTAAGTTGTCCAAAAGAAGAGTTAGTGGGCACAAAAGGGGGCGTGGGCTGTCTACTACAGTTTGGCCATCTAGCCAAGGCCTCAGACTCCAAATAGAGAGTAGTAGTCAGGAGAGGTGAAGTTCTCTACATGATCCAGAACCATGAAAAATCATGGCTCCCAATGTAAAGATCTAAAATGCCAACAATAACTAACAGCCTTTCAAAATGTGGGTAGACTTCTTAGAGTAAGAACATGAAGTTACAGGCAAAGGGCAATGGAATTTCCAGTCCCATCCCAAATTTGCTAGTTCCACTACCTTGGCTTGCGTATTAAGACTTGGATGTACTCTTTGTGTGTGAGAAGGGACACCGCAAAAGTACCAGAAATGGAGTTTTTAACAATATTTAATATTTATAAGTAATGTTTCAAGTTTCACACAGCTCAATATAATTTGATTCAAACTGACCTGTAAGTTCAGTCAGCATTAATGCCTCTGGTTGGCAAAATGAACACTAAAGGTAAATTACAATTCAATTCTAAAAACGCTCTGACCTTACCCCTTAGAAGGCATGGTTCAATCTGTCCTGTTTATGACAGACATGACATTTCAGCCAGAACACCCTGGTTCACACTTCAATTCTTTAATAACTACTCAAGCCAGCATGGTTCAGAAGATACTGCCAGGTATCTTCGTTAAACATGTTTAAGAGATCTATAGATGTGCCATTTCTATTGACTTCTTACTGATGCCAAATTCATTTTCTCTCCAAAAGAGGTGAGTAGTAATATCACAGCTATCAATGCTATCAATTGTCCAAGGTAATGATACTTAACACTGTCTAGAACAGAGGTTCCCAACCTTTTTATGCTGCAGGCCTGACCACGCCCCCAAGAGCTGACCACGCCCCCTGGAAGCAGACACATTTATGACAGCTGCAAATGTGTCCACGTTTAGGACCGCCACAGGAACATTTTATGGCTGACGTAAACATGTCCACTTCCACTTCCGGGTGCGGTGGCGAAGGGCAGGATGAAATGGTGCCATGGGCCAGGTCCGATCCATGGGCTGCAGGTTGGGAACCCCTGATCTATCAGAATCTAGGTGGCGAAAGGATCAAATTAAGATTGAGTGCATCATTTCAGTTTAATAAATAATCATCAGAATTTCTACTGAGGTGATGCAAGTTACTGCAAACTAACCAGTTGCATTTCTTGTCTCATGACAGTTGCATGATTTGGCACATAACCCAGAAAGTGAACTACAACTTGTTGATTAGCACAATTACAGTTATTGGAAATCCCAAATTGGCTTTGGTCACAAATTTCTGTCTTCCAGGTTACACCTTAAAAAGAAATCACTGTGGGTCTTTAACAGAGTTTAATAAAAGATCATTACTTGGACTGAGAAGTAGGAAGTGCCACAGCTAAAGACTGGGCTGCTGATTCACTAGGCATCCTCTGGATTTTAGTATCTGCAGTCAAGGCCACTCCTTGTGGGGGGGAAAAGATATAGTTGAGATAGCATTAAATATACTGCATAT
Source organism: Bradypodion pumilum (assembly GCA_035047305.1). Classification (NCBI taxonomy): domain Eukaryota; kingdom Metazoa; phylum Chordata; class Lepidosauria; order Squamata; family Chamaeleonidae; genus Bradypodion; species Bradypodion pumilum. The sequence goes on along the minus strand of JAWDJD010000005.1, from coordinate 207,122,559 downwards.
TGTAAAGCAAAATATAACTGATTGATTAAATCTGGCAGAGAAACAAAAAATTGTGTTTTTAGCCAGATCTCAAGAATGAATGAATGAATGAATGAATGAATGAATGAAATTTTAATTTATATACCGCAATTCTCAGCCCAAGGACCGACTCAATGCGGTTAGAAAGAAGTTTTGAAAGCCTAGATATCTGGATCTATTAATAAATAATTGAACAGATACAACAAAAGCAAGCAAGCAAGCAAACAAACAAACAAACAAAGCTTCAGTCTAAAAAGTCAATCTGCATTTGAAAAATAACACCTTGTAACCTAACATTTACTTCAAGTATTCAAAATACAGCACAGTAATACCTCATACAATGTCCGCTTCATACAACATCCAATTCATACAACATAGCCGAATTCCTTAAAAAAAGTTGCCTCATACAAAGTCGCTGTGACTTTGTATGAGGCACTGGGATTTTACCTAGGTTGCATTGTGCCTGGGCAGTATAAAAGGTAGGACGCATGCGTGCATTGCTTTTGTGGGTTTTGCATGAGGCGAAGAGTGTTTAGGAGTGATTTTGAGCATGATTTTAATTGTTTGGTGTTTGCTGCTGTTTGGATGATTAACACTGTGCTGCATGATGGGACATGTTAGAATCCATTTTGTCTTTGCTTCCAACCAGTAATTGTTTACAGTAGCTTGTACAAAATGGATGTTCGGCCGCATGGCTGCAGATTAACACTGTGCTGCATGATGGGACATGTTAACTTTTAAATCTGCACTTCATAAAGTTTTCAAAAGTTAAAAACTTGTATGGTTTGTCCCCCTAAAATCAGGGTTGTTTGACATGTTTTTGTAATGTATTTAGCTTTTAGACAATGATTTCTTAAAGTTCTGTCAGTTTCCTGACTGTTTCCTTGACTTTGCCCTGAAGTCTGTGCTGTTACAGTACAATGTATCTCTATGGAAACGACGTTGTACGAGGCATCGCAGCAAGGATTTGGACGTTGTATGAGGCATCACGGCTAGGATTTTGCATGCCTCATACAAAGTCCAAATCCTTATAAAGTCCAAACTTGTGGAACCAAATTTGGACGTTGTATGAGGTATCACTGTACTGTAGTTCTATAAAAACACATGCTTTTTAGCTGGCTCAAATTTAACACAATACCCACATATTTTTCCTAAACATAAGTAAGCTCTCTCTTTTTTTAAAGTAAGTTGATAAAACAATTTAGCTTTTTCTTTAAAATAACGGCAAATTCTTGCAACACAGCATTCTACCTCAATAACAGCTTAGAACTAATTACAAAATGATTTTTTTCCTGTTGATAGATATTACTTGTATCAGTCAATCCCTTCATCAGAGGCTAAGAAATGTTAGTCCATTAACAAAAAATAAATAAATGCTCACCAGGCCCAGGGGGATATGGATGTGTTCCTGTTATCAAATAGTCATTATCTTCTCCTAAATAAAAATAGTAACACTTTATTATAACTATAGAGACTTACAATAATAGTACACCTTGATTCCAAAACACATCTTTCATTAAATTCCTAAACTATAATTTTCATTAAAATTTACACATAATTCCTGTTCCTAATTTTTTCTTTGACAATATGTAACCAGATTCTTATTAAAAGCAGAGCTCACCCCTTAAATTAGTTTGCAACACATGTAATTATTGAATGTTAACTGATCAAAAACAACAATATCATAATACTTCATAATAGTATCATAATATTTATATTAGGACCAACTACGAAGTCAAAATGAGGAAACAAGCTTATGTTTATAAGATGAAATGTTAGTCAAAAACAACCCTAATCTATTTATAAAAAGTAGTGGTATGGGATGAAGCAAAAACTGATGGTAGCAACTATCAGGGCAAGCTCCTAACTACAATAAAATAAATAAAATAAAATAAATTTTAATAAATTAAAAGTGGGGGGAGCAGATGTTATACAGATTTAAATGTGATTTTATACATATTTAGCTTATTCCCACTTAACAGGGTACAGGATGGTGCTGTTAATCACTTTTGGCCTGGCTGGTTCTTCTTGGATTTAATTAATTTAATTTAATATTCACATTTATACGCTGCCCACTCTGGTGAACCCGACTCAGGGCGGCATTACAACAATTTTTAAAAATATATAAAAACACATAAAACCCCTAGTTATACCAACCAACCACCCCACCCCCTGCAAAAAAGAGACAGAGAGGGCTTCTGATTGCTATCTTGTTGTGAGCCAACAGGCGGGGACTGTATTCCCATTAGGGCCTCACACCTGCCCTGCCAGCCAGGTCATCACACCTTTCCTGAAGGGCAGCAATTCTGTTTGTAGTCTTAGATGATGGCAGGAGGTTCCAGAGGGCTGGTGCGGACACAGAGAAGGCCCTCCTTCGGGTACTAGATAGATGTGCCCCTCTAGTTGATGACACAACTAGAGAGCCCCTCCGATCCGCTCTAGTTGGACGGGCAGACATTCTTGGGGCGATGCAGTCTCTAAGGTATCCTGGCCCACTACCATATAGGGCTTTAAAGGTCAAAACCAGCACCTTGAATTGCACCCGGAGGCAAACTGGTAGCCAGGGCAGCTCCCGAAGTAGCAGCGAGGCGCGGGCATATCGTCCGCACCCCATCACCACCCAGGCTGCCGCATTCTGGACCAGCTGCAGCCTCCGAATGGTTGTAAAGGGCAGCCCCATGTAAAGCGCATTGCAGTAGTCGAGTCGGGAGGTATTGTGGAGAACTGAGCGTTCAACCTCTGCCTCCACAGTCAGATATCTAACTCAGAGAGCCATCCAGGTGAGTGAAATCTTCTATAAATTCAGTTAATTTCAGGAGGGCCTACTCTAACTGCCACTTACTTTAGGGCTATTTGTATCCATGGAATTTACAGAAGAGCTGACTCATTAAATCCTAATAATTCAATGGGCCTAGGGCAAATGTAATTTGCTATAATGGTATAATTGTGTGTTATTGTTGAATGGGGCAAGATGTCCTTTCTCTTATTTTTAAAGCTATATACTTATTAGTCAAAGTGCTCCATCACTCTCTTTGCAGTCCATCTATTAGCATAACTCCATACATGACTATTCAGAAACATGACTTGCTGAATTCAAGTGGGGCTTATCCCTAAGTAAAGATGTCTAGGACTATAGTTTACAGCTATCAGTATATAACTACAACTGTCAACATACCTGAATTTTGAAGATACTGCTTATGTCCATATGAATCAATGACACTTTGGGAACCTTTCTCTCGGATATTTTCTTTTGGTACCGGCATATGTAGCACAGAGCTGTACTCTGTTCGAAGTTTCACTGCCATCTTTAGGTCGTGACTATGTAAAGAAACACGATAACATTTTTATGGTAATTTGTTTTATCACAACAAAGCTAAAATTCAGGACGGATAGTAATAAAATCAGGACTTCAACAAACACACCAAGTTACATTAATGGGACACAGCTTAGTCCAAGATGTATTTTAGGCAACAGAAACACTATTTTATATATATTGCACTTACACAGACATCATCTTCACCACCACAAATCCTTTGGATTATTCAGTATGAACCAAGTGGAAATTTATCCACATGTATTGAGGAGAAATGTTACTTTTTATCATAATCATTGCATTAGCAGAAATATTTTAAACTTAATATACAGTCTCCTGTATCCCTAAAAATAGGTGGACACAAACTCTGAGTATCACAAAAGATCCAAGTTTCAATGTCAAAGCTGCATATATTTGTGTACACATGTGTACACATAAATGTACACTTCTCTTCTTTCCTTGGGAAGAGGTGGGAAAAGGATGAAAATTAGAAAGGGTGGTACAGTACAATAGGGAGAGTGAGGAACATATCAGGAGTTGGAGTCTGTGGAATTGTGTAAAACAGCTTCAGATAAGCAATCCATGGTGACAGAAATTACCTAGTTCCAGTTAGATGGTACAAGTCTGGCCAAGTTATCCTGCTATGGTAACAGAGTAGACCAGGGATACCCAAACTTTTCGGACTGTGGGCTGGTCACATGGTTGAGCGGGCCAGTCATGTGCTTCCTCCCATGGGAAGCAGAAGTAAAACGCACCCACGCATGCACAAAACACTGCCATAAATGCATTCACAGCTGTCGTAAACTGTGGGTCATGTGCGGGTCATTTTACTTCTGTTCTGGGAACAGCGTGGGCTGGATGATTTGGTGCCACAGGCTGGATCCAGCCCACGGGCCGTAGTTTTGGCATCCCTGAAGTAGACCATATTAACAGTGACTCAACATCGATTGCCAGGCAGTTAACTGACAACTCTGAGGACTAATGGCCTTGGGTAGTGAAGTCCACAGGGAAGGGTGATGGTTCCCAAGTAGATTAAATCCCACTTGAAGCTGGAGGGCAGCAGCTTCGTCAATAACGGCCTGGGGCTGATGAGGACTTTGGTACAGGGGTCATGCTGTGATGCAGAAGGCAGATGAAAGGCCATGGCATTATATTCACAGGAGTCTTCATGGCTGATCGCCATGATGATCACCAATAATCAGAATTGGATATAGTACAACAAGTTAAATGGTATTCTTATTTAACAATATACATTAAGATTACATAACAGCTTGTAGTTTCAAAGCCAATATCTTAAGAAGTGTACTTAAACACACATAAGCTTATGAAAAATAAAAACTACTTACAGTTGTCTTACTGGTGCTACATGACTATTTCTGGTAACAATACCAACAGGCACTAAAATCTTTTTACCTCTTTTCATCCAACGATATAGGTTTTGCATTGTCGGCAACAAACATGTCATGAGTCCTCTTCAAAGATCTGAATACAAGGGTATGGACAGAATGCTTCTGCACTTCCTAAAAAGAGAGATGTTTCAAAAATATATTTAGCACAGCAATAGCAATGTTGATAAAGATAGGATTCCACAAAGTTTGATTTGGTTTGCTAAACAATCATGATTTGCCATCCATTCCAACCCCTATAATTCCTCAAGTCTCTGCACTGAAGACTTAGAAAAGCAAAGGCAGAAAACTCAGGGAGGAAATGCTTTGTATCAACCTCTCACACTTCTCCTACCTGCTCCAAAACTAAATATAAATGGAAAATTAGGGATTCTTTTGGCAAATCCTCATAGTTTGCTTAGTTTGGGAGCAAACCAAACAACACTGCTCTGAAGTTAAACTTTAGAGATTTTTGCTGCTCTAAAGCCTAGCATCTAATGTGATTTTTCTTCTATACAAAGGTGGGCATTAGCAAATGTATTTATAAATGTCTCATAAGTCCTTTTGCCTGAGGAAAGGCCATTTTAGCCCCAAAATAATTGGTTCCACAAGTTTGGACTTTATACGGATTTGGACTTTGTATGAGGCATGCAAAATCCTTGCCGCGATGCCTCATACGTCGTTTCTATAGTGATACATTGTACTGTAACAACACAGACTTCAGGGCAAAGTCAAGGAAACAGACAGGAAATTGACAGAACTTTAAGAAATCATTGTCTAAAGGCTAAATACATTACAAAAACATGTCAAACAACCCTGATTGTCCAAGAACCTGAAGAATGCTGCAAAAATCCCAGGAATGCTTCTAAAAGTTCTGACAAAAAAATTCAAAAAAAATCAAAAATCGTGCTCAAAACCTCTCCTAAACACTCTTCGCCTCGTGCAAAACCCACAAGAGCAACGCACGCATGTGTCCTGCCTTTTATACTGCCCAGGCACAATACAACCTGGGAAAACCCCAATGCCTCATACAAAGTTGCACAACTTTGTATGAGGCAACTTTTTTCAAGGAATTAGGCGATGTTGTATGAATTCGATGTTGTATGAAACTGACTTTGTATGAGGTATTACTGTACTTGCCATCTAAAGTTGATTGAAGGTCTCCCACCCCACCGCACAAACAACTGAGAAATATCCACGGATCTATTATTTTTTGCCATTAGGATACTGTACTTTCTTGTCCTGCCAGTTTAATGTCTTGAAACAAAAATATTTTCCATGTTGGGGTTTGTGGGAATGGCGATAAACAGAAGCAGAAAGAAAATATTTTGGTTTTAAGTAGATTGACCACATGTTTTATCACTGGGGCCAAGAGATATATTAATTCTCTGTAAACTACTTCCCCTTACCTCAACCCTAACACTAATTTTTTCTTAAAGGTCAGAGATGCAACAAAAGCCAATCAATTATTGGTGGCGGATGCAACTCATATCCGAGTATACATCCACCCCACCCCCAAGGAAATCAGGAAAAATGCCATTGGCGTAAATTTGTTTAAGGTGGATCCCAGCTTGCCATGAAGCGATCCACACACTGTGATCACGGGGCCATCTCCTGCGGCACATATGAAATGAGACATGCAGGATTTAACACTGCAAAGACCTGCTGCAGCCTTGAGGATATTATCAAGGTGAGCCTTCACAGCCAGTCCATCTGGCATTGCCTCTTCCACCTCCATGACCCGCAGGGAATAAGAATAAAGAAGTGTTCCCTCCTCCGCTCATTGCAGAACTGTTTTATTTGGGCAAATTAATATTAGGGAAGAGCCAAAGTCTTCAAAAAGCCACCAAAACATGAATCCATAAATAAGATTGCCAAAACCATTAAAACAATGGACCTGGTGGTGTACCCACCAGGAGGGCGGGATATAAATGCGCAGAAATAAATAAATAAATAAATAGAAAATAAATACAAGTTTTAAATGACACAATGGTGGAAATCCTGTTGCTTAGCATAGTACAGTAAAATGCAATTAGTGGTAACCTCAGTTAACAAACAGCTTGGTTAACATAAAAATCGCGTAACAAAAGGAAATCCATAAAAAATAGTGTCTCGGTTTACGGATTTTTGGTGGGTGGGTGGGTGGGTGGGGGGGAATGGATTAATTGGCTTTCAATGCATGTCTATGGGAAACCGCATTTCAGTTAATGCATATTGGTTTTCAATCCATTCCTATGGGAAACTGCATTCAATGCATTCCTTTGTGAAATTCGTTTAAAGTAATTTTCGCTGTAAAAAATGTCCCGGAGAACTCATTGATTACGTTAACCGAGATACCACTTTATAGTAAACCCTCTTAGCCAGTAGGGATTTGTAGGATCAATATCTCAGTAAGTTCCACTGATTCAATGTGCATACTCCAACTAGGCTAAACAAAAGGATTTCAGAGTATGGGCAACAAAGATATTCAAGAAACACAGCACTTTTATCGAACCAATTACCTCAGGAGGTGGTGAGCTTTCCAACTCTGGAGGCATTCAAGAGAAAGTTAGGCAGGTATCTATCATGTATTCTTAAACTTTGATTCCTGCTGCAGTGGTTGAATTCAATTTCTTACAGATCCTCTTAAACACCATTATTCTGATTTTATGCTCGAGATTTTGTGATATTTCAGTTTGCCCTGACATACTATTACACACCAACTTTGCTTATGCACATTGATTAATTTTGCTTCTTTTTGTATACACTTCCCAACAACATTAATACAGAAAATAAAGCAACAGACCTTCAAGAAAAAAGACCAAACTATACTCTTCCCCTGTTCTAATACACAGATGTTTACTTTGCAACAGAATCCATAGGTCTGTGCTAAGAAATCCAGCATTACCTTTCAAATGAACTATTATGTTAACTTTCTCCCCTTCCGGAAAGGATCAGGTTCACGGACATTATATGGATGTGAAGGTCAATGGTCTCTCCCTCCACTTTAAAGTGATTTAGGTAAAAACCATAAAATGAAAGGAAATTACCTTTCATGTATATTTATAGGCTAGGGCTACTCTAAATTTATTGCCCTTGTAAAAATGGGATAAAAACAAACACAGAAGAGACGGCATTGTTCACAGAACATTAAACATGATGTGTTGCCCTTCTGCCTGTGCAAAGCCACAGAACTGTAGCTCAATTTGGTACACTTAATTCCACTTTGACTTCTTGTTTAATTTAATCTAAGTAACAAGTGTTATTGCTGCATACTGGCTGAAATCCAGATGGACTTGGAATTATGGCTGCATAAATTCATGAACAAATATCGCAGCAGCCCATGTATCTGAGTGTGCAATGAACCATGCACTAGCTGCGGAACTCACTGTGGTAACTGTGGAACTGCTTCTCAGATGAGATTGCTGCCAATTTTACTATAGCTTGTGCAACTTCTAATTATGCAGGTGTAGCAACACAAGAGGATTTTTAAAGTCACATTCATCTGTTTGTTAAATGTGTTGGTGATATTAGTCAGAATCTTATTGGGATTTTTCTCTGAGTAAATCAGATTATGTAAAGGAAAGTAGTGAATTCTGGCTAATTAACAAGGTGTGATTTGTAAGCCTGATTATCTGCATGGCAAGCAAACACCACCCTAGTGGTGACAAAGTTATTTTAACTATGTGATGCATGCTCCAAGGAGCTCTATACCTTTCTATTCAGTATTAGTTTAATTCACGGGTTCCAACCTTTTTCCATTGCAGGTCTGACCACACCACCTGGACAGCTGAGCAGACCGGATCACACACCCTGAAAGTGGAATTGAGTGCATTTATGGCTGTCGTAAATGTGGCCACTTCCGCGCATGAGTTGTGGGCATGCATGGGCGCATTTTACAGCTGATGTCATACATGTGGGTGCATGTATAAATGTGTCTGCTTCCACATGCAGCGGAGTCGGCGTGGGCCACATGAAATGGTGCTGCGGGCTGTAGGTTGGGAACCCCTGGTTTAATTCATCTGGGTATACTGGTATAAATCTTTTCAATGTTGCAAGTACTTTAGGCTGCCACTGAGCAGGGCGACTGTTTATATTTATTGCTTCCTACCTTTGCTTTAGAGCAAAAAAATTATTTACATATTACTGCTAAAAGGCAGCTAATATTGCTTTTAAGCGGAGAGTAAATTATCTTTTGTTACTAATTTTGTTTTAAAGCATGGCGATATAGTATATGTTTGCTACAGCCCACTTGTTCCTTACCAGAAAGCCCATTAATGCTTGGAAATGTCCATCGGTGTGTGAAAATACTGTAAATCACATACAAAGTGCAGTGTACCAATTCAAGGGCTGTTACTGAGTATTGTGATAAAGACAGTTAAACAGCAGCTCACTAAGTAGGATACATGAACTAGCTTTATTCTTTCTCCCCTTCAACCCTATTCCTCATGACTCACATCTTTTAATTTTCAGCAACTACCTTACTGTCAATATTCACAAACAGCACTGGGGACATTTTCCAATAAGAAGAATAAAATTCTTTTTAAAAAATAATAAGTGAAACTTCCACTTATTCACTGCACTAGGTACAAACTTTTCAACTGTTGGGACAAATTTCACAGAAATCTATGAACACAATTGGAATTCCGTCCAACAAATTCTGTTCGCCAACCTGGTTGGCGGGGCAGGTGTGGGGCCCGGATGGAAGAGTGGCCCCCGCCTGTTGGCTTATAAAATGAAGCCTCCCCATCTTTTTAATGCAGGCAGTTTTAATGCGGTTAGTTTTTAATAGGTGGGTGGGTATGTTGGGGTTTTAATTGTTTTTAATATGTATGTTTTAATCCTGTTGTGAGCCGCCCTGAGTCGGGTTCGCCTGATTGGGCGGCACAGAAATTTGAGTTATAAATATAAATAAATAAATAAATATTTGTTTCACTGAGTTCAACTCTACACTCTGCATCCAAGAAGAGCCAGCCTGTGTATCCTTAGGGAAGGTGCCCTGTCCAAGGGAGCCCCCAGAAGACGACGATGCTAAACCCCTTCTGCGTAGTATCTACATAGAAAACCCTGGAAAGTGTAGTCAGAACTGACTAAAATTATTAACAGGGAATAATTATGTGGTGTTTTTCAAATCCCTCTAGAAAAATATCTTCTCCAAATGGTCAGAGGAAAGCATTCTGATGAGAACTGCCGTTTCCCAATTGAAAAGCTAGACACACCATAGAATTACTGAGTTGGGATTCAAACTAAAGCAGATCTGACATGGTTGACCAATTCTCTCTTGAATGCTTTCAGTATAGGAATACTCACCAGCTCTCGATGCAGTTGGATCGACTGTTGTACTGTGCTGTTAAGATTTTTTTCCTAATATTCAGCCTATACCTGGCATCCTGTAGTTTCAGCCCATTATTACACATCTACCACACATGATGGACAAAGAACAGATCCTTCCCTTCCTCTTTTTTATTATCTTTCAAGTAACTGAAAGGTGCTATCATATCTTCTTTTTCAGTCTCCTTTTCTCAAGGCTAAATATGGCCAGCTCCTTCAGTCTTTCCTCATATGGCTTAGTTTCCACTCCTCTGATCATCCTTGTTGCCCTTTTCTGTACCTGCTCTAATTTGTATGCATCTGTCCTAAAGTGCAGTGCCCAAAATTGGATACAGAACTCTAGATGTGGTCTAGGTAAAGACTACCCAGTCATATCCGACTCTAGGGTTTGGTGCTGATCTCCATTTATAGCCAAAGAGCCAGCGCTGTCTGCATCTGCAGATGTTTCCGTGGATGTGGCAGGCATGACTAGGCACCAGAGTGTGCAGAATGCTGTTTACCTTCCCACCAAAGTAGTACCTGTTTTTCTATTTGCAATGTCTTACTTTTGAGCTTCTAGGTAGGTAGGAGTTGGGACAGACAACGAAGGGTCACTCCTTCATGCGACACTCCAGTCTCGAACTGCTGACTTCCCAGTCATCAGGTTCAGTGTTTTAACCACTAAACCACCAGAGCTGAATAGAGGAAGGCTAGTACCTGACAGATTTTGGATACTATACAACAGTGTTGGTCTTTTTTGCAGCAACATTGCACTGTTGACTCATACTTAGCCTGTAATAATAACTCATGTCAGAAATTATTCTGGGTTGAAAGGATTTTTGCTGGAGAAACTCCGCTCAGGGGATGCCCAAATGAGGCTCCTTTCATGTCCCCAAGATCTTTATTCCCACCAAAGTGGTCCCTATTTATCTACTTGCAATTCCGTGCTTTCTACACACTTGATCTTAGGCAAAAGGCCGAGAAGCTTTCTAACTGTTAGGTTGGCAAGAGCTGGGACAGAGACAGGTGCTCAAACTGTCATGCGGCACCCGGATCTCAAACTGCCGACTCACCAGCCTTCCAGCTAACAAGGTGAGCTTCTTAACCACTGAGCCACCACCTGTGATCTACACCAATTCCAACATCCATCTTGCTTGTAGCATTACTGAGCCAAGCCTCCACATCTTGTTTTTGTGCATCTGGTTTTTGTTCCCTAGGTGTAAAACTTTACATGTATCCCTGTTAAATTTATTTTTGAATTCTGCTCTTGCCTTCCAATGTATAGTACAGTATTAGCTATTCCACCTAGTTTGTATCGTTTGCAAACTTGACAAGAATTTCCTCCCCTCCCTCATCTCTCAATACAACCATTCTGGAGTGCAATCTACAACTTGGGGGAGGGGGTTACACACAAAACCCGAGCCAGGTGCAAACCCCCATATAAGCCACCGCTCTAACCAGCCTGTGGAGGAAGTAAGCAAGGATCGGGCAGGAACAACCCTCTGCCCACCGAAAGGCAAGAAGGCCCTTCGAGCCTTAATTAAGATGCTGACTGGGAGGCGGAAGGTCAGCAGTTCGATTCCCGAGTACTACAGGATGGAATGAGCTCTCGTCCTTGTCCCAGCTCCTGCCAACCTAGCAGTTTGAAAGCAAGAAATTGAAACTAGATAAATAGGGACCATTTGGGTGGGAAGGTAAACAGCCTCCCGGGTGCTCCGGTGTCTAGTCATGCCTGCCACATGACCACGAGAAATGTCTGCAGAAGCAGACAGCGCTGGCTCTTTGAAACAGAGATGAGCACTGAACCCTAGAGTCAGATACGACTGGCTTTCAAGCAAGGGAAACCTTTAACAGTAAAAGGATCCCTGGTGGCGCAGTGGTTAAACTGTTGCACTGCAGCCAAAACGTTTTGGGTTCGATCCCTGACGGGGGCTAAGGATGAACTCAGCCTTTCATCCTTCCGAGGTGGGCAAAATGAGCCCACAACGTGTTGGGGGGTGGGGTGGGGTTTAAAGGTAAAGATTTCACTTGCTCGAAAGCCAGTCGTATCCGACTCTAGGATGCAGTGCTCATCTCTGTTTCCAAGCCGAAGAGCCAGCGTTGTCTGCTTCTGCAGACGTTTCCGTGGTCATGTGGCAGGCATGACTATATATTGGAGCGCACGGAACGCTGTTACCTTCCCACCGAAGTGCTCCCTATTTATCTACTTGCAATTTCTTGCTTTCGAACTGCTAGGTTGGCAGGAGGGGAGGGGGGGGCAAAAGGCTAATTAACTTGTTGAACCGCCCAGCAGGGAGGGCTTAAAGCGCTATGGAGCGGTGTCTACCTTCAATTACTACCCCGGCGCTCTTCTCCCGAGTAAATGAGCTGCTTTCCTTACCTCCACCATGGCGACAGCTTGCCCTGTGGACAAATCCCGCCACAGCCGCTCCGGCGGAACCCGCGATTACGAATCCGGCGACGCCAGACCCAGTTCCGTTAGTAAAATGGGACCACTTCCGGCGCTTAAATTGAGCGTAATGGAACTGACGTCGTAGCCTTTTCAGCGCATGCGCAAATCCTGAGTGCTACTACCCGCTAGGCTAGGGGTTGCAAAGGGGGCGGGGTGTCAGGTCAAGTCGGAGTTCTATTGGGTGATAGAACGTTGAGGGTTATGAATGGGTGACGCCCAGTGAGTGATTTTTACTCGCTCGGTTGGTCTGTTTAGTGTGATTTTTGCATTTCTTTTTAACATTTGCTTCCCAGACTTACAACACAATAATATAAGTGCAATTACAACAAACCATTAATATACATACAATTAATAAACATACAATTATAACAGTGTAACAATACAAATAATAATACAAAGTAATACAAAATAATACACGATATGAATCCAAAAATACAATATAATCATAACAAATCAAATAGAGACACACTATAACAGCATGGATATACAATAGGAAAAAAAGAAAATAATAATAATACAATACAGTAAATTACACAATGAATTATACAATAGACATTTAATCACACAGTCCCTTGGCTACTAATGTCCCCAAGACTGAAACCCATGGCCCGCACATTAATGAACGGAGCCAAAGAAGAAGACGACCTGGCCTCAACACAGCCGAGGGTTGCTAATTAACTGTAACAAACAGTATCATCATATCAAGAGAGTAAAAACAAAAAGACAAAAAAGGTCATCATTCTCTGGCACTTTAAAAACTAACTGCTGTACTTTAAAGTTAGCTTTCGTGGATCAAGTCCACTTCGTCAGACATAAGAGTGAGACTTCATGGTATCAATTTATACACACTGGGTACAGAGTGTTGTGTTCTAATAGTGTAACTTTCCACATGTGATATCAATGTATCTGAACCAATGTAACCTTACCTATGAGTAACAATGTAACCTTCAGCTGTATCACATAAACCCTGTAATAGGACGCGAGCTAATGACCACCAGCTGGCAGCAGCGAGCGTCCAAGCTCTCTTGGTTCAAACCCATCAAAGACCGCAGCGCGGGAAGTTTCCCGCCGCTACCTACACCTGGACAAGAAGGGCGTGACCAGCCATAACGTCACGCGGACCAGTAGCCAACGGGCTACCGTGGAGCCACATTCAAAGACGCTACTACCATATATATAGAGCTGTTCGTCCGCCATTACCTCATGTTCCCTCTGTCCACCATGCAATAAACCTGAGTTAACCCAGCCGTTGGCTGTGCCTTGTGTCTTGACTCTCATACACTAAATTGGCGACGAGGATGGGATTATGGATCCCCATGGAGCCAGGACACAGAGCGGGTTCAACATCACCAAACCGCAAGACTGGGAGCTTTTTGAGATGGACTTCCAGGCGGCACTGGTGGAACTCAAAGTCAAAGAAGACGACGAGGAAAGGAAGAGGGCCATCCTCACCCGCATGCTCGGGATGGAAACCAAGCGGACGCTGGTGGGCATCCTCGCACCGAAGAAGGTGAGCGATTTCAAAGCCGGTGACATCATGAAACTGCTGCGTGAGCGTTTCCGACCCTCGAGGGCAATGTTTCCCGCTCGGAGCGCGTTTTGGAGGCGAGTTCAAGCGCCGGACGAGTCGGTAGAAGCCTTCGTAACGGCTATGAGGGTAGCCGCCGCCCCCTGCAAATGGGACCACATCCTAGAGATGGCCCTCAGGGACGGAGTGCTGTGTGGCCTGAAGGACAAGGAAGTACAGCGCAGCCTGATGAACAAGGAGCCACCACCCACACTGGAAGAGGTTGTAGAGGCCGCGGAAGCCGCGGAATCCACGAACGCTGGAGTAGATGAGATGCACAAGTGGCGTGAGTGGCGTCCGAGGGCCGGCAAAGCGGAAAACTCGTCGCACGGGAAGTCCGGTCAGTCGGTGCATGCAACCCGACCGACCTCGAAATCGTCCTCAGAAAGCAGCGATGGCGAGGAGGTCCAGAAGGTCCGGAGAGGCGGGCGCCGCTGCGATGGTTGCGGAGCGGCCCATGAGCGCGTGAAGTGCCCATTCAGGAAAGCCGAGTGTTTCAACTGTGGACGTCGGGGGCACATCGCCAAGGCGTGCAGGAAATGGAAAGAGGGCCGGAGACAGTCGCAAGACAGTTCAGCCAGACCGGACCGTCCAGCGAGGTCCAAAGATGGCGCCCGGGCCACGAGGAAGCAGGACGGCGTGGGCCGCATCTCGGACGACAGCGAGGGCGACGCTCCTGTGTTCAGCGTGTCTGCGGGACAGCCCCATTACTTTGTTGAGGTACTAGTACAAGGGACCCCCATTAGGATGGAAGTTGACTCGGGGTCCTCCTATTCTATAATTCCCCAGAGAGAGTTCTTGAAAATTGACCCCCACGTGCGGCCCAAACTTAAAGCGTTGAGAGCCACACTGCGGGACGTACAGGGGAACAGCATTCCGGTGTTGGGGGTCGGGTCATTCCGGGTTCGGTTTAAGAGACATTCTGCGGAACTTCCCCTAGTGGTGCTAAAAGGGGGGAGTTGTAGCCTCCTCGGAACCCAGTGGTTTCAGCCCTTAGGTCTGTTCATAGGGGGGGTGCATGCCGTAGGCGAGGACCCAATACAAGCGGTGTGTGACGCACACCCCGCTGTTTTTAAAAGTGGACTGGGAAAGTTCAAGGGACCCCCTGTAGCCTTCGACTTAGACCCGGAGGTCCGCCCAATAAGACTTAAACTGCGCAGGGTACCGTTCGCGCTAAAGGACAAAATAGAGGCGGAACTGGACAAACTGGTGGGTCAAGGGATTCTTGTTCCTGTGGATTCCGCGGAGTGGGAGACTCCAATTGTAACAGCACTGAAGGCTAACGGGGAGGTGCGCATTTGCGCTGATTATAAGTGTACCATTAATAAGGCAATCCGCCCTAATGCATACCCGGTGCCAGTGGTCAGCCACCTTCTGGCCAGGCTAAATGGGGGAAAGTGTTTCGCTAAACTCGATTTAGCACAGGCCTACCAGCAACTCCCGGTAACCCCCGCCACAGCGGCGGCACAAACAATAGTCACACATAAGGGGGCGTTCCAGGTGTCGAGGTTACAGTTCGGCGTGAACTCGGCACCTGGCATTTTTCAGTCGCTAGTGGAACGCCTCCTGAAGGGGCTGGAGGAGGTGTTTTTTGCCATATATTTTGATGACGTGTTGATAACGGGGGGAGTAAGGCCGAGCTGGCTCACAGATTGGATAAGGTCCTGACCGTGTTCGAGAAAGCGGGGCTGCGACTGAGAAAAGACAAATGTGTATTTTTCGAAACAGAGGTTGAGTTTTTAGGGTTCCGTGTCACACCCGAGGGAATTAGGCCGTCCAAATCTAAGGTAGCCGCCATTAAGAAAGCCCCTCGCCCCACTTCCAAAACCGAGCTGCAGTCGTTTCTGGGGCTTCTCAATTTCTACCATACCTTCCTTCCACGGAAGGCGTCTGTTGCCGAGCCGCTCCATCGGTTACTTAAAAAAGAGGAAAAGTGGCTGTGGGGTGACGAGCAAGAAAGAGCGTTCACAGAGTTAAAGCAACTCCTCACATCCGAGGCAATCCTGACTCATTTCGACCCCAAACGGCCCATAGTTTTAGTCTGCGATGCATCCCCGGTGGGGGTGGGGGCGGTGCTTTGCCACGTGTTAAACGACGGAAGGGAGGCCCCGATAGCGTTTTATTCAAGGTCCCTGTCCCAAGCAGAGCGGAATTACGCACAGACCGATAGGGAGGCATTAGCGATAGTAGCGGGAACCAAGAAATTTCACGACTTTCTGTATGGTCGGCCGTTCAAGGTCGTTACTGATCACAAGCCCCTGTTAGGAATATTCACTGCAAATAAGCCCACGCCACAGATCCTGTCCCCGAGGATGCTGCGGTGGGCTATTTTTCTTAACGCATATCAACATGAGTTGGAATACCGGCCAGGGAAGGAAATCAGCCATGCAGACGCGCTCTCACGGTCGCCGTTACCCTTGTCGGACGACCAGAAGGCAGGGGCAAGAAGAGACCGCCAGGTATTATTAATAGAGGTCTTGGAGTCACCCCCGATAGTACCGGCCGACGTTGCCAGGGCGACCGGAAAGGATAGAACACTAGAGAAAGTATGCTCGTGGGTGCAGAAGGGGTGGCCGGCGTCATCCCCAGGCGCGGAATTCGACCCATTTTTCCGAAAGCGAGTAGAGTTGTCTTTAGAGAGGGGGTGCCTTTTGTGGGGCCAACGGGTGGTGGTTCCTACGTCCCTGCGGCCGAAGGTGCTAAAGCTGTTGCACGTCAGCCACCCGGGAATCGTCCGTTCCAAGGCGTTGGCCCGGAGTTACTTCTGGTGGCCCCAGCTGGACGCCGACATAGAGCATATGGTTGGCACTTGTGAGGCATGTCAGTGCTCCCGACCGGAGGTGGCCCGCCTCCCGCATAGGGAATGGGACGCAGCAAGGGGACCGTGGTCCAGGGTGCACGTAGATTTTGCTGGCCCGTTCCGAGGAACCATGTTTCTCCTGGTGGTGGATGCATACTCAAAGTGGCTGGAGGTCATTCCGGTAAAGAGCACATCCTCCGCCACTACCATTCGCCAGCTAAGGAGGGTCTTTTCCACGTTCGGTTTACCCGACACTTTGGTCAGCGATAACGCCAGTTGCTTCACGTCCGCTGAGTTCGCAGCATTCATGGAGGCAAATGCAATTCGGCATGTCACATCCGTGCCGTTTCACCCGGCCACGAATGGCCAAGTGGAACGGTTGGTGCGCACCACAAAGGATGCATGGGCTCGGGAGATCTAAATCACCAAGTTTGTCAATTTCTATTAGCATACAGAGTGACCCCCTTAGCGTCTGGATACTCGCCGGCTGAGCTGCTGATGCGGAGGAAACTGACGACGCTTTTGTCCAGGTTGGACCCGTCGAGGGTCGAGGACAAAGGGAAGAACATAGGTTTAGCGGTCTCGAAAGGTTTCGGCGTAGGCGATCCTGTACACTGCAGGAACTATGCCAACGCAGGCCCAGCCTGGGTGCCAGGGACGATAATAGAACAGACGGGGCCAGTGTCATATCGGGTGGAAACTAGCACCGGCCTCCTCTGGAGGAGGCACGCTGACCAACTGAGGCACCGAGTGAGTGAGGGGCCGATCAGTGGGGCTCAGCGACAGGATTCAGCGATAGGGTTCTCCCCCACCCGTTTAGCCCAAGGGGGAGACAGAGAGGGACACCAGTCCGAAGCCAGGAGGGAAAGCAGCGAGCCCGACTCATATCCTTTTGATACCCCAGTTCTATCCGAGCCCGGGGGGAGGGAAAAGGAGTGTGCGGCCGCCACTGCCGTTTCCCCCGAAGCCGATTTTGATTTTGATTTTGCTAGCCGGGGGGTTTTTTTGGAGTGTTCCCCCACCCATCCAAGCGAGAAGAGGGGTTTTTCGTTAGCCCCCAGTGCCCCCGGTTCTTCCCAAACAAAGCACACACCTTCCAACAAAGCCGCAGAACCGCGGCAAACCACTAACAAGTCATCCTCTCCCGTTACAGGGCAGGCAGCCAGGGAGCAAGGAGCAGGGAGCGAAGCCAGGGCAGGGCAGCCCGCGCCGAGACCCCAGCGTGTTCGAAATAAGCCACCTTGGCTGAGAGACTTCGTCTCATCCTAGGGGGGAGGAGTGTTGTGTTCTAATAGTGTAACTTTCCACATGTGATATCAATGTATCTGAACCAATGTAACCTTACCTATGAGTAACAATGTAACCTTCAGCTGTATCACATAAACCCTGTAATAGGACGCGAGCTAATGACCACCAGCTGGCAGCAGCGAGCGTCCAAGCTCTCTTGGTTCAAACCCATCAAAGACCGCAGCGCGGGAAGTTTCCCGCCGCTACCTACACCTGGACAAGAAGGGCGTGACCAGCCATAACGTCACGCGGACCAGTAGCCAACGGGCTACCGTGGAGCCACATTCAAAGACGCTACTACCATATATATAGAGCTGTTCGTCCGCCATTACCTCATGTTCCCTCTGTCCACCATGCAATAAACCTGAGTTAACCCAGCCGTTGGCTGTGCCTTGTGTCTTGACTCTCATACACTAAACAGAGGCACTGTTATGTATGTACAATGTTGCTTTAAGAAATGTATGAATGTAACCTGACCACAATTACAATGTAGCTCAGCTGTTAAGGAACGCGAGTAAGCTGCCTATAGAGGGCAGCTGCGAGCGTTCAGCTCACATGGTTCACATTCCCCAAATCACCGGCAGCCGCGGGAACCTTTCCCGCGCGAGGATCACCTGGAGAAGATGGGCGTGACTCAGAATGACGTCACGCCGGTAGCAGCCAATAAGCTACCGTGCAACGAGATTCAAATGTATGTACTGCAGTATATAATGAGCTGTACCTCTGCCATTACCACATGTTCATCCTGATCATCACCCAATAAACCTGAGTTTAGCCCTCACTGCGGCTCCTTCTTTGTCTTCCGTGCGAGACTCTAAATTACAATGTAGCATAGCATAAGTCCGTGATGGTGAACCTTGGCACTCCAGATGTTCTTGGACTTCAGCTCCCAGAATCTCAAGCCCCCTGTGAATCCACATGAATGGGTTTACTGCAATTCACCTGGCCCGCGCTGCCCTCGTCGCTTCCGGAAGCGGAAGTAAAATGCGCCCATACGGAAGCTATGAGGGCAGCGCAGGCCAGATGAATCACAGTAAACCCATTTGTGTGGATTCACATGGGGCTTGGGCTTCTGGGAATTGAAGTCCAAGAACATCTGGAGTGCCGAGGTTCGTCATCGTGGGAATAGGTAAAGGTCACCCTTGCTCGAAAGCCAGTCGTATCCAACTCTAGGATTTCATTGTTCAACTCTGTTTCATAGCCGAAGAGCCAGCGTTGTCTGCTTCTGCAGATATTTCCGTGGTCATGTGGCAGGCATTCCTTGACACCGGAGCACATGAAATGCTGTTTACCTTCTCTCCGAAGTGGTCCCTATTTATCTACTTTCAATTTCTTGCTTTCAAACTGCTAGGTTGGCAGGAGCTGGGACAAACATGGGAGTTCATTCCATCCTGTAGTATTCAGGTATCAAACTGCTGAACTGCTGCCTTCCAGTCAGAATCTTAGCAACTTGAGCCACTGCAGTCCCTATCATAAGTATACAAATGTGATTTTTTAAAAAGAAAACTGGTAATACCTGTTGTTCAAATTAGTTGTGAAGCTTCGCCCTTAGCTATAACACTATTTTAATATGACCAGTCTGGCACACTTATCCTGCTATGGTAATATCCTACTGCCAGTGACTTGATGCCGATCATCAGGCAGTGGTTCACCAGACCACCCTGAGGACTAATGGCCTTGTGTGGCCACTAGTCCACACAGGGAAGTTTAATGTTCCCCAAGTGGATTCGATCTCACTTGAATCCACCTTGATGGAGGGCAGCAGCTTCATTAATACTGGCCTTGGGTGGATGAGGACTTAGCATGCCAAAAGGTCTTAGAACCAGAAAGTGACTTGCGGAACTGCATCAGGGGTACAGGTATCATGCTGTGATGCAGAAGGCAAATGGAAGGCCACTGCATTATATTGTTCCCAGGACAATCTTTATGGCTGATCGCCGTGATAGCCCGTATTCAGAAGCAGATACAAGATTTGAAGAAGAAGAAACCCCACTAAGTTTAATGTAACTTTGTCCCTTGTTATGTTATTCACTTCCATCAATGCAGCTGAAATTATGCAGCATTGGTCTTTTGATTTCAATCGGACTTCACTGTGATCAAAAGGGGCAGCAACTTTTACCTTTCTTCTTTTTCACTATAGTTGTATTCTGTTTGTTTGTTTACCACTTAGTTTTTTATAGTGCTTGCTTTTTAAAAAATGTGTTGGTTCCACTTGAGAATTTTTAAAATAAACCATACTGTTTCATTTTCTTTTGTCATGTCTGTTAAACTAATTAAGCTGGTATTCTTCTAAACTAAAAAATGCAGTACTGTAACATTTCCTTGTAATGAAACTTTTATAGCCCTTAGGTATAATACAGTGATGGCAAACCTTTTAGAGGTCGAGTGCCCAAACTGCAACCCAAAACCCACTTATTTATTTCAAAGTGTGTTGTGTCCTAAAGCCTGTGCCTTTAAACAATGTACCTATCCATGTGTATTCAATGTAACCTTTTCTATGTGCAACATTGTAATCTCCAGCTGCATCACTGTAACCTTAATAGGACGCGAGCTAGTGACCACTAGGTGGCAATAGCGAGCGTCCAAGCTCATTGGTCCAAGACTCACCTTGAACAACAGCGCGGGAAGATTCCCGCCACTACCTTCACCTGGACAAGAAGGGCGTGACCTGCAATGACGTCACGCAGCCTGTAGCCAATAGGCTATCAAGGAGCCGCATTCAAATGTATAGCCACTGTATATATTGAGCTGTTCGTCCGCCATTACCCCATGTTCCCTCTGACCAGCATGTAATAAAGTTGTGTTAAGCCAGCTCTTCGGCTGTCCTGGTGTCTTTGGTCCCATACACTAAATTGGCGACGAAGGTGGGATCATGGCTGCCCACGGGACCAAGACATACGCCGGTTTCGACATCCAGAAACCGCAAGATTGGGAACTCTTTGAAATGGACTTCTAAGGCGCGCTGGTGGAGTTCGAGGTTAAGGACGAGGCGAAGAAAAGAGCCATCCTTACCAGAATGCTCGGGCACGACGGCAAGAGGGTCTTGATTGACCTCATCGCACCCAAAAAGGCGGCTGAATTCAAGGCAGAAGAGCTCCTGATGGTGTTGTGAGACCATTTCCGGCCCTCGGTAGCGATGTTTCCCGCTCGGAGCGTGTTTTGGAGGCGAGTCCAAGCGCCTGATGAGTCGGTCGCCGTTTTCGTAGCGGCCCTGCGTCTGGCTGCCGGCCCATGCAAATGGGAGAACTTGGAAGTCACCCTCAGGGACTGCGTGCTATGCGGCCTGAAGGACGCCGAGATTCAGCGCACGCTAATGAATCAGGAGCTGCCCCCCACGTTGCAGGAGGTCCTGAAGGCGGCACACGCCGCGGAAGCCACGAAGGCCGGGGTGCAGGAGCTCCAGGACTGGCGGCCGAAGGCCGACAAAACAGAGGGTTCGGTGCACGCGGCCCGGTGAATTTCGAAATCGTCCGCCGAAAGCAGCGACGACGAGGACGTCCGGAGGGTCCGGAAGGAGGGCCGGCGCTGCGACGGCTGCGGGGCGGCTCACGACCGCGCGAAGTGCCCGTTCAGAAAGGCCGAGTGCCACAACTGCGGCCGCCGCGGGCACATCACCAAAGTCTGCAGACGACGGCGCAAGGACCGGAGGAGCTCACCCGACCGCTCAGCGAGGCCAGACCGCTCGACGAGACCGAAGGATGGCGCCCGGCCCACGAGGAAGCCGGACGGCGTGGGCCGCATCTCCGACGACAGCGACGATGACGCCCCGGTTTTCAGC
Organism: Bradypodion pumilum; assembly: GCA_035047305.1. Classification (NCBI taxonomy): domain Eukaryota; kingdom Metazoa; phylum Chordata; class Lepidosauria; order Squamata; family Chamaeleonidae; genus Bradypodion; species Bradypodion pumilum. The sequence continues at coordinate 207,100,670 of JAWDJD010000005.1, read as the reverse complement.
GTGTCCATGGGACACCCCCGTTACTTTGTTGAGGTACTGGTGCAAGGGGCCCCTGTTAGGATGGAGATTGACTCTGGCTCCTCTTACTCAATTATTTCCCAGAGGGAGTTTTTGAGAATTGCCCCCCGCGTTCGGCCCAAGCTCAAAGCGTTGAGGTCCACGCTTCGGGACGTGCAAGGGAACAGTATCCCGGTGTTGGGGGTTGGGAATTTCCAGGTTCAGTACAAGCGGCACGCCGCGGAACTCCCCCTAGTCGTTCTTAAGGGAGGTAATTGCAGCCTCCTCGGGACTCAATGGTTTCAGCCCCTGGGTCTGTTCATTGGGGGGGGGGTGCACGCCGTTGGGTCTGACCCGATACAGGAGGTGTGCGACGCGCACCCCGAAGTCTTCAAGAAGGGACTTGGGAAATTCAACGGACCCCCAGTAACGTTCGACCTGGACCCGGAGATCCGCCCAATCAGACTTAAACCGCGCAGGGTGCCTTTTGCACTCAAGGACAAAATAGAGGCGGAACTGGACAAATTAGTGGGCCAGGGGATTCTTGTTCCTGTTGATTCTGCGGAGTGGGAAACTCCAATTGTCACAGCATTGAAGGCCAATGGGGAGGTTCGCATTTGCACCGATTATAAGTGCACCATTAATAAGGCAATCCGCCCTAATGCGTACCCGGTGCCGGTGGTCAGCCATTTGCTAGCCAGGTTACATGGGGGAAAGTGTTTCGCTAAGCTCGACCTGGCACAGGCCTATCAGCAACTCATGGTAACCCCTGCCGCAGCTGCTGCACAGACCATAATCACGCATAAGGGGGCGTTCCAGGTGACGCGCCTCCAATTCGGCGTGAACTCGGCGCCTGGAATTTTCCAGTCGCTCATGGAACGCCTCCTCAAAGCGCTGGACGGCGTTTTGCCATATTTTGATGACGTATTGATAACGGGGGGGAGTGAGGTTGAGTTGGCAAAAAGGCTAAACAAGGTCCTGGCGGCGTTCGAACGGGCGGGGTTGAGGTTGCGAAAGGACAAATGCGTCTTCTTCGCGAAGGAGGTTGAGTTCTTAGGGTTCCGAGTAACACCCGAGGGGATCAAACCGTCCAAATCCAAGGTGGCCGCCATCAAGAAAGCCCCTCGCCCCACATCCAAGCCCGAGTTGCAGTCGTTCCTAGGGCTCTTAAATTTCTACCACTCCTTCCTTCCACGGAAGGCTGCGGTGGCTGAGCCGCTTCACAAGTTGCTCAAGAAAGATGCGGCATGGATGTGGGGCGATGACCAGGAGAGGGCATTCACGGAACTGAAACAACTCCTGGCGTCCGACGGCATTCTGACCCATTTCGACCCCGAACGGCCGGTGGTACTGGTCTGTGATGCATCCCCGGTGGGGGTGGGGGCAGTGTTATGCTACGTGTTGGAAAACGGGAGGGAGGCCCCAATAGCGTTTTACTCCAGGTCCCTGTCCCAAGCGGAGAGAAACTACGCCCAGACAGACAGGGAGGCGCTGGCGATAGTTGCGGGGACCAAAAAATTTCACGATTTTCTGTATGGACGCCCCTTCACCATCGTGACTGACCACAAGCCCCTACTAGGCATTTTTACCGCAGACAAGCCCATGCCACAGATCCTGTCCCCGAGAATGCTTAGGTGGGCCATTTTTCTTAACGCTTACCAGCACGCGTTGGTGTACCGGCCCGGGAAGGAGATCAGCCATGCGGACGCTCTATCAAGGTCCCCCCTCCCCCTGACGCCCGGCCAGGTGAGCAAGGGGGAGCGGGACCATCAGGTTCTCATGATAGAGGTGCTGGATTCGCCCCCCGTAGTGCCCGCCGACATTGCCACGGCGACAAGGAAGGACAAGACGTTGGCGGCGGTTTGCTCCTGGGTACAGAAGGGGTGGCCGGCGTCTTCCCCAGCAGAGGAGTTCGCCCCATTTTTAGGAAGAAGCTGGAACTGTCCCTAGAGAGGGGGTGCCTCTTGTGGGGGCAGCGGGTGGTGGTCCCCACTTCCCTTCGACCGCGGGTGCTTAAACTGCTGCACGTCAGGCACCCTGGAATTGTGCGCTCCAAAGCGCTGGCCCGGAGTTACTTCTGGTGGCCCCAGTTAGACGCCGACATCGAGCACATGGTCGGCACTTGCGAGAGCTGCCAATGCTCCAGACCGGAGGAGGCCTGCCTTCCCCATAGGGAATGGGACGCGGCTAAGGGGCCGTGGTCCCGGGTGCACATAGATTTCGCGGGCCCGTTCCGAGGAACCCTGTTTCTCCTTGTGGTGGATGCTTTCTCCAAGTGGTTGGAGGTCATCCCAGTCACGAGCACCTCCTCGGCCGCGACAATTAAGCATTTGCGGAGAATTTTTTCCACGTTCGGCATACCCGACACTCTAATTAGCGATAACGCTAGTTGCTTCACGTCCGCTGAGTTCAGGGCGTTCACAGAGATCAACGCCATCCGGCATATCACCTCCGCCCCTTTCCATCCGGCCACCAATGGCCAAGTGGAGCGCCTCGTATGCACCACGAAGGACGCGCTGCGCCGCATGGGCCCCGGGGACCTCAACCTGCAAGTGTCTCAGTTTCTGCTAGGGTACAGGGTGACTCCGCTAGCGTCAGGCTACTCCCCTGCGGAGCTTTTAATGCGCAGGAAACTGACCACCATACTCACTAGACTAGATCCCACGAGAGTTGAGGACAAGGGGAGGAACATAGGGTTAGAAGCCACCAAGAGTTTCAGCGTGGGTGCCCCAGTGCATTGCAGGAACTACGCCAGTGCGGGGCCAGCCTGGGTGCCGGGAGTGGTTGTGGAACAGACCGGTCCCGTATCGTACCGCGTGGAGACCAACACAGGTCTACTGTGGCGGCGGCACGCGGACCAGCTCCGGAGCCGGGTCCCAGGGAATCAGGGCGCCGGAAACACGGATACAAATTCAGCGTTAGGGTTCTCCCCCACCCGTTTAGCCCAAGGGGGAGGAGAGGGGGGTCGAGAGTCCCCACCAAGGGGGGAGGAGAAGGAATTTGTCCTCGTAGATATCCCGTGGGATCCCCCAACAGAGTTTGATTTTGATTTTCAGAACCGGGGGGGGTTTTCGGAGTGGTCCCCCACCCGTCCAAGCGAGAAGAGGGGTTTTACGTTAGCCCCTGGTGCCCCCGGTTCAACCACAACGGAATCTACCTTTTCCCCTAAAGCTGCAAAACCGCAGCAAGCCTCTAACAAGTCTCCCTCTCCCATTACAGGACAAGGGTCCAGGGAACAAGGAAGCGGGAGCGGCCCCCGGGTGGGTCAACCCACATCGCGGCCCAAACGCGAGTGCAAAAAACCATCTTGGCTAAGAGACTTCGTCTCATCCTAGGGGGGAGAGGTGTTGTGTCCTAAAGCCTGTGCCTTTAAACAATGTACCTATCCATGTGTATCCAATGTAACCTTTTCTATGTGCAACATTGTAATCTCCAGCTGCATCACTGTAACCTTAATAGGATGCGAGCTAGTGACCACTAGGTGGCAATAGCGAGCGTCCAAGCTCATTGGTCCAAGACTCACCTTGTACACAGAAGTGGCCAAACGGTGTGGCAATGTTCAAAGATAGGAAATCCGTTTGAGGCTTGAATATGTAGTAATATAATATAATGTTTTATTCTGGTAGTTAATATATTCAGAATCTTCCAGTAGAGCAATACAACAAGTCCAATACATTGTAAAAGTCAACCGGTATGCAGACTCTTTCAGGAGAATTTCCCTTCATCAGACAACTTGACTTGCTAACTTTCCAATATCTGAAAATATATACAATATATATATAAAAATTAATTCTGAACTGGAATATTGCTACTGAGCTAAGTATAAAAGAGAAACCCACCTGGATATATAACATTTAGTTTTCAAAGGGTATCTTGTTTTCATGTTGCATCCAAACCTCTTTTCGTTTATTCATTTTGGGCTGTGGATGTTACTGACTCAAAATATTACTCCCCTTATAAATCCTGCTGATAGGAAACCAGGTGTGCATAATCTAGCATTCCCCTCCCATGCCTCCTAATTGACTAAATATATTTATACATTTTTATATTTTTATACATTTTATATTCCAGGGCTACAAATTGACATAATTGTGTAAAGGGGGACAAAATATATATCTACAGAAGTACATTACACCACAATGCTTGAACTCTTAACAATCTCAGAATTGTATTAGCCAGGATAACGCTGGCCATGTAAGTAATTAGTAACAGCTGTGGGAAGAGGTCTCATGCTTGTGGAATCCCCACTGTTTTATAGTCTTTGTAAAACATTATATTATATTACTACATATTACTACATATTCAAGCCTCAAACGGATTTCCTATCTTTGAACATTGCCACACCGTTTGGCCACTTCTGTGTACCTGTGCTTTTGCATTTCTTGGCTTTATGGCATTTGAGAATGGGCAGATCCTCCAATGGCACCTCTATTTTGATGTTTTAAACTGTTTACTCAGGGCTTTTACAAAGACTATAAAACAGTGGGGATTCCACAAGCATGAGACCTCTTCCCACAGCTGTTACTAATTACTTACATGGCCAGCGTTATCCTGGCTAATACAATTCTGAGATTGTTAAGAGTTCAAGCATTGTGGTGTAATGTACTTCTGTAGATATATATTTTGTCCCCCTTTACACAATTATGTCAATTTGTAGCCCTGGAATATAAAATGTATAAAAATATAAAAATGTATAAATATATTTAGTCAATTAGGAGGCATGGGAGGGGAATGCTAGATTATGCACACCTGGTTTCCTATCAGCAGGATTTATAAGGGGAGTAATATTTTGAGTCAGTAACATCCACAGCCCAAAATGAATAAACGAAAAGAGGTTTGGATGCAACATGAAAACAAGATACCCTTTGAAAACTAAATGTTATATATCCAGGTGGGTTTCTCTTTTATACTTAGCTCAGTAGCGATATTCCAGTTCAGAATTAATTTTTATATATATATTGTATATATTTTCAGATATTGGAAAGTTAGCAAGTCAAGTTGTCTGATGAAGGGAAATTCTCCTGAAAGAGTCTGCATACCGGTTGACTTTTACAATGTATTGGACTTGTTGTATTGCTCTACTGGAAGATTCTGAATATATTAACTACCAGAATAAAACATTATATTATATTACTACATATTCAAGCCTCAAACGGATTTCCTATCTTTGAACCAAGACTCACCTTGAACAACAGCGCGGGAAGATTCCCGCCACTACCTTCACCTGGACAAGAAGGGCGTGACCTGCAATGACGTCACGCAGCCTGTAGCCAATAGGCTATCAAGGAGCCGCATTCAAATGTATAGCCACTGTATATATTGAGCTGTTCGTCCGCCATTACCCCATGTTCCCTCTGACCAGCATGTAATAAAGTTGTGTTAAGCCAGCTCTTCGGCTGTCCTGGTGTCTTTGGTCCCATACACTAAAAAGTGCCAACATAGCAACAGGGGAAGAACCCTCTCTGCCTGCCATTCTGCATGCAGTAATAGCTTCTATCTGCGATGAGGTGGCAGGGAGGGCTAGAGCATTTGCAACTATTGAGGCACGGCTGATGATTGGAAATGTAGTAGCAGCCTCCAAGTCCAGAACAGCCGCAGTTAAAGCAGCAGAGAACGGGGTAACAGTGCTTGATTGCTGCAAAGCAGGATATAACGTTCCACCTTCATCAGGGGGTTTCGGAGGCAATTGTGGCCCATATGGCGGGGGTGCTGTTGGGGATAGAGGATCTCCAGTAGCAGGTGGCAGTATTTGTGGCATGGAGGTGGCCAGGCTTTGGGCCAAAAAAATGTTCTTCGGTTGTTTATTATTCAGATCAGGAGGATCTGGTGGGGTGGCATATGGTGGTGGTGCCGTAGGATCAGAGTCCCGTTTTAAGTCCGGTCTTTGTAACGGACATGGCGGCAGAATCTGTGGCAGAGATACTGTCACTCCTTGCGCCAACAAAATATTTTTCGGGGTGAGATTTTGCAAGCAGATTCGTACTTTGCACCACAGGAGTTGTACGGTTACACTGACTCTGGGGTAGTTTTGAAATTGAGTCCCAATTTTGTCCCACACTTGTAACTCTAAAGTCCCGTTTTCTGGGACCCATGGACAGACATCATCAATTGCCTTAACGAGTTGCTCTATTTCATTGATAGATACTGCATGTCCATTTTTCTGCAGGAGGTGTTTAAGATCCTGACAATACTTTTGTTGCAGAGAAGAGAGACCACTGCCCATGTTGTCTTGTCTTGTCTTGTCTAAGTGTTCTAACTTGACTGTGTCACTCACCCGGGATCCTTACACGGATGACGAGGGACGTCCTGGACCTAGCCGGTCGTGGGTGAGGACTGTGGGGCCGCAGCGCTGAAGTCGTGAGCGTGGTCGAAGTGAAGGGAGATTGTAATCTGGATCCGGTAGATTACAATCTGAATTGCCTCACACGGGGGGCACCAGATGTGGAGAAATTCTAGCCAGAAGGTGGCTACAGAAAAGGAGATCAGGTCAGAGATTGACCAAGCACTTGTTGAGAATCCAGCTCAACAAGGGTGTAAGCATAAAGTCAGAAGAAACTGAAACAGCAGTCAGAGTTACAGGTGCGCAAGAAAAAAAGGCTAAGTGCTCCGGCACCGGGGAGCAAGTTTTTATTGAAAAATACACAGGTTCCACAGGATGTATTACGACAGCATACACAGGATGTATACGCAAGCATAGGTGCAGTGGTATTCAGCCAATAATATGACATTCTCTATAGCATAACCATATATGGCATGACCTATATCTCTTACTAGTACATGCGCAGTAGCTTATATCCTGCCAGACTAGGCCAAAGCCTATTCTCTGTGGCGGTACCCTTGCAAAAGCTGTTACCTGTATATTCAGCAGTAGCTACGATCTAACTTCAGCTGTAAAATGGCTAATACCAAAAGCATTTATATGAAGGTTACATAGAGACACTTTTCTGCATCAAACCAGCTCTGCATAAAGGTAGAATCTCTGCAGAGGCAGGAAGCGCTTATTGATGCAGGAAGTAGCTAACCTCAGCTCTTTTTTGTGGTCAGCGCAAGAAGTATCGAACCACAATTGCCAGCTATATGCCACACATGTTTAAGCTAAAAGTTTCCAGCTAAAATGTTCTAAGCTAAAAGTATAATGAACTCCCACATATATATATATGGTAAACATTTTCCTTGATTTCAGTAATGTATTTTAACACCTATAGAAAAAGAAACATTTCAAAGGGTTTTCCCTCTATTGCAATTATTTTATGGTACATAGCTTTACCTAATAATCCTGTTATGCGGAGGTTTAAAGAGACAGGAAGACAAGAGATGAGAGCCTTTTATTTTACTTTTTTGCCCACACTTTTTTCAACATTTCTAAATCCTTATTATATTGTGAACCACCCAGAGAGTGCATAAGCATTGTTATTGCTATTTGGCATGTACCGCCTTCATTTTATATTTTATGCTTCTGAGAGGAGTAACTGCAATGACAGATTCTGGGCAGAAGAGTGCACACGTTAGCTTTTCATCTTGGCTGGAACACTTGATAAACAATGATTTATGGAGCTTTTTAAAAACTTTTCCCCAAGAAAACCTTCTCCCCTTTATCAGATTTCAGTAGTGTTAGACTGAAATCTTAAATATACTGTACTTGGAACGTGGGCTTTTCTGCATATCAGTGCATATAATATTGCAGCCTTGATGTTTTCCTGAAAATAATTCCCATTAAATCCAGGGGGGCTTGATTCTGGACAGATATATGTAGGGTTTCACTATAGGATACCCTGGTTTTTTGTTGTTCTTGTGCCGTATCCGATTCCGAATATTGGCAATCACCATGAAGTCTCCTGCGAATATAATGCAGTGGCCTTTCATCTGCCTTCTGCATTGCAGCGTGATATCCGTACCACTGATCCAGCTCCAAGAGTCACTTTCTGGTACTGAGCCCTTTTGGCACACAAAGTCCTCCTCAGCCCCAGGCCAATATTGATGAAGCTGCTGTCCTCCATCAAGATGGATTCAAGTGGGATTTAATCCATTTGGGGACCATCACACTTCCCTGTGGACTTTGCCAAGGCCCCTAATCCTCAGGGTTGTCAGGTTAGTTAACCGCATTGAGTCCCTGGCAGTATGGTCTACTCTATTACCATAGCAGAATAACCTGACCAAACTTGCTCTTAAAGCTAGAGATTCCCTTCTGATAGAGTTTGTTCTTAGAGCTAGAAATTCCCTTCTGATAAAGTTTTTTTTAAAAAAAAATAAAGAACAGATTGAATCAAATGATGTTTTCTACCATTAATTTTTTGGGTCATTGTTTTGTGTCAAATGCAAACAACATCTTTTTGTATCATTCATTTGTTAATTAAAGAAAACCTGTCTTTGGAAATGGTTTTGAGGTTTTTTTCATATCAATTATACTTTGTGAAGACACATTTTGTTGTCAATCCACATCAACTGGTATGACTAAAGAGCAGGAAGCATTCCATGTGTTAATATTTACCAATGTTCTTGCTTGCTTCCAGAATATACAAGATATGGTGGATTGTCATTTACAAGATGCCATTGTGATGGCTGTTTTTTACCTTGAAAGTGTAGTTTGATGGATCAGAGATAGGCTGTTTGTTTACTGCAACTTTAAAAAGTCTGAGAAGCCTTGCAGCATCATTTGTGTCAAAAGGACATGCCTACATAAATTAATAACCAGGAAGAATTCTCTCCTTCCACAAACAGATGGCTTATCTATGACCTAGAAGTCCTGCTTCTGGAAACCTGCACATAAGCATATGTTTGAGGAGGGAGTCACTAACCAGTGGCCTTGACTTATCTAGCATATCCAAGGCATTTCACCACTGAACAAATTAACAAAGCAAACAGGGCAAGTTAATGTCTGTGTTTTCCCTTGGCCAAATAAATGGATGAAGCGCACACTGCCAGTATTCTTGTTTTTACCGGAATCTTTCCAACTCCACTTTTGTTTACTTAAAAGGGTCTGCTCTGTCCATGAAAATACAATGAATGAATTGCAGCGATGCTGACTTTTCTGGCAAAAAGAAACATACACACCATATATGCCCTGTCATAGCACCTCAAAGAAATCATGATCTTTTTGCATCATCTGAACATCATGGACACAAAGAGAAGCAGTCTTTTTGGCAGTACATTTTTATTCCTCAATTAAAGTTCAACCCAATTTTTTTCCAGAAAGTACTACACAATGTTAACAAGAAGCTTAGGCCTTGGTTTGCTTCTGTGTACAGCCATTTTGCCCTGCCTGCCTCACATGGCACTTCCGGGTGTGACAGAGGTGGTAGGGGCCATATGAAATGGTGTCATGGGCTGCATCTGCCCCCCGGGCCATAGGTTGAGAACCCCTGGTGTACAGTATACTATGTTTCATATTTGTATGTTTGGTTTCACCAGGTTCCTGGAGTAATGTTTGTTACTCTGTACTCTGTAATGAGACAGGGTGAAAGCAAGTAAAAATTACAGATAAACAGGAACAGCTATCCCTAAGAATTAACTTGAGATAATATAGCTTGCAAGTAATGCCATTGTCAAAATAACGAGTCACGTTAGTGCATATTCAATTGCAACAGGTACCCTTTCAAGGTAAGGTCCCACAATACTGTGGCAGACATGCTAGCATTCCTCCATGTACATTGGAAATCTCCAGATTTTCTCTTCCAACTGCTACTTCTTGTGTTGAACCAAGGCTTTCACATTCTGCATCTGTCTTGTCAAATAAGTGCTAAAGTAAGGCCTTAAGGCTTCTGTAGTATCAATAGAAGACTTACAGCAATTTAGATCCAGCCTTGGTTACCATGCTTGCAAAATCTTCATTTTTGATAAGAGATAGGATTCAACTGCACATGCCGGTCACATAACATAGGAATGTGACCTCTTTAAGACTAGTTATTCTAAACGGAAGCTACAAACAGGCAATGGGCTATATGCAGAGTAATTTCTTGAAGGGTTATGATAATATGGCCTAAAGCTATTCTTTTGTCTAAAATTTAGATTGTAAGCCAAAGGTTGAGGCTATCAAATTACTTATTTTTTAAGTCACTTGGAGATATTTTGGACGAATATGTTCATTTAAAACACTTTAAATGAATATGTCAATAAATAAATGTAATAGCTCATCTGTCTCTTCTACAACTTCCAATTGTCTTCTGCTTTAAACTGAAGAGGGTTTCTCTCAAGGGTATCTTTCACTGCATTAAAATTCTTGCTGGGATTGGAATGAAGTATCCACATAATGCATTATTTTTCCCTTGAAAATGATAAGAACATTAAAATTAAAAGACAATTAAATGAATAGCTGACATAAATTTAAATGCATTGTATACTGGGTTTTTGTGTCTTGTATATTGCTATATTTTTATTATCATTGTTAAGTTTTTTATTATGTTGTAGCCACCCTGAGTGATGCTTGCATCAGGAGGGCGGGGTATAAATAAACCATTATTATTCACATAATATTTTGAGATAATATCTTGAGAGTCCCCTGGACTGCAAGGAGATCACATCAGTCCATCCTAAAGGAAATCAACCCAGACTGCTCCTTGGAAGGACAAATACTGAAGCTAAAGTTCAAGTACTTTGGCCACAGAATGAGAAAAGAGGACTCACTGGAAAAGGCCCTGATGCTGGGAAAGATTAAAGACAAGAGGAGAAGGGGACGGCAGAGGATTAGAATGTTTGGTTAGATGGCATCATTGACGCAGTGGGCATAGATCTGGAAGGGCTACAGAGGATGGCAGATTACATCCACCTGGCGTGCGGTGGTCCATGGCATCACAAAGGGTCAGACTCGACTGTGCAACTGAACAACAAAAATATTTTAATTAGATGTAAAATCATTTGCTTTGTGTTGGATTTAGCCATACTAAGAATAGATTCAAAAAATCATCCGTGGGAGGGATCAGTCATCACCAACTTATGTTCTACTGATTTCATTGGGTATTGCTGGATTATATGGTTTCTTGCTCTGTTGGTTAAGACCAAAATATTATTAAGTCTTATTGGCAGCAGAACTTATTGGCAGCAGAATCCTACACACACCAATTTAGAATTAAAGCCCGTTTAGTTAAAATGTACTGACTCTCAGGTAAATATGAAGTACAACCCAAATGTCAGTTATGACAATATTAGATATATTGCTAGATAAGGGGACGGATATCCCGCCATGGTAATGGAGTAGACTGTACAGCCAGCAATGCAACGCCAAATGTCGGGTGGTGATAAATAACCTGATTCACTAAAGGGGCCAATGGCTACGGGCAGATGAGCCCCTTTAGGTGAGGCGATGTCACTGAAAACCATCATATTGTGTCCAATGGCAAAATGGGCAGAGGAGGAACCACTTCTGATTCCCAATGGTCATGGAGGCGGAAGAGGCCATACCAGATGGACTGGCTGTGAAGGCACACCTTCATGATATTCTCAAGGCTGTGGCAGTCCCTTGCAGTCCCGGTTTTAAACTCTGCAAGTCTTATTTCATACACGCCGCAGGAGATGGCTTCAAGATCATAGGTGTGTGTCACTTTATGGCAAGTTGGGATCCACCTTAAATAAATTCCCGCCAGTGGCATTCCTAACTGGCTGTTAGGAAAAATGTATACTTGAATATGAGTTGCAGCCAACGATGACAACGAAACAAGAGGCAAAAAAAGTTAAGAAAGAAAAGAAAAGACCAAAGTAGTCAAAGAAATGGTATGCGCAATAAACCCATTCATGTGGATTCACAGGGACTTGGGCTTTTGGGAATTGAAGTTCAAAAACAGCAGGTGTGTCAACGTTTGCCATCACTGATCTAGACTGTGCTCCAGGGTGTGATAGGCTGTGATAGGCACAGTGCAGCTTGCCCTCCGGATGCTGGGCTACAATCTTTATTCACTACCATTAGCATTTCCATGGGAAGGTAGGGTGTGAGTTGCAGTCAAACATCTGGAAAGCTGTATTTCACCCAGCCCTGCTATAAAACTAATCAATGTGCATGCTATCTGTGTATATAACACATACACAGATAGCATGCATATTGATTAGTCTTATAGCATAAAAACTCTGTATCTCTAATCCTAATTCTGTGTCTCTAATCTAATGGGTTTAATCTGAACTCTGTGTCTCTAATCTAATGGGTCCAAAAGGCTTTTATCTCACATAAAGACAGTCTGCTAATCTGTTTTGTACGTTTGAATTTTGACTATTACAATGTTTATGAATCCATTAATTTCTGTAAATGAGCTGGACTCTTTTTAAACAACTGTTTTTTCAGCATCCAAAGATAGCACATAGCGAGAGAGGTTGCTCAACTGACTTTGTCCAGACAGAGAATGAATAGTACTATTAAATATTAACTGCAGGATGGCAGCTAAACCTATCGTTAACAAGCTGAGATACTTTGCTGCGATTCATTTATATATGATCACTGATTTTGCATTCTTGGAGCTATACAGCAGAGAAACACTGCTAAGATGTTCCGACAAATTAGTATCATGAAACTATTGCTCCTTTTTCTGCTTTCTGTGGTGATTGTTAAATCGCAGGGTAATTTGGACTATGATGATGATGAGGTTAGAATGTCCATTTTTTGTAATCATGTATTCTTTTTTCACTTTACATTTAAGAAAATGGAGGAAAAAATAATATGCTTATATTTAAGGAAAACTTAATTTGTAATATGAACAAATTAGACTAAAGTGTCATGTTTTTATTTCATATGTGCATATATTTTCTCAGTCTTTTCTTTTTTCTCTTCTTCTGTGTAGGAGTCAACCGCTGCACCACCGGTAAGATAACATTTTCTATTTAATCAAACTATTAAAAAAAATTTAGAAACTCAATACGGTTACAGTATTTACAGTGACTTCTTCCACGTCTAGGCCAGATGTGGAACTGCCAAAATGAAGGCACCTTTTGGTCAGTTCATTCAGCAGTTCCTTTTGCCTGACCTAGTGTGAGAAAGATTCACCGGCAACACAAGGTTGCCATTGCTCAGGGTACACCTGATTGTGGTTCAAAAATACCACAATCTTTGAGGAGGCTCTTTCTGTGTACCCCATTTACTATGATTGATTGCTTCCCAGAAGTTAAATAAATACTAATAGTTTATTATCAGACAAGTATTTGCAACAAAATTCATTTACAGAAATTTCTACAGAGTGTTGAAAAGTTCAGCTTAGTAGTAAGAAAAATGTATACTTGTTCTCAGTGTGCACTTATAAATATATTGCAAGAAGAAAACTCAAGCCTTGGACTCGATTTATTTATTTTGTACAGACATATGAAAATACAATTCGCATTTCTAGCTAATCTTCGGCCACGAGCGGATTTTCTTCCTTCTCCTCAGTGTGTTCGCCCGATTGTCTTCTATTGATAATGCACACTGACAGAAGCATTGAGTTGAAAATAAGCTCTCTAAATTAACCTGTCAGTAGACTTCAAAGTGAAATAATTTAAATAAATGTAATTAATTGAAATTTGCTGTGAGATTGATCACTTGAAAAACATGTGTTTAACAGTTTAATTATTTAATTGCTCAAAATTAATTAATAAATAACATAACTTTCCATTTGTGATAAATTACATGGTTGTTATGAAATTTATTAAAATGCCATTTTTCTTAGACCTAGGAAGTGTTCTACCTAATATCTGATTTCTTTATAAGGCTTATCATGGGTACACTAACAATGTTATTTATGCAATGGTTTTAGCCTGCAATCCTATGTATACTTCCATGGGAGCAAATTCTTTTACTTATGAGTAGACTTACAACAGTCTACTGTTAATATATAAAATACTGTACTTCACTTGCTCTGCTGGCCATCATTCATACCATGCAACATTATGAATTAGTTTATTATTACATCTTCCCATTTTACAGACAGGAACTAAATTAGCCGTGATGACTGAAGATGTCCTGTTTCCAAAATCCATTGTACCCACTCTCTAAACTGGGTCTTGTAAATATCTTGTGACAAGTAAATCTTTATACCTACAAAGTTATTTCGTTGATTTCTCCACCCAGTAGCTGCTTTTCTGAACCAGTAGACATCTTATCTGTTTGCCTCTTTCGTAATTGAAAAGTTTGAGCTCAGATCCTCATAGTATTCAACTGGACACTCGTCAGAAAAAAGATCCTCATTTTTGCTATAACCCGTCACTATCTCAGGATTTACTTTTTCTTTTGTGGATCTTGTTAATTTCTTGTGGTACCTGAAAAGACACGTTTTTATTTATTTGGACACAGCCCACTTCATCAGATGTAATTCTTGTGCCAAATCAAACTTGTAAACATCAAACTACACAGTAACATACATTTCTACTGCTCTAAGAAGGGTGTGAATGATACAAAAAAAGCAGTAGGAAGCATTGCTCATCTATCTATTAGTTCAGGAGTTCTCAACCTTTTAAAGCTTCATGGGCCAGACAGTCCTTCCTCCACCACATGGCACTTCCTGGTGTGGGGGAGGCAGTGGGGGGCCACATGAAATGATGCCATAGGCCGCATTCAGTCCATGGGCTGCAGGTTGAGAATCCTTTATTAGTCCTTCCAATCACATCAGCCGTGGCAAAGCTCAGTCGAACCTTGAGTTACTTCGTTGGGTTGCACTCCTACAATGTCTGATTATTGGAACACCAAGAAATGGAGACATCTCCCTTTTTAAATGAAGGAATGCATGCATGGAAATGATAGACCTTTAAAAATCCTCAAAATTTAATCATAATGTATAATCTAAACATTTTGCCTATTTTTTCCATGTTTTTACTATTCATATGTTTTACTAGTAACTGTATTATCTTTTCCCCCTTGGTGTTGTACAGGCTGAAGATGAGGGCACTGGTGTGGATGCACGAGGCCACCGGCCACGGGACAGAAAACGGGAGCCATTTCCCTCTCTCAGACCAGTTGCTCCCCCTCCCAGTGGAGGCATTAGATATCAGGCCCGACCAACAAAACCACCGGTTGCTGGCAAGAAAAAAGAACCAGTAGTTTTCCCTGATAGTGGAGGCTGCAAGCATTTGTCTGAGGAGCTGGTAGGTGTATTTACTATGACACTGTGTGGAACTAGAACATGTGGAAGTAGGTACAGTAATAGGAATTGGTAGGTTGTTTGGTTGGTTGGTTGGATGGATGGATACATCAGTTTATAAAAACATCTAAGAACCTCCAAAACTTAGGTCTAGTAAAAAAAAATGAAAAACAAGATGAAAAAGGTGGTAAAGAAGTAGCAGTCTATGAGAGCGGAATTCTCATAGAATCAAGATATTATTCAATGCTGCTTTATAAAGGCATGTTCTTTTTTTACAAATTACTCTTCACTTGTGGTTAAGATCCTGAGCTTGAAAACCAGAAGGTTTGAGACCCCAATGCTGCATGACAGAGTGATCACCCATTGTCTGTCTCAACTCCTGCCAACCTAGCAGATCAAGAGCAAAAAAAAAAAATGCAATTAGATGAATAGGTACCACTACGACGGGAAAGGTAACAGTGGTATGTGCAGTCCGGTGTCTACTCATGCCTGCCACATGACCACAGAAATGTCTGCAGACAAAGACAGTGCTGGCTGTTTGGCTGTAAACGGAGATGGGCACCACTTCCTAGAGTCGGACACGACTGGCTTTAGAGCAAGGGAGACCATTAGTTAAAATCCTGTTGTTAGTGCACTAACTCACAACAAGAGTAGGCCCACTGAATCAAAGCGGATTTGGTGAGCCAACTCTTTTGTAAAGTCCATTGAATTAATAGGCTTACTCTAGGCATTCTCTAGGCTTACTCTAGGCTCTAGCAGTTTGAAAGCAAGAAACTGCAAGTAGATAAATAGGGACCACTTTGGTGGGAAGGTAACAGCGTTCCATTCGCTCCAGTGTCTAGTCATGCCTGGCACATGATCACGGAAACATCTGCAGAAGCAGACAGTGCTGGCTCTTTGGCTTTGAAACAGAGATGAGCACTGGACCCTAGAGTCAGATACGACTGGCTTTCAAGCAAGGGAAACCTTTACCTTTAGGCGTGATTAAGCTGAGCAAAAGTATTTCAACAATATCTATTTATTTGATTTGAACATATGAGAGTCCACTCGTTCATAGCTTGATTCTTTCCTGTGAGCTATAAATTCTTGACTTGGAAGTTTGGGAAATTGTATTACAAAAATATATGTTCATTCCTGGGCAGAGATGATAACATGCCTTTTCTTAATTTACTGTTCTCAGAATTCCCTGGCCAATTGCCATACAACTCATGAATCCTGGGAATTGTAGTGCAAAAAAAAAAAGTCACATTTCAAAGTTCTGTTTCTAGAGAGCTTGTTTCAGAGCTATGTTAATTCTGAAACATCTCAAAGTACCTACTAGGTTGTTACACAAAATATATTTATTTCTGAGAACAGTTTAAGAATTTGCCCTGTTTAAAACATTCCAACGCAAACACACTTCATTTCTTCCTTCTTTCATTATTTATCTATTATAACTCCTAGCTGCAAAGATCAAGTTATACATGCAAATTTTTGGCCCTTTATCATGCACGTACATGAGGCCCATTTGTACATGCCTGCAGTGACGGGGCCATAATTTTCCCATGGTGCGATTCCACTTCACTTCGGAACATATGTGAAGTGAGTAATCAGAAAGGCAAGGCTGATGTTCTAGCTCTTTGCCTTTCAGTATCCTGGTGATATTGCCCAGTTTCATAAGATTTCCTTAAAGGTAAATATTCCTCCTGCTGTTTGCAGTCTGTATGAATGGGACAGTTCATCTCATTGGAATCCTTAAAACATTCTGATCAAACTAAATAAGACATTATATAAGTGCACTTAGCAATATCAATGACACTTATATACTGCCCCATAACATATACATCTTTTTCATTATTAAAATATCAGATGCAAGGATCAAGAAATATCAGATGCAAGGGTCAATTGGGAACGGTAGTTTAACCATGATCATTATCATCTCATCAGAAATTCAAACTTCACCTGATTATTAGCTGTATTTTAAGAGAAGTGTCCAATGGTACCGGGGAGGGGGAGGCGCGCAGATGAGAGGGCTTTAAAAATAAAAATGCAGCAGAGAATTGAAATTTCTTGCAGTAATTGAACAGATATCTCTTGCTTACATTTTAAAAAGTTCATTCCATTTCCTTAATTTCTCAACATCTATAGCACACCATACAGTGGTGGCAGTGGTGGGCTCCAAAAATGTTTACTACCCCACAGTGGTCATGGTATGGGGTGTGGCCAGGGGGAAAGCCCTGCATTACACCCGAATTGGAATGACTTCATTTCATAATTTAGATGGGCGGGTTGGTTGGTTGGTTGGTTGGATGGATGGATGGATGGATGGATGGTTGGATACATCAGTTTATAAAAACAACTAAGAACCTCCAAAACTTAGGTCTGGTAAAAAATATGAAAAACAAGATGAAAAAGGTGGCAAACAAGTAACTTGCCACTGAGTGGTGGGCATCAGCAGGTTCGCACCAGTTCGCCAGAACCAGTAGCAGAAATTCTGGCTGGCCCCGCCCATCCAAGTTTTGAAACACATAAAGTAGTCTTACTTCACGAGCAACACAGGGCTTTTCCCCTGGCCATGGCCACCATACCACGGCCACAGTGTGGTAGTAAAAAAAAAATTGGAGCCCACCACTGACACCATATATATGTCTGTAGCAGTTTCACATAGAGCTATTGACATATTTTTAAAATGTGAATGTTAAAAGCAACACATGTCTAACATTTTGTCTAGTTTGATGGTGTCCTACTACATTCATAATGTGCTTGTCCTCCTGTTGTTTCTTTCAGGGTGTATTATGTCCCACTGGATGTGAACTGCAAACTGAACTGTTAAAACAGGAAAGGACAGTGAAACCGACTGTTCGGGATTTATCAGACAAAGTGAAGAAGCTAGAGGAATCTACTGGAAGCATTTATACTTACACCAATATACTGGATGAGCGCTTAGCGAAAAGACAGAAACAAATAAGAGGTAACCCTTATGGGTTTTTTTTATTATCATAGCCATTAATCCTATTATAGATGGTTCAGTTTGTACCTTGAAGAGCCATTTTGAAAGCCTTCTCCAAAAATGTGAAGTATATTAAAAGCAGTGAAACAAAGGGAAACCAAATCAACCAATGTGATGGGACAGCTCAGTTTTACGTGGCTTCCACATGTGCATGTGTGAAACATACAGACAATACAGTTTATGGAAGTTGGGAATCATTTTCCTGCCCCATGAAATAAGATTTATCCATTTGGCCAGATGTCTTCCCAGAAATCTGCTCTTTTCATAGCATTTGCTATCTTGAAGCCTTGTAGGAAAGCCATTTTGAAACGTTCCTTCCTTTCCTTAACTTCCAAACATATGTAGCACACTTGATATATGGCTGTAGAAGTTCCACACAGTGAAGGCTGATCATCTATCCATGCATCTAATTTGTGACACAACTATGTTAGATATGCCAACATTTTGTCATGGTGTGACACCAGGAGCATTCTTTACTTTGGCTTCAGTAAAGATCTCTTCTCTCAGAGTTTTAAATCATACTGTATTTTTTCATATTCTTTTACCTCTGCTGATTTTTATTGTTCGCCGTTCATTCCCAAAAACTTTCTATTTTTTTAAAAAAAATTCTGTTTTTTACCTTAATTTGTTTTATTGTTTGTTTGCTTATTCAGTTTATTTTTATACTGCATGTGTTCGATTATAGAACAGCCTATGAATAAATAAACAAATTCTTCTTCAGTGTCTAGGCCAGACATGAAACTGCCAAAATGAAACCACCATGTTTCATTCTGCAATTCCTTTCGCCTGACTTAGTGTGAGAAAGATTAGCTGGGAACACACAGTTGCTCTTACCAGGGTACGCCCAATGGTGGTTCAAAAATACCACTATCTTTGAGGAGGCTCTTTCTGTGTACCTCAAACAAATAAATGTGGGTCATGTTGTGAGCTGAATGAGTACAGGTGTAGTTCACTTGTGGGTAATTCTAAATAAATCAGAGGGCATCTTTGCTTGACCAAAATAAAACTTTATAAGTACTTACTTGTGACTTCTTTTACTTCAGATATCTGTGATGGCTTATAAACCAGAAGAACATTTATGATGTACAGTATTTCATATATAGTGACATTTCTGTAAATAGGATTTTACAGAGTCTGAATGGTAGGGTCCTTTCCCCAAAGAATTATTATCTAGAAATAGACACAAAGGAGATAACAGGAGAATGAGAAGAAAATTGAGGTAGCCATAAATCTACCATCTTATTAGTTAAAAACCACTTGCTACCTGCTTACATGGATTTCCCTTTTCAGACAATCAGAATGTGATTTCTCAGTACAACAAGGAGGTTGAGGACCACTACACGTTCATCAAAGACAACCTGGATAGAAACATTCCAAGTAACCTGAAAGTGCTTCGTGGAGTTGTGGATATTTTGCACCAAAAACTACTAAAACTGGAGAATGTTATCACAACTCAGTTGGCAGATTGCCGTGCTCCTTGCACAGTTTCATGCAATATCCCAGTGGTGTCTGGCAAAGGTAATTACTCACTCATTCCTTTTTCTTTGCAATGTAGCTGCCACACTGACAGTTCTGAGGATGTCTGTGTGTCAAAATCCCAACGTTTATCTCCTTCGAATTAAGTTGTATCGCCCTAGAAAAAAAGGAACCCTGCCCTTGTTCAGTGTGTATGAATGCTGCACCTCTTACAACCACAAAGTGATATATTTCTATTTGCAGTCCCAACTTAGTTGCAATTTGGACT
This sequence comes from Bradypodion pumilum, assembly GCA_035047305.1. Lineage (NCBI taxonomy): Eukaryota > Metazoa > Chordata > Lepidosauria > Squamata > Chamaeleonidae > Bradypodion > Bradypodion pumilum. The sequence continues at coordinate 207,080,917 of JAWDJD010000005.1, read as the reverse complement.
CAGCCTCATGCTTCCTCACTTTCCTATCAACTACTAATTCAAGAATTTCATGAGGCTCCTTTCTTTTAGGAAGCAAATTAAGACTTTGCTGTTTAGAGAAGCCTTTGGGGAGCCTCTTCCCAAGATTTCTTCTTAAATTATTATATTATTGCTGGGGGTTTTTTATATTTAGTTTCTTTGAAACTGTTTATATGTTTATATGTTTTTAGTTGCATAAACCATTCAGAATAGCTTTTAGCTAGATAGGAAGTATAGACATTGAATTGCTCACATCAGGTCTAAAATTAAGGTCTAATGTCTTCTGTTCCTTTCTCTCCAATGAACATTTTATAATTACTTCTGCCCAGGTACCCTGTCAGGGAAGCTTTTATATCAACTACATTGTATTATTATTATTTTTATATATATGGGAAATGTTCAAAATAATATAGATTATTTAGTGCTCTGATTGATTGCTTAGATTAAAATAAATTTAGTTAACACTTATATTCAAGTTTATAGTTGGCAGACAATTTTTTCTATTTATTACTATTCTTGTTTGCTAAGTAACATGTATTACTGATTTCTGATTGCAGAGTGCGAAGACATAATTAGGAAAGGAGGTGAAACTTCTGAATTGTACCTTGTTCAACCTGATCCTTTAGTCAAACCATACAAAGTTTACTGTGACATGACCACTGACGATGGAGGTAAATATTCATATCAGGCCACCAGTTGGAATTGTTGAGCACATGTTGACAATCACATATGCTACTATACTTTTTTTTAGCATGGAATACTGGTGGATAATTATGGTCTCCTGTCTTTCAAAGGTTGGCTTCTTATTCAGAACCGCCAAGATGGCAGTGTTGGCTTTGGTAGAACATGGGATGCATACAAAAAAGGATTTGGAAACATTGCATCCAGTGGTGGAAAGAATTATTGTGATACTCCTGGTAAGAAATTCACTCCAAAGAGCAGTAACTAACGACCAAACAGTAATTGAATGTCTCCTAACCCATTGCTAATTTCAGTAAAAGCACCACTCTTCCAACCCACCCCCAATCAGAACCCTCGTTGTGTCCTGCAGTCCATATGAAAATTATCCCCCTTCCTTCCAACTATTTATTAGATAATGATGATGACAATATAACCACAAGCAACACATTTAATGTAATGCATAATTGACCTCTAATTGGTGATGGAAGTTTTTGGATTCCCTTTTGTCGAATGGGCCTCTGTAGAAACATAGGAATCTACCTTACACTGGTCGAAATCATATTGAACAAGTAAATGTATATGTTTTTGGTCTGTTTCTTGCTAGTAAATAAAAAGTCACCTCCATACTGTAGTTCTCAGTGGTGTACATACACAAACACAACCAGTGTTGGTGCACCTTCCAGAGAACTTTGTAACAGAAACTCTTTATTTACCAGTGAGGAATGGACTAAAATATATAAATGAATTTGCTTAATATTACACAACAGGATTCTGGCCATTGAGTGAGACCATTGGATCATCTAATCCCATATATTCAACTGTGATTAGTAACATTTCTCCAGAAACTCAAGCAAGCTTCCTTCCTAACCTTATTTGGAGATCTCTGCTGGTCTCCTGTCTAAATAGAAAACAGGTCTTACCTTCTGACATTAGACAAAGGTGTGTGTGCACTGGGTGGAATGGTTTGCCCCCATCATTCCACATTAATCTGCTGTATCATTTATTATTAATAATTTTAACATTTTTTTTGGTCTTAAGTCTTGAATGGTTAGAGAGGGTGGGAAAATGAATGTGGATACTCATAAATGTACTTTCTAATAAATTATGGAATTTGGTTTGTTTAATCGTATACTATAGGCCAGTGATGGCCAACCTTGGCACTCCAGGTGTTCTTCAATGTCAGTTCCCAGAAGCTCTGATCAGTAGGAGTGCTGACTTGGGCTTCTGGTAATTGAAGTCCAAAAAACACCTGGAGTGCCAAGGTTGGCCATCCCTGTTATCGACATAGACACAAACATCAGGTCTTTCTTAAAACCCTTTACAAAATTAGTATCATAAAAGTTTCATTTACATTATTGTTACAGGTGAATATTGGCTTGGAAATGAGAAAATCAACCAGCTGACCAAACTGGGGCCCACACAGCTTTTAATTGAGCTGGAAGATTGGGATGGTGCTAAAGTGAAAGCAAATTATGGAGGATTCAGCATTCAGGGTGAATCAAACAAATACCAGCTCTCTGTTAGCAACTATAAAGGCACAGCTGGAAATGCATTGCTAGAAGGAGCTTCCCAATTGCTAGGCGAGAACAGAACAATGACAATCCACAACAGCATGTTCTTCAGCACCTTTGACAGAGACAATGATGGATGGTGCGTGCATACATTTGTACTTACTTTGCTACTGTGTCTTGCCTAAGACATTTTAGAAATTTGACTGTATAGCACAAGTGGGCCATTGTCGAGAGACTCTTGTGAGCCTTTTTTTTTGTGGCATGGAAGGCTATGTTGGAGAGAGGCAGAAAGCTCCACCACACTAGCATGTTATTGGATGTGTTACAATGACTTGTGACAGCCAATGGCTTCACAGATATTCCTGTAGATCATTTCAAGTTGAAATCCAGTCCATAGCTACTTAAAACTAAGCTCCACATGTTTTAGTGACCTTACCCTTGAATAAAGGCAATTAGGCTGCCATAGTCTAAAACAAGGGGTTCCCAACCAAAGGCCTGTGGGCCAGATCTGGCCAACAGTGCCATTTCATGTGGCCCCCCACCCCTCCAAGGGCATTCAAGAAACAAAATGGCCACCCCTTTGAAGCTGTGGGGACAAAATGGCCAGCCCCATCAAGCAGGCAGGGCAAAATGGCCATCCACCCCCCAAAGCTGACTGTGAGAGTGTGACCTAGCTTGAAAAAGTTGGGAAACCCTGGCCTAAACAGAACTGGTTATGGAGAATATCTGAGAGATATCTGAGAGTAGTTAGAAGCAGTATTCTTTGTTTGGAGAACTGAAGGGTGATCTTTTGGAACAGAAATGTTTAAATAAGAAATCCAACGTTTTCTCGACTCAGAATTACATAGAGTTCCTGGAAGATATAGAGGATTTTCACAAATTATGTATTTGTTCTTTCAGTAGTCCGCATGCACAGCTTGACCAATATCACACATATGTATATATTTCCTCACAGGTTAAACCCAGATCCTAAAAAGCAGTGTTCAAAAGAAGATGGTGGTGGCTGGTGGTACAATCGCTGCCACTCAGCTAATCCAAATGGCAGATACTACTGGGGTGGACATTATACCCCAGAGATGGCAAAACATGGCACGGATGATGGGATTGTATGGATGAACTGGAAGGGGTCCTGGCATTCACTGAAGAAAGTGAGCATGAAGATTCGACCAGTCTCTCAACAATTGTGATTGTTATTTAAATAAAAGGTGTCAGGAATTGGCTTCTTCTCTCTTTCATTTATTTATTTATTTATAACTCAAATTTCTATGCCGCCCAATCAGGCGAACCCGACTCAGGGCGGCTCACAACAGGATTAAAACATACATATTAAAAACAATTAAAACCCCAACATACCCACCCACCTATTAAAAACTAACCACATTAAAACTGCCTGCATTAAAAAGATGGGGAGGCTTCATTTTATAAGCCAACAGGTGGGGGCCACTCTTCCATCCGGGCCACACACCTGCCCCACCAACCAGGTTTTTAATTATTTTCTGAAAGGCAGCAACTCCATCTGCTCCCACAACTCTAATGGGAGGAGGTTCCACAAGGCCTGTGCGGACACGGAAAAGGCCCTCCTTCGTGTGTCAGAGAGGCAAGCCCCTCATGGCAGATGGAACAATTAGAGAGCCACTCTGGTCCGCTCTGGTTGGATGGACAGACACTCTTGGGACGATGCAGTCTCTTAGGTATCCTGGCCCACTACCATGTAGGGCTTTAAAGGTCAAAACCAGCACCTTGAATTGCACCCAGAGACAAACTGGTAACCAGTGCAGCTCCCAAAGCAATGGTGAGGTGCGAGCATAATGCCCGCACCCCATCACCACCTGGGCTGCCGCATTCTGCACCAGCTGTAGCCTCCGAATGGTCATCAAGGGCAGCCCCATGTAGAGCGCATTGCAATAATCTAGCCTGGAGGTCACCAGAGCATGTGTGACCATGAGCAGGGAGTCCCAGTCCAGGAGCTAATGCAACTGATGGATGACGTGAAGCTGTGCGAAAGCCCTCCTGGCCATGGCTGCCACCTGATCTACAAGTAGCAGTCCTGAATCCAGGTGGACCCCTAAGTTGCATACCGGGTCTGTCTGGGGCAAAGCAGCCCCATCCAAGACCAAAGTTGGCAGCTCCCTGGATAATGTGGGGCCCCCTATCCATAGCCACTCAGTCTTGGAGGGATTCAATTGTAGCCCGTTGTCCCCCATCCAGACCCCAACAGCTTCCAGACATCTGGATAGGACATTGACCGCTTCACTGGGGTCCCCATGGGCCGAGATGTACAGCTGGGTATCATCATCATACTGATGATACCTCACCCCATGGGAATGGATAATCCCGCCCAGCGGCTTCATGTAGATGTTGAATAGGAGAGGAGAGAGCACCGAGCCCTGAGGCACCCCATAACGTAGGGGCCTAGGGCTGGATCTCTCACTCTCCAACCACACCGACTGGGTCCAGCCCTCCAGAAATGAGGAAAACCAGGATAACACAGTACCCTGGATCCCCAATCCTTTGAGCCGTTCCAGAAGGATACCGTGGTCGACAGTATCGAAGGCCGCTGAGAGGTCAAGAAGGGCAAGGACGGATGGATGGCCACTGTTCCGCTCCCGCCAGAGATCATCTACCAGTGCGACCAATGCCATCTCTGAACCATATCCAGGCCTGAAACCTGATTGAAAGAGATCCAGATAATCCGCTTCATCCAGGACCCCCTGCAGCTATCGCACCACCACCTTCTCCAATACCTTCCCCAAAAAGGGGAGGTTGGAGACCAGTCTATAGTTAGCTGGAACTGCTGGGTCGAGTGATTGTTTCTTCAGGAGGGGGCGCACCAAAGCATGTTTTAAATGTGCAGGAAACACCCCCTCCCATAGCAATGCATTGATTATAGCCCCGACCCAGCCTCCCGTCACCACCTTAGAGGCTTTCACCAACCAGGTGGGACAGGGATCTAAAGGGCAGGAGGTGGTGCGAACAGCTGCAAGAAGCCTGTCCACTTCCTCAGGGACAACTGGATCGAATTGATCCCAGATAACACAGCCAGACTGAGCTCTGGTCCTCTCCCGACTCTCCCCATCCATGCCAGGATTGAACCCGGAGCGAATCCGAGCGATTTTCTCCACCAGATAGTCTGCAAAAACCTCAGCCGAACCCTGCCAACTGGGCACCGGCCCCTCCCGGCCAAGGAGAGACCTGGTAACCCAGAACAGAATGGCTGGGCGATTATCTGCGGAGGCAATGAGGGTGGTAAAGTATTGCTGCTTCACCACCCTCATCGCCACCACGTAGGTCTTAATAGCAGCCCTAGCCAGTGTCCAGTCAGAATTGCTCCGTGTCTTCCCCCAGCGGCGCTCTCAGCGTCTCTTTGCCCGTTTAAGCTCCCACAGTTCTTCTGTAAACCACGGGGAAGATCTATCCCTGTGGGCTCGGAGAGGCCGTAGTGGTGCAATTTCATCCAAGGCAGTGGTAGTCATCCTGTACCACAGGTCAACGAGTGCCTCGAATAAATCGTGTAGCCGATCCAGAGGAAAATCCCCCAGTTCCCTCTGGAATTTGTCAGAATCTATCAGTCGCTGGGGGTGGGCCAATTTAATAGGCCCTGCCTCCCTGTGATGAACTGCCGTTCCCAGGAAGTCCAGAGTCACCAGATAGTGATCTGACCATGGCACAGTTACAGTGTCTAATTTCTGTAGTCTCAGATCACTCTGCCACCGCTCCGACAAAAAAACTAGGTCTGTTGTGTGACCACTGCCCCTGGTCGGGCCATGAATTACCTGAGTCAGGTCCATGGCTTCCATGGAAGCCATGAACTCCTGTGCAACCTCTGAACCAGTCCCCAGCGAAGGCAAATTGAAGTCCCCCAGAACCATCAGCCTAGGGAACTTCAACGCCAATGCTGAGATGGCCTCGAGGAGCTCAGGCAGGGAGTCTCTTACCCTGCAAGGAGGCAGGTACAGGAGTAAGAATCCCAGCTAACCCTTAGGGCCCAACCGCAGGAGCAGGGCCTCACGACCCGGGACTTGTGGAGCAGCGGCCCTGGCGACTCATGATATCTGACACCTTTTGATGATACCTCTCACAGCTACATCAACAAAAAACTCTACAGTCTTACATGGTTAAGTGAATTGTGATTGAAAGTGATAATTCTATACTCAATAAGACTCATTAAAACAACTTACAAACATCATTTGTGGTGCCTTGGAAGATTTAGAAATATTCACTGTTAAAGTGTTTTACTTAGCATCTACTTCTAATGCTTTGTACTTCATTAACATTTACATCACAACTTGGATTCAAAGTGAGGGAATAAGGGTTGTTTGTTTTGTTTTTGTCTCAGTCTGCTACAATTACTTAGCACCAGTGGTGGGCATCAGCAGGTTCGCACCAGTATATGCGTACTAGTCATACCTGTCAACCTTCCCGGATTGGCCGGATTTCGCGGTTTTCGATGCCAATTTACACCATTTCCCGCCCTGCGCTGCCGAAACCCCGGAATTTGGCAGCGGGGGTAAGGTTCTACGCATGCATAGAAGGCTATGCCGCTTGCGTAGAAGGCTACACATGCGTAGAAGAGGGCTATGGAAGCGTAAAACCTTTCTATGCATGCGTAGAAGGCGACCTGCGCAGAACCATTCTGCGCAGGTCCTGGATTGGCTGGAGCCGCGGTTGACAGGTATGATACCAGTAGTAAAAAATGGCTGGCCCCACCCACCTCCCCACCCCACCCACCTCCTCCTCCTACTAGAAGAGGCTTCGGAAGGGGCTGGCTGCATTTTCCCCTTCATCAAAGGCTTTTCCTGGGCTCCATTTCACCCCAAAGCACATCCCCAGCCACTCCGGAGTGCCTGGGGAGGCACTTTGGGGTGAAACAGAGCCCTGGAAAAGCCTTGGACTAGTGGGAAATGGCTTCAGGGGTTCGCTATAGAGTGATGAAAATAGAAGAGGCTTCTATTTTCATAGCTCTATAGCAAAGAGCAGTCACATGGGCAACAGGCCATGCTCACCAAGTCACATGGCCACACCCACAGTGTGGTAGGAATTTTTTTTTATGCCCATTGCCCACCACTGCTTAACACTATGCAATAAGACCTACTAGACAAGATCAATAGTCCATCTAAGAGCATGTCCAAACAAGATGATTTAGCCTGTTTGTTGGAGGTTATTCCTTCCTCCAGTGTCCACATGTTTTGGAAGTTTTTGGATTCTGGAGCGCTCCAACCGCCACTGGGTTCTACTTTTTAAATAGCACTTAGATATATGCTGTTCCCATTACCCATGGATGCTGGGAACAAGGTATATGTCAAAGGCTTTTGTGCTGCCAAAAATCTGGGATTAAGGGGGCCCTTCACATTTAATATTGCCATCAATCATTTCCCCTGCTCTTCTGAAAAGTGGCAGGGAATGTGTAATTAAATGTTTCCCCTCCTAGTTGATCGTTGTAGAGCTAGATTGGTTAAGCAGACCAACACATTTTTCACTTCCTTTATCCTAGTAGATTTGATCAAGAAACTGTCACAGCTGCAGTTATGATTGGCACTCAAGGAGAAAATGAAGAGAGAGAAAATTTAAACTCTCCTAACCGATCCAATGCTGCAATGATCATTGGGGGGGGGGGAGGATAATTATACTTTCTCTGCCCATACACAGAACTGCTGTAAAAATATTTCATCCACCCTTAACAGCCTTCAAAATTAATATTCTCCAAATAATTTGAGGGACAGCAACAAATGTGAGTTTCCAAAACGTTATTTTTGCCTGAAAGATTGCATTTAAACTGCTCTTGCAAGGTCTTTCTAAAAGGTCTCAGGCAGAGGTATGCCCCATTGCTGCCTCTACAGATCTAATCACTCGAGTAGCAGGGAACTAAATCTGGGAACTTCTTTAAGTAAACTGCAGGACTCGGCCTGCGGCACCATTTCTTGTGGCCCGTGTTGCCGCCGCACCGGAAGCAGAAGTGGATGCATTCACGACAGCTGTAAATGTACCCTTGGCTGTCGTAAATGCATTTACGACAGCCGCGGATGCGTTTTACAGCAGTGTTTACACTAGAGGAAACCACCAGTCTAGCCCACTCAGCTGTCCGGTGGGCATGGTCCGGCCCACAGTGTTAAAAAAGTTGGGAACCCCTGGTGTATAATGTTTTTCTCCTTCAGAATCTCATACTTCATATATTTTAAAGGTCATATTCATCTCAAAAACCACATAGAATAAAGATTTGTTCACTACCAAGGAAATAGGGTTATGTTTCGTCAATTGTGATAGCACAGGGTATCATATGTAAGCACTTTGAAGTTATACAGCAGTTACATCTCAGTACGGTGGCCAATGACAAAGAGCTAAGCATTACAAGGATAGCACCCTGAACACAACAGACTCATCTGATTTCAGCTCCTGAACAGAATCTAGCCTGGTTGGTTGAGAAACTAGGATCTAGGAGAAAATCACCACAGTCCCAAACTTTATTTAATTTATTATTATTATTATTATTATTATTATTATTATTATTATTATTATTATTATTATTATTATTATTATTATTATTATTATTATTATTATTATTATTATTATTATTATTATTATTATTATTATTATTATTATATTTGCATTTAAGAACATAAGAACATAAGAACAGCCTTGCTGGAACAGGCTACAGCCCATCCAGTCCAGCATTCTGTCTCACACAGTGGCTCACCATTTCAGGGTATTCCCAAGCAGATGCCTTCACCTGCTTAGGATTCCCTGGAAATGATATTGAGAGATATCCTGCCTATCTCTCCAACCCGGAGGTTGTCCTTAAGTATCCATAATTATAGCCATTGATACTCTTGTCCTCCGCTTATATACCGCTTTTCTTGTCCTAAGACAACTCAAAGTGGTTTCCAACATAATTACAAATAAATACAAAGCATATAAGAAATACAATAAAAAATAAGTACAGTATGGATACAATAACTTAAAAAGTACAATAATTCTACATATAACAAAAATATCAACAGCAAATAGCAATACAGTAACTCCACTGCAAAAGTCTGCCTCACAGAGAGAGAGAAATGACTTCACAGGGTAGCAAAACCTAGATTTATATACTAGGTCAGGGGTGCCCAAACTACGGCCCATGGGCTGGATCCGGCCCTAGATGCCAATGCATCTGGCCTGCACCTCGTCACTCCCAGAAGTTGAAGTAAAACGTGCCAATACGGAAGTAAAGCGTGCCCATACGGAAGTAAAACACGCCCATATAGGCATGTTTTACTTCCGCTTCTGGGAGTGATGAGGGTGGTGTGGGCCAGATGAATTGACCTTGAGGGCCAGATCTGGCCCACGGGCCATAGTTTGGGCACCCCTTGTTTAAGCAGAGAAAATGGCAGGTTAAATTCTATCTCACCCTACTGCAAAACAGATTGCAAGGCACGTTTTACTTCCGCTTCCGGTGGGAGGAACCATGTGTCTGGCCTGCTGAACCACATGACTGGCCAGTTGAACCACATGACCAGCCTACGGCCCAAAATGTTTGTGTACCCCTGTACTAGGTAGCTCCCCAGAATCATTTAGTGAAGATGGTAGAGAGTGTTGTGTCCGAGCAAGTGCCTGGTGTTTCCAGCTATAGGCTGCAATCTCTTCCAATTAGGAACCAAAACATTACAAGGTTGCAAGTTTAATGTCCCTTTTGTTATATTATGTGGTCATCAATGTCCCCCCCCCCCAACTTTTTCACGCTAGCTAAGCAAGGGTAACAGCTACTTTTGTCTGATCTATGGTAGAATACTATCTGTTGTAACATTTCAAAGTCATTTATTCAGAGGCTGTCTATACAGCCATATAGACTGCTCATTGGGCTGGAGATCGGCTAGGCAGATGAGTTCTATTGAGTGCACACACTGATTAGGCCAATCTGCTCCAAACTGATCAATGCTGAGACCTAGTTGGGGGCACAACTAAATTGTACTGTTGTACTTTATCCCATGGGATAAAGTACAACAGGGACACACAACTGATTGGCAATAAATTAGAATACAGCTTTACCCCAAACCTGTTTGGGTGAGGAGCCTTTATTTTCCAAAAATGGCTGTCATTGAGATGAATTTACCATGGCTGCAATGTTCAAAAATTGATATAAATGGTATAACTAAAGATTAAAGACTCACACTCCCTCACCTTCCTCATGACAAAATGGATTCTATGACAGCCTCAGAACCCTTGGGGGAAACTGGGGTTATTTATTTATTTTAATTTCTGAAAAATTGTGAGGGCTAATAATGCTATTAGACTTACATGTCATTGCAATAGAAACAGTTGATTTCCATCATTTGTGAAATTGATGTAACAACTTTTAGAATTGAGTCCATAAGCCTTGTTGTGTCCTAAAGCCTGTGCCTTTAAACAATGTACCTATCCATGTGTATCCAATGTAACCTTTTCTATGTGTAACATTGTAACCTCCAGCTGCATCACTGTAACCTTAATAGGACGCGAGCTAGTGACCACTAGATGGCAATAGCGAGCGTCCAAGCTCATTGGTCCAAGACTCACCTAGAACAACAGCGCGGGAAGATTCCCGCCACTACCTTCACCTGGACAAGAAGGGCCATGACCTACAATGACGTCACGCGGACAGTAGCCAATGGACTGTCAAGGAGCCACATTCAAATGTATAGCCACTGTATATATTGAGCTGTTCATCCGCCATTACCACATGTTCCCTCTGACCAGCATGTAATAAAGTTGTGTTAAGCCAGCTCTTCGGCTGTCCTGGTGTCCTTGGTCCCATACACTAAATTGGCGATGAGGATGGGATAATGGCTGCCCACGGGACCAAGACATACGCCGGTTTCGACATCAAGAAACCGCAAGATTGGGAACTCTTCAAAATGGACTTCCAAGGCGCGCTGGTGGAGTTCGAGGTGACGGACGAGGCGAAGAAAAGAGCCATCCTCACCAGAATGCTCGGGCACGACGGCAAGAGGGTATTGATTGACCTCATCGCACCCAAAAAGGCGGCTGAATTCAAGGCAAAGGAGCTCCTGACGGTGCTGCGAGACCATTTCCGGCCCTCGGTAGTGATGTTTCCCGCTCGGAGCGCGTTTTGGAGGCGAGTCTAAGCGCCTGGTGAGTCGGTCGCCGCTTTCGTAGCGGCCCTGCGTCTGGCTGCCGGCCCATGCAAATGGGAGAATTTGGAAGTCACCCTCAGGGACTGTGTGCTATGCGGCCTGAAGGACGCCGAGATTCAGCGCACGCTAATGAATCAGGAGCCGGCCCCCACGTTGCAGGAGGTCCTGAAAGCGGCACAGGCCGCGGAAGCCACAAAGGCCGGGGTGCAAGAGCTCCAGGACTGTCGGCCAAAGGCCGACAAAGCAGAGAGTCCGGTGCATGCAGCCCAGCGAATTTCGAAATCGTCCGCCGAAAGCAGCGACGACGAGGACATCCGGAGGGTCTGGAAGGAGGGCCGGCGTTGCGACGGCTGCGGGGCGGCTCACGACCGTGCCAGGTGCCCGTTCAGAAAGGCCGAGTGCCACAACTGCGGGCGACGCGGGCACATACCCAAAGTCTGCAGACAACGGCGCAAGGACCGGAGGAGCTCGCCCGACCGCCCAGCGAGGGACCGGAGGAGCTCGCCTGACTGCCCAGTGAGGCCAGACCGCTCGACGAGACTAAAGGATGGCGCCCGGCCCACGAGGAAGCAGGACGGCGTAAGCCGCATCTCCGACGACAGCGACGACGACGCCCCGGTTTTCAGCGTGTCCATGGGACACCCCCGTTACTTTGTTGAGGTACTGGTGCAAGGGGCCCCTGTTAGGATGGAGATTGACTCTGGCTCCTCTTACTCAATTATTTCCCAGAGGGAGTTTTTGAGAATTGCCCCCCGCGTACGGCCTAAGCTCAAAGCGTTGAGGTCCACGCTTCGGGACGTGCAAGGGAACAGTATCCCGGTGTTGGGGGTTGGGAATTTCCAGGTTCAGTACAAGCGGCACGCCGCGGAACTCCCCCTAGTCGTTCTTAAGGGGGGTAATTGCAGCCTCCTCGGGACTCAATGGTTTCAGTCCCTGGGTCTGTTCATTGGGGGGGTGCACGCCGTTGGGTCTGACCCGATACAGGAGGTGTGCGACGCGCACCCCGAAGTCTTCAAGAAGGGACTTGGGAAATTCAATGGACCCCCAGTAACGTTCGACCTGGACCCGGAGGTCCGCCCAATCAGACTCAAACCGCGCCGGGTGCCTTTTGCACTCAAGGACAAAATAGAGGCGGAACTGGACAAATTAGTGGGCCAGGGGATTCTTGTTCCTGTTGATTCCGCGGAGTGGGAAACTCCAATTGTCACAGCATTGAAGGCCAATGGGGAGGTTCGCATTTGCGTCGATTATAAGTGCACCATTAATAAGGCAATCCGCCCTAATGCGTACCCGGTGCCAGTGGTCAGCCATTTGCTAGCCAGGTTACATCGGGGAAAGTGTTTCGCTAAGCTCGACCTGGCACAGGCCTATCAGCAACTCATGGTAACCCCTGCCGCAGCTGCTGCACAGACCATAATCACGCATAAGGGGGCGTTCCAGGTGACGCGCCTCCAATTCGGCGTGAACTCGGCGCCTGGAATTTTCCAGTCGCTCGTGGAACGCCTCCTCAAAGGGCTGGACGGCGTTTTACCATATTTTGATGACGTATTGATAACAGGGGGGAGTGAGGTTGAGTTGGCTGAAAGGCTAAACAAGGTCCTGGCGGCGTTCGAACAGGCGGGGTTAAGGTTGCGAAAAGACAAATGCGTCTTCTTCGTGAAGGAGGTTGAGTTCTTAGGGTTCCGAGTAACACCCAAGGGGATCAAACCGTCCAAATCCAAGGTGGCCACCATCAAGAAAGCTCCTCGCCCCACATCCAAGCCCGAGTTGCAGTCGTTCCTAGGGCTCTTAAATTTCTACCACTCCTTCCTTCCACGGAAGGCTGCGGTGGCTGAGCCGCTTCACAAGTTGCTCAAGAAAGATGCGGCATGGAAGTGGGGCGATGACCAGGAGAGGGCATTCACGGAACTGAAACAACTCCTGGCGTCCGACGCCATTCTGACCCATTTCGACCCCAAACGGCCGGTGATACTGATCTGTGATACATCCCCGGTGGGGGTGGGGGCAGTGTTATGCCACGTGTTGGAAAACGGGAGGGAGGCCCCAATAGCGTTTTACTCCAGGTCCCTGTCCCAAGCGGAGAGAAACTACGCCCAGACAGACAGGGAGGCGCTGGCGATAGTTGCGGGGACCAAAGAATTTCACGATTTTCTGTATGGCCGCCCTTTCACCATCGTGACTGACCACAAGCCCCTACTAGGCATTTTTACCGCAGATAAGCCCACGCCACAGATCCTGTCCCCGAGAATGCTTAGGTGGGCCATTTTTCTCAACGCCTACCAGCACGCGTTGGTGTACCGGCCCGGGAAAGAGATCAGCCATGCGGACGCCCTATCAAGGTCCCCCTTCCCCTAACGCAGAGCCAGATGGGCGGAGAGGGGCGTGACCGCCAGGTGCTCATGATAGAGGTTTTGGATTCGCCCCCCATAGTGCCCGCCGACATTGCCACAGCAACAAGGAAGGACAAGACGTTGGCGGCGGTTTGCTCCTGGGTACAGAAAGGGTGGCCGGCGTCTTCCCCAGCAGAGGAATTCGCCCCATTTTTTAGGAAGAAGCTGGAACTGTCCCTAGAGAGGGGGTGCCTCTTGTGGGGGCAGCGGGTGGTGATCCCTACATCCCTTCGACCGCGGGTGCTTAAACTGCTGCACGTCAGCCACCCCGGAATTGTGCGCTCCAAAGCGCTGGCCCGGAGTTACTTCTGGTGGCCCCAGTTAGACGCCGACATCGAGCACATGGTCGGCACTTGCGAGAGCTGCCAATGCTCCAGACCGGAGGAGGCCCGCCTTCCCCACAGGGAATGGGACGCGGCTAAGGGGCCGTGGTCCCGGGTGCACATAGATTTCGCGGGCCCGTTCCGAGGAACCCTGTTTCTCCTTGTTGTGGACGCTTTCTCCAAGTGGTTGGAGGTCATCCCAGTCACGAGCACCTCCTCGGCCGCGACAATTAAGCATTTGCGGAGGATTTTTTCCACGTTCGGCATACCCGACACTCTAATTAGCGATAACGCTAGTTGCTTCACGTCCGCTGAGTTCAGGGCATTCACAGAGATTAACGCCATCCGGCACATCACCTCCGCCCCTTTCCATCCGGTCACCAATGGCCAAGTGGAGCGCCTCGTACGCACCACGAAGGACGCGCTGCGGCGCATGGGCCCCGGGGACCTCAACCTGCAAGTGTGTCAGTTTCTGCTAGGGTACAGGGTGACCCCGCTAGCGTCAGGCTACTCCCCTGCGGAGCTTTTAATGCGCAGGAAGCTGACCACCATACTCACTAGGCTAGACCCCACGAGAGTTGAGGACAAGGGGAGGAACATAGGTGTAGAAGCCACCAAGAGTTTCAGCGTGGGTGCCCCGGTGCATTGCAGGAACTACGCCAGCGCGGGGCCAACCTGGGTACCGGGGGTGGTCGTGGAACAGACCGGTCCCGTATCGTACCGCGTGGAGACCAACACAGGTCTACTTTGGCGGCGACACGCGGACCAGCTCCGGAGCCGGGTCCCAGGAAGTCAGGGCGCCGACGGCGCGAACACAAATTCAGTGTTAGGGTTCACCCGTTTAGCCCAAGGGGGAGGGGAGGGGGGTCCAGAGTCCCCACCAAGGGGGGAGGAGAAGGAATTTGTCCTCGTAGATATCCCGCGGGATCCCCCAACAGAGTTTGATTTTGATTTTCAGAACCGGGGGGGTTTTCGGAGTGGTCCCCCACCCATCCAAGCGAGAAGAGGGGTTTTACGTTAGCCCCTGGTGCCCCCGGTTCAACCACAACGGAATCTACCCTTTCCCCTAAAGCTGCAAAACCGCAGCAAGCCTCTAACAAGTCTCCCTCTCCCATTACAGGACAAGGGTCCAGGGAACAAGGAAGCGGGAGCGGCCCCCGGGTGGGCCAACCCACATCGCGGCCCAAACGCGAGTGCAATAAACCATCTTGGCTAAGAGACTTCGTCTCATCCTAGGGGGGAGGGGTGTTGTGTCCTAAAGCCTGTGCCTTTAAACAATGTACCTATCCATGTGTATCCAATGTAACCTTTTCTATGTGTAACATTGTAACCTCCAGCTGCATCACTGTAACCTTAATAGGACGCGAGCTAGTGACCACTAGATGGCAATAGCGAGCGTCCAAGCTCATTGGTCCAAGACTCACCTAGAACAACAGCGCGGGAAGATTCCCGCCACTACCTTCACCTGGACAAGAAGGGCGTGGCCTACAATGACGTCACGCGGACAGTAGCCAATGGACTGTCAAGGAGCCACATTCAAATGTATAGCCACTGTATATATTGAGCTGTTCATCCGCCATTACCACATGTTCCCTCTGACCAGCATGTAATAAAGTTGTGTTAAGCCAGCTCTTCGGCTGTCCTGGTGTCCTTGGTCCCATACACTAAAAGCCTCAAAAACCAAATGCCACATTTTCATACGTATGCCTACAAAACGTAATTCCTGATACTAGAAAAGATTGAAGGCAAAATGAGTATTGTTGAAAGCGGTAGGCTTGGGTCTGGGCAAACTCTGGAGGATGACAGAGGAGCCTGGCATGTTGTGGTCCATTGGGTTGCAAAGGGACAGACTCAACTTTGGGACTGAAAAACAACAACAACAACCTGCATTGCTGCTGGGATAAATTCTCCCAGTGAGGCATGCGGCTAGGTAGAAATGGATGGGAATGGATACTCAAGCTTTAATACAAACTTCCATGCAAAAAAATGAAATATTCTCCTCAAAGCATGATTTATCTTATTGTCTAGGGGCTGCGGTGGTTCAGTGGTTAAGAAGTTTGCCTTGTTAGCTGGAAGGCTGGCAAGTCGGCAGTTCGAGACCCAGGTACTGCATAATGGCTTGAGTGCGCATCTCTGTCCTAGCTCCTACCAACCTAGCAGTTCGAAAGCGAGAAATTGCAAGTAAATAAATAGGGACCCCTTTGGTAGGGAAAAGATCTTGGGGACATGAAAGGAGCCTCATTTGGGCATCCCCCTGAGGAGAGTTTCTCCAGCAAAAATCCTTTCAACCCAGAAAATTTCTGACATAAAATTAAAATCTCCTTGTCTGGAGATCTGGAGCAGTATAGCAAATCTCAAGGCTTCATCAAGTGCCTTGAGAGCTTAGCAATCATAGACCTTATAATGTCATTCAAACTGAATTTGGGCTTGGGGGTCTGGGGAAGACTGAGGTTTGAATTTAATGTCTCAAATGTGGGATATGGAAAAAGCCTAGCTGAAGAATGTGAGGGCTTTGGCTGATCCTTGCACTCTGGAATCACTACTGGATTGCTTCTGACACAAATGAAGAATGTCTCATGAATGAATATCAACCTGGCACAGAAGGCCACATTTTTGTTCATTATCTTCTGTCCTGCCCAAATCCTGCTTTGTCTTTCTGTGCCGTGTACTTGAATGTAAAAATTACTGAGCAGGCTCCTCTGCAAGCAGATTCCTTTAATTAGATTTCAGTGTTTTGCAAATGGAAAACTTGTTCTCAAGATGTAATCTTCTACCCACTTTTGACATATCTCTATAAAAGCTTATGAAACTTTGGATGCCTTCATTCTTTTGCTAATCATGCAGAAAGGCTTATTTCTCAACAAAAGACAGTCAAACCACTGACTGCGATATTGCCTTCAGAACCATTGCTTGTCCTGAAGACCACACACAAAGGAAAATGTGACTATTCTTGCTGAGAGGATTTTAATTCTCCTGTTTCAGACATTAAGTACTCATCTCACTCACTAAAGGTAAAGGTTTCCCTTGCTCGAAAGCCAGTCGTATCCGACTCTAGGGTTCAGTGCTCATCTTTGTTTCAATGCCAAAGAGCCAGCGCTGTCTGCTTCTGCAGACATTTCCATGGTCACATGTGGCAGGCATGACTAGACACCAGAGTGCATGGAAAGCTGTTTACCTTCCCACCGAAGTGGTCCCTACTTATCTACTTGCAATTTCTTGCTTTCGAACTGCTAGGTTGGCAGGAGCTGGGACAAAGAGCTCATCCCGTTCTGCAGTACTTGGAAATAGAACTGCTGACCTGCCAACTTCCAGTCAGCATCTTCTTATCCACCTGAGCCACTGATGGTTTATTCTTGTTTCTTCCTTCCCTTCCTTTTTATCCCAGATCCCTGGAACAATCCTCTGAAAATAATGTACCTTTAGAATTTCATTACTGGTAAGCTGACAATACAACCAACGTCATGGGTTGAAATATAAGGTCATGTTTTACATGGCAAACATTAGACTGGCTCTCCTATAGAAACAGTTTGTGTTCTGCCTCAATGTATTGTTCAAAATAGATTGTATAGCAAGCAATAGTCTCATCAGACATATCCAAATATTTATTCATGTATTAGTTTGCAAAGAAGCCAAAGACTCCAGAAGCATCTTTTAGAGTGAAGTCATTTATTTTATTAAACAGGTAGATGTCTCTCAGTTGCATTCAGTTGCCTTGGGTTAAAAAACAAATCACCAGACACATACAGACACACACAGACACAATGTAAATTTGAGGTATATGTAATTGAGAAAGCCATTTCTTCACTTTATTATCTAATCTGTTTCTACAGGGCGAATTTTCATTCTCACAACTTTGAGGGAGTAATCTGAGGGCTTGAAGGGTACCCAGACAACCCCGTTTTCAATCTCATAGGGAACACTGTTTCTGGGATCATACTGTCCGCCCCGATAATAGATCCCGTTGAGATTAGCAGCTTGGCAATTGTTATACCACCAACCACCTCCATACACCTCAGCACAATTCTCCTCCCACTGATCGTTGTCTTTGTCAAAAGTGCTGAATTTCATGTTGGCATGGGCAGTGTATTCGCTACCTTCCTCTTCTGAGCCTCTGATCAGGGCATCCCCAGCTGTCCCCTCATAATCAGCCACAGTGAGCCTGTAGCTTTCTGATTCAGAGCCTACATGTATATTATACTCTGCATAACCTTCATTGCCCTCCCAGTCCTCTACTTCGACCCGAAGGACTGCGGGCATCTGGGTCAGCAGGTAGAGGTTTTCATTGCCCAACCAAAACTCTCCTTCCCCTTTGCCATCCAGGCTGCCGAAACCTTTCTTGTAGTCTTCCCAGGTCCGGTTAAAATTCAATGACCCATCCAATCTCTGTTGGATCAGAATCCATCCTCCCAAAGTGGTCTCTTGGTCGCAAAACACTGAGAAAACCTGAGTGGATCCTGCTGGCTTGATTCTGAAAATGCCACTTTGGGCACCAGAAGTGTGTTTTTGGTGGATAGCCGCACAGTCTAAAAAAACAAAGTTGATCGGGTTGGCAGAGGTTTTCAGTTAAGCTTTATTACAAGGTTACACAGGAAGCCAATCAGTATTCATGCTGAAGTCAACTGGCACCATTGAACTTAGTGTTACAGTGGAAAAGCATTTTGCACTTTCTCCATGCCCCAAACTGATCCATTGATGTGCCATTTTAATTTTACCCGTGACATTCTGTCTTGTTAGCCAATTAATTACTCATAGTAATAGCATACTATTCCCCACTTTTTCCCAATGGCAACAAACCGACACATTGCTTGTATAGCTTAAACAAAGACATGACTTTTGTTCAAGTTGATTTAGCTTGTGTCAGTTTGGTTGCAAACTTCACTCGTGTTCCCTCAACAATTATTGATGGATACCTGTCCCGACGTAGTCTCTCCCCAGCTTCTCTCCTCCTGTGCTCAAGCTTCGTGCCCGAAAATCAGGAGTATCTTCACCACTCTCATCATGTTGCACCCCTTCTACCTCCTCAAAGGATGCAGGGAGCTTGAGGGACTTGGTTTCAAAAGTGGAGCCTCCTTTGTTGAAGCCAGTTGTATGCCTGCTGGTAGATACGACTGACTTGGAATGGGATGAAGCTTCACCTGTTTTTGAAAAGAAATCAGAGGACGCATGGTCCAGCCTCGAGAAGTCATCGTCTTCTCCTTCATGCAGGTCAGAGAAGGCGTCAGGAGTACGTAATAATGGTCTGTGGTTGGGGCCTACTGTGACTCTGCTGCCAAAGCCAATGTTAAAAAACTCTCTTGCATCTGGATCTAAGGAAGAAAAGTCTGGTAAGCCACTCCCTCCACCACTGGAAGAGGTTCCTTTGAAATGGTAGGTGCCACTGGCTTTGTCAACAAGATCCTTTAAGTGGGAACAGTCTGAACCATCAGGAGTCCTGTACTCCTCAACCACATCTTCTCTGATGGCACCAGAACTCTGGTACCTTTTCCTGGTGACTGTTTTGGTGCATGTAACTGAAGGATGATAACCATGCGTCACAACTTTCAACTCAGACCCACTGCCCCGATTTGTGTGAACACCCTTGCTAGAAGGTGCGTATTCAGCTGCTTCTGCTCCAGGCACAAGATGTTTGGTGTCCACTGGGGACCCTCTGGCCTCTGCCTCTGAATCTTCCAAAACTGCTTCCATTATCCTTATATGACCAATTACGTTTGCTTCTTGCTCAGACAGAGGGCTAGTTTTAAAATGGCTGGGAACCGTCGAGTCTTTCAGTGGTCTTATTTTTAGCACTTTCAAGGGTTTATCTTGAAATGTTGGTTGGAAATTGATGGAGCTGGACTGTATAAGCTGCCTCTGTATGTTGTCATAGCTCTCGGTGTCTAAGTTGTAGTTGTAGACACGGGCACAGGATCCTTTGCAAGCACGTACCTTAATATCAATGTCCACCTTGAGAGAGAAGGATAGGAAAGAAAAGTATTGATAAATAAATTAATCCTTTATTCTCCCAAAGGAGTGGTTTTTTTTTTTCAAATACTGGGTCATGATGTTATAAAGCAAGGAATCCTTCAGGACTGATAATGATGGAAGTGTTTTCTTCTGCTGTCTCATTTATTCACGGAACAGGGGAAAGTTGCTTTTTTGTTTGTTTATTTCACTTACAGCTCTCATAATTGTCCAGCTGGCTGAAGTAAAAAGAGGTTCTGGGCAGTGGTGGGCTAAAAAAAAAATACTACCACACTGTGGACGTGATATGGTAGTTGTGGCCAGGGGAAAACCCTGCGTTGTACCCGAATTAGGACTACTTTATTTCAAAACTTGGATGGGTGGGGCCAGCCAGAATTTCTGCTACGGGTTCTGGCAAACTGGTGCGAACCTGCTGATGCCCACCACTGGTTCTGGGCCAAAAAAAAAAGAGAATAACTTTCCTATTCTCTGACAATGAGTCTCACTTGCCAAGGAAATGTGAATCAAGAAAATTAATTTAATCCCCCAAAGGAGACATATGGACTATAAAGGTGAGGGAATAGTTGTCCTTGGCACATGTAACGCACTGGTTGTCTTTGAAAATGAGAAAAGAAAAGCAGGCACAACTCACCTCTATACGTTTCAGCTCTCCGACTTGATTCCGAATGGTGTTCTGCAGGGATTTAATCCTTTTGACCTGGTCACTGACTCTTTGTTTTAGAGTCACAAGTCTTCTCCTCAGATCATCAGAGATTTGCCCATAGCTATCATCTATCTCTGAAGCAAAAGAAGTCATAATAGCCATGAGTTTTTCCACCATATAGTTATATGAAGGTTTAAATGTAAGCACAAAGGGTCAGTATATAAATGGAATTGCTATTGCTAAATTGATCTGAAGTTCTGGATGTCCGTACACTCTGATCAAAGGTTTATTCTGCAACAACATTTCCTCATTCACAAAAGTTCACGGGAGTCCTATTCAGTTACCCTCAGTCTGTAATCCTGACATGTTCTCATTATTTCTCCTGTCTTTAATAGAGAAAATACATTACAGGAAAAAAGACAATATCTGCATACTGGCTTTTAACTGTGAACAGTAGGATTATTTTTAATGGAAGGTCAAATTCAGCATATACATTTTAAGATATAAATCTGTATTATACTAGGTGGAGAAGATTCATTCTGCAAAACTTTACTACAAGGGTATTAATTATGCCCCCTTACACTTTGCTTTACAGAAAGTAATTGTGAGTTCAGGTGGAAACTGCAACAGTAGGTAAATATGGGAACATTCCTTTACTTCCTCATGCCATTTTTCTACTGAAAACTTCCTGCCTCATTGTGGATCCAACTTACATTTTAATGGTCTGCAGTTGCTAAAGGGGAAGGTTTGGGAATGCAACCATGCTATGACACTGACATCAGATCATTGGTTGGGATCACAGGAGTCCTTAGGAAAGGCCTGCTTCAGCCTTTAGCTAACCAAGATAATCAGGTGTGCTGGATTCAAGCCCAACATAGCTTCCTTTTCCTTACAATAGTAACAATACAACAGATTGTTTCATTTGTTAGACCAATTTTAAAGGTAAAACTCACCTTGCCCACTAACCAGATCCTTTTCCAGAAATATATTGATTTCTTGTTTCAGAATATTTGATTTCTTGTAGCTGTTTTGATTGTCCAAGAGCAGTGTCTTAATCTTGTCTATCCTGTCTTTAAATTCCTGATCTGTTTCATCTATCAGTCCTTGCATCCTGCATCCTGATGGACATTTAGTACCCTAAAGTAAGGAAGTAAGAAGGAACAAAGTGTTCATGAAGTATCGGCCACATCAGTTCATATGAAGTAGTCAGATAATGGTAATATGTTAGTGGTGGGAAATTGGATAATGGTAGAATGTGCTTGCTTTTGGCTCTATACTGCTTGTCTTCACTGAGAACCACTAAGCAGGCCACTTGGTTTAGTTCTACTTCATAGTAATAATAAATGTATTATTTATATGGGCTATATGTGAATGCAAGTTTAAAAAACCACAAACAATCAATTGCTCTTGAATCTCTCTGGGTGGCTTGTTCCCTTATTCTAATGGCCATGGCCTAGGCCAGTGATGGCCAACCTTGGCACTCCAAGTGTTATTTGACTTCAATTACAAAAAGCACTCCTGCCGATCAGGGCTTCAGAGAATTGAAGTCCGAGAACATCTTGAGTGCCAAGGTTGGCCATCACTGGCCTATGCCAAAGTTTGTGAAGGCAATAATAACCTTTCAGACTACAACACCTAGAAAAGTAACTTTTTCCAATCTCTAGATTAGGCAAGGGCCAGTGGCTAACCTTGTGTCCTCTAGATGTTTGGGCAACAACATTCATAATTTCATAGCCTCCGTGGCTACAATTGAGGGGGAGATTTGATATAAAACATGTGGAGGGTGTTATGTTGTCAGTCCTTGTATTGCAGCTGAAATAAATTCTGTTGTTTTGTTAAAATTTAGTATAGCTGCTGGGTTACTGACCTCCAGTGTGGTGCAGTCAAAATTGAGTGCAGTGCAAAAACTGCTTAAATCCCATTGGCATTAAGGGATTTAATGTTAAAGGGCTCGCAGACACACTGATACAGTATCAAATGATGTTAAATAATCATAATGTATATATGTAATAATTAAGATTCAGAGTAAACACGGTTTTCATAACTAACAAATGATGTCTACGAACCTAGTGGAATAAATAAATCCAGCTCAACAGCTTTTGCTCCAGGTAAATGCATAGAACTGAGTTTATTATCAGACCTCTGTTAATCATAGATTTGCCATTTCAAATTATTAGCATCAATACATAGATGTTCGTTTTTATATTCAGATATTTTGGAGGGTATAACTAATTTGGAAATTTGAGGGTATAACCAGTTGTATATTGGAGTCTCTGCTTGCAGGACTGATGCCCCAGGACTTTCTGAGTAGTGGTGGAAATGCCATCGTCTACTATCACCCTTATGCTTTGCTTTTCCCCTTTGAAGTTAGATGCCATGCTTTGGGTAGATGAGAAAGAAATTGATTTACCCAGGAACAGTTTATTGATGCAAACTTTTCTTTTTCTACTGCAAAGTATTTGAGGATAGCTTAGTCTTGAATGAGAAATTAGGAGCTACTGTATTAGGTTTGCAAAAAATCTGAAACTCATTTGCTCATTCTGGGGAAGAGCTGGCTATGGGTACTATCAATTTGTCAAACCTCTGTTAAAACAATTTTAAAGATAAAACTCACCTTGCTCACTAATCAGATTCTTTTCAAGAAATATACTGACTTCCTGTTTTAAACTATTTGCTTTATTGTAGGTGTTTTGGTTGTCTAAGAACACTGCCTTAAGATTGTCTGTCTTGCTATTAAACTCTTGATCTGTTTCATCTATGTGTAGAAATACTTCCAAATTTTTCTGCTATACCACTGGCTTCAACTCCTTATGGCAAACCTTGGAGTAAGAACACTTCAA
Source organism: Bradypodion pumilum (assembly GCA_035047305.1). Taxonomy (NCBI): domain Eukaryota; kingdom Metazoa; phylum Chordata; class Lepidosauria; order Squamata; family Chamaeleonidae; genus Bradypodion; species Bradypodion pumilum. The sequence goes on along the minus strand of JAWDJD010000005.1, from coordinate 207,057,443 downwards.
CTTATTATTTCAATGGCATACATGTTTATTGTATCTTAGTTTTGTATTGAGACCATGGCGTACAGCATATACTGTGATTAGTGTATTCTGAACTCTTTCATTGTCCGTTGGCTTACCCATTCATCATCAGAGCATGTTGGCCAATTCTTTTCATATTTGCAGGCAACCTGACTTTGATGTTCCACTAATCTGGGCCCACGTACTCCTCCTCCGAGATCTTCGAAAGTGCCCCCCGTTTCTGTGGTCTGTCATGAAAAACAGATAGGGCAAAAATAAAAAATGAAGGCTGGACTAGTTTCATAGTAATAATTCTGTGAGATCAACACAAGAGCGGTCCATGCACACCTACAAAATGATATATTTCTACTATTTTGAACAGGAGTTCTCACCTTTTCAAATCGGGGGCCGGGTCACACTCCCTCACACAGTTTGCAGGCCGGACTGGTGCTCCAGCCACTGCCACCGCTAGAATCAGCCACAGATGCATTTATGGCTGTTTTAAATGCATTTACAACAGCCGTAAATGAGTCCGTGGCTGTCATAAATGAGTCGGTGGCAGATTCGTCCGGTGGCTGGAGTGAGGCAGGGGCCAGATTATTTGGTTCCATGGACCATACCCATCAAGCACGGTTCCTGGAAATACTGGATCTGCTCCAGCCCGGGTGTGCATGTGCCATAACAAATCATCTGTGCATGCGCAGAACCCTCTGTGCACGCAACAACTCATCATTGCTGAGTGGGAATTCAAACCCAGGCCTCCTGAATCCTAGCCTGTCACTATATCCATTACACCACCTTGGGCATTATAAGCAAGTTTTACCAGCTAGTTTTTGTCACTATTGAATTATATTAAAAGTACAATTAAAAATAAGTTCTGGAATTTACAAATAAATGAATTTAATGAGATGCTCATTAAAATCAGTAAGTTTTACTTATGTGTACAGTTGAGTTCCAATTATAGCTAGGCTGAAAAGAAAATACAGAAAAAGTTTGGTAGCCCTTCTAGTTGAACAAAAATTTAATGCATTGCTATTTTAGTGTATCAGTGATTCAATTTTATGCAGAAAGAGAAACTACTCATATGTCTAAAAAGTTTCAAAGGAAGGAAACAGATAAAACATGCTTTTATTTTATATATTGCCAGAACTTTAAGGATTGCAGGGCTGAAACCACAGTTTCAATTTTAGGAACACACTTAATAAAGGCTATAATCCTTATACACACTTGGTTAGGATTAAATCCCACTGAATCCAGTGGAACCTCCCTCTGAGTATAGATGTGTTTAGATTACATGATTGAGATTGTATTATTACTATATTTTAAACTTGTCTTTAAAAGACATTACCAATACAGATTTCCCCCAACTGCTTTTTGTTGTGTAATTACAGATTTCAAAATGTACTCCAATATTCCTCCTGAATTTTAGATAAACAAAAATGCATTTGAAGAAGACTATATCATCAACAAATATCTATGAAGCACTGATTGGTAATAGCCCCACCAGGAAAATGCATGCATAACCACAACTTTATAGATGAAAATGCAGAAATGCAGCTGGATGTATACCCATATTACAATTTACCTCATACTGGCTACCATGGAGCTGGGAAGAAGCAGTCTTTTGAAGCAGATGGGAAAACACATAAACATCTGGGACCACGTGTTGCATGTAATCAGCTGTGCATGAGTATAATTGGTTACAGCGCTGGACTTTTTTTAGTTGCATGTATGCAAACAGAAGTAAATACAAATTGCATCCTGCATCCATAGTAGCTTGTGGTTGAAGTTGGGGCAGGGCTCATCATACCACTGTGGGGATGAGGTGCCCCTTGCTCAGGCTATGGAGACTCATATAGCCACCTTAAGACCCACTATCTCCAATTAAAGAAAGGCCGATATCACACCTTCACCTTGCATTTTTTTCCCTACTAGCAATTGGTTAATTTTACCTGAATCATGTTGTTTTCTAAATAGACAAGCAGTGGAAGAAAATTAAAATGTTATAACCAGTAAAGAAACAGTGAAACAAAATAAAATTAACTCATACCCATGCTACGCTGAAGCAGAGCAGCACACAGAAGACTCTCATCTGAAACATCTTCAGGAAGGTGTTGATGCGACACAAAGGGATTCCTTTCATTAAGGTCTTATCTTTTGCCTTCCCCACAGCCCAGGTTAATGGTTGGCTCCTCTTCTGTTTGCAGAGTCACGAGGTGACATCTGAGTTTGGTGACCCAAGAGCTATTGCACAAGCTCTTAACCTTGCTTGCTGGAAGTCTGTTTGCACAATGCCAGCAAACAAGGAAGATAGACATGTGTGGATAATCCAACCATATTCCAGGAAGGAGACTGCCTGAAGTTTGAAACGCATGATGTGGAGGCAGGTCTGTTGGGTACAAAAGCTAATGAAACATTGGCTAATGGATGGCATAGTACGCCATCTTAACAGATAACAGACAACATTGTTGCCATCTGAGTCATTGCATTGCTCTAATAGTGTTTGAGTCTGGGAAATCATATAGGAGAAGCCAAAAAAAGTAGTTATTGCTCTCATTAGGAATTACCAAAAGACATCAAACATGGATTTAAAAGGCCATGAGTTCACACTGAATTTAAACAGTATCTGGGCCACAACAGTTAAGGCATTAACATAACCCACCCCTTCTCAAACGCTGTGGTCCCTTGCCTCTTAACCAGCGGTCCTCAGCCTTTCAAAGTCGGGGGCTGGGTCACACTCCTGAAGACAATTGAGGGGGCTGGACTGGTGATCTCCCTGCCATAAACACTGCTGTAAATGTGTCCATGGCTGTCATAAATGTGTTCATGGCTGTTGTAAATGCATCCGTGGCAGGGGATCAGATTATTAACCAGACTATTATGTGCTGTTTGTTTGTTTACTTGCTTATTTGTTTATCTGATTATTTGATTGTTTGCTATTTTTGTAATGGGTTTTATGAGTGGGATTTGGTTTATGTGGGATGGGAAATCATTGGGAATCTTATTTTGTATTTCACCGTGCATAGTAATGCAAGTCACTAATCACTACAAACAAACATTTGCCTAAGTGCCCTTCATTTTCCTTCTTTCTTCTATCAACACCGCACCTATCATTAGAGGGACCCATTCTGGCTTGCCACCCCTTACCCACCCATTGAATTTAAAGGCTAGTTTAAGTCAAGTGCACTCACCACCTCAGGTGAGAGGTGGTAAGGGGCCTCTGTTTCTCCTGAGCTGCCCATCTTTCCTGTATCTCAGAGGATAATGCTGTGTGTCTAACATGGCTTGTAGGGACATTCTAAGAAATGTCCAAACATATATTTTCTAAGTTTTGTGCCCAAACTTCTTATTGTACCTATAACAAGAAGTAGATTTACTAGGCAAGCAAATCTATGGCACATTTATACCAAAATACCATATATTTCCAAAATAACAGCTACAGTAAAACCCCACATAACGATTTTAATTCATTCCACAGGTCTGGTCGCTATTCAACTTTGTCATTGTTTGATTTTTCCTATGAAAAAAAATCAAACAATAATTTTTTCCGCTAAGCAGTTTTTCCCATTGAAAATTCGTTGTACATTTTTTTCCATAGGAAAAATCATTATGCAGGATGTCATTTTCTTTAAAAAACCTATTCGTTATGCAATTTAGTCGCTATAGGGGGTGTTCGTTATATGAAGTTCCACTTTATATAGATAGACGAAGGTCTAAATAGACTTTCCAGTTGGCTGTCGTGGTCGATGTGTGGAATTAGGTGATGTATTTTTCTGATTCTTCCCATACTACTGTACTTTTGATTACGGTGACATTCTATTGAAAAAATGAGTAATTTTAAATAATAGCAGTGGTCTCTTTTTTCCAGTTTGATTGATTGATTTGATTGATTGGACTTATATGCCGCCCACTCGGCTATGCAACTCAGGATGGCTAACAGCAATTACAATATATCACAATACATCTATAATTAAATACAGTGAAAATAGAGTATAATACAATGCAGCAACAAATAAAATAGCAACAAATACATCAACAGTATCATCAGTTAATGTCATAAGACCATTACAATTACAAAACAGCTACAGTCACTTCCCTCTGAGTGGGCAACAGGAAGGTGGGCCCCAAAGTCAGCTGGACAGCGGTGTCCGCCCGCCCGGAGAGTCTGCAGCTATTCACCTCCCCAATGTGACTAGTTCTGATTTATTTATTACTCCTACTGAAACAAATACATGCCACTCAATTAATAAAATTTAAACCCATAAACAAATCCAAAGGATGAGACTTCAAATAAATTCATTATGATATGCAATGTATGGTGTAGGAGCAGTTATGTCTTCTTTATTGGAGTTTTCAAAGTCTATACTGATCAACTTTAACCCTGATCACGTATAAGCAATGCAGTAGCATTGATTTCTCAATTCAGATCCTTGAGTGGCTCTTGCAATTGTTCTTCATACAATTGCAAGGACTTGGGTTTCTAACCGTCACCCAAAGCTTTTCAAACTATTTTTCAGTCAATTCAGTTTTGAAACTCTGAGAAGTTTTGAAACTCTGGGAAGCCTCTCATTCAAAGAGGCAAAGAGCTCTCTAGACATGACCAAATCATGTAATGTATCAAAAGTAGTAATTTTGAACTTTGCCCAACATAAACATTCATATTACTACTGTTTTAAAAGAAACATAATTATTTGTTAGGAGAAATGAGAATTAGCACCCATAATTGAAATTCACCATTCTGTGTAATTAGATATAAGCCAATCATATGTAAAATTACTATCTATTTCCACTGACCGATCTCCTATGCTGGTCAGACAGAAAGTCAATGATGGGCTGATCCCCTATGGATTGAGCAGAAATTCAGCACTATACAGTACTTTCTTTAAAAGGCACAACCTATTACATTTGTGTCAATTGTGGACCCCATGGTGTAGCAGGCAGAACCGAAGCTCTGCCCAGAAAAATGGTGGTGGATACTGTGATCCTATATTTTTGTGCCTTTTAGACTTTAGACCAATTGTGCTGGGCTTGTTTCCAGTTCTGGAGAATGGGCTAAAGGGCAAACTGTGCATACCTAAAGCTTCCAGGAGTAGCAATACAATTTTTTTCAAAGGGACTTTTTGCAAATAGGGCTGAGCATAAGTCTTTATGGCTGCATTTTGTCCACCGTACTTTAACAACCTCCATTTCTGTTCCATGACATATAAACTGTCAAGCTCCAATCCCAATAAAACAAACTATCGTCTCTGTAGAAAAAGGAAGTCAAAACATATTTAAACTCCTTAATTAAAAGCTCAACTAAATTTATCAGGATTGATATCTTAAGATGTAGTGTTCTGAAATATATCACTCTGTCCAAGAGAAATAATTTTTCATTATTTAGGGCAATGCCCATAACATTGAGGAAATAAGTAATAAAATATAAGAGGAAATTGTACAATGCTTTGGTCAAGGAAAATTAACCACCTCAAGGACACAAGGGGTTGTTCTTGTTTTAAGGGTTTTAAGATTGTATGCCGCCCAGAGTCTTTGTGAGTTGGGTGGCTATATAAATATGAATGAAAGAAACTGCACCAAATAAGGCATCCATATTATTGTACCTCTGTCAGCACTGAATGTGCCTTAAATATAATCACCTTGCTTATTTGAATTCTGTACAGAGTCATCTGGAAAAATGAACTATCTCAGCATGTTATATCTATGTTAAATTGGCCAAAGGGGAAAATTGTCACAGAGATTAGCTTCTATAACTCACCAGTGAACAATTATGTTTGGCTAAAGCACACTGTGATTGGTATGTATTTTATTTCTAATTCTAAAATAGGTGGTTCACATAGCAATGTTTTTATTCCATTAAGAGACAATGAAAATATTTCTAAAAGAATAGGTAAGAAGGGGGGAAACTTGGCATTCAATATGAATAGATGTGGTGTCATTTGCTGGCTGCATACATATCATTATAACAACGGAATTGAATAATATGAATTTGTCAAACGGCCAGCTTTGGTAATTTAAGCTTTTTATTCATATATTAGTCCATGTTTAAAATTCAATTGCTCAGCTCCAAGCTCCAATAAAATACCGGCATCTTCTAAGACTGTGTTGTGGGGGGTGGTTGAAACCTTGCTACCCCTCCATATGATGTGGAGCGTTTGGAATGAGGTTAGTAATATTGTAATATGATTTTGTTTTTGCTTATTGATAAGATGATTTTGTTTTTCGAATATTAAAATGTATTTATGCATTGCTTTTTGCTTTGTTATTTTTATATTGTAATTTTGATGCTATACTGTATTTTTATGTCATTTTTTCTATGATATTTGAGGGTTTTGTATTTACTTAAGATTGGAACTTATGGCTGCTTTGTTGATTTTTGAACATGTTGTGAACTGCTTTGAGTTTGTTGTTGACAAAGGAAAGCAGTACATAAGTTCAAATATAATAATAATAATCTTTAAATAAAGGACATTCAAGAGTGGTCAAATATACATGAAGTTTTTTTTTCTGAGCAAGATTGTAAATATTGAACAACATGGAAAAATTTGATATAAACTTTAGAACTACATACACAAATGCATGATCTATTTAAAAAACTTCCAAATTAAAATGTAATTCCTCTTAATTGTTTGGTTATTCTTAAAAAACTAATAATCAGTTAATGGCACATTTTATTTGTTCATACCTATTCAACTATTTTTTTTGCAAAATAACTAAACTAAAAGCCTTTTATTTTAAAAACAGCACCTTTAATTCACATACAGAAACTGCATAATCCAGAATATTTCAGAATCTGGATCATTAATGGATGGGGCTGTAACAGCCTCTCTACTGCTGAGTGCATGTTCAATTGCTGTTATTTGTTATAATTATTGGATATCTCCACCTAGCTCTCACTCTATTCATTTCCTCCCCAGCTCAAGATCATGGGATTGTATGCTTTAGTGAGAAAGTCTTCTGTCCCACTGATAAAACAACAACAACTGGGATGTTTAATTAATGTCAGAACTTTTATGACAGAGGCTTGAGTTCAGAGTACTATTTTACAGTTTGTGACTTGTCCAATTAAATAACTTTGTTTTAAAAAACTTCTTCTTCTTCAGGTGCTGTATCTGTTCCGGATATTGGCTATCATCATGGAGATAGTCTTTCTGTTCTTAACTCGTCGGAACAGTTCTTCCAAGAACATGCAACACCAGTCTCTCAGGTTCTTCAGCCACGTAGTCCATCTACGTCAGGAGTTCTCAACCTTTTTAAGCCGGGGAGGCTGGGTCACACTCCCTTAGACAGCTTTGGGGGCCAGATGACCATTTTGCCTTTCCTCCACCACATGGTACTTCCTGGTGTGGTGTAGGCGGGGCACATGAAATGGCACTGCAGGCCGCATTCAGCCCACGGGCCACAGGTTGAGACTCCCTGGTTTACGTCCAGGGCCTCTCATTCCAAGAATCTTTCCTTGCAGAGCGAGTTGGAGTATTATATACTTTATGTTGTTCCTCATTATATGGTCAAGATATTGGAGCTTTCTTTGTTTAATGGTCTTAAACAGTTCTTGTTCTTTATCCATCTGGCACATCACTTCTACTATCCTGCAAGGGAGATTCACTTATCTGACTATGGATATGCATGCACTATTTGTATTAAGGCACCTTCTCCAGTCTACATTCCTTTTTAAAGTAGCTCAGGTATGTGCATATTGTATTTTTATTGTATTTTATTGCACCCCATTGCACAGATTCTAATTCTTCTGTTATGTTATTGATAAGGTCATAAGACTAATCAATTAATAATCATTCATTCATTCATTCATTCATTCATTCATTCATTCATTACTCATGTGGTCAACCCATGATAGCAGCTGTCTGTAGATCCACATTTCAAAAGCTTCAATTCTCTACATACAATAAACTTCTGCTACATACAATAAAAAGAATAATTGTGATTTTTCTTTTGAGAAAAGACTGAGTTAAGTCGATCTATACATGGGATTTGATCACCAGTACAGAACAATCCTGATGGATCAGAGCTCCATTTAGCTCAGTGTTTTGTAAAAATCAACCAGTAAGCAATGTCCCTTCTCTCTTGTTTGTCCCCCAGCAATGTATAATACAGGAGTTCTCAACCTTTTAAAGCTGGGGGCCGGGTCATGCTCCCTCAGACAGCTTCAGGGGCCGGGTGGCCATTTTGCCCTTCCTCTACTACATGACACTTCCTGGTGTGGTGGATGTAAGGGTGGGGGCACACATGAAATGGTGCTGCGGGCTGCATCCCATCCAGCCCATGGGCTGCAGTTTGAGAATCCCTGGTATAATCAAAGGACAAGATCCTGTGTAGGTATCTGTTGCAAATTAAGTGAAACTCAATGGAAATGGGGATGGGGCAACTCTTCCTCTCACTGGAGATCTCTGTGCATTTTTTTTAAAAGACCCAAACTCAGGTGGGCTGGGAAACCCAGAAGATGTTTCTAGGCACGGAGGAGGGGAGAGATATCTATGGTGCTGGAGCTGCTGGTTCACATCTGATTCCAATTCCCTGAATTCGGCTAATTAAGTAGTTTTGGAGCTTAGGTCCCCAGATTTTGCTGCACAACAACCACTGAATTCCCAAGAAGCATAACCAATAGGTGGGAAGTTGTGGTTCAATTTTTAACCTCTGCCCCAAGGTTGGAAAGCACTGATCTAATCCCATTCTTAAACGATTGTGGTGATTTAGTGATTAAGATGATGAGTGTGACTACTGGAAAGTTGGCAGGTTAGCAGTTCAAAACCTGGGTGCTGCACAATGGATTGAACTCCTTCTGTCTCTACTCCAGCTCCTGCAAACTTAACAGTTAAAGGTAAAGGTTTCCCTTGCTCGAAAGCCAGTCGTATCCGACTCTAGAGTTCAGTGCTCATCTCTGTTTCTAAGCCGAAGAGCCAGCGCTGTCTGCTTCTGCAGATGTTTCCGTGGTCATGTGGCAGGAATGACTAGACACCGAAGCGCACAGAATGCTGTTACCTTCCCACCGAAGTGGTCCCCATTTATCTACTTGCAATTTCTTGCTTTCGAACTGCTAGGTTGGCAGGAGCTGGGAGAAAGACGGGAGCTGATTCCGTCCTGCAGTACTCGGGAATCGAACTGCTGACCTTCCGCCTCCCAGTCAGCATCTTAGCCACTTGAGCCACTGCAGTCCCTAACAGTTAGAAAGCAAAACTTTTCAAGTAGATAAATAGGTACTGCTTCGGTGGGAAAGGTAACAGCATTCCATGCACTTTGGCATCTAGTCATGCCTGCCACATGATCATGGAAATGTCTGCAGATGCAGGCAGCACTGGCTCTTTGGCTGTAAATGGAAATGAGCATACTCATTGGCTTTTTTGAGCAAGGGAGAATTTAATCTAATCCCATTTTTAACCCACAGAAGCTATTGGCTGTTGTCACACAGTATGGCAGCAGATTCCTGGTATCTGTGATACACATTTGCATTACTTTATTTGAAAAAAAGAAAGAAAAATATATAGAAAAAGAAAAGGCCTTTCTGTGGTATCTTATTTTCTAAAATGAGACAGACAAATGAAATAGCTGTGGGAATGGCTTTTGTAAGAAACCAATATAATTGTCAAACACTGTTCAGATATAGATATGGCTTTGACGAAATTTACAGTTGATTTTATTATTTTTATTGGATTTCTAAATGTCTCCCCGGCCTCCAAGTCCAACATCTTTTATTCCTCCAGTTTGCTGTCCTGTTAATGCTGCATATCGACTGAACGGAATGATTTTCATCGACGTCTTTTTCAGGGAATACCACCGAGAACGCCAAGTCACCCAAGTAATGCCATTATCATGTCCATTTGGAGCTGCATCTTTCTCAGTATAAGTACCACCTGAAACGCAAGCAACAGGATGCTAACTATTTGGAATATGGTATATATATATAGGACTGGAGAGTTATTTTAGTGTCTCAGAGACATGTTCAGTCAGCTGCCATACACATTTTAAAACAAAATTAAAACAAGCAAACAATAAAACCCCCACAGCTGAGAACAATGGCAGAAAACCAGATCCCTTGACACGACGTGGTGGTGTTCCCTTTTCAACTGAATCTCTACTGATACATTTTGAGATTTAAGTCTGGTGGATTTAATCAATGGGATTTATACAAATATTGACTCACCATTCAAGAACTGATTCAACGGATCTACTCCAGTTGGGACTAGCAATTGGGTTTACGCCATTATTTCTAGATGCACACACCTGGCCTCCCAATGCCAAAGCCCACCTAATGCTTTAATCCTTTAACATTTGAAGAGTAGTTTAGCATTAACTTGCATTGATTAAGCATGTGATTATTTCCAACTGAAATCAATTAGACCAAATTTGAAATCAATTGGACCCAAAAAATGTTTAGTAGTGCAAACCTGAGCATATATACTCAGAGGTCCTACTATACTCAATGGGCATAGGACAGAAGTCTAACATTTCTTGGATTAGTATTACATTTTAATTCTTGTGTAAGGAAAGGTCATGGAGCCAGTGTGGTGTAGTTGACAGAATGCTGGACTAGGTCTCAGGAGATGAAGGTTCAGCCATGGAAAATGACTTAAGGGTGGAAATGGTATAAGACTCCATGAGTATCCGACATGGTGAAAAACCTCACTAAGATTGCTGTAGATTAGAAGTGATTTGATAGCATATCACAAGAAGAACAAGAAGATGTGAAAGACAATTGGAGGCCAGTGCAGGTTCAAAGGAGGACTATCAGCCTTACCCCAGTTTTTAGCATGCTTCTTTTATTATATCTTACCTTTTTCTGGTTTGTAATCACCTGAACGAGTTTCTGGTTTGGTTGAAAAATTACTCAGTTTAACCCAAATATGAGGAGACACCATTATGCAAAGGAAGGCAAGAAAGCAAAGCAGTCACACTTATATAGGCCCCCCCCAATAGTGTTTAGTGCCCTCTCTGGGTGGTTCACGTCAATTAGCATTTTGCCTCCAACATGCTGGGTACTCATTTTACCAACCTCAGAAGGATGGGAGGCTGAGTCAAACCTGAGGCCTGGTTAGGATCGAACTCACAACCTTTTTGGTTGTAGTATAGCAGTTTAACCACTGTACTGCCAGGGCTCCTAATTGAAGATGCCGAGAAGGGGTAGCAGTGGAAGTTTCCCAACCATTCTCTCTATTGGAGAACCACATTGTGTGTCTTTTACCCTCTTAAATAAGCCTACTGTCCTCAACGAGGGAGGAAAACAAGGACCTTTCTCCGTTAATTTTCAATTGCCAATGCAGCAGGTTCCTGTGTGTTTAATAGAACAGGGAGGCATCTTAAATTCAGCTTTTTGCTTATGAGGATAGCAGAAGGACATTTTGGAATGTCTGCTGAGATTAGAGGAGAGGAGATAGAAAGGACTCGGGGCTTTCTATAGAATGTCCTGTAACTGAGAAAGCTCTGCCAATCACACACAGAGCAGGCAGAAGGATGTGGAACAGAGTTTTCTGCAAACATTTAAGCACCCAGGAAAGCTCATGTTTTTACCTTGATAGTATTTGCCATTGAGGTGAGCAGCATGACACTGATTCATCCACCATCCAGATCCGTCCTGTTCAGCACAGTTTGACGCATATTTGTCATTGTCTGCATCGTATGTGCTGAACTTCATTCCATTGTGGGAAGTAAAGAATTTGTCACTTGGATCATCTCCAAAATCAAAACCATCAAAGGCATCCCCAGCCTCACCGCCAATAAAGTAGGCATAGATCAAACGATATTTGTCTAACTCACTACCGAGTTTAAATTGGGCATAATCTGCATGGCTGTGCAAGGAAACAAAATAAAGTTCCAAATGTTAACATCCATTTTTAAAAGAAAAACTTTGTTTTCTAGACATGGTGATTTATTTTACAAGATAGAAGTATTTTGGGAATTGAAATCCAATATAAATGGTTGGTCTGATCAGAAGTCTGGTGCCCAGGAGTCATTTTTACACCATGGACACTAAACCTAAAATGATAAGTAGCTAATCTGTGGCTAAGTTAGCTAAAGAAAGCTAAATTAATTAAAGTATGTATATCTAGGTAAGTCCAGTTTCAACCCATTATGATTATCAGAAGTGCATCAGATAAGATGTGAGCAAGAAGGCAAATAGTTTTATCAGAAATAATTATATTCTTAAACAATGTAAATAAATAAAAAGAGCATAAGGCCTTCTGAAAAGAGCTAAAATCGTATGATCCAGAATCTGCAAGATGGAGTAACATTAGATTTTTAAGATAAATAGCAACATGCATTGTATGACAGGGAGAGAAAAGAATACAGTGATACCTCATACAACGTCCAAACTTGGTTCCACAAGTTTGGACTTTATACGGATTTGGACTTTGTATGAGGCATGCAAAATCCTAGCCGCGATGCCTCATACAACGTCCAAATCGTTGCCGCGATGCCTCGTACAACGTCGTTTCCATAGAGATACATTGTACTGTAACAGCACAGACTTCAGGGCAAAGTCAAGGAAACAGACAGGAAACTGACAGAACTTTAATAAATCATTGTCTAAAGGCTTAATACATTACAAAAACATGTCAAACAACCCTGATTGTCCAAGAACCTGAAGAATGCTGCAAAAATCCCAGGAATGCTTCTAAAAATTCTGACAAAAAATTCAAAAAAAATCCAAAATCACGCTCAAAACCACTCCTAAACACTCTTCGCCTTGTGCAAAACCCACAAGAGCAATGTACCATGTGTCCTGCCTTTTACACTGCCCAGGCACAATGCAACCTGGGGAAAACCCAATGCCTCATACAAAGTCGAGCAACTTTGTATGAGGTTTTTTTTCAAGACATTAGGCAATGTTGTATGAATTCAATGTTGTATGAAGCGGACTTTGTATGAAGTATTACTGTATATAGCATTGTGAAAGGTTGGACTGATTTTGACAAACGCCCTAGTTGTAGACTTTGGTCTACAGATCAGAGGATAAGAGAAGAGGAAAGACTTGGAGCAGGACCAAGATCTGCATTGTTTGGGTAAGATTTCAGAATTTGGAAGCTATTTAATATAATCAAGAATGTATATCCATTTCAATCCTGTCAGCAGCATCTCTTCTCAGCCATGAGCTATATACCATATTTGCTGGCATATAAGAAGCATCAGAGTATAAGACACACTCCGTTTTTCGGATGTATTTTAAGGGGAGAAGTGCATCTTATACACCGGCAAATATGGTATCTATAGTGGGAATACAGGCAAGCAGCATAAATGGGGGTTGTTGTTTTTACCAATATTTCCTCTTAGCCCAATATTGCATTCAGCAGTACTACCAGCAATTGAATCATCACAATGATATTGAAGAGGATCAGCAGACTATGACAAAAGCAGATCCCAGGTGTGCCCTTGATATATAAGCACAGCTGGGCATACTGAAGTGTCTCAAAGGTGTATGTAACTAATTAGCCAAGGTTTGCTGCTTGTTCGTGTCAGAGATTACTCTGGGTTGAAAGGATTTTTAGGGGATGCCCAAATGAGGCTCCTTTTATGTCCCCAAGCGCAGCTCTCAGGTATCAAAACCTGACCTTCCAGTCTCCCGCTCTGCGTCTTACCACTAAACCACCAAGGGAGTTGCTATTTGTCTACTTGCAGCATGAAAGTAATGAAATCTGTGCCACAGCATAGCACTGAAGATATTTGTTAAACAATATACAGTATACCTTTTTTGACCTGACCAATCTTCCAACTCTATTCGCAAGACATATGGAATGGAAGACTGTACTGTCAGCAAGTGAATCTTTTCATTTCCCAACCAGAATTCTGTCTGATCATTTGGTGACAGGTGTCCGAAACCTTCCTTGTATTGAATCCAGTTTTTTCTGAAATCTTCACTTCCATCAAGTCTCTGATAATAAGGAAGAGAAAAGGGAAAGGAAAGATAATGAACAGAGCCAGCATTTCTTCTATTAAACAGATGCTGTTTAACAGTTTGTTCCAGTTTTATTCTATGTGCCCACTTTACAGGCTACCTACCCTCTGTATAACTGTCCAACCATTTCCCAATGTATCGATTTCACAATAGACCAGGAATTGTCCCTTGGCATTTTGAGGTTTGATGAAATAGAGACCACTTTGCTTGGCACCTTTGTTAGCTATGTCTTGGCAATCTATAATAAACATATAGGAAAAATGTTCAATTGTTTAACTGCAGACCATTTTTGTACATGTTCCAAACATACAACACTCAAAAAGAACTATTTACATATTTAGCTATTTGTTATTCTTCTTAAAAACTTTGCTCTTTGTCCAAGGTACACATGGTATTTTCTGACTTCAGTTAACATCCTTGGGTAAGGATTGAATAGCAACCATCTGAGGGAGGGGAAATGCTTAACACCACCACCCATTTTATCCCTCAACATCCCAAAGGATAAACAATGCAGTAAAGAAGAAGAAGACCCATTTTATGCAAGGATGACCCCACACTGCAGTCACAAGCCATCAATGGATGTGAATTCAGGCCTGCTTCATCTACATCCAATATTCTGCCTACTATATTGCATTGGCTACATTCTCCAAGCCACGTTCCTAGTATTCACTAAAATCGTATCAGAGGAAGTGATTTAAAGACTATAGCCAGGGTGCTTTGGAGCAATGCCGTGTTCTGTAGAGGAACCACACTACATGTAATTTTCCTCCTTCACATTTTGTTTGTCTAAAAAAACATTGTTTTAGCTTCTGTTCTTGAAACTATATTCTAAGTATTATCGACATTTTAGTTTTGAAACTCAAGGTAAAAAAATCTTGTGGGTGTTCGCTGTATGCGTCAGCTGGAGTTTGATACCAATTTAAAACAAATTAATTAAATAAATAGGTAGTTTGCCCCAAACATATGAATGTATGCTATTGCCCAACATTTGTATACTATATTTGGCTGGTGGATATTTTTGCAGTTTCCATTTCTCCTATTGATCAGAAATCACCAAAGGATGTCATTCAAGGATAAATGGATTCATCTGCATGGTCACTGACTATGGAGATGAGAAAAGCACCCTGAACATTGATGATTAGTAATACTTGTGTGGTTACAGACATCTGGCTTTATGGAGATATTAACATGGTGGAGTCAAAAACAAATCCCTTCCATAAAAGGTAACACTGTTAAAATTATAGACAATTCCCTGTGCTTTTTTTTTAATGGATGCAGAGAGAAATCTACTTTTATATTTCCAAAGGTTAGAGAGTTACTTTTTTGGGACTAAAATGCCTATAATTCTGCAAGCATTGCAGGAAACCATGCTGATTGGGGAATCCCAGAAGCTGTAGTCCAAAGAGCCTATTTCTCCAAGCTTTATACTTTACCATTCAATCTGCAGATGGAAACTTGGTGATTTCAATGATAACCATTGATTACAATTTCTGGACAGGGAGTCCGTTATTGTTAGGTGATTTGAGTATCTTCACTTGGAAGTTGGGGGTCAGAAAGAACCTCATCAATGTACATTTTAAAAAGAGGAGTTATCCCATCATTCCTCCTTACCTCTTCCAGTTACTCCCTCTATCTGGACAGTGTCTTTGCATGGCTGCTGACATTGTGCCTCGAGTTGAGCAGTCCTCTGCTTTAATTGTTGGATCTTGTTATTGTTTGATATCAGTATATCAGTCAGTTGTCTAGAAATTTAAAAGTTTACTCAGTATAGAATTGTTGCAGCAATATGTGAAGCCACATGCAATAGCCAAACCTTAGCGGACTGAATAAAAGGGGTGGGTGGTGTGGTTTCTGGTTCCACTTGACTCCATGATCAACTTTGCATGCAAAGCACAGAGGTTACAGTGGGGCCATGTCACCATTCCTTCATTCTCCTCCATGCATCCCATGTACATGCAGAGGGAGTGTCTGGACTGGGCTATAAACTTTTTTAATCAACTCCTTTCTGTATGTTGTACAGGAATAGGCATACTTGGCAAAATGAAGAAATGCAAGTACTAAGAGAAAAATTTCATTTGAAGAAAAATGGAAGACCACCAAGTCCAGGCCCATCACTTATGATGTGTTACCCTATACTAGTACCTTACTTTAAGCCCACCGGGGGTGGGGGGTGGGATTGGGATGGGAAGACAACAAACAAACAAACATTCCTATTATCTGAGCACTGTTGTCCTTTGCCCTCAATTTCTCAGCTAAACCTTATACAACTGCTACTAATTTAATTCCAGGTGTGAGTATGAATATATATACAGTATATATACAATATATACATATCAACAGACCTCCTCTAAGACAATCTAGAAATAAAGTGGCAAAACTAAATAAGGAAAATATGTCTGAATCTGAGGCAATAACATAAAATACGTACTGGATTGTATTTTCATGACCCACAACAATGTTTTCATATCTGATTATTTCATCAATGATTTCCCTGGATTTTTGAGTATAAACTGGAATTAAATCTGTAAAACAAGCACAAAAATGTACCAAATGTTGCGATTAAATACTGAGTAAATCAGAAAATAAAGGAACTTTGCAATGTGGCATTTAGAAATTCTTACTTGGTTGAGTGGAGGGATTTGGGATGTGGACATGTTTAATTTGCTGGATCAAGTGGTCTGTGAAATGTGAAGAGTTGGAAACTTGCTGCAAGATGCGTTCAAGTACTTGGAGTTCTTGATCCACCTCAGATTGATATCTGTTCAAGAAATCTGCAATACCACAGGTGGTGGGGCAAAAGCTGCCCTATATGAAAGGAAAATATTTAATTACATTAAGCAATAAAGGATGTTTAGCAGCCTCATTGTAGAATCCCCCCATTGTATCTACAACAGTAGTCATTGTAGGACATTACATTTATCTACAGTAGAGGGGAATCTAATTGACTCAAAAGCATAATGACAAATAAACTGTTGTTATATTATGCATTCAATCAGTAAACAGTATTTTTAAAGCACACGTTTAATAACAGTTTAATAATCTTTACAGGTAATAGCTTATAGGTAATAAACATTGGTAAGAAGTACAACATATATTGACTTACAAATCGTTCATCCAGGATGCAGCAGTTATCCTTGGTAGCGATATACTAAAAAAAAAAAAAGTAGCAGATTTAGTGCTTTTTATGATTATTTTAGCCATAAACCCCAAAACCATTTGTCTCCTGAATTGTACTTACTGCACTGCAAGTGGAAAAGAAGAAAGACAGAAGAGGCAGCCAAATGCTGAACTTTGGTTCCATTGTGAACTGAAAGCTGAAGAGGCCGTGCTTAACCAATTTAGCCTCTTCCCAAGATTTGGTGTTGCTCCCTGCTTTGCACAGCAAAGCTTAAGGGATTTGATAGCATTCAGTGGGAGGACACAATATTGTAAATAGGCAGGGATTGTGTAAAGAGAAGGCAGCATCTTCCTGACCTTCGGGGGCATTTCCAGGACTTGCTAACTCCTCCCCTTCCAAATGTTATCAAGGGTGCATTTGTGTCACCCACTGGCTATCCTTGCAAGTTCCTTTCTGCAAGAAGGAAAAAGTTGCGGAATAACATGTTGCCCCACGAAACAATCACTTCTAGTAATTAAGCGTTGAAAGAAAACATTTCTGTATCTCTAGATTACTGGAATGAAACAGTAGCAAAGATTTAAGGAGGAATAATTGGCTGACACCCTTCTCCAAAATTTAAAGGAATGAATTATGTTCAAGTTTCCTAGTTTTCAGAGGGAAAGAGTTAAGTTTTCCAATAGATACAATCATAAAAGTGTCACTAGAAATATATTAAAAGCTTTGAGAGAATTGCATCAATGGAAATATTTTGAGAAACAAGACTTTCTAACTGTCTTCCACCAAGCTACTATGAACAGCAAATATGAAGTGTCCCTCAATCCCAGTCTTGGTCTGGCTCAAACCCCTGTCCCCCAACTCATCCCTGCCTATTGTTAATATTATCATTATAAGATCAAACCAGATACCCAGTGGGGTGTACTGGTTAGAATGATGGACTAAAACTCAAATCCTTACTCAGCCATTGAAACTCATTGGGATGTAGAACACATAGAACCACTCTTTAAATATCTTGCCTACCTTGAAACTCCTATCAGGGCTGCTATAAGTTAGTTTATTTTATTTATTATATTTATACGCCACCCATCTTGGGGATTTTCCTACTCTGGGCAGCTAACAGAACAAACTCACACATTAAAAACAGGCACACAGTTAAAAATACACAAATTTATACAGTAAAAATGTCTGAGTAAAACAAAAAAAGTAAAATAAAATAAACTAGCTAACATATGAGGGCACAGAGGATCAACTAGCTGGCTAATTTATTGCTAAAGGGACCACGCCCTGGAAGGCCTCCTTGAATGAAAAAAAGTTTTTAATTGTTTTTAAAGCTATCCAGTGATGGGGCCTGGTGCAACTCCACTGGTAGTGTATTCCACAGTATTGGTGCTGCCACTGAGAAGGGTCTATTTCTTGTTTTAGACTTTCTACCCATCCTTGGGGTTGGCACCTGGAGCCATGCTGACTGTGATGAATGGGTGATGCGGGGAGTTGTTCTGAGGGTGAGATGCTTTGACAGAAAACAAGGTCCCAAATCATATAGGGCCTTATATGATGCCTTATATGCCTGGAGGACAATGGTCCATAGGGTCACAAAGGGTCAGAATCAACTGAGCGACTAAACAACAACAACAATGATAACATTAACATCTTGTATCTGACATGGTAGGCAACAGGTAAGCAGTGCAGGCCTACCAAGGCTGGGGAAATATGATCAAATTTCTTTAAGCCTGCCACCAACCTGGCTGCTGCATTCTGGACCCGTTGTAATCTTCGTATCAGATATAAGGGCAGCCCCATGTAGAGAGCATTACAGCAGTCAATCTGCAAGATTACCAGTGAGTGGGTCAGGGTTATGAGAGACCATCTGTCCAAGTAGGAACGTAGCTGCACAATCTGCCGGAGCTGGAAAAAAGTTCCAACTTGACGGCACATAAAAACTATGGATAAGTCAGGTTTATTGGTTTAAATATGTCATCTAATATAGAACTGCAGATGAAAACTGCATCAAATTTAAGAGAATGTTTAATAAATTATGTATGAAAAATATGTGATCATTAGAATAGCACTATTATATTGATGAGAGAAAGACAAAATAAGTAATGTGATACTTTGAGTGATTGTCCTGAGCTGCACCTTGAGTTTGGTTTTGCTCATAAGTCAATTCTTTGACAGAAAATAAGTGATATTTTAGAAGAATGGGCAATTCATTTTTAGAGACCTAAACAGTACATTTTAGAGGACACTTGGTGTGTCCAGTTGAGCAATTCTGACCTTCCTGTGGTTTGTTGGTTCATTTCCCAAGAAACTGAATGATTAATGCAAATGAAGATAAAAAGATGTTCTTAAGTCTAATTTATTGTGTCCCTTTCTCAAAATGATAAGAAAGGTGAAATTAGTATTTGTTTAGTTTTTCAAAAAGCCCTAAAAGAATCTGACCATTTCCTCCAAAACTTTATATAGTCTATTTGTTATGCAAATAACATGCATGACTCAGTTTTTGTTAGCTTTTTCCTTCAAGGAAACACTGGACATTTCTTCTAAAAGTTCAGATTGAGATGAAAATTTAAGTTAATAAAACAGAGATAGCTTGGAAATGTCTCTGTATTTATTGGGCAGTTACAGAAACTTGAGTAATAGTTTAGGATACCTGGAGAACATTTAAACAAAGTCTATATATCAACTTTGGGTACATCTACACTGGCACAAAACACCGTGGTCAAATTGTGTATGTGTGTGTGTGTGTGTGGGGGGTTAAAACCCCAATTCCAGATCACGTGGTGTTTGAATTAATGTGTGCATTCATATTAGTGTCCATTGATAACTTGAAGCCTGTCTCCACTGATTGGTAAGCTGCAATCTGTGGAGGTAGTGGAGGTGAGCTCCAGTTGATTAGTGGAAACCAGTCCCAAAGCAGGGATTTGTGATGGCAGGAGAGATGCCATGGATCAGCTGGAGATACTGCCATCAAAGGTCCACCCACCAATAATCAGAGAAGGCTCCAGCTCAAATTGGAAAAGCATTCTGTTGCTTTGAATAAATATTTTTTAAAAAAAATAATAATCCACATTTAAATTTTAAGTCTGGCCAGTTTATCCTGCTATGGCAATAGAATAGACCATACTGCCTGGGACTCAACACTTATCATAAGGCATTGGTTAACTAACCTGACAACCCTGTGGACCTTGCTTTGGGTGGCAAGGTCCACAGGGAAGAGTGATGGTCCCCAAGTGGATTAAGTCTCACTTGCATCCATCTTGATGGAGGCAACAGCTTCATCAATACTGGCCTGGGGCTGAGGAGGATTTTGCGTGCCAAAAGGGCTCAGGACCAGAAAGTGACTCATTGAACTGGATCAGTAGTACATGTGTCACTCTGTGATGTGGAAGGCAAATAGAAGACTACTGCATTATATGGTTCCCATATTGCCATGATGATAGCCAATACTCAGAATCGTATATGGCACAAGAAGAAGAAGAAGATACACAGTTACAGTTGAGAAAGGGCCCCAGCAGATCTGCAGAGAAGTCACAGCTGATTGTCAGTGGTGATCTGCACGGGCAGCAAAGATGGTGCAGATCAGCTGGAATCCATCTCAGCTACCACCAGAAGTTTATCTGGGAAACAGATAAATGATATAAGCAGGCACAAAGCCAACACTGATTTATTTATTTATTTATTGTTAAATTTTTATACCGCCCACTCAGCCAAAGCCGACTCCGGGCAGTTCACAACAGTGGGTAAAAACATATAAAAACAGATAAAACAGATAAAAACCAGCAATAAGAAGAGAGGGGTGCAGGAACTGAAGAAACCGATACAAGTATTGGTGTAAAATAGGCAATCCCCCAGCCAGTTGTTTAACAAAAACTATTTGATAGCCAAAATGCAGTGGCATGTAAACACTGATCATCAGTTGGGAATAGATGTAGATGCACCCTTTGCTTATATTGTTTACATCATGCCAAGAAGAGATTCTAAAAACTTAAAAAAGAGGCATGTAGGAATATGAGAAGGTTCCTTGCACCAGGTCAGATCACTGATCAAGGTTAGGTGAGTATTGTCCAGAATGCATCTGTCCAATAATTTCCAACAACCCCATCCAACATGGTCAATGGAAAAGTCCTATGGAAACTACAGTCTGAAACATCTCGAGAGCCAAACATCTCCAGTTCTGGTTTACACTAATCTGTTGTAGCTTACTGAGGTTTCAGACAAACTGAAAATATAGAATATAAGAATGAACCTGCCTCATCTCTTGACTGCCTTGCGGCACTTCAGCCAATCCTATAAATTAATGAACACCCTCAGGTGCTATTTTATTTATTTGTTTGTTTGTTTATTTATTTATTTATTTTAGGATTTGTATTGTCACCCAATTCCAAAGACTCTGGGCGGCGTACAGATATTAAAACCATTACAATTTTAAAATCACATTTAAAACCCCATTAAAAACTACCATTAATATCATTAATAACCCTTATCAGGTCTTGTAAACTAAAGGCTGTGGTTTCTTTTAACGAGTCAAGAGTCTGAGTGACATACAAGATTAGATCTTCCATTTGAAATAGAAGAGACTTACAAACTTAACTTTAGCTTGCTTTTGTGCTAAAAGTTAGTGTAATTCACATCATTTTTAATGAGCATAAAATGAGTGAATTAAGATATCGATCTATCAACCTTATTTTATTATCTTACCAAGGAATGGCATGCGTTGGTCCATGGGGCCACAAAGGGTCGGACTCAACTGTGAGACCGAACAACAAAATGCAAAAGTTTCAGAAGACACACACATACAATCCAACCAATACTCTAGAAGGGATGGGGAATTGTATATTTATTCACAGTTCAATAACTAATTTGAAGTGATAGTTGTAGCTTCCATGATGGAAAGTACTCTCAACCTACAAATGGCTTCTGAATAGCACAGATGAATGGATGGTAAGGAAGAACAAAAGGACATTTTTGTAAGGCACAAAAAAAGGTTGTTGCTTATAATTTACTTGCCATCTACTTATCAGTTTTATATAATAAAATAATTTGTGCAAGTGTTTGCTGTGCTGTTTTGGAAATGTGTATTTGTGCAAATGACAATATTTGAAAGCATTTTCAGATTTTAATGTTTATCTTGCAGTCTTGACAGCTTTAAGAAAGGATTAGACAACTTCATGGAGGACAAGGGTATCAATGGCTATAATTATGGATACTTAAGGACAACCTCGGGGTTTGAGAGATAGGCAGGATATCTCTCAATGCCATTTCCAGGGAATCCTAAGCAGGTGAAGGCATCTCTTTGGGAATACGCTGAAGGAAATGGTGAGCCACTGTGTGAGACAGAATGCTGGACTGGATGGGCTGTGGCCTGTTTCAGCAAGGCTGTTCTTATGTTCTTATCTTGTCAGTTTGTACATCATCTTCTACAGTACAACAATTCATATTTTACGTTTTCAGATGCCTTTGATGGACCTTGGCTTATTTATGAAAGGCTAGTATTTAAAATTCTTCACTTGAAAGAGATTTCAGTATATACTTTGCCTTGAGCTGAAGAGCACTGAACTCCATTTGTTAAATAAAGAACTGATTACTACTGTGCAAGAGGAATACAAATAGTCAGCTCAAATATTTGTACAATGTTTCGCATTGAGGTGAGGACAGAGTCTACAGCAAGTGAAATTATTTGTTGTAATAAGATAATAGTTAAAACATCTTAGTCCCAGATACTAATTTTTGTAGAACAAATTGTATTAAAGAAGGGATGGCTTCAATTAGCAATCAAAAAGGTGTGTGAAAGATATGGTTATTTTAAAAGTGTGTAATTTGTATGCAGAAAAAGAGCTCTCATATCCCCTTCTAGGAGTTTTAACGTGACCGTTGGTCAAGAACAGGGTTCCTCAAAATTGGCTCAAATAGGTGTTCTTGGACTTCTAATTACCAGAAGCCCAAGTTAGCACACATGCTGATCAGGGCATCTGGGAATTGAAGTCCAAGAACATCTGGAGAACCAAATTTGAGGAATCCTGGTCTAGAACACAGTGTTCTTGTTTGCACTTTTCAATCATAACTGGAGTTGACCTCTCAACATTCTTTATGTTCCTAATCTTGACTGCTCCATTGAAGCCTTGCTTCACCAATTATATCTTGTTCAAGTTATTTTGTCCTTACGCATCATTGTAAAGCCCTTTCTCCAAAGAATTAGGGGTTTAAATCTAGAAATAGAGTTCATCTGTACAAGGATTAGTGATTAGTTGTATGCTTTTTAATATCAGGTATGTAGGGTGTTTTGATTTACAATAGTCCTGCATAAATCCGTAAAGTAAGCAATGACCCAAATAGGCTGCATGGTTACTAGAAGACCTGTTCATGAATTATTCATGGCATTAAGTGTAAACAGGGTAAAAGACAGTGGTTTGGGTAGGTCCTCTTTTTTAGAAGTCCTCTATTTGAAGGGCTGGCAGAAAACAAATCTCTTTTAATTCATCCTTAACACAGGATGTCCAGTCCAAGTTAAAGAATCAAAAGGAACATCTGGGCAGCTTACAATACAACCCCCCAACAGATAAAACCCCATTAAAAACAATAACCCATTAAAACTCTGTTAAACCCACCCGCACATGCTAAAAGAGAGAGGATGACTCTTACTTAACCAGCCAGCAGGCCGGGGTCACTCCTCCACCAATGCCTCACACCTGCCCCACCAGCCATGTTTTCAGTTCCCTCCTGAAGGGCAGCAATTCCATCTGTAGCCTCAGTTCCACTGGCAGGAGGTTCCATAGGGCTGGAGCGGACACAGAGAAGGCCCTCCTTCTTGTGCTAGAGAGGCGAGCCTCTTTAGCAGATGGTACAAGTAGAGAGCCTCTCCGGTCCTGTCTGGTTGGATGGGCAGAGGATCTTGGGATGATGTGGTCTCTTAGTTATCCTGACCCACTACCATATAGGGCTTTAAAGGTAATGACCAGCACCTTCAATTGCACCTGGAGGCAAATTGGTAACCAGTGCAACTCCCGAAGCAATGGTGAGGCTCGAGCATAACACCCGTGGCCCGGGAGGCTCCGAAAACGCCGCCGGAGCTGCAGCCGCGCTCTCCCCGCCCCCACCACCGGCGGGGGGATAAAGGGAGCCTCCCGTGGCCCGGGAGGCTCCAAAAACGCCGCCGGAGCCGCAGCCGCGCTCTCCCCACCACCACCACCGGCGGGGGGGATAAAGGGAGCCTCCCGTGGCCCGGGAGGCTCCGAAAACGCCGCCGCAGCCGCAGCCGCGCTCTCCCCGCCCCCACCACCGGAGGGGAGATAAAGGGAGCCTCCCGTGGCCCGGGAGGCCCCGAAAACGCCGCCGGAGCCGCAGCCGCGCTCTCCCCGCCCCCACCACCGGCGGGGGGATAAAGGGAGCCTCCCGTGGCCCGGGAGGCTCCGAAAACGCCGCCGGAGCCGCAGCCGCGCTCTCCCCGCCCCCACCACCAGCGGGGAGATAAAGGGAGCCTCCCGTGGCCCGGGAGGCCCCGAAAACGCCGCCGGAGCCGCAGCCGCGCTCTCCCCGCCCCCACCACTGGCGGGGAGATAAAGGGAGCCTCCCGTGGCCCGGGAGGCTCCGAAAACGCCGCCGGAGCCGCACCCGCGCTCTCCCCGCCCCCACCGCCGGCGGGGGATAAAGGGAGCCTCCCGTGGCCCGGGAGGCTCCGAAAACGCCGCCGGAGCCGCAGCTGCGCTCTCCCCGCCGGTGGAGATGACGGTGCGAGGAGGGATTCCTGCCTACCCTGGAACTCTTACACTGTTCTGGGGTTTTTAGGCTACTTGCAACTGTTGTGCAGTTGGAATTGAGGACTTTCCTTTCGTGCCCTCTGGCCTATGTATGTATTTTTGTATTGATCGTTTTAACTGTATTTTTTGATTAATTATTGTATTACTATTGCTGCTTATGTCTTTATTGCATTTCTGTATTTTTTGGTATTTTTGAAATTATATCCTTTGATTATATTGATCACATTGTTGCTATTGCTGTTATACTGTGTTTTATGGATCTTGTATTTCTAATATTTATTGTTAATTTGCTGTATTGCAACACTGTACCATTTGTAATTTTTGTATACTGTATTTGATTTACTTGTTGTAAGCCGCCCAGAGTCGGCCCTGGTCGAGTAGGGCGGGGTATAAATCGAATAAATGAATGAATGAATGAATGAATGAAACACCACCTGAGCAGCCGCATTCTGGACCAACTGCAGCCTCTGAATGGTCATCAAGGGCAGCCCCATGTAGAGCGTGTTACAATAATCTAGTCTAGAGGTGACCAGAGCATGAGTGACCATGAGGAAGGAGTCCCGGTCTAGGAGCAGTCGCAACTGGTGTTTCACCCAAAGTTGGGCAAAGGCTCTCCTGGCCACAGCCGCCACCTGATCTTCAAGCACCAGTCAAGAGTCCAGGAGGAACCCCTAGTTGCGTACCAGATCTGTCTGGGGCAAACTCGCCCCAGACAGATCCAAGGATGGATGATGGGAAACCTTGAAGGTTTGTTGTTGTTCAGTCGCACAGTCGATTCCGACCCTTTGTGACCCCATGGACCATTGTCCTTCAGGCACTTCTGTCCTCCATCATCCTCCTCAACCCACCCAGCTCTGTGCCCATTTTGTCTACAATACTATCTAGCCATCTCATCTTTGGCCGCCTCCTTCTTCTTTTGCCCTCTAACTTTCCCAGCATCAAGGCTTTCTCGAGTGAATCCTCTCTTCTCATCCTCTCTTCTAAAATACTTCATCTTCATCTTTACCATTTGACCTTCTAAGGAGCAGTCAGGGTTGATTTCTTCTAAGATTGACCGATTTGTTCTCCTCACTGTCTAGGGGACTCTCAAAACTCTCCTACAGCACCACATCTCAAAGGCATCTATTCTTCTGCGCTCAAAGTTCACCTGGTCTCATTGTATCTCACTTAAATGAGATACATTGCATTAAGTGAGAAACAAATGTACATTGCATTAGGTGAGATACAATTTATCTCACTTAACTGAGATACGTTGCATTTCTCTTTAAATTATTAAAAGATGTAAAATTTTGCATGCGTATATTTAAATTCAAATATATACAATTTTATGCAAACAAATGTTCTCCTCTTTTGTGAAGCACAATTTCTAGTATGGTGATGTATGTGGTGACCATAACAGCAGTGCTTCCTGCTTAACCTTAGTTAGAGTGATATAGGTCTGCATTTTGTCACACTGCTTATTTAACTTATACACAGAGCCCATAATGTGCAATGCAGGGCTGGATGATTCAAAAGTTGGAATTAAAATCACTGGGAGAAACATCAACAATTTGAGATATGCAGATGATACTACCCTAATGGCAGAAAGTGAAGAAGACCTAAAGAAGCTCTTGCTTAGGTTGAAGGAGGAGAGTTCAAAAGCTGGCTTGAGACTCAACATCAAGAAAACCAAGATAATGGCAACAGGCCCTATCAGTCCCTGGAAAATAGTTGAGGAAGAAGTAGAACCAGTGACAGACTGTACATTCTTAGGATCCAAGATCACTGCAGATGGAGATTGCAGCCATGAAATAAAAAGGCGACTGATTCTTGGGAGACAAGCTATGAGAAACCTGGGGAACATAGTGAAAAGTAGAGACATCACTTTGCAAACAAAAGTCCGCAGAGTCAAAGCAATGGTATTTCCGGTAATGATGTATGGTTGTGAGAGCTGGACCATAAGGAAAGCTGAGCGCAGAAGAATAGACGGCTTTGAGATGTGGTGCTGGAGGAGAATTTTGAGACTACCTTGGAGAGCAAAGAGAACAAATAGGTCAATCTTTAAAAATAATCAACCTTGACTACTCCTTGGAAGATCAAATATTGAAGATGAAGTTAAAGTACTTTGTAAAAAAGAAACTGAAAGGGAAAATTGAGAGAGTCCAAACACTCCAAGTGGCATGGAGGCTGTTTACAAAAACAATAACAGAGGCCCAATTGGAATGCATACCCAAAAGGAAAAAGGGCACTGCCCGGTCCAAGAGGACTCCAATGTGGCTTACAGGAGCTGTTCGGGAAGTGATCAAGAGCAAGAAAAGCTCATTTAGAAGATGGAAGGCTTGTCCAAATGAGGACAGCAGGCAGAAACATAAATTCTGGCAGAACAAATGCAAGGCAACAATCAGGAAAGCAAAGCAAGACTTTGAGGAGCGTATAGCTAAAAATACTCAGAGGAATAACAAAGACTTCTTTAAGTACATTAGAAGTAAGAACCCAACTAGGAAGGCCATTGGACCATTAGATGACAATGGAAGGCAAGGGGTTATTAAAGAGGAAACAGAGATTGCAGAGAGACTCAATGAATTCTTTGCTTCAGTATTCACTGAAGAAGATAGAGACCACATGCCCAAAACAGAACCTATCTTCGTAGGGAGGGAAACCGAAGAATTAAGCAAGATAGAAATAACCAGGGAGGAGGTCCTTGCATGTCTTGTTAAGCTAAACACTAACAAATCCCCAGGACCAGATGGCATCCATCCACGAGTTCTCAGGGAACTTAAAGATGAAATTGCTGATATCCTAGCCAAAATATATAATCTTTCCCTCAAATCAGGCTTTGTGCCTGATGACTGGAAGGTAGCGAATGTAACACCAATTTTCAAAAAAGGATCCAGGGGTGATCCAGGAAATTACCGGCCTGTCAGTTTGACATGTGTCCCAGGTAAAGTGATGGAAACCATCCTAAAAGATAGAATTAATAGGTACATAGAAGAGGAGGCGCTGCTAAAGGAGAGCCAACATGGCTTTTGCAAGGGCAAATCATGCCTCACTAATCTGTTGGAATTTTTTGAGAGTGTCAACAAGCATGTGGATAAGGGGGATCCAGTTGACATTGTTTATCTGGACTTTCAGAAGGCTTTTGACAAGGTCCCACACCAAAGGCTCTTGAATAAACTTACCAGTCATGGAATAAAGGGACAGGTCTTGTCCTGGATCAGCAACTGGCTAAGGGACAGGAAACAGAGGGTAGCACTAAATGGACACTTCTCCAAGTGGAGGGAAGTAAAGAGTGGGGTCCCCCAAGGTTCAGTACTGGGACCCCTGTTTTTCAACCTCTTCATAAATGATCTAGAGGTAGGAGTAAAAAGCAAGGTAGCCAAATTTGCTGACGACACTAAATTATACAGGGTAGTGAAAACTGTGAGAGATTGTGAAGAGCTCCAGAGGGATCTCTTGACACTGGGGGAGTGGGCAAAACAGTGGCAAATGAGCTTCAACATCAGTAAGTGCAGAGTGATGCATGTTGGGGCACAAAACCCCAATTACATTTATAAACTGATGGGGTCTGAACTCTCTGCGACAAACCAGGAAAGGGACCTTGGTGTCCTGGTGGACAGCTCAATGAAGGTGTCAACCCAGTGTGCCTCATCAGTGAAAAAAGCAAACTCAATGTTAGGGATCATTAGGAAGGGTATAGAAAATAAGTCAGCAAGTGTCATTTTGCCTCTTTATAAATCTATGGTGAGGCCCCATCTGGAATACTGTGTACAGTTCTGGTCGCCATACCTCCAGAAGGATATTATGGAGTTGGAGAAAGTACAGAGGAGGGCAACCAGAATGATTAGGGGACTGGAACACCTTCCTTACCATCTGAGGCTGCAACGGTTGGGCCTTTTCACTCTTGAACGACGGCGTCTAAGAGGTGACCTGATTGAAGTTTATAAAATCATGCACGGTGTGAGGACAAAGTGGATAAGGAAAAACTGTTTTCCCTATCACACAACACTAGAACTAGGGGACACTCCATGAAACTTTTGGGTACTAGTTCTCAAACAAATAAGAGAAAGTACTTTTTCACCCAGAGGATTACTGGTCTATGGAACTCCCTGCCAGAAGAAGTGGTGACAGCTGTCAGTCTTGACAGCTTTAAGAAAGGATTAGACAAGTTCATGGAGGACAAGGCTATCAATGGCTATAATTATGGCTACCTAAGGACAACCTCCGGGTTGGAGAGATAGGCAGGATATCTCTCAATGCCATTTCCAGGGAATCCTAAGCAGGTGAAGGCATCTCCTTGGGAATACCCTGAAGGAAATGGTGAGCCACTGTGTGAGACAGAATGCTGGACTGGATGGGCTGTGGCCTGTTCCAGCAAGGCTGTTCTTATGTTCTTATTATGTTCTTATGTTCTTATGGAAATCAAATGAGAAGAGAGGATTCACTTGAGAAAACCTTGATGCTGGGACAGATGGAGGGCAAAAAAAGAAGGGGTGGCAAAAAATGAGATGGCTGGATGGCATTGTTGATGCAATGGGCACAAAGCAGGGCAGGTTGTGGAGGATGGTGGAGGATAGGGGACCCTGGCATACGGTGGTCCATGGGGTCGCGAAGGGTTGGAATTGACCATGCAACTGAACAACAACAAAAAAATTGTTTAGTTTGGTATAATTTCTGTAATGTGAGCTCACTGTATTTATTGAACTTCATATACTGCTGATAAAGGATGTGCATTTTTAGATTTCTTTGTACTACAAATCCCATCTTTTCTTTTCTGGGCATTTGACCCAGACTGTACAGACTGTAAATTATGCTCATCTGGGAAAACGTCCCAGATGGCATGCTTCATTCTTGGATATACCTAACTTCCTGTTTGAAAAAGGTGTCTTGTTTGGTTGCTGGGAAGCTTCCTTTTCAAGTAAGAAGTTATACCTTTGTAGCCAGGGCATGAAGTCTGCTCATTAGGCCTTCTCTTCAGATGAGCACAATTCTTGTTGCTTTTCCACACAGGCATAAAGCAACAGAATTTCAAATATTTGTTTCCAGCTGATGATTAGAGAGTCCACAGGCCTCCAGCTGGCAATTAAAGAGTCCCCACTGGGATTCCTAAGCATGCACAGAACCTGTTGGTATGTATGCCCCAAGAATCACAGTAAGACCCTTTAATTGTAGGTTGAAATTAAATGAATGTTATGCTATCTGCTTTCTAATTATATAGCTCCACAACTGGAATTCAGACAATGTTTTATTATTTAGGTACTGAATTGTTTAGTGAAGTCAACACTAGTAGAAAAGATGTTTTGGTGATGGTGCGTAGTAGCAATACAACTTTGAGGATAAGGATAAAGGTACAACCATGTTGCCTACTATGCTCATCTTACTTACAGGAGTAATAGATAAATAAAGCTATTGTCATTTGTTTGTAAAACAAGTTTCAGTTTCTTCTGCACTCAACAGCATGCTCATTCTCCACAGCTCAGCCACCAAATCCTCTAAGAACTAATTTAATTGCTTTGTCTAAGCTGCCTGGCCATAATTCCTTGCAAATTTATGCAGGTATAGGTTTTTTGTTCTGCGAAGACAAACAGGATTCAAGCCCTTATGTATTGATATATAATCAGTGGTGGGATTCAGCAGGTTCGCCAGAGTTTGCCAAAATAAATCGGTAGCAGAAATTCCGGCTGGCCTCACCCATATAAGTTTTGAAATAAAGTAGTCCTAATTCGGGTGCCATGCCCACCATGCCACGCTCACAGAATAGGTAGTATTTTTTTTAATCCCACCACTGAATATACTGGACGGTCATTGAGTGTGTATGCGATACATGGACCTCTTTAGTTTTGGTGCAGATAGTGAAATGTCTTCTTAGATAGATGTTCAGTGGATGTTCTTACTAACACTTTGGCTTTAAATGGTCATCTTAAGTCATTTTCCCCTTTAACATGCTACTCTGAGTCCATTCCAATGCAGAAAAACAAACCATACATTGTTGTAAATACTTCATAGTTTATTTGTAATCTATTTGCTTTATAAGTGCTATATATCCCAAACAGCAGCGCAAGAATATACAGGTGAAACTCAAAAAATTAGAATATCATGCAAATGTTCATTCATTTCAGTAATGCATCTTTAAAGGTGAAACAAATATATGAGATAGACTCATTACATGCAAAGCGAGATATGTCAAGCCTTACTTCGTTATAATTGTGATGATTATGAGGTAAAAGGTTTCCCTTGCTCGAAAGCCAGTCGTATCTGACTCTAGGGTTAAGTGCTCATCTCTGTTTCAAAGCCGAAGAGCCAGCGCTGTCTGCTTCTGCAGACGTTTCCGTGGTCATGTGGCAGGCATGACTAGACACTGGAGTGCATGGAACACTGTTACCTTCCCACTGAAGTGGTCCCTATTTATCTACTTGCAATTTCTTGCTTTCGAACTGCAAACAGGAGCTGGGACAAAGACAGGAGCTCATTCCGTCCTGCAGTACTCGGGAATCAAACCGCTGACCTTCCACCTCCCAGTCAGCGTCTTAGCCACTTGAAAACCCCAAATTCACAATCTCAGAAAATTAGAATAGTGAGAAAAGGTTCGATATTCTAGGCTCAAAGTGTCCCACTCTAACCAGCTAATGAATCCATAACACCTGCAAAGGGTTCCTGAGCCTTTAAATGGTCTCTCAGGTTGGTTCATTAGGAATCACAATCATGGGAAAGACTGCTGACCTGACAGTTGTGCAGAAGACCATCATTGACACACTCCATAAGGAGGGAAAGCCCCAAAAGGTAATTTTTTATTTTTATTGTTAAATTTTTATACCACCCACTCAGCCAAAGCCGACTCCGGGTGGTTCACAACAGTGGGTAAAAACAGATAAAAACAAATAAAACAGATAAAAACCAGCAATAAGAACCCATCCCTAAAAAGAGAGGGGTGCAGGTGCTGAAGAAACCATGGGGCAGGCATCCTCCCCTATATTAACCACCCAACGGAAGCCACCCCTCCACCTGCACCCCAAACTTGGCCCGCCAGCCAGGTTTTTAGTTCTTTTCTAAAGGGCAACAACTCCGTCTGGAGACACAGTTCCACAGGCAGGAGGTTCCAAAGGGCCAGTGCGGACACAGAGAAGGCTCTCCTCCTTGTGCCAGAGAGGCGAGCCCCCCTGGCCGATGGCACAATTAGAGAGCCCCTCCGGTCCGCTCTGGTTGGACGGACAGACGTCCTTAGGGCGATGCAAAAGAAGCTGGATGTTCTCAAAGTGCTGTATCAAAGCACACTAACAGAATGTTATGTGGAAAGTGAAAGTGTGGAAGAAAAAGGTGCACAAGCAACAGGGATGACCGCAGCTTGGAGAGGATTGTCAGGAAAAGGCCATTCAAAAGTGTTGGGGACTTTCACAAGGAGTGGACTGAGGCTGGACTTAGTGCATCAAGAGCCACCACACATTGAATACAAACGTTCCATACAAGTACAGTACTGTATATCCTAATTCCTTCAGAACCGAAGGAATAGCTTCCATAAATTTCAGGAGGCTTATGATTTGCTTCAAGTCAGCAATTCTGGAACTCTTAATAACTTTCTTTAACAAATGACTTTAAGTAGGTTTGTAAACAGTTAATGGAAATAGTAATGTAAGCAGTTTTGGAACATTCAACAGCTTCTAAACTTGTCAGGCAATGGTAGAATAGATCTTCACTATCTCTATAAGTAATTAGAGACTGCCATCTGCTGTCTTTTTGTCTTCAGTTCTTTAAAGCTTGTATACTTGCTAAAAACAATCCACCAACTCCTCCAATCCAAAGCTGCAACAATCAGTAATACATTTTTCATTTTGAGAAGCCAACCAAGACCCAATAGCATAGCCAAACTACATTTTCACTGTGGCCAATATGCATGCTAATTTGGTTGACAGACAATATTCTTTCACCTACAATCTACCGGCTATTCTATCTGCTTTTGATTGCAACTTAAATGATTTCTAAATTGGGTATGAATAAAAACATCAGCATGCAAACATTCAGCCTCTCCACGTGACAACCTGCTCATCTTATTAATATTTGCCCCACAATATTTTGTGGCAAACTGCAAATAGCATTGCTTCAGCTTACAGCCCACTCTTTGGGACAAAATGGTCCAATCACGTTCATATTGCAACGAGGCCAGTCTGTCCAACCCATTTTGAGACCCGATCAGGTTTGAGACTAAATGTGAATTAAAAACAGAGATATTATCAGGAAGGAATAGAGAAAAAATGATTTTTTGTAGTCAAGAAGAAAAGGGAATCCTTAAGAGACTATTGTTGCAACTATTGAAATGGTTAACTCAGAAAGAGACTTGACAGAAATAGGGTCAGGATCCTATAATTTTCTGAAACCTACACATAGGAACAAAGTGTGCTATAATAACTGCAAAGAAACATGACAATGAAAATAAAATCATCTATAAAATCCAACAAAACAGTTGGAAATTGAAACCTAGTTTAGGATGCAGAATTATCAACTTTTTCTTCTTCAAGTACTGTATCTGATTCTGAATATTGGCTATCATCATGGCGATTTGCCATTAAGTTTGTCCTAGGAACAATATAACGCAGCGGCCTTCCACTTGCCTTCAACATCGCAGCATGACACTCCTACCACTGATCCAGTTCCATGAGTAACTTTCTGGTCCTGTCCTTTTGGCACAAAGAGCCCTCCTCAGCCCCAGGCCAGTATTGATGAAACTGCTGCCTCCCATCAAGATGGATCCAAATGAGATTTAATCAACTTGGGGACCATCACTCTTCCTTGTGGACTTCGCCACCCAAGGCCATTAGGCCTCAGGGTTGTCAGGTTAGTTAACCACTATCTGATGATTAATGTTGAGTAGTATGGTCTACTCCTGCATTTTTGAACTTCAATTCCCAGAAGCCTAAGTCAGTACATTGGCTGATCCGTGTTTTGGGGAATTGACTTAGGCTTCTGGGAATTGAAGTTCAAAAACCAACAGTTGGGAACACACTGGTGCTATTAACATAACACGATAACCTGGTCAGACTGGTGGATCTAGTTCCAGGAAACTAATGCTGCAAATTATACTGGTTAGCCTTCAGAGTGCCACAGGGTTCCGTTTTTACTAAAATTCTGGACATTCAATGTACAATACTTTGCAAGGTGAATTTCTCCCAGGTCATTCATACTAAAGAACAAGTAGGAAATCTTTCTTTTCTTCTTGTGCCACATTCAATTCCCAATACTGGTGATCCTCATGGCAATCAGCCATGAAGATTGTCTTGGGAACAATACAACGAGGTGGCCTTCCCCAACCTTCCACATCGCAGTGTGACACCTGTACCACTGTTCTAGTGCCGTAAGTCACTTTCTGGTCCTGAGCCCTTTTGGCAAAACAGTTCTCCTCAGCCGCAGGTCGGTATTGATGAAGCTGTTGCCCTCCATCAAGATGGATTCAAGTGGTATTTAATCCACTTGGGGACCTTCACCCTTTCTTGTGGACTTTGGTACCCAAGTTCTCATGGTTGTCAGGTTTCTTAACCACCTCCTAACGATCACTGTTGAGTCACTGACAGTATGGTCTACTCTATTTCCATATTACCCCAGATAAGTATCAGAGCAAAACTGAATACCAATCAGGGATCTTCTGTTATTACCGGTTGTAAAGTCATACTGATTTGTAAATGTATCTGTTATGCTAGCCAACCCTTGCTTGCCTCTGTACCTGATGCGTATAAATTACTGTAATGCCATGAGGTCTCACTGTTATGTCTCACGAAGTGAACTTAATCCATGAAAGCTACCATTAAAACACAGCACTTTTGTTTTGTTTACTCTGCAGTGGCTCAAGTGGTTAAATAAGACGCTGACTGGGAGGCAGTTCAAAACCCGAGTACTGCATGACAGAATGAGTGCCCGTCTCTGTCCTAGTTCCTGCCAACCTAGCAGTTCGAAGGCAAGAAATTGCAAGTAGATAAATAGGGACCACTTTGGTGGGAAGGTAAACAGCGTCCCGTGCACTTTGGTGTCTAGGCATGTCTGCCACATACATGTCCATGGAAATGTCTGCAGACAGCATTGGCTCTTCGGCTATAAACAGTGATGAGCACTGAACCCTAGAGTCAGATGCGACTGGCTTTCGAGCAAGGATGACCTTTACCGTGTTTACTCTCTGATAAAAAAAGAGGAATAACTTTTTAAAAATATCAGAGAATAAATGAACTAAAATCGCTGTAGCACTTTGAAAACTGCTATATTTTAATGTTAGCTTTCAGGGATCAAGTCCACTTCATCATCAAATGGGAATGACGAAGTGGACTTGATCCACGAAAGCTAGCATTACAATATAACAGTTAGTCTTCAAAGTGCTACAGCGATTTTTTTTAGTTTGTTCTCTGATATGCTTGCAACACAGACTAACACGGCTACTATTTTTTAAAAAAATCAACTATGTAGAGGCACTCTTTTTGTTATTTATACATTTTTATTAGATTTTCAAAGAATAAACACCAACATAAAACTATACAATACTGTACACAATTAAACATGAATACATAAACGTAAAAATACAGAAGCAAGAAAAGGAAAAATAAAATGAAATAAAATAAAATATATCAATTAGGTAAAACCAATCAAATAGACAAAGAACAGGGGGGAAAAAACAACTGAAGTGAGCAGAATACATATTTATTGTTGCTTTTTTCTTTCCATACTAGTGTCGTCAGTGCAATCGTTACATATTTTATACATTATAATTTCATTCTTCATTAATTCTTATCCTTCCCTTGTCTTAATCAGCCTGAATACTATATTTATAAAGGTAAAGCCAGTTGGATACGACTGGCTTTCGAGCAAGGGAAACCTTTACCATTAAAGGTAAAGGTTTCCCTTGCTCGAAAGCCAGTCATATCCGACTCTAGGGTGCAGTGCTCATCTCTGTTTCAAAGCCGAAGAGCCAGCGCTGTCTGCTGTTGCAGACGTTTCCGTGGTCATGTGGCAGGCATGACTAGACACCGGAGCGCACGGAACGCTGTTACCTTCCCACCAAAGTGGTCCCTATTTAGCTACTTGCAATTCCTTGCTTTCGAACTGCTAGGGTGGCAGGAGCTGGGGACGAAGACCGTTCTGCAGTACTCGGGAATCGAACTACTGACCTTCCGCCTCCCAGTCAGCGTCTTAGCCACTTGAGCCACTGCAGTCCCTGATTTTTATCAGCATCAGATTTTAAAATAAATATCAGTCCCTGATATTTATAGTTACTGTATTTTATGTAACAAGTGCTGATCCGACTCTTCTCTTTAAACTACAAAGCATAAACTTAGCAAATAAAAAAAACACCTTTATTCTCTGATATGTTTGCAAACACAGACTAACATAACACGGCTACTATTTTTATATTTTAAAAAATCAACTATGGAGAGAGAGAGGCACTCTTTTTGAAAAGCCCTCTTTAAGACGCATGCTCTTCCCCGTTGTCTCATTAAGGGAACTATGTGAGTAACAAAAACAAAAACATGGAAGGCAGTACTAAAAAAATAAAAAAAGAGGCTTGGCGAGGAGTGCCAGTCCGTGAGTGGCGGAGGCGCAGGCGGGCCAGTCCTGCTTCCTCAGCGCCACTTCCCTTGGAAGAAGAAGCCCGCCCAGGCCGCGCCTTGTGGAAGGGGACACCATGGCTTGCGCCGCACTGCTCGGGCTCCGGGCGGCCGCCGCAGCGTCTCCTCAGCTTTGCGGGGCGGCAGGAAGTATGCGCCGCCAATGGAGCAGCAACAGCGAGCCATGCGCGCCGCCGCCGCGCTCTGTGCGGGTGGGCTGCGCCTCTGGCTTCTGGGGAGACACGGCGGCCGCAGGTAGTACCCAGGCAAGACCCCTCCCGCCGCCAACGGGGAACGGAAACGCCGCCCCCCCTCCATTACTTTCGCTGTGCTCTTTTTACGCTTTGCCTTTTTGAGGGTGTAGGTCGGGATGAGCTCCCGTCTTTGTCTCTGCTCCTGCCAACCTAGCAGTTCGAAAGCAAGAAATTGCAATTAGATAAATAGGGACCACTTCGGTAGTCTCCGGTGCGCTCCCGTGTCTACTCATGCCTGCCACATGACCACGGAAACGTCTGCAGGAGCAGACAGCGCTGGCTCTGCGGCTTAGAAACAGAGATGAGCACTGCACCCTAGAGTCGGATACGACTGGCTTTCGAGCAAGGGAAACCTTTACCTTTAGGTCCCCGAGTACTGCAGGACGGAATGCGCTCCCGCCTTTGCCCCAGCTCCTGCCAACCTAGCAGTTGGAAAGCAAGACATTGCAAGGAGATGAATAGGGACCACTGCAGCGGGAAGGTAGCAGCATTCCGTGTGCTCCGGTGTTTTAGTGTTCAAGGAATGAAGAAGCAGACGAATAAAGGTAAAGGACTGCAGTGGCTCAAGTGGCTAAGATGCTGACTGGGAGGCGGAAGGTCAGCAGTTCGATTCCCGAGTACTGCAGGACGGAAATGAGCTCCCGTCTTCGTTCCCAGCTCCTGCCAACCTAGCAGTTCGGAAGCAAGAAGTTGCAAGTAGATAAATAGGGACCACTTCGGGGGGAAGGTAACAGCGTTCTGTGCGCTCCGGTGTCTAGTCATGCCTGCCACATGACCACGGAAATGTCTGCAGAAGCAGACAGTGCTGGCTCTTCAGCTTAGAAACAGAGAGGAGCACTGCACCCTAGAGTTGGATACGACTGGCTTTCAAGCAAGGAAAACCTTTACCTTTACCTTTTGAACACAGTTTGGATGGGGCAAAACTCGGACTTATATACACTATAAACAGTAACAGTAACAATAATACAACAAGCCCATTGGCTAACAGAGTGTGCACACTTTTCGATCCACTTATTTGCATAAGAACAGATACATGAGAAAAGATACATTCTGCTCCTGTCAGAAAACACAATTAACATACATAACAGGTGTCTAGTCATACCTGCCACATGGCCACATACCTGTCAAGTATCCCGTATTGGCTGGGATTTCCCATTTTTCAGTACTCGTTCCTCCCCTTTCCTGCCGCCGTCCCGTATTTGAATGGCGGGGAAAGGGGTTACTGTGCATACGCCCTCACGGTGTGCATGCGCAAACGGGTTACTGCGCACGTGCGCCCATGGTGATTTTGTAATGCTTTTGGATACTATGTATTTTTTGTTCTAATATTTGTATCTGTATTTGTATTTATTGATTGTAATAGCATGTATATTGAAATGTTGTAGCCGCTCTGAGTCAGCCTAGGCTTGAGTAGAGCCGGGTAAAAATTCAATAAATAAATAAATAAATAAATGTGCGCCCACGGTGCGCATGCACAAACGGATTACTGCGCCCGTGCGCACATGGTGATTTTGTAATGCTTTTGGATACTATGGATTTTTTGCTCTAATACTTTGTGTCTGTATTTGTATACAACAGATGTATTGATTGTAATAGCATGTATATTGAATTGTTGTAGCTGCTCTGAGTAAGCCTAGGCTTGAGTAGAGCAGTGTAAAAATCCAATAAATGAAATAAATAAATAATAAATGTGCACCCACGGTGCGCATGCACAAACGGATTACTGTGCATGTGCGCCCATGGTGATTTTGTAATGCTTTTGGATACTATGTATTTTTTGTTCTAATATTTGTATCTGTATTTGTATTTATTGATTGTAATAGCATGTATATTGAAATGTTGTAGCCGCTCTGAGTCAGCCTAGGCTTGAGTAGAGCCGGGTAAAAATTCAATAAATAAAATAAATAAATAAATGTGCGCCCACGGTGCGCATGCACAAACGGGTTACTGCGCCCGTGCGCACATGGTGATTTTGTAATGCTTTTGGATACTATGCATTTTTTGCTCTAATACTTTGTGTCTGTATTTGTATACAACAGATGTATTGATTGTAATAGCATGTATATTGAATTGTTGTAGCTGCTCTGAGTAAGCCTAGGCTTGAGTAGAGCAGTGTAAAAATCCAATAAATGAAATAAATAAATAATAAATGTGCACCCACGGTGCGCATGCACAAACGGGTTACTGCCCACACATGCGCAGTAATTTCCCGTATTTTGCGGAGCTGCGCTTGACGGAAAGGTCTGCAGATGGCTCTTTGCCTGCAAACAGAGATGAGCGCTGAACCTTAGAGTCAGACACGACTAGCTTTCGAGCAAGGGGGACCTTTACCCAGGGCTAAGCTCTCGTGCGAGGAAGCGCCCCAAAAAACACAGTGGGACTGACTTTTTAAGTAAACGGGCAACGGAAAGTCCCGTCCAAATCTTTTGCACCCTCATTTTTCCTACTTCTTGGATGTAGTCGAGCTAACCCTCTCCACAGAGTCGTTGTGCGGATACAGAGGCTAATCCCTTTTTAAAATCCCTCTCTGTTGCCTAAAAACAACAATAGGCTATAAATGTATTAATAATCTTGTGCTAGGTATCTGACTCTAAGGTATGGTGCTTATCTCCATTTGGAGCCAGTGCTGTCTGTGCAGATATTTCCATTGTCATGTGGCAGGCATGATCAGATGTTGGAGCGCGCAGAACGCTGTATCCCTTCTCAACGACGCGGTACCTATTTATCTACTTGCAATTTCTTGCTTTCAAACTGCAAGGTTAGCAGGAGCTGGGAGAGTTGGCAGGAGCTCACTTCATTGTGTAGCGCTTGGGTCTCGAACTGCTGATATGCTGGCCTTCCAGGCATCAAGCTCAGCGTCTTAACCACTTACAGTATTTCTAATAATTAAAACAGGCTCACTTTCCTAGTTCCTAAACCCCAGAAAAAAGAAATCTAGCCACTTTTCTTGGTTATTTTATGAATAGGCGGAGCACACTTTGATGTCAGAAAATGCCTGTTTAAGCCTAACCGTGTAAAACAAATCCAAGAAGGCTTCCTTCCAAGAGTAACAAGCTTGACTCATGCAAAGTTTCTGTTCAAGTTAACATGCTGGTGAAATGTAGAAAGCATAAGATGCCAGATGGCCCTAACTTTTTTTATTCACTTGATGTTTGCACCAACTCTGATTACATGGAAGGCAATCATATCTTGGTATTGAGCCAGATTGAGTAGGATTTAAAAGAGACAATGCATAGGGTAGGGTTGCAGCATTACAACTGTCCAGCATCAAAATCACCTTGCATAAATTTATTTTTAGAATCAGATTAAACATTATTCTGAATTTGTAATTCTAAGTATGGGAATGAGTCTGATCAAGGTAACATTTACTTCAGGGTAAGCATGAAAAGATGCAGTAGAGTATTTGATTTTTAGCAGCTGAAACAGAATTGTTGTCAAGTTGTTTCCAAAATGTCCTGTCCTCAGGCAGCCCTGCTCAGCTCTTGTGAACTTGAACCTGTAGATTCCTTTAGTGAATCAGTTCCCCTATATTACTTATGAAGTAGCCAAATTCTGTGCCACTGCTATAGCTTGTCACAGGTCTCTGAACAGCTAGTCCCTCTACTTTCATCCTAGTTAATTCTGAAATATTGATTATTATTTTTAACACTTGGTATACATTGTGTATACTGCAGGATGGAAATCTGCTCCCGTCTTTGTCCCAGCTCCTGCCAACCTAGCAGTTCGAAAGCAAGAAATTGCAAGTAGATAAATAGGGACCACTTTGGTGGGAAGGTAACAGTGTTCCCTGCACCCTGGCATCTAGTCTTGCCTGCCACATGACCACGGAAACGTCTGCAGAAGCCGACAGCGCTGGCTCTTCGGCTGAGAAACAGAGATGAGCACTGCACCCTAGAGTAGGATACGATTGGCTTTCGAGCAAGGGAAACCTTTACCTTTATACATTGTGGTGGCTCAGTGGTTAAGATGCCGAACTTGACAACTGGATGGTTGGCAAGTAAGCATTTTGAGACCCAAGTGCTGCATGACAGAGTGAGCTCCTGTCTTGGTCCCAAGCCCTGCCAACCTAGCAGTTCAAAAGCAAGAAATAGAAGTAGATAAATAGGTACCACTTTGGTAGGGAAGTAAACAGCATTCCATGCACTCTGGTGTCTAGTTAGATTTAGTGAGTCAGCTCCATAAATTCCATTATGGAATTAGTTGAATCAAATTCTCATTGATTCAGTGGGCCTATTATCGTATAATTTGCTTTACTAAGCAACAGGATTTGGACATAGTCATTGGCCTGCTGTGATATTTTTGTTCTTTCTTGCAAGGGTGACAAATCAGCAGCCCATTTGATATTGTTGCACTAGAGCAGGGGTGCCCAAACTTTTCAGGTCAGAGGCGTGACCATGCGCCTGGAACAGCTGAGTGGGCCAGACCACGCCCCCGGAACAGTGTGTTTGTGCATGCGCGGCATGGACACTTCTGTGCATGCACGAAAGCGGCCATTTTGTTTCCTGCACCAAACCAGGACACAAAATGACCGCTTTCACGTATGCGCAGAAGAATCCATATTTACTTCCTGGTTTGGCAAGGGTTTCGGGGGCCGGGTGAAATGGCTTCAGAGTCTGGGTCCAACCCGTGAGCCGTAGTTTAGGAATGCCTGGACTACAGTGTGTTGCCATTTCCAGATAGTATGTTTGATGGAGTTGTAATTCAACATCTGCTTTAATGTAATGCTCAAATCTCAATGTTCAGAAGGAACAGTGTTATTAACACATTAGTTGGTTTGCTACAAAGTCTGTGTTCTTCAACAGCTTTGCAATAAAGCTGCATTGTGATTTTTAATTGATCTCTGTTTATTATCTCCCATTAGTTCCTCAACTGCTCTATGGAGGCAAGTTGGATTTCCTTGTTTTTGACTACCTTTCTGAAATCACCATGTCTTTACTAGCTACCGTCAAAGACAGAGCTCCAGTAAGTAATAAGTATAAGTAAGTATAATGCCAGTGCATTATATTCTCTGGACAATCTTCACGGCTGATCACCATGAAGATCACCAATACTCAGAATTGGATACGGCACAAGAAGAACTGTATTTTAGAAAACATGTTATGTTTTGAAGGAATCATTTCCCTTGTTTATAGTTAGGAAACAACTATATGTGAAATATAGCACAACTTTTATTTACAGATTATTTAAAATAGACATACAGTGATACTCATACAATGTCCAAACTTGGTTCCACAAATTTGGACTTTATATGGATTTGGACTTTGTATGAGGCATGCAAAATCCTAGCCGCGATGCCTCATACAACATCCAAATCCTTGCCGCGATGCCTCATACAACTTCATTTCCCTAGAGATACATTGTACTGTAACAGCACAGACTTCAGGGCAAAGTCAAGGAAACAGACAGGAAACTGACAGAACTTTAAGAAATCATTGTCTAAAGGCCAAAAACATTACAAAAACATGTCAAACAACCCTGATTTTAGGGGACAAATCATACAACAAGTTTTTAACTTTTGAAAACTTTATGAAGTGCAGGTTTAAAAGTTAACATGTCCCATCATGCAGCACGGTGTTAATCTGCAGCCATGCGGCTGATCATTTTGTACAAGCTACTGTAAACAATTACTGGATGGAAGCAAGGACAAAATGAATGCCAACATGTCCCATCATGCAGCACAGTGTTAATCATTCATACAGCAGCAAACACCAAAAAATTGCCCTCCCCCATCCACCTTCCCACCCCAAGCCAATCAGAAACAGAAAACCTCATTTACCTACCTTTCCACTGTGCCAAAGAATGGTCCAAGAACCTGAAGAATACTCTTTGCCTTGTGTAAAACCCACAAGAGCAATGCACGCATGTGTCCTGCCTTTTATACTGCCCAGGCACAATGCAACCTGAGAAAAACCTCAATGCCTCATACAAAGTCACAGCGACTTTGTATGAGGCAACTTTTTTCAAGGAATTATGCGATGTTGTATGAATTCGATGTTGTATTACTGTATCCTGCTTCACCCTTCTAAAAAAGGAGTCATTCAACAAAAACATATCAAAACGTCTATAAATAAAATAATTAAAATTAGCTAAAAGCAGCAGAAGAAACAAAGAAAAAGAACAAAAAAGTGCATCCTGTAAATAAATTTATCAACTAACCAAAGCATATACTTTCTTTCAGAGAAGAACCTTCAGTTGCTGAAGGAAAAAAAGATTGTTTGTTTCTTGGGGCATGAAATTACACAGTTACATCTTGCCTTCAAGTTGTCATTAATTTTTCTCCCTCTAAGAAATGTTACTTTGTAAAAGAAATGAAAATTTAGTGGCTGTCTAATTGATGTTTTTAAATGAAATTTTATTATAAAAACAATGATGTGTTTTTTCTTTTAAAAAACACTGTTATTTGGTTTGTATTATTTTCAGGATTTGGGATATACTCAAGATTTTGTATTAACTGCAATGGTTCCTTATATAAAAGACATACACAGAAAAGGTAGGAGGTTGTTATACAGTTTTGGTAATAAGGTAAGAAATCACAGCCCATTCCCTTCTAGTTTAAAATACTGTGATTTGCTGATGAATACACGTAGTTTTTACATGTATGTACCTGTGATTGAGTCAAGTGCTGGATCTCAGAGAAGGTTAGAGTAGTCAACATCCACTATGAGCAACCATGAGCAATTAATGTGAAACATTTTTGAGAAATAGATTCTCAGTGTGAGTTGTGTCTAGGCATGAATGAGAGTGATTGGGTGTTATTAGCTGTGGTGGCTCAGTGGTTAAGAAACTCACCTTGTTAGATGGAAGGTTGGCAAGTCGGCAGTTCAAGACCTGAATAATGCATGATGGGTTGAGTGCCTGTCTCTGTCCCAGCTCTTGCCAACCTAGGAGATTGAAAGCAAGAAATTGCAAGTCGATAACAAGGGACTGCAATGGCTCAAGTGGCTAAGACGCTGACTGGGAGGCGGAAGGTCAGAGGTTTGATTCCTGAGTACTGCAGGACGGAATGAGCTCCCATCTTTGTCCCCGCTCCTGCCAACCTAGCCGTTCAAAAGCAAGAAATTTCAAGTAGATAAATAGGGACCACTTCGGTGGGAAGGTGACAGCACTCCGTGCATTCTGGTGTCTAGTCATGCCTGCCACATGACCACGGAAATGTCTGCAGAAGCAGACAGTGCTGGCTCTTCGGCTTTGAAACAGAGATGAGCACTGAACCCTAGAGTCGGATACGACTGGCTTTTGAGCAAGGGAAACCTTTACCTTTTTAACTAGGGGCCACTTCAGTGGCAAAAAGATCTTGGGTACATGAAAGGAGCCTCATTCGGGCGTCCCCTGAGTGGAGTTTCTCCAGCAAAAATTCTTTCAGCCCAGAATACCTGTAATTTCTGACACAAAATTATTATTATTATTGAAACTCAAGACAGAATGCCCTTCATCTAACATATCCTAGCTTGTTTTCCTAGCTTGCTAATTGACATCAAGCTGGAATTCCTTCATCCACATGTAATTGGGAAGTTTGTTCGAAATCTGTTGTGCAGTGAGAGGAAAATTGGGGCAAGTGAGGAACATTTTGGCCTCAGTGATCATTCATGACTTCCAAAATTACGTTCCTCAGACAATCACCCAAAGTAAGCCAAATTCTCTTCCAGAACTTTCCTGCATATTCCGCTTTAGCAGAGAAAAGTTTCATTCTTGTACTTTGACCACCAAAATCCTTTCCCATACTTGCTTGTACTATGGCTTCCAAAATCCTGGCTGGCCTTGTGTTCACTCATTTGTCTTCTTTAGATGTTCTTCTTGTCAGTACAAAATAGGGGCCCATGGAGGGTTGTGGGAGTTACAGTCCAAAAAGCTGTATCATTTCAGGGCATTCCTTACAACCCAAAATGTGGATGTTTAAATATTTATTTTGTCTAATGTGAGTCACATATGATAGCACTATATAGTTGTCTACTAGCTAGCCAGAAATAGAAGAATCTGAGCAAAGATAGTCAAGAGAGAAAGCTGTGTTGTTTGTCTTTATCCTTGAATATGCACATGCACACAACATATGTGTTGGTCTCAATGTTGAACTTATCATTCTCCTTAGGTGTCCGTATTGTCAGCAATGCTGGTGGGATGAATCCACATGCATGTGCCATGGCTCTCCAGCAAGTGGCCAGGAAGGCTGGTGTTGATTTGAAGATAGCTGTTATTATTGGCGATGATTTGATGGGAGAGGTGATGGTCAATAATTTTTAATGACTCATATATCTTATTTTAATTATTTGTTAGTTTCAGTGATTTTGAGTCCATGTCATGTGTGTGTGTGTGTGGGGGGGGGGGGAGGATGAATGA
The DNA here is from genome assembly GCA_035047305.1 of Bradypodion pumilum. Taxonomy (NCBI): domain Eukaryota; kingdom Metazoa; phylum Chordata; class Lepidosauria; order Squamata; family Chamaeleonidae; genus Bradypodion; species Bradypodion pumilum. The sequence continues at coordinate 207,012,537 of JAWDJD010000005.1, read as the reverse complement.
CATAAAAGTGTAATAATTTTTTTATATTTGTTTGTTGACAAGCAGTGGCTTAGTGGTTAGGAGGCTAAACTTGATGACTCAAAGGTCAGCAGTTCGAGACCCGAGTACTGCATGACAGAATGAGCTTCCATCTCTGTCCCCTGCCAACCTAGCAGTTCAAGCAAGAAATTGCAAATAGATAAATAGGTACCACATTGGTGGGTGAAATGAAAAGAGCATTCTCTGTGCTCCAGCATCTCATCATAGCTGTCACATGACCATGGAAACGCCTGCAGACGCAGATAGCGCTGGCTCTTTGGCTGTAAACAGAGATGAGCACTGAACCCTACAGTCCGATATGACTGGTTTTCTAGCAAGGGCCCTTTATTGACAATCTCCTCACAATAAACCATGCAGGAAAAAAGCTTTAATCATAATAATCATAATAAAAATAAAACAATCTTCTTTCTTGCTTAATGTGTTATCTCCTTATAATCACCCATACATCTACTAATGTCGTATCCTAATATACATCAAATTTATTTTCTAACTCAATGGTTATAATTATGTATCTTAAAAGATTACAAACCAATAGTCCAAATTGTTTCCTGTCACATATTCCTTGGCTCAGTACCGTATTTTAATATAGGTTGTGAAATTTTCATATATTGATCATGCTTTAGTTCCCTTTCTGTTTATTCTAGCCTGACCAGCTAATTATTCCATCACAACAGTTTGGCAAATTCTGTTGAGAAATCCTTTTTCCAGGACCATGCAATGTCACATATTGTAGCTCCTATAAGAATCATATTTGATTCTTTTTATTGTTCAGATTTCATCGCCCACCATTATACAATGAAAATAATAATTCATAATCATTTTTTGATTTGTCAAATTTTCTATGCACTCAATTATTACATGCCAATATGCTTATATTTTAGAACATGTGATCCACATATATTCTAAGGTGCCCTTTCTTCCACAATTTCTCCAGCACAAGGCCCTCCTTCTAGTGCTAGAGGGACAAGCCTCTAGCTGATGGTACCTTTAGAGAGCCCTTCCTGTCTGCTCTAGTGGGATGGGCAGATGTTCTTAGGGTGATGCGGTCTCTTAAGTACCCTGGTCCACTACCATGTACAGATTTAAAGGTCATCACCAGCACATGGAATTGCACCTGGAGGCACACCAGTAACCAAGCTCCTGAAACAGTGGTGATGCACGGGCATAGCGCCCGCACCCCATCACCACATGGCAGCCACATTCTGGACCAGTTGCAGCCTCCAAATGGTCATCAAGGGCAGTCCCATGTAGAGCGCATTACAATAGTCTAGTCTAGAGGTGACCAGAGCATGTGTGACCATGAGCAAGGCGTCCCGGTCTAAGAGCAGGCGCAATTGGCATATAACACAATGTTGTGCAAAAGCCCTCCTGGCAACGACAGCCACCTGCTCATCGAGCAGGCGTTGCGAGTCCTGGAGGACCCCCAAATTATGCACCAGGTCTGTTTGGGGCAAAATAGCCCCATCCAGAACCAAAGCTGGTAGCTCCCAAGATAACGCAGGGGCCCTGACCCACAGCTACTCAGTCTTGCCGGGATTCAGTTGTAGCCCATTGTCCCCCATCCAGACCCTAACAGCCTCCAGGCACCTGGATAGGACTTTGACTGCAACACTTGGATTCCACGTGCTGAGATGTGCATACTGCTGATGCTTCACCCCTTGGGAACAGATGATCTCCCCCAGAGGCTTCATGTAGATATTGAATAGGAGAGGTGAGAGCACCAAGCACTGAGGCACCCCATATTGGACAAGCCTAGGGCTCGACCTCTCATCTTCCAACCACACTGACTGGGTCTGGCCCCTGAGAAATGAGGAAAACCAGGACCACACAGTGTCCTGGATCCCCAATCTTTGGAACCATTCCAGAAGGATACCGTGGTCGACAGTACGAAGGGTGCTGAGAGGTCAAGGAGAGGCAGGACGGACGGGATAGTATTCAAGCTTTCTATTCTTCTGTTTTTCAGCAGTGTTGACACTCCTACTTCAAAGGGCATACTCAAGCAATAATTTTGTTTCTTCTGATATTACTACAAATGGTTGTTTAGTAAAGCAAAAAATATATTTAAAGGCATGAGGGAGAAGAGGGAGCTATTGAGCTTGTTGCTTGCTCCTAATTCCTCAAATGTGTTGATATCAATAAGGTTAAACATTTAATACTTTCCTAAAAGTGGTCATCACCAAGTGTCAGGCAGCGGTTAACTAACCTGACAACCCTGAGGACTAATGGCTTTAGGTGGTGAAGTCCACTGGGAAGGGTAATGATCCCCAAGTGGATTAAATCCCACTTGAATCCATCTTGATGGAGGTCAGCAGCTTTATTAATACTGGCCTTGAGCTAATGAGGACTTTGTGTGTTGAAAGGGCTCGGGACCAGAAGAAGACTTGTGGAACTGGATCAGTGGTACGGGGGGTCACACTGCAATATAGAAGACATGATGATTGCCAATATTCAGATCCGGATATGGCAGCAGCAGTAGAAGAAAAGTGGTCCTATTTAGTGTTCTGTTAATTTTTCCTTTTCTAATTGATTAATATTGTTTAAACTGATATAAAATACAGTATGCTTATATTGAAAGCTAAGTGTTTGAATTAAGTATTTTATATATTATAGATTAGCAACATTAAAAAAGCTGTATGGAAAGGAGACATTGGGAAGCGATTTCCAGAAAATATTCACAGCATGAATGCATATCTGGGGTAAGAAATGCATTTGGTGAAAATTTATATGAAGATATACTTTTGAGAGCATTAATAGTGTATGCATTTAGTATTTTGTGTAATTATAGCCTACGTTTCTGATTCAGGCTGAAGGAATTTGCATTTTGATTTAATAAAATCTTTGGGTATGTGATATTTATCTAAAAGTACAATTGTAGTCATGCAGTGGCTCAAGTGGCTAAGGTGCTGACTGGGAGGTGGAAGGCCAGCAGTTCGATTCCCGAGTACTGCAAGACGGAAAGAGCTCCCGTCTTTGTCCCAGCTCCTGTCAGCCTAGCAGTTTGAAAGCAAGAAATTGCAAGTAGATAAATAGGAACCACTTTGGTGGGAAGGTAACCAACAGCGTTCCGTGCACTCCGGTGTCTAGTCATGCCTGCCACAAGACCATGGAAACGTCTGCAGAAGCAGACAGCGCTGGCTCTTCGGCTTTGAAACAGAGATGAGCACTGAACCCTAGAGTCAGATACGACTGGTTTTTGAGCAATGGAAACCTTCTTTACCTTTACTTTTACTAGTCATTAGTAAATGTGTCAAAGAGCAATGATGAATTAATTAGCATAATTTTCAGGGAATATTTGATTTGATTGACTAGACCTGGGGTTCCTAACCTAAGGCCCATGGCCTGGATCTGGCCCATGGCACCATTTCATATGGGCCCCCACCCCCTCCAAGGGCATTTGAGAAACAAAATGGCCATCCCTTTGAAGCTGTTGGGACAAAATGGCTACCCCCATTGTGCAGGCAGGGCAAAATGTCCATCTGGCCCTTGAAACTGACAGAGAGTGTCACCTGGACCCTGGCTTGAAAAGATTGGGAACCCCTGGACTAGACTATCAGGGGGTGAGTTCTTGCTGGTCACAGCTTGCTTTCCATTCCTTTCACTGCCATGCTCTTCTTTTCCAGGTTCAACCAAAACTTTTCACGATTGGGTTTTCCTATCTTTTTTTTTGGGGGGGGGAGGGGGGACTCCTCTGGGATACTACTCAGTGTCTGTTGCTGTTCAATGCCCATTTGTCATTCGAGGGACGTGTCCAGCCCAGCACAATTTCCATTAATGATATTCAGCAACAGCTTCATTGATTCCGCTTTGTTTTCTTATCTGGGCATGGGGATGTTAGCTAATAAAATGCCAACACTGTCAGTACAAAAAGGAATTACTGTTAGTTGCTTGGGGAAAAAACAGGGAATGATTATATCTTACAAGGTAAAAGTTCTTGATTAAAGAATTGGATTTATATCAAGGAGTCTATATAGTTGTATCATTTCTGAGGCAGATGCACTTTCCACAGCACTTTGAGACATTTCTAAAAGGAACCTAGCCAGTTCCAGGCCTTCAGGTACCCAGGCAAACCCCAGCTAAACCCTGGCAGCTCAAGTTCTCTGGCAATTGCCATCCTCTACCCAGGATCAGCAAATTCAGTGATGCCCTTCAAACCAAACTCAACCAACCCTATAAGGCAGTGATGGCTAACCTTGGCACTCCAGCTGTTCTAGAACTTCAATTCCCAGAAGCCCTGATCAGCAGGAGTGCTGACTTGGGCTTCTGGTAATTGAAGTCTAAGAACAGCTGGAGTGTCAAGGTTCGCCATCACTGCTATAGGGAAAAATACCAAATCATTTAAATTTGTAGCTGGCCAAGAATTCAAGGGTAGATTTAGGATCACACTGTCCCTACCACATTCCCAAGAAACATACCAAATGTGGAGTACAGTATATTTTATCTTATTAAAGAGTTTATTAAATGAAGAATAATGAACCAATTACAAATTAAACATAGGGCATTGGGTTGGTGGTGACACACCAGATAGAAAAAACAATATAGCCATCTTGCCTATTCTACTTACACTGAGGACACAGTGTAAATCTCACCAACAGAATAACAGGCTGACGTGGAAAGATATGAGGTCAATAAATCATAATTCTGTTTTTCCAGAACCTTGTAGACTATGAGTAGCCCTACATAGCCCTCTTCGGAGAAAAGGTATCTACACATAATTGGCAACTAAGGTTTTTGCTACCAAGCAGTCCTCATGACCTACTTCCCTAGTATAACTGGTAGGGAACTGAGTCTCAGAAGTGCTAGTTTGCTCAAGACTGTCTGCTGAGTGTTTGGATGGGCTATTACACCTCCTATTTTCAAGCCTCCTAGATAATTTCATGTATCTCCCTCTGCCTTATCAAGAACGTTCTGTAAGTATTGTGCATTTGATCGGTGAATCACATTGTACCCCAGAAAGCTCTATTACAAGGGTTCTCAATGTTTTCCCGCTGCAGGTCAGACCATGCCCCCCCAACAGCTGAGTGGAATGGACACATGGTCCCCCCACCATAAACACTGCCATAAAACACCTCCACGGCTGTCGTAAACAAGCTTACGACAGCAGCGGGTGCATTTACACTCTGGTTTTGGCTGTTTTCGCTGCTTCCGGGGGTGGCGGGAGCGAGGGTGGTGGGCCACATGAAATGGATGAGTTCAGTTGAAGGAAGTGGGACTGTACAAAAAGCATTTCTCCCACATCAATGCAAGAACTGTCTTTCTTCTGTTGAATTTTGTATCTGTTAACGTGAAATGTTGAATTATGTTGAAATGTGAATAAATGAAGTCAACATTTTTGTGATCATTTTTCTTTCTTTAGTGCAAGACCAATAAGTAGAGCTCTTGATCTAGGAGCAGATATTGTGGTGACTGGAAGATGTGTTGATAGTAGCCTTGTACTGGGACCATTAATTCATTCTGTAAGTACGAATCTACTTCTGAGTCTAAAATGGTTTCTTCATCTCCTGGTCATGTATGTGGATGCTTCATAGTTTCCCAGCATTATTTCACAACTTAAATCAGGCATTCGCAACCTCCGGCCCCTGAGCCTAATTGGCTCTGTGCATATTATTAATACGTCACTTACTGTGGCAGCGGGAATTGCGCTGTTTTTCCAGTGTTTTGGACAGCCTCTGCTGGTACCCTTAGAGGCAGAAGGCTTTTCAGAGCAATTTCACTCCATTTGGATAATTGTCCGATACTTCCCCACTTTGTTTCGGCTCTGTGCAACTTCTGGTGCTAGGCGGAGCTTGTTTCATTGGCTTGGTTCCTAGCATGTAACCAGGAAGTTGCCTAGCAGCACGTTCAAAGAGCTGAAACGAAGTGGGGAAGCGTCAGACAATTATTTATTTATTTATTTATTTTCCTGATTTGTATTGCCACCCAATTCCAAAGACTCTGGGCGGCTCACAGAAAATAAAACCAATCACATTTTAAAAACCAATAAAAATCCCATTAAAACTGCCACCAAAAATTACTCCGAATGGAGCGACCATGCTCCGAAAAGCCTCCTACCACTGTGGGAAGCAGTGGAGGCTGTGCAAGAAGCTGGAAAGACAGTGTGATGGGCACCACCACCACTGCCAACACTGATGATGACAAAAGCATAGGTCCAAGCAGCAACTCTGCCTCCACTCCGCCCCCGTGTGTGTGTGTGTGTGGGGACGTGTCTGGCCTGCAGTGTGAAAACATTCGAACCCCTGCCCTAAATCCTTAAATTAGAATTAGTTGTAAGTTTTGTTTATTTCTAAAGCATAAAATAGGAGACAGAGGTTGACAAAATGTCAGCATTGTTTTATTAAGGGGCTGCTGTGGCTCAGTGGTTAAGAAGCTCGCCTTGTTAGCTGGAAGGCTGGTAAGTTGGCAGTTTGAGACCCGGATACTGGATAATGGATTGAGTGCCCGTCTCTGTCCCAGCTCTTGGGGACATAAAAAGAGCCTCATTTGGGCGTTCCCTGGGTGGAGTTTCTTCCACAAAAATCCTTTGAACCCATAATAATTTCTTACATGAAATTATTATTATTGTTTTATTAACTCAATACTTTGCCAGAGCCAAAAGCACATTGTCCGTATGCAATTTTTTGATTATTTTGAAGGACACTGTGTTCCTTCTGAACTTTCTACTCCCGTTATTTGCTGTGGTTTTCACATGGGGCAAGAAAAATGCATCATTCACATCCTTCCAGTACTCAGAAGATTTTATGCTATTATTTGGCATTTGGCAATGCAAAAGTTGACATAATATTGCATATCATGGTGGTAGTGTGTTCAGATAATGTTATTTAATAATTGGTAAGCAAAGCAATTACACTTATATACTGCCCCATTGCGTTTAGTGCACTCTTTGGGTGGTTCACAAGTTAATTAGCATTTTGCCCCCAACATGCTGGGTACTCATTCTACCGACCTTGGAGGGATGGCAGGCTGAGTCAATCTTGAACCCTGGTCAGGATTGAACTCAAAACCTTTTGGTTGCAGTAGTGGTAGTGAAAGCAAACATTACATATACATATGCGCTCACTTATGAATTAGTTATGGGATATAATCAGCAACATACCAACAGTTAATTCAATCTTATAATATTTTTGGGTTTTCATATTCTTGTAAACGAGTTACCTCTGAATGTACATGAAACTTAATTTGGGGAGTCTGGTAGGTTTCTTGTTCCAAAGGAGTTATATAAGAAGATTGTCTATCTTTCTAGACAATATCTTTTAAATAATGATCGTATTTATGATCTTTTGTGAGTCTGCATTTTTAAAAATATCTGCTGCTTTAAAAAAATATCTCCATTTAATAATTCTATATCATTTGGAGTTAAAAACAGTATTAGAGTACAAACAAATGTTGGGTACAATCCATTGTGTTAACTGCTCTAAGAGTTTAAGTGCCTCACAGGAGCTTTGCTTGCTTCATGTGCTGTAATTTGAAAATAAGCTTGTTTTGCATTGAGATTGGTCCTGAGGGCTCAAGTACAAGAATCTTCTTAAATGTGATTTCTCAGACATGATAATCTGCCTGAGATGTGTGACTCCGATATTAATTTGCTTTCATCTCTGATCACCAGCTATCTATAATGCTTGTTTATGACCTTAGGGTTCCTTTACAAGATGTAAATAATTCAGTTTTCCACAAGGTGGCACAAAATATTTTGTTTCCAAAGTGCTTTTTTTCCCTCCTGACCATTTTTACATAAAAATGCAATGCAAACAAGTATGTTACTTAGCAAATGCACAGCATTGTTATCTTTGTAAAATGAAAAGTGCTAGAAAATACCGTTCTTTGCTTGTAACTTTGTACCTGTAGACGTTCTGAAATGTTCCTACTAATTGTAAACCATGAAGATCTTTAAGCTACATAAATTTAGCAGTAACTGAGTTCGTTTTGAAACCCACCTGTATTTTCTATTTTATCAGTAATTTGGAAATCCTAATTTTTTGCCTGAAAACAGTTCACAGGTGCAGAAACATTTCATTAGTCAATTGTTTTTCCTACTTAATTTTCAGGACATGAGTCAGGTCTCTGCAGATACTTCATCTGAGAACAAATGACTGCAGGTTCAATAAAGGACTTTGTAAATTCAGTAGAGCCAGCTTTTTCTCTGTCCCCATTTTTCCTTGCCTAAGTAACCACAAAACAATTTTCACCAAGCAGAGGGTGAGGATATGGATGATAATAAGGAGATTGTTGCATAAGTCTTTTCCCTAGCAGCTCTGTTGCCTTGCCTGCACACATGTGCTTAGCATTGGGAAGAAAGTGGGGAAATGTTTTGATCTGGGTGGGGGTGTCTTCTACAGGCATCACAGTGACAATGAACTGGCTTGTATTTTCAGTATTCTAATAGTATTTCATCTAACATTTTCAGTATTCTGTTTTTATAGTTTGGCTGGAATAGAAATGAATTCAACCTCCTAGCATCTGGAAGGTAAATGATATTACTGTACTATTATAAAAAACAAAACCCTCAAAAGCTTTAATGCTGTTAATATGTAGTGGTATCACATGAACTGCAGTGGCTCAAGTGGCTAAGATGCTGACTGGGAGGCAGAAGGTCAGCAGTTTGATTCCCGAGTACTGCAGGACGGAATGAGCTCCCGTCTTTGTCCCAGCTCCTGCCAACCTAGCAGTTCAAAAGCAAGAAATTGCAAGTAGATAGAGACCACTTCGGTGGGAAGGAAACAGTGCTCTGTGCACTCTGGTGTCTAGTCATGCCTGCCACATGACCACAGAAATGTCTGCAGAAGCAGACAGCGCTGGCTCTTTGGCTTTGAAACAGAGATGAGCACTGAACCCTAGAGTCAGATACGCCTGGCTTTCGAGCAAGGGAAACCTTTACCTTTACCTATCACATGAACTAGCATAATGGTAATGGAAACCATACAAGTGTGCTTTACTTCTGCTTCCTGGAGCGAGGAGGGTGGCGTGGGCCGGATAAATCGCAGTAAACCCATTCTTGTGGATTCATGGGGGCTTGGACTTCTGGGAATTGACATCCAAGAACATCTGGAGTGCCAAGGTTCGCCATCACGGCCTTAGTCGGTAGAAAGACTAAATAGAAGTGAAAATATATAAATAAATATTGTCGTTGCCATTCCCAACTCAATCCAAGCATACGTTTTTCCCCTGTCCCAGGGTGCTGGGAGGCCTGGTCTTGGAGGCCAGCTGGTTCTGGGCAGCCTTTGCCCTCTGAGGCAATCAGGAAAAGTGCCACTGGCGTGAATTTGTTTAAGGTGGATCCCAGCTTGCCATGAAGTGACCCACACACTCTGATTTCGGAGCCGTCTCCTGTGGCACATATGAAATGAGACATGCAGGATTTAACACTGGGGCTGCAATGGACCTGAGGATATTATCAAGGTGTGCCTTCACTGCCAGTCCATCTTCCATGGCCTCTTCTGCCTTGATGACCATTGGGAATCAGAGTTCCTCCTCCGCTCATTTTGCCATTGGGCCCAATATGATGGTTTCCAGTGGCATTTCCTCCACTGAGGGGACCATCACTCCACCTAAATGGGCTCATCCGTCTGTAGCTGTTGGCCCATCTAGAGAGTCAGGTTATTTACCACCGCCCAACACTCAGCTGTATGGTCTACTCCATTACCGTAGCGGGATGTCCAGCCAAAAGTGAAATAAATTATGCAGTACCTACAGGAATATCATTTATGAATATCTCAGGAAAAAAGTCACTGCTTCTACCTTAGAGTGTTTTGGTTATAATAAATGTATTTATTTATTTTAATTTATTTATAGATTTGTAAGGCCGCCTTCCTCGCCTAGGCGACCCATAGCGGCTCACAATGTTGGTTAAAAAAACCCATCCCCATACAATGAAACCGAACACTAAAAACTTTGTAGACTGAGCCTGGGGGTTTATGAGTTAGGATGACTGACATTAAATGAAATGTATATTACAACTTTAAATGTTACTCTTGGTTTCCAGTCTTGCAGGTCACCTGATTGAATGTGGTCCTCAGTGTACAGGTGGAATATTTACTGACTGGCATACTGTACCTGACTGGTATGATAATACTGTTTTGTTTGTTGTTTAAAGAATGCCAGGGAAATAAAATCATTTACTTTGTGCTGTCTGGGAAGGAACCTACAGGGAGAAGCAAACAGAAAGAGAGAATGGACAATCTTTTTATCATCTTTTTCAGATAGTTTATTACTAATCTTCCTATAAGTAATCATGTCTGTGATTCCGCACCATCCACTTATTGATAGGTTTTAAACTCAGCCCTTGGCATATTCCTTTTGCTATCGGCACCACTGAATTCTAAGGGATAGCGGAAACTTCACCTTTAATCAATGAGCATGCATGAAGGATGAGAAAATGGAACATCTCTCAAATAATCTTTGATTATTGCCATTTGCTAAAACCTATTTTATCAAAGCAGCTGATGTAAAGGATACTTCCAGAATACCATACTATAGTTTGACCTTGGAACCTTCCTGGAGCCAGTCTTTCTGTCCTCATCTGCAGATAGTTACTAGTCTCTGGGCTTTTCCCCTGCCAATTTGCATTTCAGAAGCCAATCAAAGCTTAACCCTTCAACTGTTTGACTTCAGCTATTATATTTCAAATTATTTCTCTTATAGCAGTTTAGCAATCTGAAATCTGAACCAGATTATTGTTCTTTAACTACAGGTCTAGAAAACAGACATTGTAGTTGGAGATATGATAAACAGAACCTTTTTGGTAGGAGAAGATTTGTTCATCATTTAGAAGTTTAGAACCCTTGAATATTGAACAGATATTGAGCAGTGTTGTTCAACAGCAACATAGTTAGGGTAACTGACAGTTTAATTTTTATGGAACCTGGACTAAATTGTTAATTTGGGGATTATAATTTTTGGTCTCCCTGGAATTTCTTTCCTTATTTGAAGTTATTTATCTCATCGTGCTTTCTTTTGTTTATTTGTTTGCAAAAATATCCTAAAATTTTAAAACTATCAACATGTATTCTAGCAGTGTGATTTAGTCCTTTTGCTAGCATCATAACAGGACTGCACTGGCTTAGTGGTTAAGAAGCTGAACTTGATGACTGGAAGGTCAGCAGGTCAGCAGTTCGAGACCCAAGTGTTGCATGATGGAGTGAGCTCCTGTCGTCTGTCCCAGCTACTGCCAACCTAGCAGTTTGAAAGCAAGAAATTGCAAGTAGATAAATAGGTACTGCTTTGGCAGGAAAGGTAAGAACATTCCAGCATCTAGTCATGCCTGCCACATGATCTCAGAAACGTCTGCAGATGCAGACAGCGCCGGCTCTTTGGCTCTTTGGCTCTTTGGCTGTAATCAGAGATGAGCACCGTACCCTAGAGTCAGATATTATTGGCTTTCGAACAAGGGTGACCTTTACCTTTAGCGTTACAGCATCATAACACGTTTCATGCTTTCTTTGCTTATTCCAAATCATTAAAATATTTAATATTTCCAACCCTTTAGGCATAACATCGGTTTCCCCATAGTAGAATGTTATTCTGATGGAAATTTTACTATATCAAAACCACCAAACACAGGAGGCTTGTTGTCCTTTGGCACAGTTGCAGAACAGTTAGTGTATGAAGTTGGCAATCCTAAGGAATATCTCTTACCAGATGTTACATGTGACTTCTCTCAAGTGTCTCTTACTGAAATACCAGGTTAGTAATAATGGTGAATGGTTCTTCATAATTCTCAGGCAGGATTTCACAACCTTTTAAAGCTGGGGGCCGGGTCACCCTCCCTCAGACATCTTTGGGGCCAGACGGCCATTTTGCCCTTCCTCCACCATATGGCACTTCCAGGTGTGGTGGAGGTGGTGAGGGACCACGTAAAATGGTGCTGTGGGCTGCATCCAGCCCATGGGCTGCAAGTTGAGAATCCCTGTTCTAAGGAAACAATTGTTCTGGTTTTTTTAACAGAGCCTTGTTATTAGGACCAAAACTGTTAGGGAAATTGCTCTATTTTTTATTTTTTTGGGAGGGAAATATGTTTACTCAAAACCCAAACCTTTCTTAGTTTTTATTTTGTTAATTTAAATCTTGTTTGCTAACTAGGAATCTTGAAAGAGCAACAGCGCAGAGGCTACAATATTTTGCCACATGTTCCCCCCTATACCTGTCAAGCGTGGCTCCGGACAAAACGGGACCTGCACAGAACTGTTCTGTGCAGTTCCGTTCTGTGCAGGTTGCTTCTACGCTTTTGTAGACTTCTACGCATCCCCTTCTGCACAGAACCCTTCTACGCATGCATAGAAAGACCTGCGCAGAAGGGATGTGCAGTAACTACTTTTCCCCCACAGCCAAATTACAGGTAGCTGCGGCTCCGGGCGGGAAATGAAGAAAAGTGACACAAAAATACGGGGTAATCCCGGCCATTACGGGGTACTTGACAGGTATGCTCCCCCCCTCCGAGGAATGAATGTCTTCCATGAGGGAAACATTCTTAGCCATCTTTCCAGAATTTTTTATATGTTTATTTAGGGATTACATCTCTGATAGAAATGGTAGAAAACAAAACATTCAAGAATCATCACGTACATTACATTTGAGGACAGTAAAAAAGAATTAAGACCAAGAAGTATTACAATTTTAAAATATGTATGAAGACGTTTAGCACTGAGAAGAAAAAAAGCATTACACCATTTATTTTACATTAAAATTACTTAGTCGAGAATTAATGTACTGTACTTCTGATTTCTGCCATGTTAGTGAGTCAAAATTATAAAATGCACTTTTGTGATGGTGCATTGTGGATTAAATTGTAGTATTGGAATTTCCTGACCACCTTTGCTCACATTGATGTTGAGCATGTTGGATGCAGGACCATCATGACAGACTCCAGGAAAACCGGGTACCTTTTCTTTCCTGTCTGTATCTTTGAAAGGGCAAACTGATACACTTGTGGGCAGAGGTCCATGTTCAAGCAAGGTCAGACTTTCACAGTCTGCCATTAATAGTGGGAAGGACTCTACAATCTTAAGGTTGTGTGCCTATGCAGGTTTTGGGGTCGTAGTGACATTCCCTAGAAGCAGTTGTTTTCTTGACTTCACCCCATGCTCAAGTCAAGAGTGGAACCTTAGAATCGGTACTGTACTTAAAGTAGGTATTAATGACAGTGTCTGATGATATAATTTTAATTTACGTGCCCATAGTTATGCAACAGGATTTCAGCTACTTGTTCTTAAATAGAAGAACTTGGTAGCTTTTTCTTTATTGTTTTATATATATCTTTGAACAGGAAAACATATTCCAGATTTTAGAAAGAATTTAAGAGTTCTGTGAAAGGCATCTTGATAACTTCACCTACCAGACTTCAAGGGAAATCTCTTAACCAGTATAAAATCATGAGTTTTGGAATATAAGAAATATTTGTTTAAATGCATAAAGATACTTTAAAATATAATGGGTTCATTCTTTCAATCCAAACAGGATAAAAGGTTCCTGCTTTTAGAGACTGCTTTTCAAAAAATGACAATTAAAATACTTTACCCTCCAAATGAACTTTTAGCTTGTAAATGACCCAATATGACTCATTTAAACTCCAAATGAACTTTCACATGAACTTCAAGTTAGTTATTCTGCTAGAAATATAACAGATGGGAAATAGGCAGATTTCTCAAATATCTTTAGATAGAAGGGTAGTAACAGTGTACACCAGCAAAGAGACTGCAGGCCTATCTACTTTAATTGTTTACTTTACTGAATACTTTGTATGGCAGGATTAGATAAAGAAGATGGTTGAACTCAGCAATGCTTTTTTTCATTGCTCAAGTGGTGGATATGAAGTTTTTCTAATATTAAAGACATCAGGTTTTATTGAAGATATTTTATTTATTTTAAGGTGATACATAATACTGAATGAGTTCTATTAATGCTCACTCTAGAAAATTACATTTATGTAAACCTTACCTTGTCTTGTGTCCAAATGTTTCTGTTTCCAATACTATTGCAATAGCAATAGCAATAGTAATTACACTTATATATACATATATACCACCCTATAGCGCGGTTCACAAGGTAATTTGCATTTGGCACCAACATGCTGGGTACTCATTTTACCAACCTTAGAAAGATGGAAGGCTTAGTCAACCTTGAGTCCTGGTTAGAATCGAACTCACAACTTTTTGGTTGCAGTACAGCAGTTTAACCACTGCACCACTCAGTCTTGGGGGAAAATACAATTCCTTGTTCTTGAGATAGCTTTAAAAGGAATTTTCAAGCACAAGAGGATTCTTTGCCTCTAGTGCAAGAGTGAAAAAGGTGTGTTTTCTTTACCATCAAAATTTTTGCAGTTTGTGAAGTGCTCTGTGTAAAAAAACTAGTGCACTTTTTCTTTAAAAAGCAAAGTACACACATGCATGGCCACACATACATAGATCAGGTACAGACCAATTAGCTGACTGTTTAAAAATGGAAAGAATCCATCAGATGGTGCAGATCTTTGAACGTTCATGAAACAAAGCAGCAGCTGTTATAGTTTTGTACATATTACGCAACTTGCATAAAATCATTAAGTCTTTGGCACCAGTAAGTATCTTGCTCTGTCACTAGGAACAGAGCAAAAATGCTCTGCATGATTAATCAGCTGTAGACTTTGTTAAGGAAAAGATATTTGACTTCATCTATTCATGATTGCATTCAGGCTAGACCAGTGTTTCTCAACCTTTTGGGTTTTGGACTTAAATTCCCAGAAGCCTAAGTCAATTCCCCAAAGCACTGATCAGCAAATGTACTGACAGGCTTCTGGGAATTGAAGTCTCCTTGTGGGCGTGGACCCCACAAATATATTTTACTGTTGCAATGCCCTCCATATCTTTAGAAACAACTTGGAAACTTTTTTGGCAGGAAAGGCAGCTGCCAAATGTCTGATGAATGGTACTTATAATATTACTTTGATCTTACCGTATTTATTCGTATATAACGCGCACTCGTGTATAACGCGCACCCCTAATTTTCCATGAAACCTCGGTATAAAATTTTGTTTCACACCACGCATTGTAATTGTACCAGTTATATCGGTGAAAAAGCTTGTTCATAAGAGCACGCCTTAAAACATTGAGGGAGGGGGGGATAATCAGACCCACCTGTTGCAGGGTAAAGAAAATGCAATCCGAAACGAGCACTTCCGACCCCCAGGAGCCTTGCTCGAACTGCGAGCTACCTCCGGGCCACGCCTCGTCTCCCGCGCCACCCAATCAGATCCCGTCAATTTCTTCAAAGCCACACCCCCGCCTCCCCTTCAATAGACAGCCGACCCAATTCTAAAAAGGAAGTAAAAGAGGCTCGCGACGGGGGTGGGACACCAGTCCTCGTTTATAACGCGCACCCCAACTTTGATTTCTTTTTTTGGTATAAAATTTTGCGCGTTATACACGAATAAATACGGTAATTGATTCTTGGATCACTGTAAACTTCACAAAAAGGTTAATTGAAAATATGAACAGGAAAAGTTTTAAACCCGCCCCTTGTTTGTCACTGTCTGAGATTCCACCCCCCACCCCCATCCCCTTATGGGGTTAGCACGATCAAGTCTCCAGGTAATAACCCCATGGATTCCAGTTTGGAATCAATTTGTTACATATTGAGGCTGAGGATTTCAGGCCTGGTGCCATTCATTTTTGTAACATATGATATGTAAAGTAGCCTACTTTGCAGAATCCAATACAAGTCCAAAACTCTTGATTGACTGAGAACTAAGAGAATAGTCAGTACCTTGGACAGTGCCAGACGGTGCTGAAGATGCCAGATGGACTTGGACATTGCGTCAACAAAGACATAATGCAGGTTAAACTTTAAATATCATGCAAAATAAGCCATGTGACCATGCACAAAATCAAACAATTGCAAGGAAAAGGCGATACCTTTTATAGGTCAGTTTAAAAATTCAAAACTTTGCAAGCTTTCATAACTCAAATGTTACTTCATGAGGCACTCTCAAGGAACTGTGATGGTTCAGTTTTTAAGAGGCTCACCTTATTAGCTGGAAGGCTGGCAAGTTGGCAGTTCAAGACTCGGGTACTGCATGATGAATTGAGCTCCTGTCTTTGTTCCAGTTCTTGGGGACATTTGGGTGTTCACTGAGCGGAGTTTTTGGATTAGACCGTACAGCCAGTGACTCAATGCCGAGTGTCAGGTGGCAGTTAACTAACCTGATTCCCTAAAGGGGTCAATGGCTACAGGTGGATGAGCCCCTTTCGGAGGGGTGATTGTCCCCCCTCAGTGGAGGAAATACCACTGGAAACCATCGTATTGGGTCCAATGGCAAAATTAGTGGAGGAGGAACTCTTATTCCCAACAGTCATGGAGGCAGAAAAGGCCACACCAGTTGGACTGGCTGTGAAGGTGCACCTTGTCCATATCCTCAAGTCTGTGGCGGTCCATTGCAGTCCCAGTGTTAAATCCTGCATGTCACACTTCATGTGTGCCATGGGTGATGGCTCCGAGATCAGAGTGTGTGGGTCACTTCATGGCAAGCTGGGATCCACCTTAAACAAACTCACACCAGTGACATTTTCCCTGCTTCCGTGGGGGGCATTCTCAGATACGAGTAGCAGTTGACGATGGCATGCTGTCCTAGCCAGGATCCATTCTTAGATGTTCCATGGGAAAATAAGCAGCAGATTGTATCCTTTTACAATCCCAAAAGCAGGAAGCTAGGGATCTGCATATTACCTTCCCCCATATTGCCTTCTTTGAAGCTTTCTTTGTGGCTGGGTGTGGGGTTTGCCTCTTTTGGGCTATTTGGCCCTTCTTTCCTCTCTCCAGGATTTTTATATCACTCTTCTGCAAGCCTGATCTTTTTTTAATATCTGCAGAGAAGAAATTTTAGTGTATGGGACCAAAGACGACCGGACAACCAAAGGGTTGGTTTAACACAGGTTTATTGCATGAGGTTCCAGTGAAGCATGAGGTAATGGCGGTGATACATCTCAATATATACAGTAGCTCTCTACATTTGAATCTTGTAGCACGGTAGCTGATTGGCTGCTACCGGCGTGGCCTCGCCCAGGCACGCCTCTTTCTTCTGCTGCTGAATGCGGGGAAGGTTTTCCCGCGGCTGTCCGTGATTGAGCAATGTGAACCATGTGAGGCTGAACGCTCGCAGCTGCCCTCTATGGGCTGTCTGCTCGTGTTCTTTTACAGCTGGTATCGTTTGTATCTGGAGTGGTTACATTCTTGCCTTTACAGTATAATGAACATGCATACATACATACATAACATCCCTCCCCCCTAGGATGGGACGAAGTCCCGCAACCATTGTGGCTTGCCGCACGTGCGCTTGGGACGCGCTTGCGTCTGACCTAGTACTGGAGAGCCTGTGATCCCTGACTCCGCGGGTGCTTGTCCTGCAACTGGAAACGGGGATTCGTTAGTGGCTCTGTGGGGCGTTCGTGCCTGCCTCGCGCCCGGGGATGGGAAGGGAATGAATAGTTGGGAGGTGAACCCCTGCCTGTTGCTCTCTGACCCCGGGGACCCTCCTATTGTGAACCGCGGAACCGATGAGGTCGCCCTTGTGGTTCGGCTACCTTCTGATTCCTGCTCGGGGGACCTTGAGACTGTGGTGGGCGGACTCGCTGACGCCTCCCGTCTTGGGGGTGTCGGTCTCCGGGGAAATGGCGCTATATCGCATTCTGACTCACAGGGGCTACTGGGACTGGAGGTACCAGGGGCTGAACTGAAACCCCTCTTTTCGCTAGGACGGGTGGGGGACCACTCCGCTAACTCCCCCTGGTACTGTAAATCAACGTCTAAGCTTCTATGGGCATCTGTATTTCGGGGAAACTCCCGCGGGGTATGTGTGTGGTCGGGGCTCTTCCATTTTTTCGGGGACTCCCGCAAAAGATTTCTGTGGATCGATTCCCTTTCCTCCCCCCTTGGTGGGGACCCATGCTCCCCTTTTCCTCCCCCTTGGGTTAAGCGGGTGGGGGAGTACCCTAACGCTGATTCGATACTATTCTCGTCTTCGTCCTGCTCTCCGGGGACCCTGCGCCTGAGTTGGTCCACGTGCCGTCTCCACAGGAAGCCTGTACTGGTCTCTACGCGGTATGAGACGGGGCCGGTTTGTTCTACTACGGTGCCCGGCACCCAGGCTGGCCCCGCGCTGGCGTAGTTCCTGCAATGCACCGGGGCGCCTACGCTGAAACTCTTTGTGGGTACCACCCCTATGTTCCGCCCTTTGTCCTCTACTCTCGTGGGGTCTAGCTTGGAGATTCCCGTGGCCAGCTTCCTGCGCATCAACAGCTCCGCGGGGGAGTACCCTGATGCTAATGGGGTGACCCTGTATCTTAGCAGGAATTGGCACAATTTCAGGTCGAGGTCTCCGGGGCCCATGCGCAGCAGGGCGTCTTTCGTGGTGCGCACGAGGCGCTCTACTTGGCCGTTGGTGGCCGGGTGAAAGGGGGCAGAGGTGACGTGCCGAATGGCGTTTCGCTCCATGAATGCCCCGAACTCGGCGGACGTGAAACAGCTAGCGTTATCACTGACGAGGGTGTCGGGTAAACCGAACGTGGAAAAGACCCTCCTTAACTGTTTAATTGTTGTGGCCGAGGAGGTGCTCGAGACTGGAATGACCTCCAACCACTTGGAGAACGCGTCCACCACGAGGAGGAAGAGCGTTCCCCTGAACGGGCCAGCAAAGTCTACATGTATCCGGGACCAGGGCCCCCTAGCCGTGTCCCACTCCCTAGGTGGCGAGCGAGCCTCTTCTGGCCTTGAGCTTTGGCACGCTTCGCAAGTGCCGACCATGTGTTCAATGTCGGCGTCTAGCTGGGGCCACCAAAAGTAACTGCGGGCCAGCGCCTTTGAGCGGACGATCCCCGGGTGGCTGACGTGCAGCAGTTTAAGCACCCTCGGCCGGAGAGGCGTGGGGATCACTACCCGCTGTCCCCACAAAAGGCAACCCCTCTCTAGGGACAACTCTAGTTTCTTTTTGAAAAATGTGTCGAATTCCGCTGCTGGGGAAGACACGGGCCACCCTTTCTGTACCCAGGAGCAAACTGTGGCCAGCGTCTTGTCCTTGCCTGTCGCTTGGGCGATGTCGGCCGGTACTACTGGAGGGGAGTCTAGAACCTCTATCATTAAGACCTGATGGTCCCTCTCTACTCCGCCCACGTGGCAGCAATCCCGGGGAATGGGGGACCTCGACAGGGCGTCGGCATGGCTGATCTCCTTCCCGGGCCGGTATACCAACGCGTGCTGATACGCGTTGAGAAAGATGGCCCACCTGAGCATTCTCGGGGACAGGATTTGGGGTGTGGGCTTATCTGCGGTGAAGATGCCCAGCAAAGGCTTATGGTCAGTTACTATGGTGAAGGGGCGGCCGTACACAAAATCATGAAATTTCTTGGTCCCCGCAATTATTGCTAGTGCTTCCCTGTCTGTCTGGGCATAGTTTCTCTCCGCTTGGGACAAAGACCTAGAGTAGAACGCTATCGGGGCCTCCCTACCGTTCTCTAGCACGTGGCATAACACCGCCCCCACCCCCACCGGGGATGCATCGCAAATCAGGACCACTGGGCGTTTGGGATTGAAGTGGGTCAGTACGGCATCTGATGCCAGGAGTCGCTTCAGGTCATTGAAAGCTTTCTCCTGGTCGTCGCCCCACTTCCATGCCTCGTCCTTTTTTAACAATTTGTGTAGCGGTTCTGCCACGGCTGCCTTCCGCGGGAGGAAGGAGTGGTAGAAATTGAGCAGTCCGAGGAACGACTGCAACTCGGGCTTGGAGGTGGGGCGAGGGGCCTTCTTGATGGCGGCTACCTTGGATTGGGCTGGCCTTATTCCCTCGGGCGTGACACGGAACCCTAGGAACTCAACCTCTGTAGCGAAGAAGACGCATTTGTCTTTCCGCAACCGCAACCCCGCCTTTTCGAATATAGTCAGGACCTTTCCCAACCTTGTTGCTAACTCGGCCCGGCTCCCCCCTGTAATCAATACGTCATCAAAATAGGGCAACACCCCCTCTAACCCCTTCAGGAGGCGTTCCACAAGTGACTGGAAGATCCCGGGCGCCGAATTCACGCCGAATTGGAGGCGCGATACCTGGAACGGCCCTTTGTGGGTGACTATGGTCTGCGCAGCAGCTGCGGCGGGGGTCACTGGGAGTTGCTGGTAGGCTTGGGCCAAGTCGATTTTAGCGAAACACCTCCCCCCGTGTAACCTGGCCAACAAGTGGCTGACTACCGGCACCGGATACGCATTAGGGCGGATCGCCTTATTGATGGTGCACTTGTAATCAGCGCATATGCGGACCTCCCCGTTGGCCTTGAGCGCCGTTACAATTGGAGTTTCCCACTCCGCAGAATCAACAGGAACAAGAATCCCCTGGCCCACCAACTTGTCCAACTCCGCCTCTATTTTGTCCTTTAGTGCGAAAGGCACTCTGCGCGGTTTAAGTCTGATTGGACGTACTTCAGGGTCCAGGTCGAAAGTCACTGGGGGGCCCTTGAATTTCCCGAGCCCCTTTTTAAAAACCTCGGGGTGCGCGTCGCACACGCTCTGTATTGGATCAGTCCCGGCGGCGTGTGCTTTCACGGCGTGAACCCCCCCAATGAACAATCCCAGGGGCTGGAACCATTGAGTCCCGAGGAGGCTGCATTTACCTCCCTTGAGGACGACTAGGGGAAGCGTTGCGGTGTGCTTTTTAAACTGAACCCGGAACTTCCCAACCCCCAACACTGGGATGCGGTTCCCTTGCACGTCCTTCAGTGTGGCCCTCAACGCCTTGAGCTTGGGCCGCATGTGGGGGGCGATTTTCATAAACTCCCCCTGGGAAATAATGGAGTATGAAGAACCCGAGTCCACCTCCATTCTAACAGGGGCCCCTTGTATTACTACCTCAACGAAGTAACGGGGGTGCTCCGTGGAAACGCTGCAAACCGGCGCGTCGTCCTCGCTGTCGTCGGAGATGCGCCCTACTTCGTCCCGCGTCCTCGTGGTCCGGGTGCCGTCCTTTGGCCTCGTGGTGCGGTCCTGCCTCGTGGTGCGGTCCTGCCTCGCCGAGCGGTCTGGAGAACTCCTGGTGGCCTCGCGCCGTTTCCGGCAGACCTTGGCGATGTGCCCGCACCGGCCGCAGTTGTGGCACTCGGCCTTGCGGAATGGGCATTTGGCGCGGGCGTGGGCGGCGCCGCAGCCGTCGCAGCGCCGGCCCTCTCTCTGGACCCTCCGGACGTCCTCGTCGTCGCCGCTCTCCGCAGACGAGTTCGAAACTCGCCGGGCCGCGCGCACCGAGCTCTCTGCCTTGGCGGTCTTTGGGCGCCAGTCCTGAAGCTCGTGCACCCCGGCAGAAGTGGCCTCCGCGGCCTGTGCCGTGTCGAGGACTTGTTGCCACGAGGGAGGCGGCTCCCTTTTCATCAGCGCGCGCTGAGTCTCTGTGTCCCTCAGACCGCAGAGTAGGCAGTCCCGGAGGGTGATTTCGGGGAGCTCCCACTTGCATGGGCCGGCAGCCAACCGCAGGGCCGCGGCGAACTCATCGACCGATTCCCCGGGTGCCTGGACTCACCTCCAGAACGCGCTCCGAGCGGGGAACATCGCTATTGCTGGCCGGAGATGGGCGCGCAATGCCGCCAGGAGCTCTGTGGCTTTGAGGTCGCTCACCTTCCTCGGCGCAATCAGGTCCACCAAGGTCCTCTTGGTCTCGTGTCCGAGCATGCGGACGAAAATGGCCCTCTTTTTGGCCTCATCTGAGACTTCGAGCTCCACCAGCGCTGCGTTGAAGTCTATCTCAAACAGCTCCAAGTCTCCCGGCTTCTTGATCACGTAGCCGGCGCATGTCTTGGTCCCATGGGCAGCCATATCCCACCTTCGTCGCCAATTTAGTGTATGGGACCAAAGACGACCGGACAACCAAAGGGTTGGTTTAACACAGGTTTATTGCATGAGGTTCCAGTGAAGCATGAGGTAATGGCGGTGATACATCTCAATATATACAGTAGCTCTCTACATTTGAATCTTGTAGCACGGTAGCTGATTGGCTGCTACCGGCGTGGCCTCGCCCAGGCACGCCTCTTTCTTCTGCTGCTGAATGCGGGGAAGGTTTTCCCGCGGCTGTCCGTGATTGAGCAATGTGAACCATGTGAGGCTGAACGCTCGCAGCTGCCCTCTATGGGCTGTCTGCTCGCGTTCTTTTACAGCTGGTATCGTTTGTATCTGGAGTGGTTACATTCTTGCCTTTACAGTATAATGAACATGCATACATACATACATAACAGAAATAGAGTTGGAATCATTTTGAGCTAGTACTGGGATTTCCAGAGTGTTTTCTGAGAAGATGGGAAATATTGTCACAGTATGCTTCATTTGTATGAGGAATTGTACATAGTAGTTATTCTGAAGTCCGGGTGTTCAAAATCAGAGGGGTGTTTGTTCAGAGCTGAGATACAGTTTATATTAATGATACAAAGAAGAATTGCAACCAGGCTATTAATTTGGAAGTCAGTTTTATAGTGATTTGTCATGAAGTTCAGTATTTTAGCTTGGATCCTAACCTTTTCTCCAAGGGATGACTGAAGTTCCAGTCACTCTGTTTCCTACCCATGTCATGCAAAATGATCCTTATGATCAGAGAACCTTGAGACCTTCAGTATCAGCGGTATGCTAGGGAACATGAGCAGGATGGTGTTTCCCTGTCCAGTTTCATGTATTCTCATGATCATTTGGTTTACCACTGTATGGATAGAATTCCATGATTTGTAGGTGTTTAGCCTGGCTCCACATAGTTTTTATGATCATGTTTTAAAAATATTTAACTGAGTTATTTCCATATTTGAGCCCATTCAAGTCTCTTTTAATTTGTAACTTGCAGAATTCTACTGGATCATATTAAAAGTCCATCTGATCCAGTATGCTTTTCCCCAACACTGTCCAAAAAGCTTTTTCTAAGAAGCCTACAGAAAGACATGAATGCAGAAGTATTCCTGATTGTCCCCCTGATTGCACCTGACAAATGTCATCTCTGGAGGTCCCTGGTTAAACCTCACTGATAGATCCAACTCTATAAGTTTATCAGACTATATTTTAAAACTATCATTGTATTTATAGGAACTTGCTTTTCATGTCGGGTTTACCTGATTGGGCGGCATAAAATTTTGAATTTAAATAAATAATAAATAAATAAATGTTTATTTAATAGTATCCATCCTCAAGAACATGGAGTATAGCCACTTATCAATAAATTTGTGCTGATATTTCTTTCATTATAAGTAATATTAAACTTTTCTATGTCTTTTATATATTCTTTAGGTATTGAAGGTGGTGCAGTGAAGGTTCAGGGAGCTAAAGGATTTCCTCCTTCATCCTTTTACAAGGTTGTTCTTACTTTTATAAACAAGTCTTCTTGTTTGCCATCTGCATTTACTTTCATGGTTGAATTTTTTTTTTAAAGTACCATGCAATTCTTGCCACTCTACCAGCCACAAACAACATGAAGACAAACTCATATACAGTGGAACCTCAGTTAACAAATGGCTCGGTTAACATAAAAAGCGCATAACAAACAGAAATCCATAGAAAATAGTGGCTCGGTTTACAGAATTTTTTTCAGAACGGATTAACTGGTTTTCAATGCATTCCTATAGGAAACCATGTTCCGGTTAAAGTATTTTGGTTTTCAGTGTATTCCTATGGGAAGTTGCATTCAATGCATTCCTATGGGGAATTCAGTTAAAGTACAGTACTGTAATTTTCACTGTTAGAAACGTCCCTGAGATGCATTAATTATGTTAATTTAATTTTAATTTAATTCAATTTAATATATTTATATACCACCCTATCCAATGGACTCTGGGCGGTGTATACAAGTAAAACCAATATAAAACAATTTAAAAAAACTTAAAAACCTAGCAATATTACCCACCACTGTGCCATTTACTATCTAAAACAAATATAAAATCTGCATACCTTAACATTAAAAATTAATTACAGAAGGGGGGAGCCTCAGCCGAGCCAGAAAGAGGTTCCACTGTATTATACCCACACAGCAATAAAGATAAATCTTTACAGTCAAGTTAGCAGTTTTAAGATGTTAAGGAAGATTTTAAGGAAGAGTGACAGCACTAAGGGGAAGATCAACTAATGAAAGCCAGTTTCTTCCCTAAATCTGCTTAAGGAAAATAAATTAAATTCAAGTAGCACATACTTTTTTCAGTCATTCTCATTATAATTTAAATACCATTCAAACTTTTTAAAACAAATTGAACTTTTCAATTGAAAGTTAAAAAGACACATGTTCTGAAATGTGAACTGAAAGGAGGGGGAACTTTTGCTGAGAGAGATGCAGTATATGTTGAGCTTCTAGAGCTTGAGTTTATAAGTTTGGTTGAGGGCTGTTGGGAACAGAACATTTTGAAGATCTCTCATTCAGAAGGTTTCCATAAATTGGGGGGTGGGGACGTGACTTGAAAGCACACATCAACAACAGCAGAAAATCTATGAAAGACTGAAACCAAAACATGTGGCTTTGGGCAACTGAAGTCTTAGGTAATTATTTGAATGATATGGACAGTTTGATTTGCATGAACATCTTAAATACAGTAGTTCTATTTTAAGTTTTAAAAATTACTTCTGTATTCAGTTCCTCACACAGGAATCTGTTTAAAAAAACAAAAACATTTTTACATTGGCAAATGGCTTAGTACAGTGATAGCAAACTTTTTAGAGACCGAGTGCCCAAACAGGGGGCGGGGCAAACTCTGAGCTGGGGGGAAGGAGAAAGTGCTCCCATTGGGCTGCTAGGCAGAGGGGCAGGGTGAACTCTGTGCCAACAGAGAGAGCTCTGAGTGCCCCATGTGGCACACATGCCATAGGTTCACCACCACTGGCTTAGTATTAATTAAAACTACAGTAAAACCTCGGGTTACGATGGAGGTCCATTCCAACAGCCTCCATCATAACCCAAAGCAAATGTAACCTGTAGCACATTTCCCCATAGAAATGCATTGAAAATTTAAAAAGTCCCGGTCGGAACAAAAATTATATTTAAAAAAATACAGAAAAGCACAGAAAAATGCCAGACATGATCATCCCCCACCCCCACCTCCCACAAAATCAACAGTGCGCTCTCCCTACCTATTTTAGTGACTTTGGGTGGAGGGGGCAGCCATTTTGATTTCTGAAATGGTTGCATCAGCCATTTTGTAGTTCAGGACTACATCTCCCAGAAAATTTGGCAGTTCAAAATTGTCAACAGAACCATTTCAGAAATCAAAATGGCCACCCCCTCCACCTGAAGTCGGATAATGTCTCCAAACGGCATCGAAAAGGTAGGGAGAATGCTCCATTGCTTTTGCGGGGGGTAGAAAACAATCGTAACTCAAAAATCAGCCGTAACCCAGGAATTTTTTCTGAATTAAATGTCAGGTCGTAACCTGCGACAAACATAACCCAGGGCAGTCGTATGCCGGGGTTTAACTGTACTACTTTTCTGCAGATTGGACCACCTGGCAAACCAGGCTACGATGTTTTGAACTTAAAAAAAAGATTCCAATAAAAAACAGAATTGTATTGTTAATAATTCATATGTAACATTTTTAGAGCCTCCCTGAAAATTGTGGTATTCTTGAACCACAATCGGGCATCCCCTGGTAACGGCAACCTTATGTTACTGGCTCATTTTTCTTACATTAGGTCATTCAAAGAACTGCAGAGCGAACTCATTGAAGGGTGTCTTCATTTTGGCAGTTTCATATCTGGCCTAGACATGGAAGAAGAAGATTTAGCAAATTAATTTACAGCTTGCGTTACTGATTCTGATAGCACTTTGTTGAAATTGACAGTTACAGTAAAACCCCGATTTACTTATTCCTCTACTTACAACTTTGTAAGGGGTTTCACTGTCTTGTAATTCTAAGATTGTGGCACTGCCATTTTAGAAGTGCAAATTCCACCCTATGCCACCCACCCTCAACACCGGAAGTCGCAAGAAATCACTTACCTTGGTAGTGGTGGTGGAGGCAGCAGCGGCATTTTCCAGAGTCCATAGGGATTAATTGAAAACCAATTTCAAGTCTGTTTTTTTTTATTTTTCAATGCATCCCTACAGAAATGCATCGAGATATAAATTTAACAATTAGTAATAATAATAATTTACGTAAAATCCCTATTTATGTAAGAAGCTACAGAATGGACTTTTTATGTAAATCGGAGTTTTACTGTACTTCCAGTAGTATTTGTGTCCATGCTTCAATTCCTCATTGATTAAACAAGCTCTCAACCATGACCCGGAATCGGAGACTCTTTAATTAACAGCAGCCTGCCGCTAGTGCTGATATTATTTCCTTTATAATGAGTTAACATATGCAAGATGATTTTGCTCTACATATATCAAATATTCTAATTGTTTAATTACATGCACTTTTCAAAAAATATATATAAAGATGAACATGTTTAGATGTTACACTGATGGTTGCATTTTGTTTTTGCAATTTGAGACCTGTTTTCTCTTTTAGTGATATATCATTGATTATACTGGTGATCTGTCTGAGGCCTGGACATACCTGGAAATTTTCAGTTGGCAACTATAAATAAAACATATTTTAACAGGAAAAGTAATTGGATGAATGAAATTCAGATGTTAGGGTTGAGAAATAAAATAAACAGTCTGGGATAACCCTCTGCTTTATGGCAGCTACAAATGGAGATTGGAAGCATTTGCTTCCATATTTGATTAACTATGCATCTAACAAATCTTACGTAAGTTTCAGAAGTTTAATGCAGTATAATCCAATTTTCTAACTTCACAGCTTCCTCTATAGCAGGCATTCTCAACCTTTTAAAGCCAGGGCAGGGTCACGCTCCCTCAGACAGCTTTGGAGGCTGGACAGCCATTTTGCCCTTCCTCCTCCACATGGCATTTCCTGATGTGGTGAAGATGGTGGTGGGCCACGTGAATGGCTCTGTGGGCCGCATTCAGCCCATGGGCCGCAGGTTGAGAACCCCTGCTCTATAGCTTTGTATACATTTCACTCAGTAAAGTGTTTGAATACAGTAATGGTAAATTCTTTGTATCTGTTTTGTTTTTCCAGGTAAATGCCACTTACTTTAGTGGATTCCGAGCCACAGCTTGCTGCCCAGTAGGAGGACCAAAAGCAATAGAAAAGGGGAGAAGAACTGCTGAAAGTATTTTGAAAAGGTTGGCCTTTAATGCATACTAATCCTCCTAACATTTAAAATCAATTTACATTGTTAGATTATTTGTTCATTAATACCTATATCATTTGGCCAGGATTCTAAAACTTCACTATCTAACTGAAAGAGAGTACACTTGCTGTTTCTAACAGCATATTGCCATTATGGTTACAAATTGTGCATGAAATAGCTCTTCACAATATTTTGTTAACTATTATTTTAAAAATATTCAGAGATTACTTGATATCTGAGATTTGAAAATGACTCATAAATAAAATAGAAAGTCACTGTAAGTGCGGATCTGTATTTACTGACTGGGAGGAAACTGGAGAAGGTTCCAAAAGGTAAGTGCCACCATGAAGAATGTCTTTTCCCACTCTCACTAATTAACTTTCTCTAGATCATGACATGGCCAACAGCCCTTCTCTGAAGGGCAATCTGACATGTAGTCTTAGAAGTAATTTGGTCCTGAATTTTTCAGGACTTACAAGAGCAATGTTAAAAAAGGAAACAGTTTATTATATTTAGTGGGGCTACGGTGGCTTAGTGATTAAGACCTTTAGTTTTTGCCAATGTTTCCTTAGAAACAGTTTACTAATTTCATTCCATTTGTTTCAGAACTCGTATTATGTTTGATCGACTGGGATATGAAGACTACAGTGCAGTTAACATACAGATTTTAGGTTCTGAGGAAACATATGGACCACATGCAAAACAGAATATAGATGGTGTAAGTGTGAAATTGGTTAACAAATATTGGTCAAAATGAAGAGCAATAGGAAGATTTCTGTTTTTTGTGCAAAAGGGAAATGAATAGGAAAATGAACATAGACTATATGTTCATACCTGTCAAGTTTTGGATTTGAAAATAAGGGAAATTTTGGCCACACCCCTCTGTGGGTGTGGCAAAATCTGTGGGCATGGCCAAATATAGCCATGTGACTTGCTGGGCTCTAGTCATGCCTGCCACATGGCCATGAAAATGTCTGCAAACACAGACAGTACTGGCTCTTTGGCTATAAATGGAGGTGAGCACTGCACCATAGAGTTGGCTACTGTGTGGGCCAAAGAACCCTTTCCCCATCTTCTTGGGGGACTTTTGTTTTGTTTTCTTTCTTGTTTACTCATTTTTAATTATTATTTTTCCTGGGAAGCAAAGTGCAGAATAGTAAACCATTCCCCTAGGGTTACCAACTGCTTGTAAGCAGCTTGGCTTTAATGAACTAGCCCTGCACATGGCTAGACACACACACACACACCATTAGGGTGGAGGAGCAAGGGATTAATTCCCCCAAATTAACCAATCTATTTGTTCCTCACTGCAACCAATTGAAGCACCAACACCTGAGAATGTCGGATTAGGAAGGGAATTAGTAAAGTAAAAAGCAACCTCTAATTTCCAATCCTCCCAGCAGCTGAGGAATTAATCTCCCTCCAGATGGTTTGTTAGAAGGTGGGGTGCTCTCTCTCTTTCTCTCTCTCTCATATAGTGATCAAGCAACATCCCCCCTCCTCCTAAGTTAACTCTAAAACAGAAGCGAAAGCCTCCAGCCAGGAGGCAGGGCAGAAACAACTCAATAAACCATGAGAGTGAGAGAGAAGTCTCTACCCCAGACCAAGAGCTGATTTGCCCCTGCATATATGAAATATCGCTCACCTAGAGTACCCATCCTATGGTGGCTCCGACCAGAAGCCTCCATGACTATGTGGCAGGGAAATGAACGAGAAACTACAGAAGGCCCCCACCACCTTCTCTCTCCCCTTCCACAAGTGAAAAGCCACACAGCGGCTCTGGTGGCAGGAAAAACATACTGCAGCTTCGCCTATGAGGGCTCCGGTCAGGATTTTTTTAAAAATAAAAAATAAAATAAGGGATATTATGGGGAAATTAATAAAATGGGAGGGGGTGGGAAGAGGATAAAAATAAGGGGATTTCCTGGGAAAAACAGGATACTTGACAGGTATGTATATGTTTGAAGGAGAATAATTTTGATTGTTTGTGTGCTCTTATCCATAGTTCCCAGGTTGGGACCATGAGTAGAAACAGATGGAGAGAGTGTACATATGTAAGAGAAGATTTGGCCCTCCCATGTGTTTTTACCATTCTAATTCCCAAACATGTTCAATATTGAGGCCCTCCTTTCTTTCCAGTTTCTACTCATCTTCCAAATGGAGAGGCAAAGAAGAATAGAGATTGTGATAGTTATGCCGGAGGTGCCAAAATCCCTCCGATTCTCTGCTATACCTTGACCTCCTTCACTTCCTTTGAGTGTTTTTCATTCTCTTGAATAAACAATTTGTTTTTGTAATTAGTTCTGTTCAGGTATTAATGTGAAACAGAGTGAAAGGTGTTTATAAAGGACAGTACATCCAGAAAATCGAAATACTGAGGACATAGAGAAAAACTATTCCAAAGAAGCTAAAGTTCTGTCAGTCGGGTATAAACAATGGACAGATTATTGAGCAATGGGTTTGTGAGCATCTAGAAACAATCTGTTGATTACCAAGAGTCAACATGGATTTATCAGGGATAGTTCATGGTAGACCACCCTTATCTCCATGTCTGACAGTTACTAGTTTGGTAGGTCATGGACATCTTTTGATGTTTTGATTTTAGCAGATAATTTGACAAGATTTTCTTTATTGCCAAATTGATAAACATGGGCTGGACACTATTCGTTTCACTATGTGTTTCAGCAGCTGGTTAATCTACCAAATTCCTCCTCTACTAATCACTGGCTGAGTAGAGAATTATGGCACTGAGTCCTAGAACCTGTGCATGTCAACATTTCTGTAAATGACTTGGATAAATTTAGTTGTTTATTAAATGTATAGATGCTATGAAGATACATTCTTTATAGATGCTATGAAACTACTTGTGAAGATTTATAGATGCTATGAAGATAATACCATAAACACCTGTGTCTAAAATCTTGTTATTTACCATATTAA
Organism: Bradypodion pumilum; assembly: GCA_035047305.1. Classification (NCBI taxonomy): domain Eukaryota; kingdom Metazoa; phylum Chordata; class Lepidosauria; order Squamata; family Chamaeleonidae; genus Bradypodion; species Bradypodion pumilum. Next base: position 206,982,414 of record JAWDJD010000005.1, on the reverse strand, counting down.
TTTGCACTACAGCAGGGCTAATGAATCAATGGGGATTTGGTGAGTTAACTCCTCTGTAAATTCTATTGATTCAAATGAGCCTACTCATGTTATAACTTACTTTAGCATAGTTGTCTTATTTGACACTAGAACTAGGGGGCACTCCATGAAACCTTTGGGTACTAGTTCCATACCTGTCAAGTTTTGGATTTGGAAATAAGGGAAATTTCCTGGCAAATACGGGATACTTGACAGCTATGCTTATCCTGTGCTGCCCTCCAATGGTGGCAATAGGGCATTGCAGTCTAATTAATAAAGGATGACAGCGGGAAAGAGGATAAAATAAGGGTTTTCCCGGCCAATAAGGGATATTTGACAGCTATGACTAGTTCTCAAACAAATAAGAGAAAGTACTTTTTCAGCCAGAGGTTCACTGGTCTATGCAACTCCCTGCCAGAAGAAGTGGTGACAGCTGTCAGTCTTGACAGCTTTAAGAAAGGATTAGACAAGTTCATGGAGGACAAGGGTATCAATGGCTATAATTATGGATACCTAAGAATATCTCTTCCAGCAACACAAGAGGCGACTTTACACATGGACATCACCAGATGGCCAACACCGAAACCAGATTGACTACATACTCTGCAGCCAAAGATGGAGAACCTCCATACAGTCAGCAAAAACAAGACCTGGAGCAGACTGTGGCTCAGATCACAACCTACTGATCGCAAAATTCAGGCTTAGACTAAAGAAAATAGGGAAAACACGGAGACCAGAAAGATATCACCTAGACAGCATCCCTAAAGAATACACGGTGGAGGTGATGAACAGATTTAATGGCTTAGACTCGGTAGACAGAGTACCGGAAGAATTATGGACGGAGATGAGGGACATCATGCAGGAAGCAGCAAAGAAAACCATACCAAAAGAAAAGAAGAGTAAGAAAGCAAAGTGGTTGTCTGATGAGGCTCTTAAAATAGCAGAGGAAAGAAGGAACGCAAAAGTCAAAGGAGAAAGGAAAAACTACAACCATTTGAACACAGAATTTCAAAGAAAAGCAAGGAGAGATAAGGAAAACTACCTAAAAGAACAGTGCAGAGAAATGGAGGAAAACAACAAAAGAGGCAGAACCAGAGATCTTTTCAAAAAAAATTGGGGAAATCAAGGGAACATTTAAAGCAAAAATGACCATGATAAGGGACAAAGACGGAAAGGAGCTAGCTGATGCAGAAGAAATTAAGAAAAGATGGAAAGAGTACACAGAGGAACGTTACAAAAAGGACCTCAACACTCCTGATAATCACAATGATGAAGAAATTGAACTTGAGCCAGACATCCTGGAGAGCGAAGTCATAAAGGCCCTAAAGAGCACTGCAAACAACAAAGCTAGTGGAGATGATGGTATCCCAGTTGAATTTTTCAAAGCGCTAAAAGATGATGGCGTCAAATTACTGCATTCAATATGCCAGCAGATTTGGAAAACAAAACAGTGGCCACAGGATTGGAAAAGATCAGTATACGTCCCAATCCCAAAAAAGGGCAATGCCAAAGAATGTTCAAATTATCGAACAATCGCGCTCATCCCACATGCCAGCAAGGTGATGCTCAAGATAATACAGGACAGACTTCAGCAGCATGTGGAGAGAGAATTACCAGAGGTGCAGGCTGGTTTCAGAAGAGGCAGGGGGACTAGAGACCTCATCGCCAACATACGCTGGATCATGGAGAAAACAAAGGAATACCAGAAACAAGTTTACTTTTGTTTTATTGACTACACTAAGGCATTTGACTGTGTGGACCACAACAAGATGTGGCAAGTAATTAAAGAGATGGGAATACCAGAGCACCTCATATGCCTCCTGAGAAATCTGTACATGAACCAAGAAGCAACAGTTAGGACAGAACATGGAATAACAGAGTGGTTTGGAATAGGAAAAGGAGTAAGACAAGGCTGCATTTTGTCACCATGCTTATTCAACCTATACACAGAGCACATAATGCGCAGTGCAGGGATGGAGGAATCACAATATGGGATTAAAATCGCTGGGAGAAACATCAATAATCTGAGATATGCAGACGATACCACCCTAATGGCAGAAAGTGAGGAAGACCTAAAGAATCTCTTGATTGGGCTGAAGGAGGAGAGTGCAAAAGCTGGCTTGAGACTCAATATCAAGAAAACCAAGATAATGGCAACAGGCCCCATCAGTTCCTGGAAAATAGACGGGGAAGAAGTAGAAGCAGTGACAGATTTTACTTTCTTAGGATCAAAGATCACTGCAGATGGGGATTGCAGCCATGAAATAAAAAGGCGACTGATTCTTGGGAGACAAGCGATGAGAAACCTGGGGAACATAGTGAAAAGCAGAGACATTACATTGCAAACAAAAATTAGATTAGTCAAAGCAATGGTTTTCCCAGTAGTAATGTATGGATGTGAGAGCTGGACAATTAGGAAGGCTGAACGCAGAAGAATAGATGCCTTTGAAATGTGGTGTTGGAGGAGGGTTTTGAGAGTCCCCTGGACAGCGAGGAGAACAAATAGGTCAATCTTAGAAGAAATTAACCCTGACTGCTCATTGGAAGGTCAAATAGTAAAGATGAAGCTAAAGTACTTTGGACATCAAATGAGAAGGGAGGATTCACTTGAGAAGGCATTGATGTTGGGAAAGGTGGAGGACAAAAGAAGAAGGTGGAGGCCAAGGATGAGATGGCTAGATGGTATTATAGACACAATGGGCACAGAGCTGGGAGGGTTGAGGGGGATGGTAGAGGACAGAGGCGCCTGGAGGAAAATGGTCCATGGGGTCGCAAAGGGTCGGAGTCGACTGTGCGACTGAACAACAACATAAGAACAATCTCCGGGTTGGAGAGATAAGCAGGATATCTCTCAATGCCATTTCCAGGGAATCCTAAGCAGGTAAGGCATCTGCTTGGGAATACCCTGAAGCAAATGGTGAGCCACTGTGTGAGACAGAATGCTGGACTGGATGGGCTGTAGCCTGTTCCAGCAAGGCTGTTCTTATGAACCAACTGAACTTACAGAAAAGTTGGTTCATCAAATCCTCATTGATTATGAAAAGGATATTTCCTTCTTAGAGAATCACAGCCCAAAAGTCTGGTGTAGCTGCAACTATAAAAGCAAATGATATTTCAAGGTGTGTTAGTAGACACATAGTGTCCTAGTTGTGGGAAGTAATAGTTTTAATCTGTGTAAGTCAATTTTGTTTGGAATATTTTTCTATTATTTTGGTGTAACATTTTTTTGAAGGACATTGGGAAGTGAGAGTGCAATGGGACAAGAGTACCCAGCATTATGAGGGTGTTAATTTTATTTATTTCAATTTCTATACTGCCCACTTGGCCAAGGCCAACTCAGGGCGTTTCACAGTCATAATAAAAACATGATTAAAAACTGCTTAAAACTACCCTCCCCCTTTAAAAAGGGTGCAGGGACCGAGGGAGCCAGAATTTCACTATACTAGCCACCCAGTGGAAGTCACCCTTCCACCTGCATCCCATACTTGGCCTGCCAGCCAGGTTTTAAGTTCTTTTTCTGAAGGGCAGCAATTCCATCTGGAGACGTAGCTCTGTTGATAAGAGGTTCCAGAGAGCCGGTGCGGACACGGAGAAGGCCCTCCTCCTTGTACTAGAGAGGCAAGCCCCTCTAGCGGATGGTACAATAAGAGAGCCCCTCCGGTCCGCCCTGGTTGGATGGACAGATGTCCTTGGGTGATGTGGTCTCTTAAGTATTCTGGCCCACTGTCATGTAGGGCTTTAAAGGTCAAAACCAGCACCTTGAATTGCACCCAGAGGCAAACTCGTAACCAGTGCAGCTCCGGAAACAGTGGCGAGGCATGGGCATAACATCCACACCCCATCACCACCCGGGCCGCCGCATTCTGGACCAGCTGTAGCCTCCGAATGATCGTCAAGGGCAGCCCCATGTAGAGTGCATTGCAGTAATCTAGTCTGGAGGTGCCCAGAGCATGAGTGACCATGATTGAAAAAGCTAGGGCTGTTTAGCCTAGAGAAGAGAGAGACATGGAGTAACAGTTTGTAGAAATCCGAAAACAGATATATCTCATGTTGTTCAGAAAGCAGCTGGTAGAAATTTTAGAGAGGCATGTTTTAGGCAACTTCCTAAAATTAAAAACTGCTTGTTTGTGGAGATGAGGGCTTTTCCTTCAGTAGAGATGCTAAAGCAACTGTTGGACACTCACCTGGAGGGATTCTCTAGCTCAGTGCTGGTGAAACTTGGCACTCCAGGTGTTCTTGAACTTCAATTCCCAGAAGCCCTGACAAGCAAGAGTGCTGACTTGGGCTTCTGGTAATTGAAGTCCAAGAGCACCTGGAGTGCCAAGGTTAGCCATCACTGCTCTAGCTGAATCGTTTTAAAATCGTTATAAAAGCCTATATTGGAAGAGAGTTGGATTAGATTGTCTCCAAAGTCCTCTCTAGTTCTTGGTTGTGTAAATGATTTTGTTCAGGAGTTCTCAACCTTTTAAAGCCAGGGGCCGGGTCACACTCCCTCAGACAGCTTTGGGGCCGGACAGCCATTTTGCCATTCCTCACTTCTGGGTGGTGGAGGCAGTGGGAGGCCACATGAAATATTTCACTTTTGATCCTCTTAGGTTTCTTGATACTGTGTTTTTTCAAAGATAAAATTCACATTGCCAGAATTTCATAAAACATTGAACATACCACCCGTTAAAGTTTGAAAGTTGAATAAAAAGCCAGGCATTAAAAACTTTACACTGCGGAACGCTAGAGAAAATTAGGCTATATTTAGAAGATAGCTAACTAGCGAGTTAAAATGTAAATATTGGTCATAGGTTTTTTAAAATGTTGAACATTGTAGAGTTTAGTTGCTGTGCGTGGCATCTGTTTTATGCCCCAAAAAGTAATGCTTATTTTTTAGTAATTGAAATCAATTGTCTACATCGGAGTGGCCAACGTTTTTACACTGTGGACCAGACCACACCCCCGGACAGCTGAGTGGGCTGGACCACACCCCCCAGAAGCAGAAGCAGGTACATTTACAGCTGTTGTAAATGCACCCACTTCCGTGTTTACGAAAGCCATGGGCATGTTTGCGCATGCGTGGGCATGTTTTATGGCTGATGTAAATGTGCCTGCTTCCACTTCTAGGTGAGGCAGAGGTGGCAACAGGCCAGATGGAATGGCATTACGGGGTGGGTCCGGCCCATGGGCCGAGGTTGGTAACCCCTGGTCTACATGAACCACAAGAATAATCATTTCATAATTAGGTTTGGAAAGTCTCTGACATGAGTTACTGTGCCCTATGATTTCTTGTTTTAAATCAGGGGTTCCCAACCTAAGGTCCATGGGCCGCATCTGGCCCATGGCACCATTTCATGTGCCCCTCCTCCAAGGGCATTTGAGAGAGAAAATGGCCACCCCTTTGAAGCTGCTGGAACAAAATGGCCACCCCTATTGTGCAGGCAGGGCAAAATGGCCATCCGGCCCTCGAAGTTGAGAGAGCGTAACCTGGCCCCAGGCTTGAAAAGGTTAGGAACCCCTGTTTTAAATTCTAATAACCAATTATTGGACTTTTTTATTGTAAAAGAGTTGGTTTTGCAATTTTTAGTAGAACTATATATTAAATGAATTTATTATCTGTATAATTTTTGCTTTGTTTATCTATTTCCCCCAACACCACTTCTAATAATTTGAAAACAGGGTCCTCGGGAAGCTGTTATCTGGCTTGCTGTGCTTCATAAGCAGAAAAAGGCTGTGGAAATCTTTTCTGGGGAGATTGCTGCAGCTGCAACTGGAATGGGTAAATTTTGAATATTTCTCCTTTGATTCTGTAGTTTTGTTAACAGCTTTTCTGTTGTTGTGCTTAATAAGCTAAATCTGTCATTGAACTGTAAAAATAATGGCTTCTTTATTTCATTTGAGCACCTCGTGTTGCTAGTTAGTCAAAGCATTCTAACTAATTAATTTACAGTGTGGTCCAGAAACAAGCAGTTTTTATTGTTAGGAAGTTCCACCTGACATGTTGGCTAAAACATGCCTCTCTAAAACAGGGGTGCCCAAACTACGTCCCATGGGCCATATCCGGCACTTGGGCCATAGTGACCTGCCCTTTGAACCACATGAGCGACCCACATCCTGAAAGGTTTGGGCACCCCTCTTCTAAAATTTCTACCAACTGCTTTCTCAATTTACTTGTAATTTAATTAATTTATAATTATAATTTAAAATTTACAAGTAGTGATAACATTTGAGCTTTGTCATTTGTACATCTATTTCTAGATAGATCTGACTCATTCACATGCTCAGACAGGTTTTTATGTTGTTGTAACTTTAAAACAAAACCTACCAAAAAAAAAACCACCAAGATTATTCTTTTAGTGAAGAGTCTTTTCATCTGGCTTTCACATACCATGTGAGCATATAAATATGGAAAAGTTACACTAGGATTGACTATCCATGCCATTTTTCCTGAACAGAAATCCTATCTATCTATCTATCTATCTATCTATCTATCTATCTATCTATCTATCTATCTATCTATCTATCTATCTATCTATCTATCTATCTATCTATCTAACTTACAACTATAGTGGTATCTCGCTTAAAGAGTATAATGTGTTCCATAGGATTGCTCTTTAAGTGAGTTGCTCTTTAAGCAAAACACTTGGGGGGAAAGTGCCGCCACCACCATGGTAAGTGACCAATCATGACTTCTGGTGTGTGTGTGTGGGGGGGATTGTGAACCCCGATTTAGTTGTTAAGCAAGTTTTTGGTTGTTCTATGAGGCGACCATTTGGAGAAAATTCTGCTCTTTAGGCAAGTTAGTCTCTAAGTAAGTCGCTCTTTATGTAAGGTTTTACTCTACTACTGCTGCTGCTACTGCTACTACTACTACTACCACCACCACCACCACTACTACTACTCTGGATGGTTTATAAAACAGTGAAACAAGACAACAAAGATTACACATCAATCCTACCATAGCAGACATTACCCGTGAACTGCAAAATCAACCAAAGTTATAAACTCAATGATGATAGTCATAAATCATTCAATAGAGGAAGTTTTTCTTAAGTAGTATAATTCCTTAACATTCTGAAGAGAAGGAGCTAAGCATGTTTCTTGGGTCAAGGTATTCCACAGGGAGAGGACCACTCCTGAGAAGGCCCAATTCCTAGTCAGTGTCTTTCATGCCTCACTCGGAGTGGAGACTCACAACCCTAATGCCTGTGACACATTTGGTGACACTTTTTGGTGACATAATATTATATATTAAACATTACCCTTTCTTAGCTTCTGTTGCCTTTGTTTTTCCCATTAACTGTTTCGAAGGCTGACACGAAGCAGCCTTCGAAACAGTTAATGGGGGAAAAGAAAGGCAGCAGACATCGATCCATTAGGGGAGGCGCTCTCCTTGGCGTACGGCTGGCTGCCGCCTATCTATCACCCTCACCGCTGTTTCGTGTTAGTTTTCGAAACAGCAGTGAGGGTAACAAAGGCGGCAGCCAGCGAATCGCCAGTGGGAGCGCCTCCCCTGACAAAGCGCTGCCTGCTGCTCCCCCTGGCCTCAATTTGACTTGAGGCCGGCGGTGGCCTCGGCGGGGTAGCGGGGAGGAGGGGGGAGTCCCTCTTCTCCCCGTTGCTCCGGGGAAGAAGGCTGGCGGTGGCCTCGCCGTGGCTTTGGCAGGGCTGGGGAAGCGAGGGTGGCAAAGCGCTGCGTCCGCCTTCAGCGGCCTTGCACTCCCACTGAGGCATTTTTCCCACGCGCGCCTCTTTCCCGGCCTCCTCCGCGCTTGCATCCCTCAGCCTGATTGGCTGAGGGGTGCCGTGGCATGGAGGACGCTGAACCTTGTAGATTTTTTTGTTCGCCTTTGTGGGCCGGTTGCCCCACTCTCGACTACTGAACCTTTGCAGCGATGCTCGCAGGGTCTAAAGGTAAGTGTGGGCGGCTCGGTACAGGATGGTTGGGTCTGTTGTGGACGTGCATGCCGGACACGTACCACACAAGGCCCTTCTTATAGGTATAGATTCCACGATAAGATTCTGGCTACTGTTACTGAGTATTTTTAATGTAATAAATAAAATATTAATGGACCCTATTGTAAGTTATGGACACATGGAAATTTAATCAATACATCTTTTTTGCTTGGTGTTGTTCAGCTGCTGGAAACACTAAAATAAACATTCAATTAAGCCCAAGTACATAGGAAAAGATCTAACGGAGAATGTAAATTGTATCATATGTTTAACTTGCTAAGAAAGGGGAATAATTTGTTTCAGTTAAAGTCACATTTTTAAAATTGCACATTAAATATTTTCTGAACTCAGAATATGCAACATTTATAGCTGTATTAAAATCAAGTTACTGTATATTAAACCATAGAACAAATAATACAAATTGCACTCCTAAATAGCCCCTTGATTTTATGTTTGTCTTGTCATAAGTAACAGTTCTTCCATTAAACTTCTACAGTTGTATATCATACAAAAGACAAAAAAAGGTCTAGGCATAATAAGAATTAATGTAGTCCAGCTCTTAAGCCTTAATTTGCATTGATGTCGCTGTGTGTTAAATACATATACAGCTTAGGACAGTAGGAGTACATTAGCCATGGGGTCATGTGAATAAACTGTTCAGTTATTGCAGTGGCCAGAGACAGAATAAATACACTGTCGCTTTAAACCTACAGTATGTTTACAGAAGCGGGGTCAGCACATGGTCACAATATTTAATTGACAATAAATTTCTGTGCTACAAACAGAGCAAAGTAAAGACATTCTTATCTATATGAGTTAAAATATCACTAAGATAAGAGAGATGTAATCATTTTGACATTTGTTGTTTATGTTGTCGTTATTGGTTTTTTACCTTATCATTTCAAATTGCTTGTCTGCGAAAAAAGACTGTTTACTGAAAGAACTCTCCCCAGAATATTTATAAATTTAAATAGAGATGATTTCATGTATTTGTGAAAAATAAAAGTACATTAAAACATGAAGCAATCACACTTATATACCACCCATAGCATGAAGTTTTATTAATGTTGGTTAGTTATTCAAATAGCAATAAGTTTAAATTCTGGTACATATAAAGAATATAAAGCATGTCCAGACTTTCAGTGATAAATGTCAGTCATTCTGATACAAGCCATTTATATTTGGAAAAATATAATACTTTATATTTTGTAATACTTTATTTCATTGTCAGCCGCCCAGAGTTGCATTTGCGAGTGGGGCAGCATACAAGTCGAATAATAATAATAATAATAATAATAATAATAATAATAATAATAATAATAATAATAATAATAATAATAATAATAATAATAATAATAATAATAATAATAATAATAATAATAATAATAATAATAATAAAGTTACATTGATTTCAATAAGACCTGCTTTTAAGTAAGCAAACATATCAGTAATTACGATTTTCCATACCTACTGCCAAAAGATGTTACGTGTACTTTCAATTGTGGTTGATAAATCAATAAACATTTGTTGTACACACACTTATGCTTCATTTTGCTTGTCTTAACCAAAGGTGTGGTTGACTCTGCCAACCCACTTCTCATTGAAGTGGGAATGAGATATTTTGGAGGCACTGCCGTTTGTTTGTTTGTTTTTGTTTAAAAATATTTTAGCAGATTGCTTCACTGACCACAATTGGGACACCAACTACACTATACTGTCTTTCAGGTTTAAACTTTTTTTAAAAAAATCATTATAAAGCCTGCCCAATATTTTTCTTGAAGATGTTATTTTTTTATTTTGCTTTAGTGACCAGGTCTTTAGTTATTTCTTTGGAGAAATCATGCAATAGAAATCATCTGTCTTAATTCAATATAATTTAGACTTGCGAATTAAAGTTCTCTTAGAAATCATAAAACTGATAAGCTACAATTTGTTTGCTTCAAGATAGCTTTGCTGTGATTGTGCAATAGTTATTTGATGTATTCTGAGCATGTTTTCCACTTTCTTTCCCTTCTAAAATGTCTAAGGACCAGTTTATTAAAATAACTCAAAACACTCTCTTGTCCCCCCTCCCATTATTAATAAAAAAATGTCTTTTAATCGTTTTCTTATTCAAATGAAAAACTAGTGGTAACGTCTCTGTTATATCTGCAAGAAGCATTTACCCCTTTTTGGCCATAGAAAAAGCTCCATACAGTAGTTATTAGAGATATGCTAACTGCAAAATTAATGTGCTGACCCTTGTTTGACATTTAATTGACCGAAGGTTTACACCATTGTGACAGCTGGCTAATGCAACTTGAGATTTTAAAGTGCCCGAGTATATGTAAATATTATGACTGATGACAGGCGTGTTGGAAGTTCCTTCAAGAAATGTCCTAGGTTTGATAGATTAACTTGAGCAGTCCTCATTTATGTTTGAATATACAGTATAATCCTGAAAGTTATCTTATCTCTTAGAGCTGAGAGGAAATGAATAAAGCAATTAAAATTGACCCTTGCAAGCCAAGTTATTTGTCCGTAGTGTGCAAAATTATACAGGAAAAAATAATATTTGGAATTATGTAGAGAGCCTCCCTAGATAGAGGCCTCCACGTAAGTAGAGCAGTGGAGCCGTCCACAGGGGTGAGGAGTAGTGGACTTCTGCTCCTTCTATGTTTACTATACTTGAATTTTCAACACCTGCATAGGGCTATTAGAATGTTTGATCTGAGATACCTGCAGTCTTAGAAGTGTGAAGAGTTTCACACTGTATACAAGAGCTATGGCTGGAACTTGACATTCTGTAGCAGAGGTGACGAACATGTGGCCCCCATGTAGCTACAGCTCCTATTAACATTGATCATTGGCCGGAAGGTCGGCAGATGGCAGCTGAGCAGTTTGAGACCTGAGTACTGCACGACAGAGTGAGCTCCTGCCAACCTAGCAGTTTGAAAGCAAGAAATTGCAAGTAGGGGGCCCTGAGGGTAATGTGGCCCCTGCCCACTGGCTCCTGCCATAAGACACACCCTCTCTGTGTGGGTCTTTTAATCGGGGTGGTTTTTAACTGTTTTTATACTTTTATTACTATGTAAGCTGCCCTGAGTCAGGCTTGCCTGAGTGGGTGGCGAATAGTAAGGTAAACAGTGTTGAATGCAGTCAGGCCTGCCACATGTCCATGGAAACATCTGCAGACACAGATAGCGCTAGCTCTTTGGCTATAAATGGAGATGATCTTCAAACTCTAGAGTTGGATATGTCTGGCTTTCTAGCAAGGGCAATGTTCACCTTCACCTTCACACTGTTAACAAGAGCTAGGGCTTCTTCTTCTTCAGGTGCTGTATCCATTCTGGATATTGGCTATCATCATGGTGATAGTCTTCCTGCTCTTAATTCCACCCACCCCATCTTGTATTTAGCTGTAATCTTCCATCATTGTTTCTTATCAACTATCACTTACATAAAAATGTAATAGAATAGTAAACATGTCAAATGTGAAATACATTGATTTGTTACATGTGAGAAGGAAATCACTGTAACATCCAGTTGCTCTAGCCAGCAGTTAATGAGTTGCAGGCGGAATTTATGGGCTGGGTGAACTCATCCTTGCTGCCTTGGTGCATAGGTGAAAATCTGAGCAGGGACTCAAATGCTAGCTAGAATCTTACTCCCTTTGCCATCTCATGCCTAAGAAAGCAACAGGATCTCACATTTTCAATCGCGAAGCACTTTGAAAAGCCACTTCAAAAAACATGTATACTTTCTGTCTCTACTTTTTTCAAAATGATACATCTTTCTGGTGGCGCAGTGGTTAAACTGCTGTCCTGCAACCAAAAGGTTGTGAGTTCAATCCTGGCCAGGGATCAAGGTTGACTCAGCCTTGCATCCTTCCAAGGACAGTAAAATGAGTACCCAGTATTGTTGGGGGCAAAATGCTAATTAACTTGTGAACTGCCCAGAGAGTGCACTATGCACTATAGGCGGTATATAAGTGTGATTGCTTTGCTTTCTTGCTGCCTCTGCCCTGCAAAGGCTTCTTCTTCAGGTGCCGTACTGTTCCGGATATTGGCTATCATCATGGCGATAGTCTTCCTGTTCTTAACTCCTCGGAACAGTTCTTCTGAGGACATGCCACACCAATCTCTCAGGTTCTTCAGCCATGAATTCCGACTACGTCCAGGGCCTCTCTTCCCAGGGATCTTTCCTTACAGAGTGAGTTGGAGTATTCTATACTTTATGTTGTTCCTCATGATATGGCCAAGGTATTGGAGCTATCTTTGCTTAATGGCCTTAAACAGTTCTTGTTCTTTATCCATCCGCCACAATACTTCTACATTAGTCACATGGTCAACCCATAATATCCTTAGCAGCCGTCTATAGATCTACATTTCAAAAGCTTCGATTCACTTTTCAGATGCTTTAGTCCAGGGGTTCCCAACCTAAGGCCTGTGGGCCGGATCTGGCCCATGGCACCATTTCATGTGCTCCCCATCCCTCCAAGGGCATTTGAGAAACACAATGGACACCCCTTTGAAGCTGTTGGGACAAAATGGCTGCCCCCATCGTGCAGGCAGGGCAAAATAGCCATCCGGCCCTCAAAGCTAACTGAGACAGTGACCCAGCTCCTGGCTTGAAAAAGTTGGTAACCCCTGCTTTAATCAATGTCCAAGCTTTGACTCCATACAACCAGTGGTGGGATTCAGCAGGTTCGCTCCAGTTCACCAAAACCAGTAGCTGAAATTCTGGCTGGCCCCACCCATCCAAGTTTTCAAATAATGCAGGGCTTTCCCACTGGCCATGCCCACCATACCACATCCACAGAGTAGGTAGTAAAAAATATTGAATCCCTCCACTGCATAGAGCACGATGGGGGCAGCCATTTTGTCCCAACAGCTTCAAAAGGGAGGCCATTTTGTTTCTCAAATGTCCTTGGAGGGATGGGGCACATGAAAAAGTGCCATGGGCCAGCCCAGGGATGTGAGGCAGGTGTGTCGCCGCCCTGCCCCTCTAAGCTCTCCCTGACCGGAGGGCTCAAAAGGACGCCAACCCTGCTGTTGCCGCCACAGCCGCTGAGGACTCCCACCTTTCTCTGGAGCTAGCAACACCGGCCTGGGGAGGGGGTTATTGCGTGGCTTTTCATTGCTTGTTGCTTATTATTGTTTTCCTGTATTAATCTGTAATTGGGTTTACTGTTTGAATTTATATTGTACTAGCAAAGGTTGCCCGGCGTTGCCGGACTGTTTTAAATGGTGTTGGAAAGTTTTTGTTGTTGTTATTGTTAATGTTTGTAAAGAAGAGGTTAATCTATATTTGAAATTTTTAAAATTTTTATTTATACAAATTTTTTTTTTGATGGCCTGTTTTAAACTGTGATGAGTTTTGTTTGGTGTTTTGGTTTTGTGGATGAAAAAAAGAATAAAGGATGATATACTTTTTCGAAAAACTCTTGGGGCCTTTTGTGTGGGGCTATCATGTCTTTTTGAATTTTTATTATTATTGTGGGCAGCAAGTGCTGCTGGTAGAGGTTATCTTGTATTTTGACTGTTTTTTCTCTCGTGGCCTCTGGGTGGAGCTTCTTCCAGTAAGTAGTCTCTTTCTTTATTCATTTCTTTTCCAGTCGTTGTGGTATGAGGTCGTGTGGTGGTGAGTTAGCTGTTTTTCTTTATTTGGGGTGGTGGTGGTGGTTGGATTTTGTGGTGTTTGGCTGGGTGCTGGGTGTGTTTGGAAATGTTTGTTGTTGTTTACTTTTTTGGTGTTATTTTTGTTTGTTTTTGTGTATTTTTGAATGTTTTTGATTGTTTGTTTTTGTGTTTTTTGGTGTCCTGGGGGGGATCCCCTCTCAGACAGACTCCTTTGGTCCCCCCAACCCTCTCAACCCCAGGGGAGCCAGTAGAGAGGGGGATTCCCCCCCAACTCCGTTTTTAAAGAGAAGTAACCACTTGGTTTCTTCTCTTTAATATGGGGCGTGTGTGTGTGGGGGGAGGGAATCCCCTCTCTGCCGGGTCCCCTGGGGTCAGGAGGGTGGGGGAGACAGACTCCTTTTGTCCCCCCACCCTCTCAACCCCAGGGGAGCCAGTAGAGAGGGGGATTCCCCTCCAACTCCGTTTTTAAAGAGAAGTAACCACTTGGTTTCTTCTCTTTAATATGGGACGTGTGTGTGGGGGGAGGGAATCCCCTCTCTGCTGGGTCCCCTGGGGTCAGGAGGGTGGGGGAGACAGACTCCTTTTGTCCCCCCAACCCTCTCAACCCCAGGGGAGCCAGTAGAGAGGGGGATTCCCCCCAACTCCGTTTTTAAAGAGAAGTACCCACTTGGTTTCTTCTCTTTAATATGGGGCGTGTGTGTGGGGGGGAGGGAATCCCCTCTCTGCCGGGTCCCCTGGGGTCAGGAGGGTGGGGGAGACAGACTCCTTTTGTCCCCCCCACCCTCTCAACCCCAGGGGAGCCAGTAGAGAGGGGGATTCCCCCCCAACTCCGTTTTTAAAGAGAAGTAACCACTTGGTTTCTTCTCTTTAATATGGGGCGTGTGTGTGTGTGGGGGGAGGGAATCCCCTCTCTGCCGGGTCCCCTGGGGTCAGGAGGGTGGGGGAGACAGACTCCTTTTGTCCCCCCCACCCTCTCAACCCCAGGGGAGCCAGTAGAGAGGGGGATTCCCCCCCCAACTCCGTTTTTTTAAAAATAATTTTTATTGAATTTTTTTCCCAAAGACATACAAAAAAGAAAGCAAAACAATGACTAACAATACAGTACATAAACAAAACCATAATATCATCTTAACAGACATTACTAAATGTTAGCACATAACAATATCTAGACTCATTAATTACTATATAACCACCGATTATTAAAAGCCATTATTTCAAGATCCAAAATAATAAGAACTTTCTGCGCTATCACTAATCTTTGGATAAATAATAATCACCCTGTGAATATATACAATGCCCGGAGAGTTTATTTTCTGCTCAGCTCCAGAAACTTCTTTGAGAAGGTACTGGTCCTGAACTATCATTTGCCATACAAGAATGGTCCACAAATGGTTTCCATATATTCCAAAATCTATTCTCTCTTATCTCTTTTCACTTTAATCTCCCATGTCAATTTATCATTCAGTGCTAAACTCCACATTTCTTTATACCATTCTCCAATCTGTATATCTATATCATTTTTCCAATTTCTAGCTATACATTGTCTACCCGTTGTCAATACAATTTCCAATAATTCTTTTTCCTCCTTGTTTAAACCCAAACCTTCCACATTTGTTAAAAGAATGGTACTTGACACCAACTTAACACTTCTACCCATTATTTCACCAAACTCACCTTCTATTTTCCCCCAAAAATCCCTTATTTTTTTACAACTCCCCCACATATGTTCATATGTTCCATCAAATTCTCTACATCTCCAACATAACTTCTCTCTTTTATTGTCCATCTGGTAAAGTCTTAATGGCGTCAAGTACCCTTGCCACAACATTTTAAAATTATGTTCTTTAATTCTTACAGACATTGTTCTCATAATCCTCTTTTTCCATTTATTTTTCCACTCAATCTCCCCAATTGTTATATTCAAATTTTGTTCCCACTTCCGTTTCAAATCGTCCTGTGGATCTGCACCTCTATTCAATATGTTATAAAGCTTACTTACAAGACCTTTAATACTACTTTCCCCTTTTCTAATCTTCCTTACCAGCTCCTCAAATTCTGTATGTATTCTATCTAACCCTACTTCTTTTTTGTATTTTTTGTTCCAGTTGTCCACCTGTAACTTCTGAAACCAATTCAAATTTAATATCTCAAATATTTTTTTCCGCTCAACATCAGAATCACTAATTTTTAACCAATCCTTCAATAAAAGCATCCCATTTTTATCCAATATTTCAATTTTTTCCTTATCTAACTTTATTGGGAAACACATCATATCAGTCAATTCCAAAATTGGAGAGAGATTTGGGACCATGTCCTTTTTTACCTTCTTCCACACTTCCATGAGACCTCTCATCATAGTATTATTTGACCTTTTCACCTTATCGTTTATTCCCAAAAAAATCATATTTCCAATATTTCTATATTCCTTCATCTCCAATTGCTCCCAAATTGTCTTTTCTCTTGCCAAAATCTTCACAACATTCTTAACTTGAAAAGCTCGATAATATGCTAGCAAATTTGGCATACCCAAACCCCCTTATTTTTGAGACAAGTACCATAGCTTCTTTGGGAGCCTAGATTTTTTTACCTCCATTACAAAAACCATTAAACATCTTTTGAAACTCATTGATTTCTTTCTCTTTCAAGTGGATCGCTAATGTATCAAATAAAAAATTAATCTTTGGTAGCAATATCATTTTACACATAGCAATCCTTCCGAACCATGACAACTTTAACTTCTGATGCTCTTGTATTTTGTTCTTAAATTCCATTTTTAAACTGTCATAGTTCAATCGTTTAAGTTCTTCTAATTTGTTTGAAATGATTATCCCCAAATATTTCAGCTTATCTTTAATTTGTATATTAAGTGTCGACACTATCCTACCCATCTCACTTGGTTTCAAATTGCACAGCATCAGTTCTGATTTATCCCAATTTATCTTTAATCCAGTTATAGCTTGAAATACCTGTAAGTGATCTTTAATCCTGTCCATTACCAACTCTGGGTGCTTCACCATAAGCAATGTGTCGTCTGCATACATACTCACTTTATTACCCATGATCCCCTCTATATTCAAATCCTCCCTTATACTTTTAGCTAAAATCTCCATTGCCATAATAAACAGGATAGGAGATAATGGACAGCCCTGCCTAGTACCAGCCTCTAGCTTTACCACATCTGTACGCTCCTCATTTACTCTAACCCAAGCATTTCCTTTTTGGTATAATAAATCTATAACCCTATTGAATTTATCCCCAAACCCATATTTTTTAACTATTTCCTTAATTGAAGACCACTGCAATGAATCAAATGCTTTAAAAATATCCAATGATAATAATCCCACCTTTTCCTTTGTTTGATTAACATTGTCTATTAAATCTAATACCCTTCTAGTCAGGTCCGCCATGTGTCGTCCTTTTAAAAACCCAACTTGATCAACATTTATATATCCCCCCATGAAACTATTTAAGCGGTTAGCCAATATTGCTGTGAAGATCTTCGCATCTTGATTTATAAGTGAAATTGGTCTGTACGAATCCACTCTTTCCAAATTCTTACCAGGCTTTGGCAGAAGAACGATTGTAGTGTTATACCATGAAGTCGGAATTGGTCCTCCATCTAGTATATAATTATATAACTTCACCAATTTCGGGACCACCTCCTCTTTAAATTCTTTCTAAAACTCTGTCGATAATCCATCATCCCCCGGGGCTTTCCCTATCTTCAGACCGCTTATTACCTCCTTAACCTCTTTATCAGTGATCTTTTCCTCCATTTTCTCCCTATGCTCTTGTTTTATTCCATTCCCTAATTGTCTCTCCAATATCTTTTTAAGCTTCTCCAAATCTACTTCCTTTTTTGCATATAATACCTGGTAAAATTCCCTAACAATTTTACATTTATCTCTATTCTTATTACACCTTGAACCTTGCCTATCAACCAATACCCCAATTTCTCTTTTTTCCCTTTTAACCTTGGATGCTCTTGCTAATAATTTTGAATTCTTATTACTAAATTCAAAATATTCTCTATTTAAATAGATCAAATCTCTTTTACCTTTATCAATATCCTTACCCATTACTTCTGCCTTAAGTCCTTGTAATTTCATCAAAAAATTTTTGTCTTTGTTTTTTGCATGCTCCTCCTGTAATTGTTTTATTTCTCTTTCTTTTTCTATCTGCTCTGCTTTATATTTTTTATATTTGAAGCTTGCCAGTTTTATACTTTCCCCCCTAAAAACTGACTTCATGGTATCCCATACAACGTTAAAATTGACCTCATTTTCCACTGCCAACTTTCTTTCCAACTTTCCATAATTACCTCTTTACTTTTCTGGTCTTTGAACAAGTTAGGATCGTACCTCCAATTTCTCACTCTTCGAATATTTTTTTGTGCTTTCAATTCCAAATATACTTTAGCATGGTCCGATTCCTTAATAATCCCAATTTCCGTACCTTCTATATCCCCAATTAAATTTTCGGAAAGTAAAACATAATCTATTCTTGAATAGATCCCATGGACGTGTGAGAAAAAGGAATATGCCCTTTCCGAGCCCTTAAACTCTCTCCACAAATCCTTCAAGCCCATAACACCCATCCAGTTATCCAACACCTTCCCTTTCAAACCAATTCCACTTCTAGCTATGTTTGTACAATCTAATCCTGACCTTATCAAATTAAAATCACCAGCCACAATAGTTTTTGCAACATTTTCCAACTCCACTATTTTCCGAATTTTTTCAAGAAACTCTGCTTGGTGGTCGTTCGGAGCATAAATATTTACCAGCATAATTTCCTCATCCTCTAATTTTCCTCTTAGCAACAGATATCTACCCTCTTGATCAGCAATCTTTTTTGTAATTTCAAATCCTAACTTTCTAGAAATCATGATAGCCACCCCTCTTGCTTTCGAAGTACCGAACGCCATCTCATAATGTTGCATCCATCCCAAATAAAGTTTATTCGTATCCTTTGACTTCTGATGTGTTTCCTGTAAAAACAATATATCTGGTCTATCTTTTTTCAGCGCCAATTCCAATCTCCATCTCTTAAGAACAGAACCTGTACCTTTCACATTCCACGACATTATTTTAATACTTCCCATAACCAAATTCTTTTCCCAGCTTTAAACTCTCCATTGGGCGTGCCACCAACAACCCTACCACCATACCAACTACATAAAACACACACTTTCGCTCTCCCAACCTTCCTATAAAAAGCCGCCTCTGTCAACCAAAGAGGGGAGAGGGGGGACATGCAAGATGTGCCCTACTATCGGTGCTACGCGCTATTTGCCCATTCTACCTCTAGTAACTACTTAAAGTTACTGAAATCTAATGCTCATTGCTCCTTACCTATCTCCTCCTCCACCATGATCCTCGCTGTGGTGTTCCACCTGTAGCCCCAGTGGCTTCCTCCCTCTCATATTCCCTCCCCAAAGCTCCAGAATCCATCAATTCCTTCTTAAGATTTTTCCATTCTTCCGAGTCTACCTTTACCAATTCCAACAAACTCAAATATTCCAATGGATTAGTACCTTCATCAATAACTTGCATTCTTTTATCATAGAAAAAACGCAGTTGTTGCGGAAATCTCCAATTATACCTTATATTTTTACCCATCAATAGTTTAGTAACAGGCCTCATCTTATACCTCCATGTTCTTTCTTTTAATGAAATATCATTATACACTTCAACATCTGAACCATCAAATTTCAACGCATCAGGACCAACTCGTTTCAGATGGGCCATTACTTTTAACTTATCTGCCCAATTCGCAAATTTAACCAACACATTTCTTTGAACCACCCTTCCACTTCTTGGACCCACCTGGAATACGCTTACAAAATCCTCCTGCACAAATTCTTTCCCCATATTCAGACCATTTAACCACTGAACCACCCTCTCTCTTAACAAATCCGGAGTGCGTTCCACCACCTGATGGATCACAATGTTCTGCTTTCTCATCATATCTTCCACAGCATCTATCCTTCTCTCTTGTTCCTCCAGTTTCAGCTTATTCTCCCACACCACCTGCTGAGTCCCTTTTACTTCCTCCTTTATGGCATTTACCTCGATTTGAACCACTTTCACATTCCCCTCAATTTTTTTCAAAGTGAAATCCACCTTTTTTGAAAAATCTGCAACTGATGACATCATCTTGTCTTGTTTTTTCATCATTTCATTTCTGTCTTTCACCCTTGAATCCTCATTTTTCTCCAATTTTTGAAACAACTTGCCAATTTCCACCATAATTTGAGTCTGATCATATGACACTGTGGGCGGGGATGAAGACTGAGTGGCTTCCTCCATTGGTGCTTTTTCTTTCTTCTTAGGCTTTACAACTGGTTCTTCTTCCTTTGCTTTCCCTCTTGTACCTTTATCCATAATAATGTAATATGTAAAAAGCCCAATGCTGCAGTTCGTTGTAAA
This sequence comes from Bradypodion pumilum, assembly GCA_035047305.1. Classification (NCBI taxonomy): domain Eukaryota; kingdom Metazoa; phylum Chordata; class Lepidosauria; order Squamata; family Chamaeleonidae; genus Bradypodion; species Bradypodion pumilum. Next base: position 206,962,403 of record JAWDJD010000005.1, on the reverse strand, counting down.
AGTTAGTCACTGAAATGAAGCTTATAACACTGCAGCCACTAGTTCCACAGATCCAATAGGAAAATTTATATGCAAGCAGAAGATCAAAAAGTTATTGTAATCCACAAAAATAAAACCAAAGGAAACAGCTCTCCAACAGGTAGCTTAGGAGAAAAAAGAAGAGCAAATAAAAAATGTTGATCCACAGCAGGTCCGTTTCCCCAAAGCAAATAATCCAATCAGTCATTTTCCAACTACAATAAAAGGGCTTCAAGGGAACAGTCAGCCCAAGCTTCTCCTTTAAAAAAAAACCAAGCCACCAAAGAAAAAAAGGGGGGAAACCAGAGGGAGAAAAAGCCCAAAATCAAATCAGCTAGGAGAAGAGGTGAGGAGCAGTATATTCCACGATAAACAAACAAGTATTTATAATCCACACGGTGAAGGAACCAAAAAGCCAAGCCACCTAGTCCTTTTCTTGAAGCGGACAATCAAATCGCCATTTTCCAGCGGCTGCCTTAACTTTTGGGTAAGAACCCCCCCCCCTTCTCCTTCTGAGGAACGGAAAACTTTCTCCAAGTGGTTTGAGCCGGGGAACTCCCAATCACCTTCCAATATATAGCCCAGACAGGATAATTAATCCACTTTGTTGTCGTCAAAACGTGGCGCGGTCTTCTGGTATGTAGAAAAAAACCATAGCCCAGACACGATCACTTTCGTTTTCCAGGACCGCTGCCATTAACGAAACCACCACTTGCTTTCATCCGCTTCCACCCGCTTCCATTTCAGAGTCCGAGCTCATTTAGCAGAAAACCCCAGCCAATTTTAAAATTTAAAGATCCATTCATGAACTTAAATGCAGGCTATTTTCGTGCCAAACAACTTCTTGCCAGTTCCAAAGCCTTCTCCGCTGTCTCGCTAGTCCCGTTCTCGGCTCCTCGGCAGAAAAGCTGCGACTGCCGTCACGGCTTCAGCCGCCCAAAGAAGCCTCCCGAACTTCGACCATCCAGCCTCAAAAGATCACAAAATTTTCCAGAAAGACAGGCAAGGTTCTTATCTTTGGAATTTACCACTTTAAAACTTCCCCATTTCGCTCCGGCACATTAGTTACCACTTTGTTAGGCGCGAGCGTCCGAGTCTAGATGTTACTCGGTGGCCATCTTAGCCACGCCCCCGTTTTTAAAGAGAAGTAACCACTTGGTTTCTTCTCTTTAATATGGGGCATGTGTGGGGGGGAGGAGGGAATCCCCTCTCTGCTGGGACCCCTGGAGACAGGAGGGTGGGGGAGACAGACTCCTTTTGTCCCCCCACCCTCTCAACCCCAGGGGAGCCAGTAGAGAGGGGATTCCCCCCAACTCCGTTTTTAAAGAGAAGTAACCACTTGGTTTCTTCTCTTTAATATGGGGCGTGTGTGTGGGGGGGAGGGAATCCCCTCTCTGCCAGGTCCCCTGGGGTCAGGAGGGTGGGGGAGACAGACTCCTTTTGTCCCCCCAACCCTCTCAACCCCAGGGGAGCCAGTAGAGAGGGGGAGCACAACACACACCCCCCACTCAGTGATATTAAAGGGGAAACTCCGATTAGGAGCTTCAGGCGCCGTTGGGGAGGGGGGCTTTGGTTCCCGCGGCTTGGCGGACTTGCTCTCCCGGTGTTTTTGTTTTTGTTTTATTTTTTGGGTGCCGGCTTCCTCAGCGTTCTGCGCGCTCATGGTGCGCAGTACACTGGGGCTTGTAGTTATGGGTTGGTGCTTTGCATTTGTGTTGCGTTTTTTTTAAATGGTTTTCTTTTGATTGGCTGTGGCACGTTTCCGAATGCTGCACCGTGCGAGAGCCTCTCAGCCTGATTGGCTCTGGCGCGATGCGGCACAAGGAATGTTGGGAAGTGAAGTTGTTTCCCTTTCTTCGCATTTGTGGGGCTGTTGCCCCACTGCCGGTTTTCTCAATCCTTCGTTGACCTGTGGACCCAGATCAGTCGTGTGCAGGAAGGGTGAGTGCAGGCAAGTAGGGCGAGGCATAGCAACCTATAGCCATTTCCAACGGTTAACCCTTGGATTTATAGGTTAAGATTGACATTGTTACAGGACAGTATCTTGTAATCTTGCTATCTTGTAATTACGTATGTATACATTGTGTTTTGCAGCCTTGAGTCGCACTGGTGCGAGTAAGGCGGGGTACAAATAAACCTATAATAATAATAATAATAATAATAATAATAATAATAATAATAATAATAATAATAATAATAATAATAATAATAATAATAATAATAATAATAATAATAATAATAATAATAATAATAATAATAGGGCAATACTGGGAATAGGTAACATTTCACTGTTTGGATCTTTGTAGCGAGAGTTAGATCTCTACTGCATAACAAATGTTGCATTTTTATGACAATTTATTAGAAATTTTAAAGAGCTGTTAGGTTTGAGAAAACATCCTTGTTATCATAGTGAGCAAAATCCTGTTGGTGCAGTTCCACTGGCTTAAACTGTGGAATAACTAATTTAAATTAATGTAAAATTTCATATCCCCTTTGCCCTAAGGAATCCTTGGGGGGGGGGGGTTTGGATTGCAGGGTGGGGAGTTTTTAGTAGCCAAAAATCAGAGCCACTAGTGATACAGCAGCAATTTTGAAGCCACCAAAAGTTCCTCTTGGGCAAAAGGGAGCCCTAGGGAGTTTGAAACTTAATGCGGGTTAAAAATGTTAAATTAATTTCAGTTAATTATTTCTGGCATCCCAATCTAATTAGCACCAACACAAAGTGACACAGTAGGGTTTTTTTTTTTTTGCCCAGTTATAGCTTATTGGAGGAAGAACTGGAGCTGGTCTGGAATTTTCTGAAGTCTGTCCATAGAATATTCAAAGTAGCTTTCTATGAATTGCCTTAGTAGTTTTAGAATCTTACCTTTATTTCTCCCCCACCCTTCATTAATTTTCAGCACCTGGTCTCACTGGAATTGTTGGAGGACGTCCTAAAGTGTAAGTTTAACAAAAGGGAAACAATAGCTAGTGTTTCATAGATTAATTTGTGTTCCCCCTTTTCCACAGCTGGAAATTGGACTCAAGGATATTTTGGCTAGTAAACTTCACAATGGGTGGAACATCTTATAGCCCTGTTCTACCTACAAAAATGTGCCAGTGGGAATAAGACATGTAAGATCCTGAGCTGTACCTTGTGAGGCTCCTTGTGTTTGGCTCAGAAATTGATCGGAAGTCAATGTAAATCAAGAAATTGATTAAATGGTGAAAAGGTAATGTAGAAGTTCACGTCAACCACACCAGTGCTGAGAGGGCAGGCCCATATTTTAATTTAAAAATAAGAATTTTTTATTGAAAAAGTCTCTTTGTACCTATTAGTAGACAATGTGTTTTAATTTTTGTTAAAAGAAATTCAGGAAGTATGGAGTACTAGTTTTGGGTACTAGACTTTTAGGGTGGGGGTGGGGGGGTGTTGCGGCTCATTTGTTTTTTTGTGTGGTGTGTTTCCCAATCTTTGGTTTTTGGGCTTCAATTCCCAGAAGTCAGAAGTCAATTCCCCAAAGCACTGATCAGCTAATATACTAATTTAGGTTTATGGGAATTGAAGTCAACCAGTGTTCTGTGGAACATAGTTTGGGAAACGCTAGCCCATTGTCTCGCTTCACTACATTTTGACCAAGAATGCTTAGAATATAGCTGCAGTCAGCAGAATAGACCAACTTATTTTAAAAAAGATAATATTCTACCTCTTTGTTAATGTGCACTATAGGGATCCAAGGTAGTTTACAAAACATTAAAAACAGATAAAATAAATATGGGGGAAAGTATTTAATAGAAAAAGAGCAAATTCTTTCAATACCCTTAGAGATGTGTTCTAGAATAGCTTTGCTGATGGATTTTGGAGATAAATAAATAGAGAGACAAAAGAAAGACATGATCAGTATCATGGTAACTGTTATGAGACTATCTATAGTTAAGAAATGGAAAACTGACAGTAAAATTAAATTAGAAGAGTAGTATAGAGAAATATAAGGGACTGGACCTGATGACTGGAAGGTCAGCAGGTCTGCAGTTTGAGACTTGAGTACTGCACAACAGAGTGAACACCTGTCTCTGTCCTGGCTCCTGCCAACCTAGCAGTTTGAAAACAAGAAATTGCAGGTATATAAATAGGTACCACTTAGGTGGGAAGATAAACAGCATTATGTGCACTCGGGTGTCTAGTCATGCCTGCCACATGATCACAGAAATGTCTGCAAACACAAACAGCATTGGCTCTTTAGCTATAAACAGAGATGGGCACTGGTAAAGTTAAAACCCACAATGTCAGGTGTAATTTGAGACAGGCCCACGGTTTTCATGGCAATCAGAAAACTTGAGTTGCTCCACGTGAAACAGCTTCAGCCTGGATATAAAAATCACACTTTTCCAAGTTAGCTACTCATAACTGCTTTGCTTAGAAATGGATTGTTAAGGATACCATAGGTTTAAATCCACCTGTGCTGTAAATAGTTGGGTTGATACTTTGAATGCTGAAGCACTATAATTGTTATATTAATTTGCTTTTCCCCACCCTGCTGTGTTTTTTCTTCTAGATCTCCAGTTCTGAAACCATTTTTCTTTCTTTATCCCAAAAAGAATGTCAAGGTAGGAGCTGCTATGTAAGCCGTACACTGAAAGATCCTCCTCGAAAATTGTGGTATTTTGAACCACAATCAGGTGTGGCCCAGGCAACGGCAGCCTTGTTGTGCTTTCTCACACTAGGTCAGGTAAAAGGAACTGTGGAATGAATTCACCAAAGGTGGCTTTATTATGGCAGTTTAACGTCTGACCTAGGCATGAACGAAGAAGAATTCTGAAAACAGATGCCTCATCTTTCCCCTTCTCCTGGTTGTTTTTATAAAATGAAAAATGTGTGTTGATCCATCAAAGTTATTACAACATA